>CM024335.1:10927289-12127289 GCA_014170255.2 Drosophila triauraria
TTGAATCGTGTTTTTGGACTCCTTTTGGCCTCCAATCTTCTCACCACCGCCAGCCTGCTCTGCTGCATGGCTTTTTACACTGTGGTTCATGGAGGGCATCTCCTATATGATGCTCTTTGTCAGCGTGGCCGCCCAGTTCTATATGGTCAGCTCCTACGGACAAATGTTAATTGATTTGGTAAATAAAATGTACAATTTTCCTTCTGACTTGATTGATATTTAATTATTTTTAAGAGCACAAATATTGCTGTGGCTGCCTACGAACATAATTGGTTTGAAGGATGCCTGCGATATAAAAAGGATCTAATTTTTGTAATGGCTCGGGCCCAACGTCCAGCGGAAATATCAGCCAAGGGTATCATTATAATTTCCTTTGATACCTTCAAGACGGTGAGTTAGAAATATTTTCTTAATAAGTTATTAGTAATAATATTTATTAATATATTTTAGCTAATGAGCATTACATACCGATTCTTTGCGGTCATACGTCAAACTGTGGGGAAGTAGAAAGTTCCTGGGAGATCTTTAATACTTTTCTTATGTTTAAAAAATATATTTATTTATTTTTAATAATAATAACGAAAAACTTTGTATTGGAATAAAAATTTCTCACTCAACCTGATTTTGTTAACCTTTTTAACTTAAAAACTTTGTAGCTAATCATTTAAAATCCCATCAAATCCCTCAAAAAATATACAATAAAAGCAACCCCTATTACCTATATATCCCTGCCTTGCGTTTGATGTCACTTAACTATGTGAAAATGGATATATGCTGCTGCGTGTGGATCAAAAGCTACTGATTCTATGCTCCTTTTATCTGATTCTGCAGTTGGCCGAAGCTAACGAACTGAGACAAGCCAGGATGAAGGTTTATTGCAATGAGTTTGTGCCCTACGGAAAACCCACTCCCATCGTCATCAGCATGAAGCTGTGGCCAGTCAAGACCACAATCACAGTGAGTCTCAGTACTCCCAGCTACCTGTTGGCCCTCTTCGAGGTGGGAAATGGATCGGAAGAGATGCCGATGAAGTGGAAGAGAACCTCATCGATCAGCCAGGAACTTTCAGACTTTGGTATCAGAAGGAGGCGGGATAAGTGGAAGTATGAAGAGGGATTCTGGACCAATTTAACTGGCGTTTTTGGACGGCCAAGCGATAAGTTTCTTACTTTGCTTGGCCGATCGGTAACTCTTTCAAGGAGACTAGAAGTGAAGGAAGTGGTTTCTATTGAAGTAAATCTTCCGGCTTTTTGTACTCCACAATTATCCTTGCCCCAGTGTTCTCTGCCGGAATCTCCGCGAAAGGTTATGATTACAAGGGGCTTTCAGGTCAAGACTATATTTCTGGAAAAGTGCAACCTAACCATCAGTGGTGCTTACAATTGGACTCTCAGCGATGCTGTCGGGTTGAGTGAGTTGTGGCCTTGGATCAAGTTTACTAAATCACTTTTTCTTTGCTTTTATTTTTTATTATTTTCACAGCACAGTTTGCATCATATTCCACCGATCGACCTCTGCTCAAAGTCCCTAAATATTCTTGGAGGTTTCCTGCTACTTATGACCTCTTGAGGGATTTCTATCTCTTGCAAGTCAAGGTCGAGGTCGAAGGTTCCATTACGCTGCTCGATGTTACCTCAAAGTCGTAATGGGTCAAGTGGAGGCTGTCATTTCTGGTGGCAGGCACAGGAGATCTGGTTATAGGGAAACCCTTTGGATGAATGGCTCCTTGAGCTACGATTTCTCGAAGAGACCCTCGGCTATACAGTTTTCCACATATTACTGGGACTGCAAGTCAGTCGATGATAAACGGAATAGCTTTTGTCGCTTCAACTTATCGTCGGGTGAGAAATTGTTCTAGAAAGGTTGTATCATTATACTTTAGTTATTTTTTAGAGGCTGCCTTTAGTATTCCTGCAAAATCACTTAAGAAAGGATGTAAATACCTGTTTCGCTTGCAAGTTTTCAGGGATCACAATCCGAGGATTTCATCGAAAAAGTTTCAAGAAGTTACCATTACGGATCGAAGTGTTCTACAAGTATTGATTGAATGTTTGAGGAATTGCGGCAGGGATTTTTACATTCCCAATGCCAAGGTCCATCTCAATGCCATTTGCCTTAACTGTGGCAGACAGAATTTGGTCTATCAATGGTCTGTAGATGGCCAGAAAGTATTCAACTCGAAGGAGGCAGTAATCCATATCCGAACGGAAAATAATAGAACCCAGGTCCAGCTGGTAATATCAGCGGAGGATGGCCGTTACGGAAAAGAGGTTAAGACTTTGTTTAAGAATAATGGACCCACTGCAGGCCAGTGTTCTGTGAGTCCCCGGGAAGGTCAGGAGGCCATCACTTCCTTTGTTCCCTGTTGCCGGAAGTTTGTTGGCCCGAATGAGCCTATAGAGTATTGGTTCTATGCCGACTCAGTGCTCCTCGATAGCTGCCTGGATTGCAGCTGTGAGGTGAAGTTACCTTCGACGAATTCCCTGAAAATCCTAGCCTGCGATGCTCTTTCCGTATGTCACATAACGTCATTAAAGGTCAAGGTGGCTCCTTTGGAAGAATACCCACTCAGCCCAGGGCCTTGAGGGAATATATGAACAGTTCGCCGCATAATATCAAGAAACTGCTGGAAGAGGGACTCCTCTCGAGCTATTTGCAAGCCCTAAATGTCATAGCAACGCGTATAAGTCTGGCAGACTCTGGAATAATTCTCTTAAATGGCTTTAAGGATATCCAGCCTTACACACGAAGTTCCCTCGGACAGTTGGCCAACTTAACCCTGACTTTAGCCCAACGCTTGCCTTCCTCCAATCCCAAAACCCAGGTTTTGCTTACACTCTTAGTTAAAAAACTTAATGATAATCTCGGAGAGATAATCCTCAACGATAATGTTAGAGATCTGCTCGAGCAACCTTTTATGAATATAACCCTGGCCTGCCTGGAAGTCTTTCGGTTAATGGAGAAAATCGTTGAGCAAACCCCCCGACCACCGCCTTCTATCTATGTTCAGTATCAAAGAGCCTTCTCCAGAGGATCCTTGGATCAGCACATGGTCGATAAGCTCTTTGCCGAAATGCCACAGACGAGGACACTTCAAGGGAACTGGCTAAAGTCCAGCTGGGAAACAGAGCGCTTAAGTCGTTCCCTGAGCTACGTTCGAGGATATCAGTCCCGTAATGAGAAAAACCTTCCACCAGCCAAGGCGGCAATGCTAGTTCAGTGCCTGGAAGCCGTGCCAGAGGACACACTCAACATTAAACACAACCGACGGCTTGTACACTGTGGACTTCACACCCGCAACTTTTCACGGAATTACTCGGGCAAATAGTACCGACATTTGCTTCAAGCTGATCTCCGTAAGCCGGAAACTTAACTGGTGGTATCCGGACGAGAAACGGCCGAGTGCGCATTTGCTTTCGGTGCGAGTTTTCAAAAGGAACAAGGACTACTTCACCCAAGCAGATTCCCCTCGTGGAAAGTGTAGTTCCTTTCAAGGCGAGCATGACCAGTCGCAGCACGACCCAGAGAGAAACCGACAGGTTAAATGGCACAAGCTGGGAACTCGCCGATGCCCACAGCATGTACTCGGACAGGATCTTCAAGGTCGGCAGGTACATCGATGTCATGATGGGCGGAAGGCTCAAGTCACTGCAAGAGGTGCGCCAGTATCGGATCCTGCTCGACGAGCAGACAGTGCTGGCCGTGCACTTTACCCGGAGCACCCACAAGCTGCAGGTCCTGCTGAAGATGGAAGTGAAGCCCTTGTGGTCGGAAATATCCAATTCCTGGTGCGTGATCCCGGCAGACACCACCAACAAGACGATTCTGTTGCGGAACAACTGCCTTATACCGAAGCGTGCCTACATGGCGGTGCGGGTTTGGTCCGAGCTCTCGATCCGCAACAGTCCGAACACACCGCTGCCCGACGGTCCGGCTCTGTACACCTTTGCCTTTCAGATCCGCTCCTGCGCCTCGTGGATCTACAGCCTGCCGGAAGACAAGCAGCGGTGGTCCCAGGGCGGCTGCTACCCCTCGATGGAGCTCGGTATCAGGCAGGGCATGCACTGCACCTGCGAGGTCCTGGGCACCTACACGAACTACGTGTACTACACGCGGCCCATCAGGGTCCCGGTTGGCATCTTCGCGGATGTTAGCCCCAATTGGTGGATCTGTGCGTTCTACGTGGTGCTGATCCTGGTCCTTGTGGTCTGGATCCTTTGGCTGATCTGCAAGCGGAATGCTCTGCCCAGCAAAACCATTAGGGTTCCAATGAGCGGCGACGAGGCCAGCGACGAGGAGGACGAGGAGATCCATGACCTGCTGCTAAAGGTGCGGACCGGCGGACGTATCAATGCCCAGACCACAGCCTCCATAACCCTGGTCCTAGTGACCCCCAGCCGAGAGAGGCGAAGGTTTAGGATCAGGCAGGATCCGGAGAATATTTTTGTGGAGCGAAATACCGCGTTCCATCTGTGGTTGCGAACCAGGGAGATCCGTTTACCCACCCGGATGATGATCTACCACGACGGCGCCGGACGCTTTCCCAGCTGGTTTCTGCGCCGCATCGAGGTCAATGACATCCAGACCCGCGAGACGCAGATATTTTTGGCCCAGCAATGGGTGAAGGACGAAGTCATAAACCTGCACAAAGGACATATCTTCGTAAGGGGCCAGGCTCGGTATGTGGAGAACTGGTGCTTCCGCTTTAAGCTGCACTTCGAGATGCTCTGCGTCAACTGGTCCCTGTGGCAGCCCGTGACCGGGAACTGGCGCGAGTCCAATCACTTTCCCAGCATGTCCCGGGCCAAGCGATTCTGCGTGTTCATCAGCAAGCTGGCCATTGGATTCACGTGCTGCGCCTGCTACTTTGGCGAGACAACCATCGAGTCCCTGCAGCTGAACCGAGGCAGGTTTCTGAGCCTCAAGGATATGCTGGCCCTCACGCTGATCGTCTGCACGGTGGATATTCTCTTTCAGCTTGTATCCATATTGTTGGCCTCCAACGTGAGTTAGCCGTGGAAAGAGGGTGCTTAGAGTCATTATTATTTTATTTAAATATTTTCTTAAATTATGTTTGTCAATTGAAGAACATTTAATAAATTCCTGGGACCATTAGTTAGGCTTTTCTTTCCTGGCTTCTTAAAAACAACAAAAACCCATTCCTTATTCTGTGTGATAAAATTCGCACACCCTCTTGTAAATAAATGATTATTGTCCGACACCCAAACGTAAAGCAACTAGGTCATAAATTATTTAAAACTTCGATTTCCTTTAGGGAACCTATAAAACTAGATGGAACTTAGAGGTTTCTCGCTAGTTTATAGTTGGCCCTCGACTTTGTTCAATACCAAGAAATGGTGAAAGAGCGGAAAATGCAGAAACCCCGGAGCTACGAGGACTTCACCTACATGCCCCGTATGCTCTTCAAGACTCTTGGCTACGATTTCTTGGATACGGATACCAGCACAGCCCAGTGGCCCTACCCTATCCTGCGAGGATACTTTTTCCTGTGCGTTGTCAGCAACTTCTATGAGGCCTTCCATCTGTCTCTGTTGTTCGTGCAGTGGGATCCCAGTGCCTCCAAGCTGATGCGACATGCCCTCCACTTCTGGTTCATGTTCATTGGCGAGATGAAGTTTGCCACCTTCGTGGGATACCGAAAAAGGTTGCTATTGCTGAACGATCAACTGAAGGATCTGTATCCGAGTGATGACTCGCAGCGAGAGTATTATGAGGTCAATCGGTATTATTTATCGCGTACAACGAGATTTGTGCTTTCTTTCTACTACTTTGTTATGCTAATTATGATGGTAATGCCCCTCCTGCAGTCCTGCATTACTCACATTGTGATGCAGAGGGACTTTCCTTATATACGGATATTTCCCACTCAACTGACTTTCCCATCTGATACTCCTTGGGGTTATACCTTTGCCTATATAGTAGACTTTACGTACAGCCATTTGATAATAACCTTCACCCTGGGCACTGACCTCTGGATGATGATTGTTTCCAGTCAGATCTGCATGCACTTTGGCCATCTGGCCAGGGTCTTATCCTCCTATTCCCCACATAGGGAGAGGGAAGCAGAGGACTGCCTTTTCCTGATCAGCTTCGTGAAGCGACATCAGCTTGTACTGGAGTGAGTAGGATATTTATTCCTATCGGTTTGTTAATTATATTATTTATTTTACAGATTGCACGATGAAGTGGATCGGGTTTTCGGGCTGGTATTGGCCTCCAATCTATTCACCACCGCCAGCCTGCTCTGCTGCATTGCCTTCTACACGGTCGTCGAGGGCTTCAATATGGAGGGTATGTCCTACATGATAGTCTTTTTCAGCGTGGCTGGCCTCTTCTATTTGGTCAGCTCCCATGGCCAAGATCTGATCGATTTGGTAAGGCTGTAGGTTGTCCTAGGAGCTAAATATTTTATGAATAATTTACAGAGCACGAGTATTGCTGAGGCTGCCTATGAACAGGAATGGTATGAGGGTTCCATACGATATAGAAGGCTTCTGATGTTCATAATGGCCAGAGCTCAGAGACCCTCGGAAATATCGGTCTCCAGCTTAGTCATTATATCCTTCGACACCTTCAAAACCGTAAGTTGATGTCCTGAAAGGGTTGAGAGGAAAGCTAACTTTACTTTAACAGTTGATGACCATAACATATCGATTTTTTGCGGTTCTAAGGCAAAGTATGGGGAAGAACTAATAGATTAAATACGAGATATTATTCTAAAGATTAAGATAGCAATAAATACTCAGTTAAACAGTAAATTATAGAGAGATAACCTTAACTTCTTGACATATGCATATTCAATGTAAATTTATTAACACACCTTTAATAAATCACATGTTAAAATATTTTAGAGCTAATTATCATTTACTTATTCATAAAACTGATTTTATAAAGCCAAGAACTTCAATTTCACGGTTTAGATAGAGCTTGTTTTAATTGTATGTCACAGAGTTAAGCTATTAATAAATATGAGGGTAATACCATGTTTTTTCTTCATTAACTAATTATAAAGCGTGAAGTTTAGGCACTTGACATATTCAATTACAAGGGGAGTTGCTCAAGTTGCCCACTCCCGCATATCAAATTTCTTGGCCGCGATTTGCATTAATTAGCCATGAGCGGTAATCGACGACGCCCACGTGCTTCAGATCGATTCCTCTGCCATTTAAAGATGTCTGTCAATTTGCATAAATCACATTAATGCTCAGCAACTGAGCCCAAAGACTCTCGGATAACTTGGATACCCAGACGGATTAGCATCTGGTGTGTAATGGTGCTTGGCCTTGATTGCCTGATTCATGGACTCGCTGCGCTCCAGTTAACTTCCCTGACCAGTGAACCAGTTCAGGCCGCAGCCAAAGCAGAGCAGAGTTGGTCAGCCAAGTGCATCCTTGACCATGAAACGGAATACCTAGTTCCAAGCCAGCAGTAAGCATCAAAAAGCAGTAGCTGGGATCGCGCCGACATGACCAGAACCACTGACATTTAACCGCGGCAACTGGTCCGTCCATCGGTGGCTTCTGCTGTTGGTGGCTTTGTGCAATTATTTATTTATGCCTGCATTGACATTAGCATTACAGTTGGCCGGCTCAAAGTATGCCAGACTGGACCGAAGTGGGCTCTGGCTTCTTACGCAACAGATAAATCAAGCGATTTGCGATTTGCGATATGCGACCCAGACGGTGATGCCACGCGAACGATTTGGGGAGTTGTCTTTTGGCTATTAACTTTTGATCTTGAGCTCGAAAGCACTTTTGGCTGCTCTTGCCAAGAGATTATTTTGGAAATCTTTTAAGTGAGTCTTTAAGTGTGGGAATTTGCATAGGTCTTGGCTTAAGACCTCATAAATTATGTTTATTGAATTTATCTTTAAAGAGGTTTTGGATAATTATTTCTATTATATATAATTATTTTAAAGAATAAGGAAATAAGTTTGCAGACTTATAATATTATGTTTCTTGGAAAAAGAGGTTAGTTAAATAAGAGTTAACTTTATTTCCTTAAAAGTACTGCGTTTTATAATGACTAAATTTAATGATCATAAGCAAAAAAGCTTAAGTTTCGCAAGAAATTTATTGAGGGTGAAGAAAAAATTTTGGCGGAAATCTGCAGAGGAGCCATCTGGCCAAAAAATGTTACCATCCGGCTCGAAGGACCCCGCCTCAGAGAAAGGAAGCCGGGTAAAGCCTTTAGTTATTGTGGCTTTAAGAGGTTTTGCAACATTTATAAAAATGTCAAGGACTTAATACCCCTTTAGAAAAATTTAATTTTAATTTACAAACGTTTCCTTAACTGTTCTTAAAAATAGTTTTAAGCTCTAGTCCAAAGCCATTGTACAACCAATGTAATTGTCCAGCCGCCGTAAAAATCTGGACAAAAGTGTGCACCTCTAACTCGAATCCATCATGCCCGCCTGCTGCCTGTGCTCCCTGCTGGGTATCAAATTGCAGACGCTACTCGAAACGTCTCTGAAACAAATTACGCTGTAAGCCGTAAAGAACATGCCGCGACCTTCACAGTGGACAGCGGGCGAGAACAGGTTGGGCAACCAGAATATTAGATATATACACTATAAACCACATGCTTACACGCTTACTTGTGGATAGCCAACTGACATTTCGCTCTGTAATCGGCGAAGCCATGCGTATCACCTCAAGGTTCCGCCAAAAGGCCCAAATGGGAAATGCTTGGCTTGGCTTTAACCGAGAACATAAATCTTGGTAGGCGGCGTTAATAAAACTAAATAAACACATTAAAAACTGGTACGATAAATATTAAATTATTGCTGTCGGGTGTCTTCATAATTACCCAAGCAGACTTTGAGACTTTGCCTTTAACTTGGCTAACTCGGCCAATTGTCTGCACTCGTACTACATATATGCAGACTCTTTTTTTTCGGTTTTCCTCTGGCTTTTCCGATTCTCTCTGATTTTTCTGGTTGCCAAAGACAATAACAATACAATATGGCCACAATCTTTGGGACAATCTTGTCACGAAATTCTGTCGCCGTCTGTGTCGGAGTTGCAGTTAGAGTCGGCTCTGGGGAGGATGGGGTTTAAAAAAGCCAAAGTCTGGGCCCCATCTGCTGGCCCAAAGCCATTCATTAGACGCGCCTACACTTTGGCAGCGACGACAACAACAACAACAGCTAGCTGGCGTTTAGCAATTTCTGGCATTTTGACCCCGTGCACGGCTTCAGTTTGAGGTCTGCCTCTGTCTCTGGCTCAGCCTCTGCCCATGGGCTTGGGTTTCGGTACCTCAGCCTCAGCCTCAGCCCCAGCCTCACCTGAGCTCACCTTAGCTTTTTTTGGCTGCCTGACTTTGATTGCGATTGCCGATTAAAGGCAGCGAATTTAAAGGCAATGGTTCACTCCCTCCCTTCCCCCCAAAAAAAAATAAAGGCACTGGTCTGCCCCATTTCGAGTCAGGTGGCAACGCCGCCGGCCCAGATCGGTATCTTCATTATCATTTCCATTTTCACTAAAAGAGGGCGTACTTATCGATAATAAATAATAAATAATAAACTCAAATATACAAGGAATAACAAAATACACTTTAGGGAGTGCCGATTAAGGAAAAGTATTCTAAATTAACATAAACCAAGCTTTTAAATCTACTCACCTTAATATTAAACCATTTAACTTCGAACTGTTTGATTTTGTTTATTATTTTAAGCCGATAGGCCATTCTTATAAATTAGGTGGGCGTATTTATCGATAACAAATAATACATAATAAACAAAAAAATTCAAGGAATAATAAGCTTAACTTTAAGGTGATATGCTTAAAAGATATGCTTAAAAATACATAAAAAAAACATTTTCTACTTTACTTTAAAGCAAACCAATTAGGTTTGAAGTTTTAAACCAGTATTCAGGCATTCATTCATTTAGATATGTCAGTATTTTGTATATTTTTTACCAAATTAGTAATAACACACAGATTGTTAAACTTCTAGGTATACCCTCTAACCTAACTAATAACCATTAAATATAAACTTTAATCTCCGTGTAGCTATTTCCGCCGGCTGATGCAATTACTAGCCCATATATTTAAATGTCTGTATTCGCTCTGCAAAACTAAACCTGCAACAATTGCATAAATTAAGCGTACTTAGTACAAAGTTAGTTCTTTATTTTCTTTATTTTTCTATTTTTTCTTAGCCCAGAATCAGCTGAGCCTCTGCTGCTCTTTGCGATGGCAGAGACTTAGGCGTTGGATCTTTAGTTTAGTTTGTTTTTCTTCTCTCTTTCAGCAGATAGTTACACCCGCCACCCTCCTAGCTAGTTGGGTGTTCGTTGCCGTTGTCGTTTTTAGTTGCTTTTAGTTTCGTTGTCGTTGTCGTCGTGTCGCAGCTTTTGCATCTTTGGCTATTTTTTGCAACAGTGTGTGCGAGACGAGACGCTTTGCCAACTGAAACTGAATTGTTTGCAGCCTCGCCAATGCAATTTTCGTATAAATAGACTCACCTGCCGGCATTGGGCATCATTAAATAAAAAACGCTCGTTCAATTAACAGCTGCTAAAAGTGTTAAGGCCCCATCCAGTCGAAAGGATAACTCTGCCTTTGGATTACACATCCCTACAGTGCATCGAACAAGATGAAGAATGTAAGTTGGCCAAGAAAACGAAGTGATTGAAGAAGAAAAAAGTGCCGAAAAGGATGGGGTTGAAATGGGAAAATTAGTAGGATAAAATGTGCTACAAATATCTACCAAAAGTGCCTGGATAACCGAAGGACGTCAGAGTTCTGAAACATATTAGGTCTCTTAGAAAATTTTTAGGGAAAAATTGATAACAACTTTGGAGAAATTATTAAATTTAGATTAGAAGAAGAAGAGGCTAACTTAAATCGTTAATTTTTAAAACAGGATGTACTTGCTTATAGAACTCATGGAAATTTAAATAAAAAACTTCACAGGAAATTAGCCAAAAAAAACCTAACTGAAAGGATAACAACACCTAATATGAGTGTCAGTGCTTAAAATTCTGAAAACCCTAAAAATATATATTTTAAAGCATTGCCCGTTAAAGCATTGTTAAAATATTAAAAACATGTTACTTAAAGTTCTTTAAAAAACCCTTCAAGTCTGGCCTAAAATTAAAATCAGAAAAACAGCTTTTTGTTCATAAATGTTCGCTGACTTGCTGGCCAGCCAACTAACCTCCATAAAATATGTATATGACCAGACAGGCTTGGGTAGTAAAAACTCCACCCAACATGCTCGTAAATCAATCGCCTAAGGTGAGGCATTTATGGCAGCTCCGAATCCCTTTTGTAGGCTTTTTTTAGGTCTTTCGGCAAATCTTCCGCAATTACCTGGCGGGTGCGAAGGCAACGATTCCGAGAGCGTGCCATTTGGAGAGCTCAAAAAGCCAAAGGCAATTAACGGCCATAGATGCGAGCTGTTAGCCATGCAAAGGTCACAGTCAGTCCACGTCCACGTCCGCCATTTGGCAGCTGTCCATCGGGCTGAAAAGTTCAAGCACGAAATGGGAGTCCAAGCTAGAAGAAAATGAAAACGAAACCCATTCAGTTCGAATTCGGAATGAACTCGGGGTTAAAAGAAGAAAAAATTAAACCAAAGACGAGCGCCACGCCCCTCGATTTCCATGCTCTTTTGTGTACAAGTTAATTGAGTCGGCGTCGGTGGAGACGTGTGTGGAAATGTGGAAAATATTTAATTGGCATCTATTTGCCGACCTCAAAAGGTGTCTAAAGAGCTCGGTATGTGAGAACAGCAAATAAAATAGCAAAGGCAATAAATCTCCCGGCGCCCGGCGCTCGGATCTCAACTCTCGGCTCTCGGACCCGCGGGCGTTGCATAATAGACACACCGTAGCATCGGGCACGATCTCAAGATGTTTACTAACTCACTTAACATTTGCATTGCCCATTGCGTTTTTCATTTTCATTTCGTTTTCATTTCGTTTTCCCTGCTTTTCCCTTCGACAGTTCGCTTTGTGTCTGCTGGCCGCCGCCTTGCTGAGCTGCTGCCAGGCTGCTCCCCAGAAGGGCGACGAGCCGATAGCCATCATCAGCCAGGAGTCCAACATTGAGCCGGATGGATCCTATAACTATGCGTGAGTACAAGCTATAAGTGAAGCGGAATTTTTAAGAATTATTAAAGATAAGTAATTGCCTTTTTAAAGTGCAGAAGAGGTTCGTAAATCAAGTTTTAATAGTTGGTTTTAAATGACTTGGTTCCTTCTCAAACCACTGGTAATTGCTTCGATAATAGATAGGGAAATTCACTCCCATTAACTTAATTGCATAATTAAGACACTAAATAAATCTTAGCTTTTCAAAGTCAGCTATATATACCACTTGGAATCGTAATTGACAGGCCTGATATTATAGCTCTTCAAGTATGTGTTAATGATCTCATTAGCTCTTCAGTTGAACTTCAACCTTTAATTGTCATCTCATGACTGTAAAACTCTAATTGTATTTTAAAGTCGTGCCCACAGAAACCGAGTTGTAAAGCAATCAAAATATGTCTGTATATAAAAAACTTAAGGCATACTTTGCGGCGCAACTTTGATTGGACTTGCAAAACTAAAGCAAATGATTCATGGCTCAGATTCCTATTTAGTTAAACCCGAATTCCCCTTTCTCCCAAACAAATAACAAAACCTGCTGCTAAAATCTATGCTAATTGAGCCAACAAAATATGGATTAATGAACCATTATCGCGTATAAGTCTGCACAGAAAGGCTAAAAGTTAAGCAGATAATTAAATATTTATACGGATCACCTGGCGCCAGTCCGAGGTGACGCATAGAAACCAGCCAACCTTAGTCAAAAACCGCATTTTTATTATTTTCTTCACAAGATTTCAAGGTGACTTTGGTTAAACCCTTTGACTCAATCTCAAATTTGTGATTCACTTGCAGCTACGAGACAGCCAATGGAATCAAGGCAGAGGAGACGGGCACCCTGAAGAAGGCCACCTCCCCGGACTCCAGTGACGTGATCATTGCCCGGGGATCGGTGTCGTACACCTCGCCCGAGGGCAACCTGATCACCCTGAACTACTCCTGCCGATGATGAGAACGGCTTCCAGCCGCAGGGCGATCATCTGCCCACGCCGCCACCAATCCCACCAGCGATCCAGAAGGCGCTCGACTACCTGCTCAGCCTGCCGCCAGCCAAAGCGTCGTTAAGGATCTTCCTAGGACCTCTACGCGAACCCACTCGATTCTGACCCCCGATTCTGATGAAGATGCTGCGCTGTTGCTGCTGCAGGTTGATTGCCGCCATTCCACCCAGCCCCACACCCATCCCGATCCCTAGACAATCACACATAAGACACAAACCAAGCGGCCGGAAGAGGTACCTCCGGCCAAATCCACTGACTGAAGAACACACAAAACTCAAACGGATTTGAGGGACAACAAACACCACACACACGTCTATGCATACGTCTGCTTTCTTGCTTTCTTCCACACGAATTTCTTCAGATCTTTTAGTCGTCGCCGGAACTTTGCCATTTTCGGACTCATGTGATATCGTCGATTTATCAATGAAATCAACAAAGAAAATGTAAAAAAACAACTAACAATCAAGAAATCACTTAAATAATATACAGGAATATTATCCACAGCAAACTTTGTGTAAATAGTCTGTAAATTAGAAACATTTACACGCGTAGTCTAGGCAGCGATGTCGAAGGGACCTTGGCCTGGCTAGGGACTCCTGCGAATCGATGATCACATAGACACTTGTGAAGAACTACGAAGATATTCTTTAGCCTTAGCTGCAAATAAAGAATTAAAGATTCTTTCGAAAAGTAAAACGGTAACGGTTTTTTAATTTATGAAGGGTACGACAATAGGGGGGATTTTATCTTAAATAGAAAGATGTCAAAATAATTAGAACTTTGAATAAAACACACACAAATCGTACAAAATTGTGTGGACATTTTCTGAAAATTTAAGTACAAATGGATGATAAATGTGGGAGTTATTAGACAATAAAGTTGCAACCTGTTATTCATCTCGCTCGCACTCATACTAGCGCGCGCTATATGGTTAGTCGCGCCCCAAACCGGGAGTCGAAGGTTTGAATATCTGCTAGAGCTCTGAAGTATAAATATTTTTTGAAACTTCGCAGCAAAGTTTTTCTCGGCATATTAATAGATTTTAAATTAATAAATAATATCTATTAGATATTTCCATCTTACGACAGTATTTCCCGAATAAAAATAAACAAATCGTAAACCTAATTCATTTTAGAACCATACCCCATTTTAGAGATATTTAAATTACCTCTTATATAACGAAACTATCCAAATCTAACCAGATAATCTCTATTTTATATCTAGCTTCAACGGCACCTTAAAAGATTCCATTCCGAACCGCTTTTCAGTTATTCCTCTTCCACCCATAATCTCATAGATTGTATGTTTAGGGGCTTCTGTCACACTCATAAATCTAGATGTCCAATTCCTCAAATAGCTGCGCTGACAGCTGCTGAAAAGAGTTAATGAATGCACAAAACCCGTTGGCCAGATGCACACACATTGAGGATATAGTTTACATGGGAATGATCTTGGCGCTCCATTCGCGCTGTTTATTCATAGATTTTGTCCAAAAATAACGTGCGCTTTTATTGATTCACCCGGTTTTGCACATCAAGGCGAGAGTTGATAGATTCATTTTATGCAAAGTGGCCAGACGCAGGCAAAAATGTGGTCGGTCATGTTGGTTCCATCAAATCCAAATCCAAACCAGAACCAGAATCGGACTGAGGCCGGTGGCGATGACGTGCTGCTCCCATAGAAGTCGCCACAACATTATTATTATTTATTTATTTTATTTTGGAAAACAATGTGGAGGCAGAGGCAGAGGCAGCCAAAGTTGAAGTCGTCTGCACCAAATTTCACACCCATTTTTCGAAAGGCCAACGAGGAACGAAACAAGTTCAATATTATTTATTGGCCACATTTTAATTTGATGTTAAATATTTTATTTTGGTACAGGAATTCTCGCTTTGCTAATTTGCCGTTGCCTATATAAGAGTCTTTGTTTACCGATGGGGATCGCCAGTCGCCTCGAGACACCAGCTTGGATTGTATACTATAAACCCGGATATATACTTTGATTTTGATTGAGAGAGATATAGAGATCGAGCTAGAAATCCCGAAAATGAAGTTCCTAGTGCTAATTGCTCTGTTTGTGGTTGCTGCTTCGGCGACGGGGAACGATGACCCGATTTCCCAGGAATCCAATGTGGAGTACAATGGCAAATATCATTATCAGTGAGTTTTTTAGAGAAATCGAAATCGAGGATTAATAAGCCTAAATATGGTAATTCCTTTTAATATTCATTTGATTTTTTAGAAATTATTTCGAACCTCCTTGTGACTATTTACCTTACAAATATAAAACTCATACATTTTATGATACTTTTAAATAGAAACGATCAAAATCAAATATTTATTAAATCTGTAATAAAATTTTTATCATATCTGGCTTTACTTGTTTGTGACTTTTGATCAAAATGGCACACATTTAATAACAATATCACTTTTTCTCTACAGTTACGAGCTCAAGGATGGCTCCAAGGCCACCCAGGATGGTGTCCTTAAGTCCGTGAATGCGGAACACAATGGTGAGGCGGTCCATGGCAAGTACTCCTTCGTCGGCGATGATGGTGAGACCTATGTGGTGTCCTACACTGCGGATGAGAACGGATACCAGCCCGTGGGTGCCCATTTGCCCACTCCTCCCCCTACGCCCGAGTCCGTCCTCAAGGCCCTGGAGTACATCCGCCTGCATCCTTACACTCCGCCAGCCAAGAAGCACTGAAAGTGCCATGAGATCAAAGCACAAATGTGATTGGAACCAAAAGAACTGAGACAAATTAAAAGAATATATTCAAATGTTACAAAAACTGAAGCGGATGTTTTGGGTAAACGGAAGTGAGTGTTAGATCAGGGAGGAATAATTATGAAAAGAAGAGGAAGATATATTTTTGAAAAGGTTCCTATCCAGAATTTAATTTAAATTCTTACTTAAGTTAGCTACATTCTCTTGGGAATTAATTTTAATAAGTAAAGAGAAATATTGTAAAGATTAGAAATTAATATACTTCGAAGACCTTTTAGTTAGAAAATATTGGAGATTTACAAGTCACTATAGGCACTTAATACACTAATTAAAGCTTATAAAAATACTTCTTCTAAACCGGAAGCCAAAAAATATCGGATATTTCCACTTAGTCTGTACTCAAGGCAGGTGCGTAGTTACTAAAGGCTCTCAGAGATCTCTTTGCAAAAACCCCTCTTGCAAAAAATATCTCGATTTGTGTGCCATGCCAAAATGTGTGTTAAAGTTGCCTTACTTAGCAGTTTTTGGCTCTGCTGGCAATCTCGCTAAACAATTACTAATTGAAAGCTAAATTGTTAAATAAGCAATTGAAGCCGCAAGCAGAGTGGCGAAAATCTCAAGGCCGTAACCGCTCTCACACTCAGCTTCAGCACTCAAATCTGTATCTATTAGAACTTCGAACTTGACCAGACCAAATCAATAGGGATTATGTAAGGCCCAGAGACAGAAACTGAAAGTGTGATCGATTCTTGCTTTGTTTTGTTCGATTTTAATTTACACTAATATGTTAATTTTGCAATCAAATCAACGAAGAACATTTGTAATTCCGGGAATGAGCTGTTGATGATGAGGATTTCTCTTTTCCAAAAATTAATCAGATATGTATCGACGCTTATGTCTTTTTTGTTCTTACCCAACCAAGTTCATTGACGTCTCTATGACACAATTGTGGTTAATATTCGCAGCATATAGCCATTCCGTCATATGGCTGGAAGCTAGAAGCTAGAAGAAGTTGGCGGCCTTATCAATTCGATTTATGGCCAACAATACTCTACATTTTTTATGGCCTGTTTGTCTCCAGCGTTCACCGTTAGCTTTTTGTCGCAAATATTTCCATAATTGAAACGTGATTGTCATGGGAAATTGGGAATTGTTCTTTTTATTCTGGGGTTGCTATAGGAATTATAGAGGAATATTTGGGAATTTCTGGAAGTAAAGTGGATAAAGCTTGCATATACAATTTTTAAAATATGTGTATTTGGCTATAACCCTTCAAAACAATTTTTAAAGATAATATCTTGGTAAATTGCCTTACTTTTTACAGCA
The DNA here is from genome assembly GCA_014170255.2 of Drosophila triauraria. Classification (NCBI taxonomy): domain Eukaryota; kingdom Metazoa; phylum Arthropoda; class Insecta; order Diptera; family Drosophilidae; genus Drosophila; species Drosophila triauraria. Next base: position 10,944,469 of record CM024335.1, read on the forward strand.
GTTTTAAATGCAGTCCATAAAATCTGGGACTTTATTTTTTATATGTCGTGTTAAAGTGTTTTTGTAGAGGGATTCTTTCTGAAAATTAATTAATTAATTAATTAATAAAAAAATGTACTTAATGATATATTTAGCTTACATTTATAGTTATATATTCCGGGATTTCTTAAGAACTCCAGCACTCCTTCAACTCCGATTAAATCCTTAACGGAACCCAGGAACTGTCAGCGGATTCAACGGAACCAAACTCCCCGCAGAATAATTATATTCTGCTCAGACAAATCACGTAGCCTGCCCAGATCTGGGATTCGCGATTATGCGGCATACTCGGAGGGGACTAAAGAGTGGACAACTGCTGTCACCTGCTGACATCGTCGCTTCATCTTCATCTCTTTTTGATGTTTACTCATCGCGCGCGGCAATAAAACCGAGTCTGAGTCCGAAACTGAGACTGAAAACCAAAAAAAAAGAAGCAGCGGGCGCTGCTCGTAATTTCTGCGAGTACTTCGCAGCTTATCTAGTGCGCCCATCGTAATGGCGATGATCGCGGTAAGCCGAAGCTTCTTCTGACTATAAAAGGCCCGGGCTGCGTTGGGCCAGTCAACAGTCGCTCTCTAACTCGCTGGATATCGCCCACACCCAGTCACACCTCAAGGATTAAACCGCCATGTACAAGTTCGCCTTCCTCGTGTGCTCTGCCCTGCTGCTCAGCTTTGTCTGGGCCAGGCCGCAGGATCAAAGGGCAGGAGCTCCTAGTGCCACCACCACGACCACAGCTGCCACTATTGTCAAGCAGGATAATGTGAATAATGCCGATGGGAGCTTCAATAGCAGGTGGGTTTTGTAGAGGATTTTAGACAGAAATCTTAAGGAAACTGTCTTTAAAATAAAACGAAGAAAGAACTTCTAAGCTATAAGGTTCTAAATTACAAAAAGTTCAGATAAATATCTTAAATAAATTCTTATAATTATTATTTATATCATAAATAAAACCCATTAATATTTTAATTTTTTTTATCCCCTTAGCTACGAGACCTCCAACGGAATACGCGTCGAGAACATAGGCTACCTGAAGAAGATCATTGTGCCCAGGTCGGAGTCCGCCGATGGCCAGGTGGTGGAGGAGCATGAGGAACTGGTCCTCGTCCAGACGGGCTCCTACAGCTACAGCGATCCCGATGGCAACCTCATCACGCTGCGCTACGTGGCCGACGAGAATGGTTTCCAGCCCGAGGGCGATCACCTGCCGGTGGCCCCGCAATAAGCTCTAGTTCCCGTAAACAGTAGTCCCTCCTCCAGCAATAAATAATACATATTTCGCTTGAAAGTATTATCCACTGCCTGAATGCCATACGAAATTGAAATGTCTACAGTCCGTAGTTAGTCTTAAGCCAACACACAACACACACACCCGAAAAAAAAGAGAGAAATAAATATACAAATATTGGAAACGATAATGAAAACGACAACTGAACTCAACTTGGCCACTTCCCAGCCTCGCGTGGCCTATAACATTACATTGCCAAATTGCCCTTCACGCTGGCGGTTAACGCCAAGCGGAGATCGGAGATGAGATGATGCCAAAGCTGGCTGATGATCATGAGCCAACCACCGGATTTATTTACATTATCGCACTTGGCGCCGAATGACATTGATGCCTGATATGGACACGGGTAGGAGTGAGAGTGAGCCTTCGTACTCGTGTTCGATTTCGTGTGTTTGCCCAACTCAATGGCGCATACCAGAATACATGGAAACCCCCGGCGATTAATTACTCTATTAAACTCCCATTAGCCGTGGTTTTGTGGCATTTCGCCATCAGGGGATCAGCTTTGATTCAGTTCATCCATTGAAACCACATAGCAATGTGTCCTAGGTTGCTGATCGGCTTCATGGCCTTGCTTAGCCTGCTGCAGTTACATCCTGCCGAGACAGCCAAGCTAATTCCTGTGAGTAACTTTAAAACGGATCCAAATCAGCCGAAAATATAACCCCCCATTGACCAGAACCTGGGATACTTCATCGAGATGAAGCAAATGGATTGCGTGGGCAATCCTAGCTACTTTGCCGACTTGCATTGCCGCATCCTGCCGCCGCACAACAGGACCATGGAGGCATCTGTGGAAATCAGGCAAAAGCTGACCTCATTCAGTGGCTCTCTGAGGGTCTCCATACCCAATGCCAAGAAGGTCATCACCCAGATATTCGATATAACCTTTGACGTGTGCAAAGTGTTGCGCGAACGAAAGAGAAAGATGCTCATCGATCTGCTGGTCAACACTCTGGCCAGGAATAGCAATGCCAAGGACTGGAGGTGTCCCTTTCCAAAGGTATTTATTGTATATTATATTTTAATTATATTAAATATATTTCCTTTCAGGGAAAATTCGAATCAAAAAACATTTCGGTCAGCGACCTACCGCCCATGTTAACTGAATCCGAGTTTTATGTCAACTTGGACTTTTTTATCCCCAAAGTGGCGCATGCCTTGAATGTCACCCTACAAGGACATCTCTTTGAGATAGCCAAGGAAAAGGCCAGGAGAAAGAAATATTTGTAGATCTAGTTGGGAGCATATTTAAAAAATTAATTAATAATTGTGAGCGTTATAAGAAATATAGCTTCATAAATATATGCATTTCTATTTGAAAATAATTCAACAAAATTTTTTACAACTAATTAGGATTTGCTGGAAATTTTTCAAGTATTTAAAATAAATAGGTATTTAAATATTGAATTTACTCTGCAAATATATTTTACAATCAATTTCTACATATTCAAGACAAGTTTGACACACAAAAAACTCTGCATACTTTGAGGCCGCCTCTATTATTTAAATAAAAACAAAAAATCACTGGCTTCGGAATAAACTAAATCTATTGTTTTTTCTAATAATTTGTTACGCTCAATTAACAGCCCAAATTGGGGAAAAATTTCATGTGTTTTCAAGTCAATTATGTTAGCGATTTGGAATCACTGCAACTCAGATAAAATTTGGATCAATCAATGAATCGTAAAGCCAAAAAACAGCTAAATTTAGTTGAAGTCCATCTGATCGACAGTAATGTTCTCCAGTTGGCTGAACTGCCTGCGGATGATTTTGTTGCTCATCCACTTGATACATTACACAGAGGCCAAGGTGAAATATTTCCTTAAATTATAAAATATTTATAGAAAATAATAAACCAAATTAACTCAGTTTCAGAGACGACTGAGATGGGAGTGCTTTGACTGTAATATAGGTCCCCAGTTTGCAGATCCTATTAAATGCCATGTGGGAGGCACCAGGAACTCAGTTTTAAATGTGGAAGTCAACTTAAAAGCAGAACTGGACGCCATCAAGACTTATGTGAAGATTTCGACTAGATTTAAGCCCACATTTGCCTACCGGAAGTTCTTTGACATTACCTTCGATGGGTGTCGGGTCATCTCCGATATGGTTCAAGGAACTATGGTGTCCAATATGTTTAAAGCGGTCGTGAGGTCGAGTAATCAACCAAGGAAGTGTCCCATAAAAAAGGTAAATATAATTATATATTAAAATATAACAATATTAAAAATAATTTAATAATTACAGGGCTTGATTTACTATCACAACATAAGCATAGAAGAGGTTCTGCCCATGTTTGTGCCCAGCAGCTATCTCTTTATTGAAGTGGACTTTTTTTCCAAGCGACAATCGTATTTAAATGTGACTCTCCGAGGAGAGCTAACGGAAAAATAAATAAATAAATAAATTACCATATTTCTAGACTACTTTAACGGACTGATCCTCAAACAAAGACATCAACAAATAAATATAGAACCCACTTAAAATGCCATTACCAAAAATATCAATTATTCGGGCTGGCATAATTATGAGAACCATTATTATCATCGACCACCGTTTTCACTTATAGTCTGTGCCTAGCCTTTCGATTGATCGGAGCTGCTATTACCACATGATGGCACAATTCCATGGAATACTTTTCCTACTTTTTTTCACTGGCCACAGCCAGACGGCCAAGGTATGCTAATGAAAAAATATGACGAGGATTTGCAATCAACTCTGCCCCATAGTTGTCGACAAAGTTGCGTCTGCAAGTGATGTGGCGCAGCTTCAACTGTGAGACCAATCCGGATTACATTTCCCAACACAAGTGCATCATCTTGGAGTCCGACAAGTCTCTGCTCACCACGGAGCTGAACTATATACGGGATGTTGCCAAATATAATGCCACCTTTAAGCTGTTTATGCCTCGCAAACCCAACACTAAGTTCCAAAAGGTTATAGACATCAACGTGGATATTTGTCAGTTTGCTAAGGGAATTCACGGCCACCGATTCATGACCGTTGTGATCAAGGCTTTTGGCAAGCAGGGTTCTCAGCTGAAGTGTCCGCATCCCAAGGTATTTGATATTTGATTGGATTTTACTTACTGTTTAGTAATTTTTGTGGTAATTTTTGCAGGGCCTTTATGTTTATCCCAACATAAACATAGCCGAGAATTTGCCAGCCTTTTTGCCAGAAACGGATTTCAAAATTGAAATGAATTTCCTGACTGCAGATGCATCTCTAGTCAATACCAGTCTCTCTGGATATTTGTATGATTCTCAAAAAGAAAAGGGGAAAAACTATTTGATTTATTTCGAACAAAAGAATGTGAAAACAAAGAAATGTGAGCAAGGATTAAGCCTGTGAACTGGTAATTTTTATATTTTAAAATATATTGTATTTTATTATGATGAGTTTATTATTATTATACTTATTATACTTATTATTATGAGCTTAGAAAATGTCATATTGAGCTTCCCTTAAATCACTTTTAATTCAATGTATTTAACCAAAGATAATTTCGATTCTAACTGATGCCAAATCCCTAACATTAAATAAATAAATGCACATTTTATATTATAAATGATCGAATTATTATATTAATAGATATTTATCAAAGTGTATTATAAATAATCAAATTAATTTATTAAATATATATTTATCAAATTGTCTTTTTAAGTTTATTTCAAGCCAATTTACATTTCTATAAGTGTATCAAAGGCAGCTACCATTTCGTAAATTCCAGATCAAGGATTAAATCGCATAGAAAGAGCTGTTAAACCAATTTAGACCAAGTTAAGGAATTAATCAAATGCTTTATGGCCCGCCACTTGTCACCCCAGCCGTACGTGATCTTTGTGTCAAGTTCCGCTGATCGTCTCGGAATCAAAGCTGGCTGAATCGCCACTGGAGCATTATTTACGAGTCAAGCTCAAGATTCGCCGCATCGACAAGGCATTTCACAACCTGAATATTTATGGCCAGCAACGGGGTTCTGTAAGCCATCGGATGGAGCCAAAACTGAAGCTGAAGCTGAAGCTGAGGCTGAGGCTGAGCCTCAAATGTCAAATGTTGTTCGTAAGAACAGCGGCAGTTCGACAAATGCTAAGAATGTAAGGGTGAAATCGCTTGACATTTGCAGCCTCCGTTGCCCCATTAGGCCATTAGTCGGTCACTGGGCGAGTGGGTTAGCCGTGCTCCCAAAGTGGTTATAGTTCCCGGGGATCTCAGACACGGAGGGGTGCGCTCTCCAGAGAGCTAACCTTGCCCAGCTTTCGTTTTTGTTTTCCATTATTTTTACCTGTGCGTGGCGTCGTCGACTGCATCTGAAAAGTTGCACAACCCGCCATGAATCACCAGCAGCAACATCAACTCCAACTGCAACATCAGCATTAGCAGCAGAGATGGGGAGTTAGGGAGTACCTAAGAGCTATTCAAACTAGTACCTGGTGGGCACTTTTCTGCTCTAACTTGCTCTATTGAAATATTACTAGTTTTCTGTATGATATATTTAACTTTCCTTATTCTAAAGCTTTAATGTATAATTTTAAATATTAAAACAAATTAGAGAGGAACGGGATAGCAATCTTTTAATAAATATAATTTGAAAACTGTTTTAGAAAGTCCCTAATGGATTTTCTTTAATCATAGAAAAAAAAACTCTCTAGCAAATAAAATTAAAACTACTTCCTCTTTCAAATCTGTACCCAAAAATTACTTATAATCCATAAAATATCACAATTTTCTGCAGTACCTATCCTGAACAGTACCTCATCCATCACTGACCGCCGGCAACATCGTCTATCTGGAGGCTTGGCGGGCGTTCGAGTTGGAGCTGTGGAGCTGTGGGTGCGGAAGACGAGGACGTGGCCAAAAAAAGCCAAAAACATGACATGGCACAGCGGGAGGAGAGGTCGTTTGTAGCAATAGGCGTTGGAGTTTTCAGCTTTTTGGCTCGCCTGCATTTTTTCGGGTTTTTCTTTGCCATTTTTTTTGTTGCCGGCACTCCGGCGGTTGTTCAACCCGCTGATGCTGCATTGTCTTTCCTCTCCGATTGAATTAAGCACTTGTTCCCCCACCGACTTAGGTTCTCTTTGTCCCCAAAAGGCTCGGCAGATTAACCCAATTGTTTGGCAACTAATTAACATTTGCCAAGACGGGCTCGCTTTGGACTCAATTATCGTCTTGCCTCATCTGCCGGGCACTTTGGCCGTTTTCTGTTACAACAATTTTCGCTTGGCTGCCTGGTGTTGGTATTGGATCCGCCAAAGTGCTGCAATTACAAGAATGCGAATGCGAATCCGAATCCGAGTCGGAATCCGAGTGCGAATCTGTAACCGAAGCTGAGAGCAGCAGCATCTCCAAGTTGCACTTCAAATGCACTTCTGCCGAGAGAGCTTACCATCCAAAGAGAGTGAGAGAGCGCCGCTTTTGGCCAAGTCAACAACGAAAGCAAAAAGAAAAACCAAACTCGTTCTGGCTTGTTTCTAAATAACGGCATTGCGAAGATGAACGACCGGACGCGCCGGCGCGAGGACAGACATTTCGCAGACATTTGAGTTGGGCCTACGAGCGGGCCAAATACGAGCGGCGACAACGAAGCCCGGCTAAGGTGGGTGCCATAGGGGCTCGATAGGGGGAAAAATTGAATCTACAAATAAACCGAATTGGGAATATGAAGTATGAAATTATAAATATGTATTAAAAGCAAATATAAAAGAATAATAATAATTAATTAAGAATGTCAGCAGAAGTCTGGGAATATTTAAGGTACTTGCTGCAAAAAGCTCTTATTAAATGCGTATATTGAAGAAATTTAATAATAAACAAAGAATATTAATATTAGACTGGGAATATTAAAGGTATATTAATAAAAAATCTTGTATTAAAAAAAAAATCAAAAGACTTAGGAAACAAACTCGGTTTTTTCATACAATCAAAAAACTTAGGAAACAAACTTAAAGCTTCAAAAATTTAAAAGAATTAGGAAATAGAATATGCATTGTATAGAAGTAGAAGTATCTTATAACTCATAAAGTTAGTTAGAGTAAATTGGTAAATAATAAAAAAAATAACATAAAGGCTTAAGAAACTAACTTTTTTATAAAATATGATACCAAATGTGAGGAAGCAAATAACGTTTTACATAAGATCAAAAGAACTAAAAACCGGGAAATATATTTGATCAAAAGAAGATAATTAAGTCAGTGTGATGAACAATATTTACAAATAGAACTCCGAGAAGAGCACCATACATTAAGACTCCATTATAAATTCTGTATTCAATATAAAGAAATAAATATAATATTAAATTCTTGACTTAGTCCAAGTACCAAGTACTTTATTTGTTACTGAGAAAAATATATATAATTTTTTTTATTTTTATACTTATACTTACATTAACAAAGCTCTCTGGAACATTCTCAAACGAGAGCGACAGTGAATTCAATTTATATTTGTATTTATTTTGTTTTTTTCAATTTAGCATTTAAGCGTCGACGAGCCTACAAACAACAATTACCGATCAGTTGGATTGGACAGCTACAATAGTAACAACAAGAGCTACTATGGCGAATTCAACTAGGCAGCCTCTCCATCTCCATCTCCATCGCCATCGCCATCTCCATCTTCATCGGCATCGGCATCGCCATCTTCACCTGCAACCTGCATGGCGCTCTCCCGCGGCAACTCATCGTCGGCGCAGTGTGGGTACGAGTGCAGCAGGAGGATCGGTTCCGAGTCGGAGTCGGGTCGGAGCGAATCGCCTATATAAGGCTTAAATAGGGCCGCGCTTGGCACAGTGTCTAGCGGAGCTGCTTTCACTAGCCAGTTCGATCGATCAGTGCCAGTGCCAGCCATTCGGGCGACAAAGCGGGACCAACTCAGCGGAATACTCACAGTGGATAAAAGTCAGAGACTCCTGGCAAAAATGAAAGTGATCGTAAGTGGCCCGAGCTATTGGCATTTGGAATTAAGTGAAGTGTTTATGGAACTCAGGAGAGACCTAAAAAGCATTCAGTAATAATTTTTAGTGCTTAAAAATGTGTTTTATTTTAATTAAACAATGAAAAAATAGTTTTCTTATTATAAATGCTTGTACTTGCTTTAATTTATTCATTAAACTGCAGTTTATAATTTGTAAAAAATAGTTTGTGCTGTGAAAAATATTTTAAAAATATATTTAGTTTAAATTTTGATTGAAACAACTCTCGTTTACAGATCCTCCTTGGACTCTTTGTCCTTTCCTGCCAAGGGCAGCACCACCATCCTCACCAGCAGCACCAACAGCACCAGAATGTGAACAACATTCCGCGCGACGACAAGCCGGATCACCATCGGCACGAGGAGCATCGGGAGACCAGCACCTGGATACCCATTATAAAGTACAACAAGGAGCAGAGCGAGGACGGCAGCTACAAGACGGAGTACGAGACGGGCAACAGCATCATTCACGAGGAGACGGGCTTCCTCAAGGACTTTGACACGAATCCCAATGGGGTGCTCGTCCAGCACGGGCAGTACTCCTACCAGTCGCCGGAGGGCACCTTGGTGAACGTGCAGTATACGGCGGATGAGAATGGGTTCAGGGCCACTGGCGATCACATACCCACACCGCCGGCCATACCCGAGGAGATCCAGAAGGGACTGGACCAGATCTATGCTGGGATCAAGTTGCAGCAGGAGCGCCTGGAGCAGCGGGCCAAGACGGACCCGGACTTTGCCCGGAAGTTGGAAGAGCGACGAGTGGCCAACCAGAATGGGCAGTACATCGGGCTGCTGGAGAACCAGTAAAGGCAGAACTCGCATTCCATTTCCCATCCTCCCCACCGAACCTTTGAGCCTGGAAACGTGACTCCCTCGTGACTCCTTAAGACTGTGCTTCCCTCTGCTAAATCTTCTTCAAAATCCGCCCATGGATGACCCTTCGATAACTTTAATACCATTTATTTCCGACCAAGGGGTACACACGATAAATAATACTTTTTCATTAACGAGCGTGAAAGTTTCGCCGCTTTGAAACAATAAAAGAAAAACTAACGTTTCCATTATGCCGAAGTGTATGGATGTGTATATTTTCTACTTTTCCGTTTTTTCCAGAGAGCCAACCATATCCCATAATGTTCAGACAGACGTGACAAGGCGTTTATGGGTCTCCGTAATTTTCCCGTAGCTTTCCTCATCCTCTCCGCCGCCGCCGCGCTTTATTGTTTACGTTTGCCTCGCGGATCGAATTACTCCATGCGTCGGTCGTCAGTTTGTTGATCCCATTCCGTGCTCATGCAGGTTGGGTTTTTCCAATTTTCCATGTTTCTACATCGCCGTCATGGAAATTTTCTTTCGAGAGCCTCCTCTCGACTGGTTGCCGACGGCTTGCGTAATTGCGACAGATCCAGTGCCACTCGCGGGAGTCTGTGTGGCAAGGGGAGCCGGTCCGCGAATGGGTTACTGGCGCAGCCCCGATTCCCGGCTCTACCTCTTCTCGTTCTGCCAATTATTTCGTAAGCCGATTTACCGTTTCGAGTTAGTCTATTGGGTGAAAAGTATAGCCCTTGGCTAAATAAATATAGAAACTAGCTGCCTGAACCCAAAAGAGCTGTCATCGAAGCCTAAAGAAAGAAGAAAAACTTTTGGGCCACAAAACGGCAAACGATTTGGCTAAATATTTGCATAAAACGTAAACAAACGGAGGTTTAGGGGATTCTGCTAAGAGATTTATAGATTTTATATCTTTATAATACCAATTTATTTTAATAACCATCTAAAATAATTATAACTCACTCATAAAAATATATAAATTATGTTTAAAATGCCTAAAAATTCACTTAGTCGCAGGTAAAGATCATAAAAGAACTATAATTATAAAAGAGCTATAATTTTCTGGAGCTTCTTGCTCACATTAAACTCCATAACGCCTTGAATAAAATTATAATCATTATAAATTGATGGGAATACCTCTACTATATACATATATGACCAGAAATAAATCAATTCCGCTGCATTTTCACCACCGAAGCTAGGCACCGAAAGCGGGGCCCCGAAGAATGTTTATTCGCCATTAAGTTTCAACGCTCTTGCGCATAATTAAGACGAAAAAACGTAGCGTAGTAATAATAACGAAGCTGAACAAAAGAAAATTTCTATGGCCCGTGATTAGAAAGAATCTTTCTTCTTGGGCCTGAGCGGCCGCTGGAATTGATTTGGCCAAGTCAGTTGCCGTTTAGAAGCCGTCGCGTGCAGATCACAAATCGCCAAACACAGTCGGGGAGACCTCGGAAGCATAGAAGAGTCTTCGGGAAGTGAAATGAAATGGTCAAGAAGTGAAGTGAAGTGAAGTGAGGAGAAGAAGAGAGTGCCGAAGAATCGAAGCTCGAGCCAAGTGCGTGCGAATATTGAATTGACATCGCAGAGGCAGCTCCGTTACAAGCAAAATCGAACAAAAGACCCTCTCTGATTGTGGCGGCTGAAAACGAGAATGAATCAATAAAAAGGCCAAAAACTAACTGTAACTTTCGGGGCCGCAACAATAAAAAGTGGCACATCGCATCTGCGAAATAAACAAAAGACGTTTTCTGTCTGATTTAAATATGGTTAGTCATCGGCAAGAGTGTTTACTGTGGCTGCTGGTGGCCTGCTCAGTGGCTGTCAGCTTTTGCAGGCCCAGCAGCTGCAGGGACCTCCGCGGCCCAGGGGTCGCATACGCATTGCGGACATGCAAGGACCTCCAGGAGGAGTAGGACTGGGAGTAGCTCCTGGTCCTTTGGGCACTTGGCCTATTTTGCCAGCTGGCAGCCCCATCAGCTCCACAGTACACACGCACATTCCACTTTTGAGGGAGGAGCAACCCTAACGCCCAGCCAGGAGGCGGTGGTGTATGGCAACTGGAAGCCGGAGCATCCAGAGAAGCCAGTCGGAGGGGAGACAGAGGCGGGGATGGAGAGCGAAACGGACTCTGGTCAGCAGCCCAAAGAGCGGGTGTACGGTCGGTTGGAGGCCATGCTCATGGGTTTGCCAGGGAATGGTGAGTTTCTGCTGGAAATAAACAAGATTAAATATTAAAGTTTATGAAACTCCTTCATATTTTAGCTGCCGATACCAAGCCAGCCACTTCCAGCGAAGAGCAAACAGCTCCCATTGCTCCCGGTGGCTATCAGAACCCAGTTTACGTGCCGCCCGGCAGCTACGAGCGTTCGCCAGAGAAGCAGGGACGCAGGAGGATCACCAGCCAGCAGACGCCACACCAGTTCGAGGCAGTCCGGGTGAACAACACGGAAGCAGGACTCAAAGCCGTGGCCAAGCAGATCAGCGAGTCTGTGGAGACAACGACGTCGACACGTAAGAGTCCGCAGTCCACCGCCGACGAAAACTGGATGCCACTGCCGTATCCGTATCCATACGACACCACAATGCCCTCTCCGCCGGCCACGAGCTCCATGATACCGGGATTCATGCAGTCCTCAGTGGTGCATCCACCGCCGCCCACCCAGGCCACACACTCCACCGATGGTTTGCTCAACTGGCCCACGGATTTCATAGGCAGTGCCTCCAGCACGGCGAGCACGGAACGCATCGATGGCACCATCCCGGCGAATATCGACAGGCGGGATGAGAGCATCGGTGATTCCGCGGACGATTACAAGTACTACGAGGAGTCGTTGAACTCTGCCCAGATGCACAGCGAGCTGAGTGTGCCGGAGACCCAGCCGCTGAACATCACCCGGGTGGGCATTCCCTACGAGGATCGCAACGCCGCCGAGGAGCCCACCATCTGTGTGCCGCTCACTGTCTCGGAGGCGTCGCTCGCCTCGGACAGCGCCACGCCCCTGCTGGTGGAGGTGGAGCGCGTCTACTGCTTCCCCCTGCCTAAGGTGGAGGTGCGGCGGGGCAACGTCCGGCCGCAGGTGGAGCAGGTGACGCGGCCGCATCAGGAGGAGGAGATCCCCGAAACGGAGGTGCAGCCAACGGATGCGGGTATGCCGCCCCCGGATTCCACAGCCGGAGCCACACGACGGTCCCTGAGCCTCCTGTCACTGCTCATCCTTCTCGGCTGGAGCTTGCGACCAGACATTAGTACCTAAACTAGGATCGCCCAAGATCACCTTTAAACACACAACTCAGGGGCTTAACGCAATTAACGATTATTTAAACATTAAAGCTAAGCAAAAATAAGGGTTAAAGTGTTTTATTCTCGATCTGGTAGCGCCACACCATTGCATGTTTTAAAACAGGTCTGGCATCACATCTGTCAAAATCAATGCATGAATGTGTGTGTGAGCTTAAATGCAGAAGTATGTGTCCTCCTTGAAAGGTTTAATTATTATATTATTACTTATTATATTATTTAAATTCTATTATTATTTATTGTAGATTAACAATTATTACTTGCACTTTATTTTTAGTAACTTAATAGCTTATCAGCTTATAACAGTTTAGAGTTTGTTTACTTTTGCAACTATCTTGGCAGCCTTGGGTTTATGTTTGTTAAGCAGCTTTCTTATCAACTTATAGTACATCTTTCACGATTTGGAATTTCATTCATAAAGATGATGAGACTTATTGCTCCTCCCCTATTGGGCAGAAAACACCTCACGTGCGGCCTTGCGCAAGGTCTTGCCATTGGAATTACTTGGCAGCTTGTCGGTGAACTGGACTCCGGCATGGAGCTGCTTCTCTTTAGCGGGCAAGTGCTTGGCCACATAGTCCACAATATCCTGGGCACTCAACTGGGAACCCGGCATCCTGACCACCAAGGCGCCTGCCTCATCGCCAACCCTCTCGTCGTAGATGCCAACCACGCACACATCCTGCACCTCGGGCATCTGCGAGATGACGCTCTCGATCTCGGCGGGAAAGTAGCTGAGACTTTCGTAGCGCAGCATTTCCTTCTTGCGATCCACAATGTACAGGAAGTTATCCTCATCGAAGTAGCCTAGATCCCCCGTGTGGTACCAGCCCTCGGAGTCCTGTAGGCTACGAGTCTCCTCCGAATTGCCATAGTACCCATTCCACTTACGATTCGTGTGGGCATACACCTCTCCCACCTGGTTGTAGGTCAGGTTCTTGCCATCCTCATCCACGATGCGCATCCTGACACCCGGAACTGGTCTGCCCACAGATGAGATGTGTGCAAGTCCTAGATTGTTCGTTACAATGCCCATTTCGGTCATTCCGTAGCCACTGGAAATGATTGCATCCTTGCAAAGCTCCTGTGCCTTGTGCAAAGTGGCACTGGAAGCCCAGCCACCAGTGAAATGGATACTGACGAGGGAGGCCAAACCCTCTGGAGTGGCATCTGGACAAGTGACCAGGGCGGAGAGATATCTGGGCGGCAGGACGGCAATGTTGATCTTGTACTTCTCCACCATTTTCAGAAAGTGCTCCGGCGTGAAGGGCCTCCTGCTAATGATGCGGGTGCAGCCCGTCAGCGTATTGAACATGAACGTCGCCAGGCCGGTCAGCCAGTCCAGGCAACTGGGTGTGTAGATGGAGGCTTCATTGGTAGCCATTCTGACAGGAGAGAGAAGATTATAAGATAAATAATATATTGATTTTTTGAATAAATCCTTTAACTCACGAGGTGTCAATCTTAAGGTAGTTGTTGGATATGCAGACGGCCTTGGGCAATCCAGTTGTGCCCGACGAGCACAGAATCACCACGGTTTGGTCACCACCTTCCTTCAGGGGCTCTGGCCTGGAATTACATCGGTTTAACAATCAAGCTTATGAGAGGTCACTGACCTATACTAACTGGTAAAATCTCTCAGTGGAGGTGGGTTCGAGAAGGGTTTCAATGCTAGGAACTCCTTCAACATGGTCGGTGAGGGTAAAGATCTCAGGGCTCCAGCAGCTGGTTGCAGCTTGAATTTTCCGGATGTCGCATCCATCACAGAATATCACAGTTGGCTTGGTTATGGAAAACACATGTTTGGTGGTGGCTACATGGGAGATTCCAGGATTAATTGGGAGTTCTTTGACATAAGATCCTGGTACCAACCTTCATCTAGCAATGTGCTGACTGAGTGAAAGGGTGTGGCGTTCAGGAAACAGGCCACTGCCAAAGGCATGGCATAGGTGGAGTTTTGGATGGAGATGCCAATCACATCCTTGTGACCAAGTCCCCGCTTCTTGAAGAACTGGGCAATCCTTACGGCCCAAGTAAGGGCTTGATCAAAGGTGGTTGCCACACCATCTGCCTCGTTTATCTATTATAAGATACTTATCTTTAGAAAAAACTCTGTCCAGAAGTACTACACAGATCGCCTCACCTGGCACACGTTCTTGGGCCAAGTCCTCATGGTGTTGAATATGATTTTCCCCACCGAAGTGTCATGGTCGTAGATGGATGCCCTCACAGCGCCACTCCAGATCCTCTCCTTCTCATTAAACGTAGCTGGGGGTAATGCCATGATCTATAATGCTTCGCAAGTCCGCTTTCAACAACAAACTGTAGACGACTGCCGCAATCTGGGCCAGAAAGTTGTATTTATAGTCGGCCTCCCGGGGTGGGAATCGCTTACCTCTGTACTGAGTTATCAGACGGAGTCGAAAGTGCAGCAAACAGAACAGCAGATTTGAGGCGCGACTACTAGGTAGCCTAATCAGAAATTGTTTTCACCACAGCAGAACCAGGTCCACCTTCTGGGTAATAATTTTATCGCTGATACTTTACAAAAACGAAAGTTCACAATAAATTCTAAGCACATTCGCATCATGCTGGCTCAGCAGTTTTGGTATCTGGGCCAGCTAGGCCCCGCTAAACATTAATAAATTAATAATTTCATCATTTGCGATTAAAGTTGCTTCAACTATATTGATTTGAAGCTAGACAAATCTTGATGAACTTATTATCAGAGAAAGGAGACCCCACCAATAATAATATTCTTTTAACAATGATTCATTTCATAGGCATTCCTTTTATAATTTTAACTTTAAGTCGAATTATTTTTAAAGATAATCGAGAAAAGATACCTAAGTACTTCATAGGTCAAGTAGGCTTGAGTAGGTAGAAATATATCTAATCTATATCTTATATTAAAAGCTTGATAGAAAAAACAGTTTGCTATCATTTCACAGAATATGTTTATTTCAAGACTTATCAGGGAACGGATTATATTGCCCTTGTTGTGCTCGTAGCACCTATTCTTATCTACAAACCCAGCCCGACTTCCCTGATAAGGAATCCATTCATAAGAAAATACTCTTTACTATAAAGTGAGTAATTCTCAATCCATTTCTGATAAGAATTCTAATTTCTATATTTAAGCGCCTTTTTGGCAGCAAACTCATCACGTGCTGCACTGCGCAATGTTTTTCCATTGGCATTACTGGGCAGCTTCTCGGTGAACTGGACTCCGGCATGAAGCTGCTTCTCCTTGGCGGGGATGTGCTTGGCCACATAGTCCACAATGTCCTGGGCACTCAACTGGGGCCCGGCATCCTGACCACCAAGGCACCTGCCTCATCGCCAACCCTCTCGTCGTAGATGCCCACCACACACACGTTCTGCACCTGAGGCAGCTGGGAGATGACGCTCTCGATCTCAGTGGGCCAGTAGGTGACCCCAGCGTACCTCAGAGTTTCCTTCTTGCGATCCACTATATACAGGAAATTATCCTCATCAAAGTAGCCCAAATCGCCGGTGTGGTACCAGCCCTCGGAGTCCTGCAGACTGCGAGTCTCCTCCGAATTTCCATAGTAGCCGTTCCACTTACGATCCGTGTGCACATACAGCTCTCCCACTTGGTTGTGTGTCAGGTTCCTGCCCTCCTCATCTACGATGCGCATTCTGACTCCCGGGACGGGTCTGCCCACCGATGAGAGATGGTTGATTCCAGCGTTGGAGGTTACGATCCCCATCTCTGTCATGCCATAGCCACTGCATAGGAGAGCGTCCTTGCACTGATCCTGGAGCTTGCGGAGGGTGGCACTGGAAACCCAACCGCCCGTAAAGTGGATTGTCTTAAGGGAAGCTAGGGCCTCGGGCGTGGCATTCGGACAACTGGCCAAGGTGGACAGATGTATGGGCGGCAATATGGCAACGTTGATCTTGTACTTCTCCACCAACTGCACAAAGTACTCGGGTGAGAAGGGTCTGTTGGATATAATGCGGGTGCAGCCCGAGACAGTGTTGAAGATGAACGTCACTAGGCCGGTCATCCAGTCCAGGCAACTGGGCGTATACATGATAGTTTCACTACTGACCACCCTGCGAAGAAAGGTAGAAGTTAACCCGATCTTCGGAGAAAATATCAACCAACTCACAAGCAGTCATTATAGAGGCTCCTGTTGGAGATGCAGACGGCCTTTGGCAAGCCGGTTGTTCCCGACGAGCACAGAATCACCATGGTTTGGTCACCGCCTTCCTTCAGGGGCTCTGGCCTGGGATGGATTAATAATCAAGCTTATGATTGGATATTAAGTCATACTAACTGGTATGAACTCTCAGTGGAGGTGGGTTCGAGGAGGGTTTCGATGCTGGGGACTCCTTCAAAACGTGGTCGGTGAGGGTAAAGATCTCCGGGCGCCATTCGCTGGTAGCTGCTTCCATTTTTCGGATGTCACCGCCATCACAGAATATCACAGATGGCTTGGTTATGGAAAACACATGTGTTGTGGTAGCTACAAGGGGGATTCAATGACTAAAAGATCTTTTCCGTAAGACCCCGATACCAACCTTCGTCTAACAAAGTGCTTATCGAGTGGAAGGGTGTTGCGTTCAGAAACAGGCCACTGCCACAGGCATGGCGTAAGTTGAGTTCGCAATAGAGATTCCAATCACATCCTTGTAACCAAGTCCCCGCTTCTTAAAGAACTGGGCTATCCTCACGGCCCAAGTAAGGGCCTGCTCAAAGGTCACAGTCAAGCCATCAATGTCGTTTATCTGTCTTGGAAAACTTATCTTTAGCAACCACTCTCCAGCTCTAGCTTCATAGATGGCCTCACCTGGCACACGTTCCTGGGCCAAGTCTTCATGGTGTTGAATATTATTTTCCCCATCGAAGTGTCATTGTTGTAGGTGGACATTCTCTCAGGGCCACTCCAGATCCTCTCCTGTTCGCTGAAGGTCGCGGATGCCTGTGCCATTCTGTGTTTGCTCTTTGCTCTTCCAATCACAGCCGCCAGACTACTGAACCGCTTGGAGGCCATAAAGATCAATTTATAGTGGACTCAAAGGCAGAACAAGAAGGTTAAGTACCCTTGGCGGGGGTGGCGGTTACATCTGAACTCACTTTTCATACGCGGTCCAAAGTTCAGCGGGCCAATCTATGGCCAGCTTCGGATAATGACTTCGAGGCACTCTACTCAGCTTTGGCTTTATTTGTGATTTATTCCATTTCCTTTTCTCACTGTTGTACTTGATATTATTCCTTGAGCCAAGTCTCTGCATGTTTAATATATATTTATCCAAGATACCCTTCGCTTACCGAAAGCCAGAGTCATGCTGTCTAAGCTTTTTGGGGGAATCTTATCAAACTCATGCTTGTTCAGCGGTTTGTCGTATCTAATCAATGGCCATTCGTGGCAAGGGAAGAGGCCAGACAATTGGGTAACTATCCATTTCACCATTTATGATCACAAGATTCAGAGTCTTGTCTTTCATTTATTTTTATTTTTAGTCCACCATGAGGGAACAGTTCTACCTAATATAACTTGTTCAACCCCTTAGAAATTAGCCATAATGGCACTGCTTGATTATCTTAATTTATTAAGTAAACTAAAGCATACATTTGGGCGCCTGATATATTGGTTGAGCATTTTTGGAATAGCCGACAGATTTTTGTTAAGAAAATAAGGTATAATTTCAGGAGTTGCTTCGATTACCATTTGTCGATATAGGAAAAGGTCAAATACAGGCTCTTTATATTTATTTTTTCTTTATTTCGCAGCAAATCAATTGTGTTCGCGTCGAGGTCTCGACAAAGTAGGGATCGCAGATCCTGAATTCGGAAAGCCGAAGTTTACATGCAGCTTGCAAATTTTGAAAAGGCATAACTAAGCCAAAATTCTATATTTTTAAATTTGGATAGCTTTTCTGTGCTAGTTTGCTAGATCGACTCGGCTGGAGATGCTGCTCAAGAATATATACACTTTATAGGGTCGGAGATGCCTCCTTCACTGCGTTGGAAGCTTCTGATCAAAATTATAAATAACTTGGCATTAGTATTTATTTAAACTATTTTTACTTTAAATAAAACTCCTAGTTTGCAGCTCCCTTTTTGGCCAAGAATTCCTCTCGCGCCAACCGGCGTAAGGCCTTTCCATTGGGATTGGCGGGCATCTTGTCCGTAAACTGGACGCCGGCATGGAGTTGCTTTTGAACTGCTGGCAGCCGACTCTTCACATGGTCCGCAATCTCCTGGGCGGTAATCGAGGTGCCCTGCCTCTTGACCACCAGAGCACCTGCTGCATCTCCCTGCCCTTCATCGTAGATGCTCACCACACAGACTTCCTCCACCTGGGGCAGCTCGTAGATGACGCCCTCGATCTCGGAGGGCCAATAGTGGTTGCCCTGGTACTTGCAGATCTCCTTCTTGCGGTCCACCACAAAGAGCTGGTTCTGTTCATCAAAGTAGCCCAGATCGCCGGTGTGGAACCAGCCCTGGAAGTCCTGCATGCGCCGTGTCTCCAGGGGATTGCCGAAGTATCCATTCCAGGGATGACCGTTGTGCACATAGATCTCGCCCACCTCGTTGTATCCCAAGTTCTTGCCGTCCTCGTCCACGATGCGAATCTTCACGCCTGGCAATGGCTTCCCGGCCGTGTTGACGTTACCGAGTCCCACGTTGAAGGTGACGCCACCCACCTCCGTCATGCCATAGCCGGAGACGAGCATCGCCCGGGACACAGCTCCTGAACCTTTTTCAGTGTGGTCATGGAGGTGAATCCGCCGCCATAGGTTATGCTACGAAGTGAGGCCAAGGCTTCCTTGGTGGCTCCGGGATAATTGATCAAGGCAGACATGTGGCGAGGCGGCAGAATAACCGAGTTGATCTTGTACTTTTCCACGAGCTGCACAAAGTAATCCGGCGAAAAGGGCTTCTTGGTTATGATGCGGGTGCAGCCGACCACCGTTCCCATCATGAAGGAGGTCAGGCCGGTGTACCAGTCGAGGCCACTGGCTGAAAACACCACCAACTCGCTGTTCATCATGCTGAGGAGGAAATATATATATTTAATAATTTGAAAATCTTTACTAAAAGTCTTGGACTCACGAGAAATCCACCAGCAAGGCCCTATTGGAAATGCAGACAGCCTTGGGCAGGCCAGTAGTTCCCGAAGAGCACAGGATGGCCACCGTCTGTTCGCCGCCATCCTTCAAAGGTTCTGGTCTAAAGGTTGAGATGGTTATTACCAATATAAGGAAGTCTCAAAATCATATACTAACTGGTAAAACAGCTCAGTTGGCGTGGGTTCCAGCAGGCTTTCTATATGAGGCACTCCTTGTATAGGATCTGTCACGGTAAAGATCTCCGTTTGCCAACCTTTGGTTGCTTCCCGAACCTTCTCGTATTCCTGGCCATCACAGAATATTATTCTCGGCTGCGTTATCGAAAAAACATGCTTCACAGCGACTGATTGTAAGAAGTTCGTTGGATTATGTTTGCAGATAACATTGGTTTCCGTATATAGACCCACCTTCGTCCATCACGGGATTGATTGCGTGGAAGGGCGTTCCATTTAACAAACAGGCCACTCCGAGGGGCATGACGTAGGTGGAGTTCCTGGCAGCCAGGCCTATGACATCAGGATAGGTGAGTCCTTTCTTCTTGAGGATCTGAGCTATCCGAATGGCCCAGGTTATGGCCTGATCAAAGGTCACTGACACGCCATCCGAATCGTTTATCTGTTGTCAGGGTTTTATTATCTCCTTTGGGATCACTTGGGGTTTGGACTCACCTGGCACACGTTCTTGGGCCAGTTCCTCATGGTGTTGCATATTATCTTGCCGAGGGAGGTCTCATCGGTGTAGGTGTTAGCCCGCTTGGCACCACTCCAGATTCGTTCTCTGGAATCGTAGGTAGCTGGTAGTCCTTGCATGTTGTTCCGCGTTCCTAAGCAAAAGTAATACTGCCGCTCTAGGTCTTTGGGAAGCCTATTTATAGGGGACTAGAATAGCAAAAATAGCAAGCAAGGAATGACCTGCATCAAGTGGACACACTTGACTCTGGAAGCCCATTTGTTGATAATAGTGATAAGCTGCAAAAAGCGAACCCCATGCTAGTTCAGCTCACTTCCCTGCTTATCAGTTTGAAGAAAACTGTGAAACGTCGTACGATTGGTGGTCAAGATTTGGCATAAGCTTTGTGAAGATAAAGCTAAGAAATTCATAATAAACAACAAATTGATTGGACTTGCTAATAGGCAGTCAACGATAAGGAATCCCATTCAGAAGAACTTACGGAAAACCCTGATAAGGTGATGATGGGTTGGCTACTTCTCGTAGAAAGCAACTAACTTAATTGGTACGTAAATCACTTGATTATTAAGAATTAGAATAGGATTTAAATGAAGACATACTTTTAGGCGCTAGAAATATGGGTTCGGAAACAACCAGCGTATTTCTGTTAAGGAAATAAAGCATACTTTTGGGAGATAAAGGAAAGTAAACACCTTGATAACAGGGTCTGTTAAAATATACCTTAATAGCAGGTTTTAGTTACTAGAATCTAGTTTAAAAGTAAGTTCCAAGCCACCAAACCTAAATTTTCCTGAACCTAAAAGTCAACCTTGACGTAGTCCCATCCTGTCATGGTCACAACCAGGATTAGTTGTCTTGCAGTTACAATTTATTACAATCCAAAGGTCACCCCGTTATCGGGGCTCTCCAGCCAGGCACTTCAACAATAATTTGAAGTGTTTCTCCCCGTCACTTATGATTAAAAAAACAAACTCGAAAGCACCAAGATCTCACTTTCCCGTGCCGCTCTGGGCGACAAAAACGTCGCGTGCCACCTTACGCAACGTCTTGCCATTGACATTGGCGGGCAGCTTGTCGGTGAACTGGACTCCGGCCCGCAGCTGCTTCTGCACGGCGGGCAGTCGCTTGGCCACATGATCCACAATCTCCTTGGCCGTTATGGTGGCTCCCTTGCTCTTCACCACCAAGGCGCCCGCGGCGTCGCCCTCCCGCTCGTCATAGATGCCCACCACGCACACATCCTGCACCTGCGACAGCTCCGTGATGACGCTCTCGATCTCGGTGGGCCAGTAGTGGAGGCCCTGGTACTTGAGGATCTCCTTCTTCCGGTCCACGATGTACAAGAAGTTCTGATCATCGAAGTAGCCCAGGTCGCCGGTGTGGAACCAGCCCTCGAAGTCCTGCATGCGACGCGTCTCCACGGGATTGCCATAGTAGCCGTTCCAGGCCTGGCCCGTGTGCACGTAGATCTCGCCCACCTGGTTGTAGCCCTGGTTCTTGCCCTCCTCGTCCACGATGCGAATCTTAACGCCCGGAATGGGTCTGCCTGCCGAGGAGACATTGCTAATGCCAATGTTGATGGTGATGGCGCCCACCTCGGTCATGCCGTAGCCCGAATTGAGCATGGCCTTCGAGCAGAGCTCCTGCGAACGCTGCAGTGTGGCCAGTGACACGGATCCGCCGCCATAGTTGAGGTGCGTAATGGGGGCCAGTGCCTCCGGCTTGGCCTCCGGGCAGGTGATCAGAGCCGAGAGATAACGCGGTGGCAGGACGGCGTAGTTGATCTTGTACTTCTTCACCAGACCCACAAAGTATTCGGGAGCAAAGGGCTTGCTGCTGATGATCCTGGTGCAGCCAAAGACAGTGCTGAACACGAAGGCCCACAGCCCGGTGATCCAGTCCAGGCAGCTGCCTATGAAGATCACCGACTCACTGTTGACTAACCTAAAATATAATAAATCATTTATTTATTAATAATCCTTGAAAGCTGAGAAAGATAAACTCACATGCTGTCCTGAATCAGAATGCTGTTGGAAATGCACACAGCCTTTGGCAAGCCAGTGGTACCCGAGGAACACAAGATGGCCACGGTCTGGTCGCCGCCCTCCTTCAGGGGTTCAGGCCTGGTTAAGGAATTCTTCATTAGCTATTCAATAGGGAAGATTTCTTTCACTTACTGATAAAACCGTTCAGTAGTTGTTGGATCCAGCAAGGTCTCAATGCTCTGAACTCCCTCAACGGCATCGGTGAGGGTGTAGATCTCCGGGTGCCAGCCCATGGTGGCCTTGTGAACTTTATCATACTCATGACCATCGCAGAAAATCAAGGAAGGCTTGGTGATGGCGAACACATGCGTCAAGGTTCCTGAATTTTAAGGATATATTCCTTTTAATAACTTCCTATAATTGTAAGGAGTTACGCACCTTCATCCAGCACAGGATTAACTGCATGAAAGGGTGTTCCGTTCATCAGGCAAGCCACTCCCAGAGGCATCACATAGGTGGAGTTCTTTGCGGCTATGCCAATGACGTCCTTGTGGTTGAGTCCCCGCTTCTTCAGATACTGGGCTATTCGAATGGCCCAGGTGAGTCCCAGCTCGAAGGTGACCGTCACGCCATCGATGTCGCAAATCTACAGAGAGTCTTTAGGATTATATATCAAATAGCAGACTCTCCTTCACCCCTCAGGCTCACCTGACACACGTTCTTGGGCCAGTTCTTCATGTTGTTAAAAATGATCTTGCCCACGGAGGAGTCATAGTTGAATATGGAGTTGCGCTTGGCTCCGCTCCAGACATTATCCTTTTCATTGTAGCTAACTGGTATCATGGCCATGATTCGGTATTTCCTCCAAGAACTTGCGCGTCGTCAAAAACTGCAGTGGACACTGGTGATCGCGGGTAGGTGCAGCTCCCTTTATACGGAGGAAGTGCCATGGAAATCCCGTCTCAATGGCCACCTTGAGTGGATCCACTGCAAGTGGCTAACACCTGTAACATCTTATCGGTGCGTGCAGAAGATAATGCACACCATTGTTTTTTGGCCTAGGCCATGACTATTTTATACCCTGGCCTTAGGTTTCGAGTACTCTAAGCTTAAAGATTATGTGTGGTATAATTCTTCGGATTCCTCATTTTTTATACAATTTACTACGTAATCCCGTGCTAACCCACTATCTTTGTTTATCAATAAAGTCATTCAAATCGCGTAAACAATATTTACAGGGTAAAAAAGGTAAAGCTGTGGTCTAAATATGCAGACGTTTTTTAGAACTATCTTTATCTAATCTGTCCCATTGAATGCTAAATCGAAGCGAAAGAGAATCCTATTAAGTACCGCCATAAATAAAAAGGAAAAGCTGATCAACGTAAAACACCTGACTATATCTCTGAATCAAAACACGTGAACTATACCGTCACCCAGGAAGTTGCACCGATCATTGTCCATTTATAAAGCTGATGAGATTTGGTCACTATCAATGCAGGTTTATGGTTCTTTAATCCCTACATTAAACCATAATCGGAGCAAGGTCTACGACTAAAAAATAGCTGATTTACTCATGCTATAGCTTAGTATAAAGTGTTCATTTGTTTTTGCCACTGTTGTATTCATTGTTATTACTTTTTAGTTACTATTACAGGAAGTACTGCTAGTAAAGTCGGTTTTCACTCTCACAAAAACCAGTTTCACAATAAGAACTCATTAATTACAGTTGAGTAAACTTATAAAATGAGTGAACTCACATTAAAGCACACTTTATTAATTTCTGCTTAAAACTAACTTCTGCTTTATGTCATTTAGTAATAAGTAAACATGATTAAACTTATAAAATTGATTTAATTTATTTTTTTCTAATTTAAATTCAAACTGTTTTGCGACAGGTTGAACCAGTCTGTCAAATTCCGGCAGTCTGGCAACTCTAAAAAAACAGCTGAGAGCCTATGCGTCAGCTGGCCGCGAAAATTTCACGGCCAACACTTAAAATACGCGGACGAAACGCGGAAGTCTCTACTTTTATATAATGTTTAGTTGACGAGGAACCATATTTCCGATCGATGCGATAATCGTCCTGCTGCGCTATGTTTCATTACCACCTCGGGGTCGTCGTCCGCTGCTCGCGGCAGAAACCGTTGCTGCTATGGGCACCTGTGTGCCACATGAGTCGGCTCACTCCCCTCAAGGAATACCAGGCGCGCGTCAGTTCAGGCCAAATGATGACCGATGACAGGCAGTTCCAGACAATGAAGGAGCTGGATGCTCTGTACCACAGGATCCAAAGGTACAGGCCGGGCGGCTACACATCAAGCAGCGGTGGCTTCTTTAGCCGCCTGTTCGGAAAGAAAGTCACCGAGGAGGACGATGATAACGATCCCAACGCTGGCAGCCATGCCCCACAGGGCCTCTACCTCTTTGGGAGTGTGGGCGTGGGCAAGACCACGCTAATGGACCTGTTCTTCGACTGCTGCACTATGGTGAATACCGAGGAAATCACTTGAGACAGCGCAAAATGACCAGCAATTTGGCTTTCAGATCGACCGGAAGCAGCGCGTTCACTTCACCGAATTCATGAACCTCGTTCACGCCCGCATCCACGAGGTCGAAGACCAGGCAAGGACCAGTCAGTCGAGCCTTTAACTCGGAGAAACCAGCTCCGTTCGACCCCACGAGGCCGGTGGCCGATATGATTGCCCGCGAGTCCTGGCTCATCTGCTTCGACGAGTTCCAGGTCACGGACATTGCCGATGCCATGGTGTTGAAGCGTCTGTTCACGCACCTTTTTCGTCATGGCATTGTCGTGGTGGCCACCAGCAATCGACATCCCGAGGATCTGTACAAGAACGGCCTGCAACGGACAAACTTCCTGCCCTTCATCGCTCTGCTCCAGCAACGCTGCAAGACTGCCCGGCTGGATTCAATTGATTACCGGCGGATAGCCCAATCCGGAGACATGAACTACTTCGTCAAGGGCCAGACGGATGCGGACGCCAGCATGAACCGCATGTTCAAGATCCTGTGCGCCGAGGAGAACGACATCATCCGGCCGCGAACCATCACGCACTTCGGGAGGGATCTGACGTTCAGGCGCACCTGTGGACAGGTGCTGGACAGCACCTTCGCAGAGCTCTGTGATCGCGTAAGCAAATCAACCACTAGGTAATCGTGACAATTGCTTTGAAACGTGTTTTCCCAATTAGGCGCTGGCTGGCAGTGATTACCTGCAGATAGGACAATTTTTCCACACCGTCCTCATCCGAGATGTGCCCCAACTGACCCTGGACGTGAAATCGCAGATGCGACGCTTCATAACGCTGATAGACACGCTGTACGACAACCGCATCCGTGTGGTCATATCGGCGGATACCCCGCTGGATAGTCTCTTTCACTTTTCAAGTAGTTCCGGCGCCCTTTCCGACTCTGATAGGGCGCTGCTGGACGACTTGAAACTGGAGCATGGAGTGAGAACTCTCTATTTTGAAAGAAGTCCCCTTTATAGTACTATTTATATTTGCAGTCCGGATCCAAATCAAGCTTTTTCACCGGCGAGGAGGAGCTCTTCGCCTTTGATCGCACAGTGTCCCGGCTCTATGAGATGCAGACGCGGGAATACTGGGAGCAGTGGGCCAAGCAACGATGAAAACCCCATATCGTCACAAAGCAATAATAGTTCAATTAGCGCATATAAATTATTTGTCTACCTCGGTGCCGTGGAATTTTTAAACCGAAATTTCTTGTTACTTAATGACCCCCTATAATGCTTGCATAACTAAATAGGTGCGATTTTCTGAAGTATTAAAGCAATAAAGCAATGCAATGATAAACAAAGTCACCCGGGCCTTTGTTTTTATTCAAATATTTACTCAACAAAAATCAACTCTGTTGTAATTACACCACACAAGTCACAAGTTTGAGTCACCTCGGTGATCTAGTCACGGTTTCGTTTGCCACTTAAATTATCAGTTAATCGCGCCATCTGGCAACGCCAGCGAATTGATAAGATTTATGTTTTTCGGTTGAGGTTGGGATAGAAGATTAGAAGGTCAAGATCGTTTTATTAGTGTATCTTTGGGCGCAGAGCAAGCAGCAGCAGCATGGATATTCAAGAACTGGAAGTAAACAAGACCCTGCCTTATGGTAAGACTTCGAAAATATCCATAATAAATGGGTATTTCACGGATATATGTATGGTTTATGACATTGACAGACCCCTCGCTGCTGGTGGTCAACATCTCGCTGCGGCAGATCGAGGAGATTGCCATGACGGTGTCTCAGCGCTGCCATGTGACAGGCGTGAACGAGATCGCCTGGGCCCTGCGGGCTCTAATGCTCACCGATCTGACCACCCTGGCTGGCGATGATACTGCGGCCAATGTGCGGCGCCTGTGCCTCCGCGCCTGCTATCCCTTCGAGCCTCAGTTGTTCGACAAGTTCTTCGATCGCTCCCTCATCCCGGAGATGCACACGGCCGCCGTTTGCGTTTACCCTGCTAGGGTAAGGGATGCCTATCAGACGCTGCAGCAGTACGGCATGCTGGACAAGGTGGCCATAGCAGCGGTGGCCACTGGCTTTCCCACGGGACAGTACGGACTGCAGACGCGTCTGCAGGAGATTAGCCACGCCATCCTGGCCGGAGCCACCGAGATCGACATTGTGATCAACCGACAGTTGGCTCTCGTGGGCGACTGGGAGGCCCTGTACAACGAGGTGGTGCTCATGCGCAGTGCCTGCGGGCAGCGGGCTCATCTGAAGACCATTCTGGCCATCGGAGAGCTGGGCACCATGGAGAATGTAAGAATAAATAACCTAAAACCTACTGAAAGCTATAACTCTATCTCCTTTTCGTAGGTCTACAAGGCAGCCATGGTTTGCATGCTGGCTGGAGCGGATTTCATCAAGACCTCCACCGGAAAGGAGACCGTGAACGCCACTCTGCCTGTTGGCCTGGTCATGATATTCGCCATTCAGGAGTTCAAGCGCCGCACCTGCCAGATTGTCGGCCTAAAGCCTGCCGGTGGAGTGAGGTCAGTGCGAGATGCCATCGCCTGGATGACTCTAGTCAACGAGACCCTCGGCATTTACTGGCTGCGTCCCGAGAGATTCCGCCGGTTGCCGTTGGTGCGAGAGGGTTTGGCCAGGCTGGAGGCGGAGGAGGCGGCTAAGAATGTGGTGCCTCCGGCGGAATCGGCTGCCGCCGAGGAGTTCTGCAAGGAGCTGCGCAAGAAAAAGGAGGCGAAGTGAGCCTTAGCCATCACTCACACGCGGAGTACATATATTGTAGCATTTTTTACAACTGACTAAAACCTAAAAACAACAAACAAAAGACCGCCTCTACGGGCGGCGTACGTCCTGGGCGGGCGCTTTGAAGTTGTAGGCCAGCTGCGCAGGAGCCGCCATCAGATCCTCCTCGGCCTGCTCCTCGCCGTGCTGCAGGAGCTCGGCGGACGGCGCCCAGCCTCCTTGTGCGGCTGATTGTCCGGCATCTTCACCTGCATGTCCACGGCGAAGAAGGAGTCGTCGAAGTTGATGCGGTTGCGCTCGTCCTGCTCCAGATAGATGGCCTTGGGCGCCGTCGCTCCACCCATGGCCTTCTCGTAGGTGTTGAGCCACTTGAGGTTGAGGTTGATGTGCTTGGCCGCGTTGAACTTCTTTGGCTTCTTCTTTGGCTTGTCCGCATAGTAGTTGTGCTCCAGCTTCTGCGGCGGCGGCGCAATCTTCTCCAGCATCCGACTCTTGGCATCCAGCTTGGGCTCCACGTAATCGTAGAGCGGCAGGTAGAAGTTGTACGGCTGCTCCGTGGGCGGCAGCATTCGTTGCTGGGGCTGCACGTGCTCCTCTACCTGGCTGCTGGCCTCCGCCATGGAATCCTCCTCCAGAGCGGGTCCGAAGATCTCGCCAGCACGCCGCAGCAGGCTCTCCAGACGCTCGATGGTGATGATGTGCGGATGGATGAGCTGGACGTCGTCGTGCAGCTGCGCCCGCCGAGCTGCCGGAGGCTTGGCGACCACACTGCAGCAAAAGGCGCAGAATAGCAGCTGCAAGGAGGGGAGAATTAATTCCAATTTCCCGAGGGACCGTAGATATCCGAAACTCACAACCAGAAGACCACTCATGTCGCTATTGCTTTTCCGTTGACCAATAAATCACTTGCCGCTGCACATATGGATGAACCACCTTCACTTTCAGAGATCTCACACGAAGTGAGGCCTCCTTGGAGCTGCCCAAATCATTTATAGTGGCGCTCCGTGGGCTTCAAACGGAAGCTCGGAAGTCTCCGCCATCAATGGCCAACAACAAACCAGCCCGGTAGGAGCCCGGCCAGGGGTTGGCTGGGAGAAAACGAGTTTCCCACACGAAGAAAATGCAGAAAATAAATATGTAACGAGACAACTAGACAAACTAGACGACCTGCACATATATGCACACGCCAGAGCGCATAATAATGTTAATGTAACAGCGATCGTCGGTGGAGTTGAACAAACTGGAACTGCCAGAGACCACGACGAACAGTTTGTCACTCATAATGAGTCCGAACGATTGCCTGCTGCTGGCCAATTTCAGGCCGAGCGGAGTCCAAGTGCATTGACCCACACAGACAATTATTTCCGCAGCAATGGGGCCGAATGTGTGAACCCGTTTCGATTGTTTCGAACTCATTGCCGTAAAAGTGCAAGTTCAAAGCTGCAGGAAATGCTAAGCGCCAGCATAATGGCAAAAGTGTAACGGCCACAACTTGTTCGTTGACTCCTCCTCCGATGATTGAAACTCGCGTGGAGTGTGTGTTTCGGGTTTATTCAACAAATCAGATCAGATCAAGACTGCTTCAGTTCGGGCAGTCCCTTAATTATAAGATCCAGCGCCTTCAGGTCCTTCTTGACAGTCTCGTTCAGGACCTCCATGGCGCTCTGCTGCATGGACAGAAAGTGATTCCACTCATCCTCGGCCTCCTTGCCAATGGCATACTCCGCTCCGCCGTTGCCAGCAAATTGATTTTGCTGCATGCGCATCTGGGAGAGCAGCTCGCTCAGGCGGCCCTTGAACTGGGTGGGAGCGGAGACGACGGCCTGCATGTTTTGGAGCTTGGTGCGCATGGCCTCCTCCTCGGGTGTGAGCGAGGTGCCCACCTTGCGGCTGCACTCCTGCTTCACAATAATCTGCAAATTAAAGGAACTAAATATTAAAAAGAGCTGTTGAGAGGGAGGAATGATTTCCTTACCCGGAGTATGCGGTGACTCAGCTCCGCCAGCTTTCGTTTGTGTTCGAGTATGGTCGCTGTGGCTGTGGAGTGCCGTTGCCTCAGTTCCGTCAGCTCGGACTCCACCTTCTTCATGTACAGGGCATGGGTATCCGTTTCTTGTTCCTGGCACTTGACGCGCCACTTCAAGTCATTGAAACCGATCATGGGCACTGGTATGAACTCTCGAGCGTTTGGATTGTCGAAATTCGCCTGACGCCACATGCGAGGATCCACGCCGCGCGGCGGATTCTCCAGATACTCCTTCATTTGATCTTCATCGGGCAGGACCAAGGCCAAGACTTCCACAATGCCTAGATTGTTGAGTTGTGGTTTCAGCGATGCCTGGTTCAGGTAGTTGCTCAGCTCGGTGGCCAATATTCGCTTGGTCTCGTTGGGCGCATGCTGCAGCTTCTCCTCCAGGTAGATAACCATCTGGCACTTCTTGTTATCCACTTCCTTGATGGATTCGATCTGCACCAGCATGTTGGGCTTGCTGCCGAAGAGGCTGTGGAGCGTTTGAACCACCTGCTGCTGGTGCTGCCTAGAAATAGGATTTCAGGATCAATAGGATGTTGGAATAATCAATTTGCTCCACCCACTTGATAGCCGAGAGCTCTCTATCGAATTTCAGGACCACCTGACCCAGTTTGTTGTCCTTGCCCGGCATCTTACTGTATCCGATGGCCTTGAAGCGGCACAGATAGTTCTCCGGTGTGATGTCCACGGGCGCCGCACTCTGCGAGTAGAAGAGCTTGCCAGTGCCCCACATGGCCTGCAAGTAGTTCCATTTCGCGATTATATTATCCCGTTCATCGCCGAAAATGGACACATTTAGGATGGCCTGGGCAAAGGCCTCGTCGGGCGATATGGGCGCCGGCTGCTGCTGCGGCTGGCCGAGCATAAAGTTGGTACCACCGAATCCTCCGAATCCCGGCGTCACTGTTGTGTTTGCTGCCTTGCCAAAGTCTGCAACAAAGAGGTGAACCAGGTTAGGAATACAACCACAGTGGTTAAGTGGATAATTGCGACTCACTGGATCCGAAAACGCCGCCGCCAAAACCAGTGGACGGCTGACTGCTGGCAAAGCCCCCGAAGGCGGGCGCCGACGTTGTGGTGGCCCCAAAGCCTGCAAATCCACTTGCGGGCGCTACACTCGTCGCTGCCTGCTGGCCGAATCCACTAAAAGCCGGTGGCGCAGCACTGGTCGCCGGACCGCCGAACAAACTCGCCTGACTCGTTGCCGGATTTGCTCCAAATCCACCGAATCCACTGCCTCCGAGTCCGGTGTTCGCCGTTGTTGTGGTTGCTGATCCAAAGGCCGGAGCACTGCCAAAGGGTGAGGCACCGAAGGCTGAAGTTGATGTGGTGGCCCCAAAAGCTGGAGCCGCCTGTGTAGCCCCGAAAGCAGGCGTTGCGGCCTGAGCTCCGAATGCGGGGGCAGCAGCAGTGGCTGCCCGAAGGCAGAACCACCGCCAAAGGCCGGTGTCGATGTCTGGGTGCCAAAGGCCGGTGCTGCTGTGGCCGGAGTGCCGAAAGCGGGCGCTGGTTGACCCGTTGCCGCTGCCCCGAACGAGGATCCGAAGAGGCCGCCAGCTGTTGAGGGGGAGAGATAAGCAAACAAAAAAAAAGGGGGTCAGTGATTTGGTAACTCAGCTTCCGCCTGGGATCTTATCTGTGATTGCGGCGGGGTGCGAGCTTCCCTGCTGGCATTAGTTTGTTGCGGACACTGATCGGGAAATGGCTGTGCTTTTCATTGTCTTGTTTCTGGTGTTGGGCTTCGTCGGCTACGTCGCCTACGTGATCCGCCAAAAGGGGTGAGCTTCATCAGCTTCTCCTTGATCTTCATAACAACTCCCACCTCCATCTGCTGCAGCATCGATCCCAAGGACATTCGCATACACAGCCTGCAGGACGCCAAGAAACTGCTGCAGCCGCCGCCAAGTGGCCAGGGACCGCACAGATACCTGGAGAAGAGGGCTTGATACTCACTTTTGGCCGGCGTGCTCGTGGCTCCCAGCGATGTGTTGGCTCCGAAAAAGGACATGCTGCCGGGTTCTTGGGGATAAATCGCTGTTGAACTGTCGAAGTCGCCTTCCCAGGAGTCCTATTCACCAAATCGTGGATTTAATTAAATAAAACTAGCCTTAATCCTAATAAACGTAAAATTTTGGCGCTTTTTGTAAAAAGTGTGACAGTGTGGCCGCACCTTGCCAGCTGAAAAATACTAACCGCATAATCTGTTTGCATCCCTGGGCCCTTTCTGGAGCGTCCCATGGTATCTTAAAGACTTTCGCTCTACGGTCACACTACACGGAAAAATCGTGAAAATTCTACGCTACGGAAAACTTAAAATCACCAAAACTCTACAAGCTAACAAATAATTTAGGAAAATGTCACTTTTCGGAGCGTTGATGGGTGACTTTGACGACGATCTCGGCCTGATGAAGTAAGTATATCGGAAGTATTGGGTTTGGAAAGATTCCGGGGGCGCTCCTTCGGAAGCCCCATTGATTTCCATACGTGTGTGCTATTTGCCTCTGTGCTGACGCCCCATTTGGGGGCGCGGAAAGGCAGGCCAGCAGTTGCAAAAGGTGGTGAAAACGCATCTCTGGCCAGAACTTAGTGACTTGAGCTAATTAAAGCCGAAAAAAGCAAGACAAAGCCTGCCTAAATCCGCATTACCATGTGCACCAGTTTGTAAGTGTGTGAGTGTGTGTGCAGCATGCGTGAAGAGAAGACGTAATAATCGATAATTTGTAATTGGGTGACCGCAGCAAGGAAATGCAGTTATTTCCTATGTTTCCGCGAGTCCCAGACTGACCCATGGCACAGCTTATCGGGGACAGACTTTGGTTTTGTGGCAGCGAAAACAGCTAGCGAAGCAGGCTGGGTTATTATCAACAAACTCGTCTCGACATCTGGGGCGACAGATCGTTTTTGGGTTTCGTCGGTTGTAGAAACTATTTTTAGGCTCAACTTTTAGAATGATTAGCAAACGCAAACGAAATACACGTAGTAACAGATCGAACCAGACGCCCAGGGCAGCTGAAATGAACCCCAAGTAACCCGAAGAATGGTAAAAGCCCAGAAACTAATGCATCTTTCGCCCGCAGCAACCACATGAACCACACCATGAACGCCATGAACATGCAGATGCGCTCGATGAACCGCCTGATGAGCTCCTTCATGCCGGACCCCTTCATGCAGGGCTCGCCCTTCGACCCGGGCTTCCAGCAAGGCGCCCTGATGGAGCGTCCCCAGATGCCGGCCATGCCCGCCATGGGGCTCTTCGGCATGCCCATGATGCCCAACTTTAATCGCTTGCTGAATGCCGGTGGGTACTTCCATGCTTTCCTGCCAAGAAACTCTGTAATAACCGAGTTATTTCAGATATTGGCGCCAATCCGGGTGCCTCTTTTTGCCAGAGCACCGTGATGACCATGTCCTCGGGACCCGATGGCCGCCCGCAGATCTACCAGGCCAGCACCAGTACCAAGACAGGACCAGGCGGCGTGCGCGAGACCCGCAAGACGGTTCAGGACTCGCGCACAGGCGTCAAGAAGATGGCCATTGGACACCACATTGGCGAGCGTGCGCACATCATCGAGAAGGAGCAGGACATGCGCTCGGGCCAGCTGGAGGAACGCCAGGAGTTTATCAATCTGGAGGAGGAGGAGGCCGAGCAGTTTGATCGCGAGTTCACCACCCGTGCCTCGCGCGGAATCGTGCAGCCGGGACATCGCGGCGGCGGGGGAATGCAGGCCATTATGCCCGCCCGCCCGGCGGCATCCACGCTGACCATTGAGCCCGTTGAGGATGACGACGAGGAC
The DNA here is from genome assembly GCA_014170255.2 of Drosophila triauraria. Taxonomy (NCBI): domain Eukaryota; kingdom Metazoa; phylum Arthropoda; class Insecta; order Diptera; family Drosophilidae; genus Drosophila; species Drosophila triauraria. The sequence continues at coordinate 10,977,761 of CM024335.1, forward strand.
GACGATTGTGTGATTCAGGAGCAGCAGCCGCCGATGCGCTCCGTCGCTGGCCGACACTTGCCCCCAACGCCAGCGGCTCCGCATAGCAGGTGAGTGCGAACGGGGGTCCCTGTTCCGTTGCGCGTGATTGTGTAGGATTAGCCGAAACCCGAGAGATTCCCCCACTAACCACTCCCTCTCCCCCAAACCCAACCACAACCAGAAAAACAGTTGCTAAATTTGAAACGTTTGTATTTACTTGCAGATACAATTACTAAATCTAAAGTACATACACAGTATATATTTTACTAACTATCTGAGAAACAGAAAACAGAAAAAGAAACCAGAATTGCATAATATAAATTTCTGCTAATTACATTTCCAACTGCGTTCGAATCGAAATCATATATAATTGCCTAAGCAAGCCCCGGCACAGAGGTAGGCGGCATTGAGCCAAGCTCAAGATCTTTCGTTTGTTCCGTTTTCGTTTTGCCCACGACTCCCCCTCTTCTCTTCGCTCGCCACGATCTCACCCCTCACTCAAGAACTGGAACCGAAGCAGCTAGTATTGCCTACCAAACCCTCCCGAAAAAACCCATTGTTGTAATCTTTTCCAAACTTTTCTTCGACTCGATTCCATACTACGACAACTACGACCACGACAAGCAGCAGCGTCGCAGCATCAACAGCAGCAGCAACATCTTCGCCAGCGATCTACGACCTAACCAGCGGCCATAACAACAACTATGTGAGCTCGCGTCGCTCGTATCTGCGAAATGGCATGGTCAGCATGGCCTGGCCACCCCCGTCGACCACTGCGCACGCCACCGTCCTCGCCGCTGGCCACGGTGTCCAGCGGCAGTCACAGCATCGCCGCCTCGCCAAGGTTTGTTCAGTTGAGATCCGCGCTGTAACCTAGACTACGTTATGTTCCGGTTTCATGGCTATAACAAGCTTCGATCATCGCACTCCAAAAACTGCTTACAAAATTCCTAACCAACTCAGGTGTGGGACTTCGGCAATAGCCGAAGCTTAATTCGAAGGATTTGTGGTCCGATTAAAGGTCATTCCTTGGCTCATTATTAGTTTGCAACTAAACCTAGTCGCCCTTGGCTCTTGTTTTTATACCATTTAACCAAGTGTATTAACGACTTCTCGCTCTCTCTTCTCTTCTCCATCCAACATCTTGTACTTATCCAATTTATGCAGAGATTGGCGTCTATATAATTCGCGACACTATCGCAAGTAGAGCGATAGGGAACCAAAAACACAAAGAAAATCAAAGCTTATCCTGATAAATATCATATGTAATCTAAAACAACGACACGAACCACGGCCAACGGCACACAACTACTAACCGAAAGGCGCCAGCAGCCAGGCTCCGCTACGCTACGCCTCCTCATCGCCACAAGAACTACGTTACAACAACCAACAGCATCCTCCGTATCGCCGGCCGAGAGCTACGTGTAAGGCCGCCACACTCCCACTCACACATCTTATATATCTCTGTCTGCATTTGACCCGCCCCGTAATCCGTAATCCGCGTAACGAATCCCGACGCTTAATTGGCCATCACCGACGACGCTTAACAAAATTGTAACGTTGTTGCTGCTGCTGCTGCTACTGCTGTTGCTGCCGCTGCTGCGCGTAATTTCACTAACAGCGAATCCTACGAATCCTACGACCTACGATCATCATCCGCTTGCTCATTTCACCTTCACCCCCATCATTATCATCGTTTGCTCTTGCTCCTTCTCCTCCTGTCATTAAATTACCAACTTGCGTTTGAATTGGCCTTGTGTACGAATGATTATCTCTGTATTCCTTATGATTTGTCTGCCCAACTCTCTGGGATAACTAGCTGTAACTAATCAGTATCCGTTTTGTTCCACGACCAGCATACACCCACATCCCTATGCCGCACATGGCGCCGGACACTCGCGGCGCCACCAACGCGGCCTAAAGCACCACCAGCACACGGATGAAGATCAGGAATTGGCGGCCACCTCCAAGGCGAGCAAGCGGGGCAAGAAGCACTAGTGGCGGAGCTAGCCCTAGCCTCATAACCTTCATTCAACCTAAGCACACACACTCAACTGTGGGAAGCAAGCGTTGGTCCTGTTCCAGAGCATCTTTATTTTATAACAAGAAACAAACTCTTATTTTTTCGGCTGCTGACCTGCGAGATGTCCTGCGTGTGCACTCCAAATTCAACACATTGATCCTCTTTTCGGGGTAGCCGCCCCGTCACCCCCTTTGATGGCCACGCAGGACGCAACACAAATACAGAAAATACACTTTGTTCCAAAATGAATGTGACTGTTCAACGCCAACCAACACACACCACACACTCCACACTCGTTGCACTTTCTCGCAAAATCAAAATTTAAATGAAATTAAAATGGGAAGAGAAATGAAACCCTAATTATAAGTTCAAATTAATATTGGTTAATTCTCAAGATCCTAGCCACTAAGCTTTAAATTGTAGTGACCAGAACCAGGTAGAGAGGAAGGCAACCGATTTGAAGGCTCCATACGACATAGAAAACCAACCACTATGATTATCACTTACCCAATCCAACCCCAATTACATGTAATTCGTAATAAGGCTTAAGTAAATGTTGATGTGAATTTAATTAAACGGTAATTACATTACATTAGTGAATCCCGAGGTGTGTGTGTGTATTTCCTAAACTAAACTAAACCCACGACTAGTCCACCATCTCCATCTGCGTCTCCTCCGACTCCCGCCAGTTGCGCTGCGCCATCTCCACGAGCTGCTTCCAGAACACCGTCTGTCGCAGGTAGTTGGCCAGGCAGGCCAGTATGAAGACCCAGGCCAGACCCAGATAGTAATCGGTCTGCACCTCGGGCACATTGGACAACGGCTCGCTGCGTGTGCGATTGATGATGCTCGGATGGATGCTCTGCGGATCCACCGTCTTCACGTTCTGTGTGTCTCATAATAAAGCGTGCGAAGCTTCGCTTCTCTGAGTCTGACCACGATGGGTCGTACTTGATCAGCGGTCTGCCCTGGTGGAAGATCATCAGCGTGGGCAGCGACACGATCCCGAACTCGGCATTGAAGCGCCCAAACTCATAGGCATCCACATAGGCGATGGGCAGGGTGGGGAAGAGATGCGGAAGTAGGTTCATCACAGGCGCCACGCGAGCGCACTCCAAGCTGGTCGCGGTGCAGAAGTGAACCACGACACAGCTGCCGGGCTCGTGGCGCTTAGTAGCATTGCCCACCGGCTTCAGCAGACTTACAATGTCCTTGGCACTCTGCATCATTAGGAGACCAGGTTCGGCATCCGTTGCGTTCTCCGGCTGCAGGCACTTGATCAGGATGGGTGGCTTCCTCACCGGCGGCAGCTGGGTCAGGTGCAGGATGTGCTCGTCGTCCGGCGCACAAGTGCGACGTTCCTCCAGCAGGGCAAACGTCTCGAAGCTGTAATGGCACTGGCCCCGCGAGATTCCCAGTGTCTCTGACGTTCCGTTTGAGTAGAGGCCGAAGTAGTGGAGAGCACTCAGCAGGCCAGAGAGCTCGGCCTGGGCTCGTCCAGCACACAGCCCTGATGAAATCAGGAAATGTTATTAGTTTTAATATTAAAAATAAAGTAAAGAAATGACTTACCAAACAATAACAAGAAAATTTTAAGCATTTTGTCGTTGGACTAAACAGCTGAGCAAATAGTAAGGCTGCACTGGGTCAATATAAGCGGTAACTGCTTGGTGATGATTTTATAAAGCAGTTCAAAGATTCCAATAAACACTTATTTTAGTGCAAATGTTAGAAACCTAAAAAACATGCTCTGTAGATATAATAAATAAAGATATGCCAAAAACATTAAAATTTGATTTTGAATATCAATATTAATTTTCAAATATTATTCAAATTCAAGGGTACGGTCGATCTAGATCGAGATGAAATGATTTTCAACGCAAAAATTCTGACAAAAAACGAATGTGTTTTCTTTTGTGTGTAATTTCTGAAAGTTTTACTCCGAATTTTTAATGCGCTAAAAAGTCAGGGTTTTTTTATTTAAAATTAATTAAACTTACACTGCTTGGTCAAGCAGTGTCCCGTTATTTCCATTGCCCCACATTCGCAGGGCCCAGGATTTTCGCGGCCTCGAACTCCGGTCACACTGCGGGGATCAATAAGTTTACTTTTCTTCTTTTTCTTGTTTTGGATTTTCTATCGCTCGGAATCGCGTGAAATTGCGTTCGGGGAATTACATCATTGGACGCGACTTGCCAACCAGCGACCAGCCAAGTGTCGGCGTGATGACGGAGCTGCATCTGGAGCTGGAGAGCGTTCGCCTGGCAACGTTCGGGGAATGGCCCTTGAACGCCCCCGTCACGGCTGCGGAGCTGGTATCCAATGGCTTCTTCGCCACGGGCAACTGGCTGGAGGCTGAGTGTAACTTCTGTCATGTACGCATTGATCGCTGGGAATACGGTGATATGGTGGCTGAGCGCCATCGCCACGCCTCTCCCATCTGCTCCATGGTATTGGCCCCGAATCACTGCGGAAACGTGCCCATGGAACAGGAGAACGACCAGGAGGGCAACAGTGTCGTTGACAGTCCTGCACAGTATGCCTGTCCCGATCTTTTGCTGGAGGCCAATCGCCTGGAAACCTTCAAGAACTGGCCAGTGAGTAATAGGCGCTGGGGTTTCGCTTGATTTCGCAAGACGTGCAGGCATAATAATCGATAAGCTACGCTTTTTGCAGTGTGTAGTTTGGGATTCCCGCTGCTTATCGCTTTCCTCGTGTTTATAGATTCATTATAAATCAGTTTCTGTAGAAGATCTACTTCTCCTTTCAAGGAAATACATTAATGACTTCTTTCAATGAGCTCTTGAGAGCTCTCTTTGCCAATTGTTTACTTACTTCTTAAAGAATAAAGATAAATATCGCAGTTATTAAGAAACGTAAAGGCATACAATTAATAAACAAACTCACATAGAAAGCTTATACCCTGCCTTCTCCATTCCAGAATCCCAACATCACGCCACAGGCTCTGGCCAAGGCTGGATTTTACTACCTGAACCGGCTGGATCACGTCAAGTGCGTGTGGTGCAACGGAGTGATTGCCAAATGGGAGAAGAACGACAACGCCTTCGACGAGCATCGTCGCTTCTTCCCCACTGCCCGCGGGTGCAGATGGGTCCACTGATAGAGTTCGCTGCTGGCAAGAACCTCGACGAACTGGGCATCCAGCCCACCAGCCTGCCGCAGCGTCCCAAGTACGCCTGTGTGGACGCCAGGATGCGTACCTTCTCCGATTGGCCCATTGGAAATATCCAGCCCGCGGAGGCCTTGGCCCAGGCGGGTCTGTACTACCAGAAGATCGACGACCAGGTGCGCTGCTTTCACTGCAACATCGGACTGCGCTCCTGGCAGAAGGAGGACGAGCCCTGGCAGGAGCACGCCAAGTGGTCGCCCAAGTGCCAGTTCGTGCTGCTGGCCAAGGGACCAACTTATGTGAACCAAGTGCTCGAGCAGACGGCGATCACTGCTCGCTCCCCGACAGCCACGGCTCCAGCTCCTTCGCTTCAAGCCGAAACTCTGATGGACGAGGCGCCGGCCAAGGAGGCCCTGGCCTTGGGAATTGATGGGGGAGTGGTGCGCAATGCCATTCAGCGCAAGCTCTCCAGCTCCGGCTGCGCCTTCGCCACACTGGACGAGCTGTTGCACGCCATATTCGACGAGGCGGGCGCCGAGGCCGCTCTGGAAGTGCGCGAGCCCCCCCAACCCAGTGCCCCCTTCATGGAGAGCTGCCAGCCCACCACCAGCAAGGCGGCTGTGCCAGTCTTAGTGGCCGATTCTATCCCGGACCCACCGCAGGCGGTGATAGCTCCAGTTCCGGCCACAGAGGTTTCCAACGTAGCCGACCAGCTGCAAAGGATGTCGGTGGCCCCGCCCAATGGCAACCTGTCGCTGGAGGAGGAGAATCGCCAGCTGAAGGACGCCCGTCTGTGCAAGGTGTGTCTCGACGAGGAGGTGGGCGTGGTATTCCTGCCCTGCGGGCACTTGGGTGAGTCTTGGAGCGTCCCTGCTTTAAGCAGTTAGTAACCTTTGATCTTCTTTGATAGCCACCTGCAACCAGTGCGCTCCGAGCGTGGCCAACTGTCCAATGTGCCGCGCCGACATCAAGGGATTCGTGCGCACGTTCCTCTCGTGAAGCGGCGCCGGAGGATATCCATACCGAGTTTATCAGCTAGTTCTTAAGCACACAGACATACTGACTGCTGTCTGCCGCCAGCAGAGTTTAAATTATTTGGTGATTAGCTAATGGAATACCTTTGATCGTCTACTAAGTACTTGGCCAACTGCAGCTATCTGTTTTTACGCTAGCTCCGTCGTTGTTACTAACTACCACTCGGAAAGCTCCTTATACGAACCCGACGAGGGCCCGCCAAGCGCTCTCTATATACTGCACACGCACCTGTAAGGGTATCAATGCTTCGGCACGACCGCAGATCACAACCTACCTACGTTCTTGTTATCGTACTCTTATTAACACGTGTATATGGATGTATTTTTGTTGATAATGTTTATAAGCCGCTGATAGTATGGTCTACACACTCAACTATGTATTGCAGCCAATCGAAATGCAACTGCGAGATACGAAATATATGTATATGTAAATGTTAAATGCGCTTTTTGTATTTATATCGCGTTACTGTCGTGGCGAATTTCTTGGCAGCTTTTGCGCTTATTTACATAAGCCGTTTCTTATCTTTCTGCTGCAGGCAAAGTACACATTCTTTGTTTACATAACTGCATGACTTAAATGATCCCCACTATATTTATAATTAAAAGACTTTTGTTTAATAAGTACTGAATTCTTTATAAGAATGTTTTGAAAATATATTTATTGGCCCTTTACCTTTCTCTGATAACACGCCTTTAAATTTGGCGTCTGTCGATCACACCTCTATCGATATCGATTGGCAGGGTAACCCAATACTGCCATCTGGTAACTCCCAAAATCAACGGTTGCTAGGCAACACTGATGTTATTCACCCACAAATTGCAAAAAATTAAGTGAATAATAATAAATAGAGCGTTTTAATGATGCCTGTTCACGACTTGAAATCAAAATAGGTTTTTTTTAAAACATCTGAAAACATCCACCTCTAGTTGATTGATTGCGTTTCGGATTTCTAAAGGTGGCAACACGGCGATAGAGGTGCCGATAACCGACCAACGATTCGATTGCCCTTTTGAAATTTTGTTGTTTAACTTATTTAACTTCTCCTGCTCTCCGCGTTAAGTCGTCGTGCGGTGTTCCAAAGTGAGCTCCAATGTTGCTCTGGTCGCGACGGCAACGGAAACGGCCCCAAACGCACAAACTCCACCGGAAGGCGGTTGCAGAAGTGAAGAATAATTAGAAGAACGCCTAGATACGGAATATCGAAATTACCAAACGCGCGCACGTGTGTGAGTATTCTGCTAGTAAAAATACATCCAGGTGTGCAACTGTGTCGTGTCTGTGTGCTGCTGCATTTACTACGAAGTGTGGGCGAGAGAGCCAGAGGGTTGGAGAGTGCAGCAAAGTGTGGGGCAAGCAGTGACGTTTCCCCTACATTTCCCCCGAAAAAATTCGTTACCTTTCCACTGTGAATTCTTCAAAAACCATTTTCCTAATGGTGAGAAACAAAGCAACGCACGCACACATACAGAGGTAGGCTGCGCTGCTTCGAAGAGTGAAGGCGGGAGGGAGAGAGCGAGACACGTATCTCGAAATCTCACAAGTACAAATACACACCGAATTTTGGTTTTCGAGCGTGCTGCGCATACGCGCTTTAGTTCCATTTTCTTTTCGGGTCAAGTCGCGGGAAACAGCTGTGTGCTTTTGGAGCTAGAATGACCAGTCCGCGTCCACCCATTAAGGTATTCCCCAGCGAACCGCAAAAGCCCAATCAGCGTTTTTTTTTCCCGAGTTGCTGGCTTTAAACAGTTATTCACTTAAAACTCTGGATAACCTGTGCTCCAGTGTGTTTGTCTGTGTGTGGACGGTTGTTTTGCAAATACAGACGATTTCAACAGCGCAGAAACAACAAAAACCGAAAATAACAAAAGCAGGGCGGACTCTTTCCCGTTCTCTTTCTACTTCTTCCGCCCCAGCCAGCGGAGAATGCAAAAATAAACAAACAACAAAATCCCGCTATCTCAACTCAACGAACTGCGAATGTGTACAGAATTTATATTCCGCAATTTACGTGTGTGCGATCGTTTGTTTTGCAACTCAACGAACTCAATGTGTACAGTTTATATTCCGCATTTACGTGTGTGCGATCGTTTGCAATTTCCCCATCCCCACTTCACCACTTACTAGTGGTTCTGCCTGATGATGCTACGACTGCTATCTGTAAGAAAAGCGCACAAAAACGTGCCGATCTTTGCGTTTGATGTTTTTCAATAGTAGCAGCTACAGTATAGAGCTCAGGTACGGTGAACACAAGATAAGAGAGACTGCTGGTTAGGAGAAATGTTGGCTGGGTGAAAGTATTTGCCTTAAATTGTTGCTTAAACTATAGTAGGAAAGAATACGAGCAATAACTGATTCAGATTTTTATTGGTACTGCTCAAGATTAGTTCCAAACCCTTCAGGTACAGGTAGGGTTTCGTATAACTAATTCAGATGTCGTTGGTACTGTTCAAGGGTATTTCCAAAACCTTCAGGTACAGGTAGGGTTTCGTACTGCTTTCAAGTTTATTCATCTTTTGCGTGAGTGAGTAATTTTATATGTACTATAAAAATATAATAAAATGCATTAAGGCCCATTAAATACAATTAGCACGAATACGATTTAATTTAATCACTCTCCGAGTATGTTAATCCACCTAATTTATCTAAACCTGATCCGCCATTAACATCTTAGTGGAAATTTGTCAAATCAAATCCCAGAATACGTAGTTTTCTTTAAGCAAATCCTTTTTTCTAAGCTTGCATTGTTAGTGTTAGCTTTTATCCTGGCTCCACTGTGTCAGGGCTGGGCAACCGGCCCGCATCCAAGATTTACAGCTGGAAGCCTCACATCTCGCGATCCGCAGACGTTGCAACCCTAGTCGCTAACCAATCCATACGCAGGCCCCTGTCACACCGACACTCACGCATAATGAAGCCCGCCTCAGCGTGCGTGCGTGTATGTGGCAGCATTAACTAGTTTTATTTGTTTGGTGAATGTCAATTTCATTGTAATTGCACACTCGGAGCTGGCGATAGAAAAGGAAAACAAGTTGGCGTCTATGTTGGGTGATTAGTGCACCTGGGTGTTGCCATTTCAGTTGCTTTTAGTCATTTTAAGCTCAACTCGCCGAAGGTCAGGTGCGGCGGCCAGAGTTGCCAATTGCGAGTTGCGAAGCTGCACTTGATGCGGCAGCTCTAATTGTTTTGTTTACTTTTGTGCGGTGCGAAAATGCGAGAAATGCGAGAAAACGAGAGCGCCAGCGAAATTTAACGGTACGTGGTGGAGCTGCAAGTGTGTGAATTCGCGATCAATGGCGCTGCCTCGCTAAATAATCTGACCTCTCGGCCATCGCTGGCCAATTAATGTATGGATGCTGCCCATTCTATTACCAACGCTACGCTACCATACCGCGCAGGCGGTGTCTCCAAGTCTCTAGTCCCCCCCAATACAAGAAGAAGAAGAAGTGCAAGACAAGACAGGTTGTGTGCGTGCGATTGTATGAGTTTCGGAGATTTTTACGGCGGCGGCGAAGGTCACGGCTAACATATGCAAAATAAATTAAAGCCGAGAAACCAGAGTCGAGATTCGGATTCGGATTCAGATTCAGATTCATACTCGAGTCTCTGTGATTCAGCCCAAAAAAACAAACAGACAACAGCCACAGAAACCGTAGTAATAAAACAATTTTGACTTGAATCGAGGTAACGTGCCAACGATCTGTGTTTCCCCCCTGAGAAAACCTAGGCAGCACTCCCTTTTGCGAGCCGCGTATCGCTTTTAAACAACTTATAAACGGAAGTACATTCACCTGATCAGTTGAATGAACATGCGCTCTTTTCTACTTTTTTTTTCCAGCTCGCTTTTATTTATTAATAATTTTTTTCATATTTTTTTCTCGACCATTTGACAGCAGCAGCTGCCTGCTGTGGCTTTTTTTGTATGATTTTTATTTGCGGACGCGATTCACTCACGTGCAAACATCCATGAAAACGCGCGAGCACGCGCTTGTTTGCATTTGATTGCATTTTTGCATATAATGCAAGTCGATCTCCACTGACCACTGACCTGTCCCAATCCCGCAGCTCCGCTCCCGTTTGATAGCGGGGCCTGAGCAGTGTTTATCTTGAACTTGAGAGCTAAGCTTAGCTTATAGGAGAATTGCCGTCTCAATGCTCGCTTTTAGCACATTTTTATGGCCTATTCTTGTTCGCTAATTATTGCTTTTCGCTTTGGTTATTAAGTTATATATGCTAGCCAAGATATAACCCGTTTAAGTGTAGTACAAGTCTATTTAAATACTGGCCAGTTGATGGCTTAGTTTAGAGACCAGAACGTAGAGCTCTGATGCCGAATCAAAGCCATTAATTTGAATATAGAAATATTACTCAACCGTTAATTAGTCATCTTTAGCGAATTTCACTGCTTATTGAGTCATCTGTGGTACAGAAAAGAGGTTTACCAGGATTTATGCGGGGCTTACCAACTTTTTAGCTTTCACCCTGAAAATATTCTGAATTTTGGCAAAGAAAAAGCTTTTTGTTTGAGAAGAAAGCCTGCATTCTTCATTGGTTACTTTAGTTAGCTGCATATTTAGTTCTTTAATCACTTCTAGTTGGCACTTCTACTAACTTTTCCCCAGATTCATCTTGTGAACAAATTCGACACAGAGAAAATGAGTTAATTGCCAGTTTTGAGTTGAGTTCGAGTTGAATTTCTCTTTCTGCATTCTTTTCTGTTCAATGTTCGTTGTTTAAATCTATTGTTACATTTGATTAGCATTAACCAACACTTCGTTATCCCTTTTGCAGTAACGGTTCGAGAGCTTTCCAACACTGCCGCCGGCAGGACAACACCAATCAGCTGCTGCAGCCGGCAATGCCCCAAGATGAGCGCTAAGGAGCAGCAAGCAGCAGGCCGGGACTTTAAGCGCAATTCCAAAGCTTATGCCAGCCTGCCGCCCACAGGATCAGGAGCAGCATCAGGGCCGTCCTCAGGAGTGGGTGCAGGACCCAGTGGCAAAGGTCGACTGCCGTTGGACCAGGAGCAGTATGGCCTGTCGAACAGTCTCTCCAGCGAGTCCATCCGGCAGGCCTGCGACTACTACGACGACGAGCTAAGCGACGAGGACCTCATCGAGATCCAGCAGACGCCGCAAGCCTTTCACCAGCAGGCCGGCAAGCAAGCCCTGCAGCTGCAGCCCATCAGCTTTCGATTGGGCGATGGCCAGGGCGACGAGAGGAGCGCCTTTGCGGCAGCCAGGAGATGCAACCGGCGCCATTGAGCACGCCCATTAAGCAGGCAACGGCGGAAACGGATGAGGCCCTGTGCGTGCTCAGTGAACTGGACGCCATCCTGGATGTCCACGATGTCTCGCAACTGAATGGCACCTTCTCCAGCTCATCCACGAACTCGGGCAGCGACGATGACAAGGTGGAGGATTACCTCATGGACCTGGACAACTATTTGGAGGAGATGGACAATGCCCTGAACCGCGAGGAGTCACTGACTATCATGGGAGCCCAGTCCAGTTTGAAAAGAGAGCCGAGGACCAGGACTCTGCCTTTGAGTAGGAAGAAAAAGTCGAATAAGAAGATGAGCGAAGAACAGGAGGCCGCTGCAGAGGATTTTCAAAGGGAGCATCAAATTAGGAAGACCTTCAGCTGCTCACTGAGGCCCACGAGCCAAGCAGGTTAGAGCTTAATTCCCTGAATCCTGCTAAACTCATCCCTAACCATATTTCCTTCTAGCCTCGTCAATTGCCTCTCTGGAGACATCTACGGAGCCCGTGGCGGATGTTTGGAGACGTCAGTCTATGCGTCGAGCCATGGAGCAGGAGGACAGCAAAGGGGCAGTTACAGAGAGGGAGGAAGACGACCTTCCCACACTGCTGGTGGAGCTGCCTCCCAGACGAGATGCTGAGATGCGACGCTGCTTTTCCCAAGGCGACTGCCAGGCTCAGGCCGCAAATCAAGGCGGCTCCCAGATGCTCACGGATGCACACATCTTCGACAACCTGCTGCAGACGACGGCCAGAGCCTCCAGCGAGGAGCCGCGACCTCGACAATACGGACGTCGCTTGGAGGGACCTCCCACGCCAGTTCGCGCCTTGGTCTTGGCCCAGAGCCGGCCACAGAGTGCTCCGACGCGCGTCCAGATGCGGGAGCCGCAGCCACTGGAAACGCCCACGCACCCCATCATGTCCACTTGCTCGGAACTGAGTTCGCCGCGCTCCTCGCGGATGCCCAGTCCCGTTTCCCTGCCCTCGGATAGCAGCAGCAGCAGCAGCTCAGCTGAACAGGATCAGGACCAGGACCAGGTGCACACCACGACCATGTGCAGCACCAGTAGCACCACGCCCCTGGAGCCGATGCACCAACTCCACATGCTGATGCGCGAGAAGTGCGGCTTCAACAGCCAGTGGCCGCATGCGGGCAGTCGCACCCTAGCGCTGATTGGCTGCACCCTGGGTGTCTTTAACATGTGCCGCTTTGCCGTGCTCACCATCAACTTTGGTGGCAATTTCCTCCTGCAGTTCATGCTGCTGTCCGTGATCTTCGGCATCCCTCTGCTGTGGCTCCAGATGTGCCTGGGCGCCAAGATTCGCGCCGGTCCGGTGTCCATGTGGAAGATCAGTCCGATTTGCGCCGGTGTGGGCATCGCTCTGGTGATGGTGCAGTGTTTTCTGGCTCTCTACTCCACCGTGTCGCTGGCCTGGATTCTGGTCTACCTGCGGGATGTCTTCCCCACAGCAGCGCGAACGGGTTATCGCTGGCAGGAGCTGGCCTTTCCCTATCGCTATGACGCTGCCAATGCCACCGGGAATCTCACACACACCGTGGCCGAGTACTTCAATGTGGTGGTGCTGCAGCGCCTACATCTGGCCAAGCATCCGGACGTGGGCGGGGTGCGCTTTCATGTCAACGATCGGGTAAGATTCGCCATCCCCCACTTTCCCCGCTTTCCCGTCTAACAGACTCACTGCCCGATACCTTCAGCAGCTGGCCTTTTACCTGGCTCTCATCTGGGCGGCCGTCTTTCTCATCCTCTGCAAGGGTCTGAAGTCGCTGGGCAAGCTGGCCTACATTATCTACTCGCTGCCATTGCTTGCACTGGCAGTGGTGACGGCCAAGTTTGTCTATGTCGTGGATCCAGGGAGACTGCAGGTGAGTCTATCCTTAACTTTAAATATTTTGAGGATTCATGCATCTTTCTTGAAATTTGACTTTGATTACTTTAAAATTTAATGGGAAATTAGTGCTTTATTTTAAACAAATGGTTCACTTAAGTGTTTACTAATTTGTTTATCATTACAAAGTGAATTGTATACATCCTTCTTGGGCATTGTAATTGTTTACTCCCAAGATTCATTAATTGAATGAGCTTTTAAAATATTCCCATCTCAATATTTCACCAATATCTCTGTTTACTCTCGATTTTCCAGAATGTCTTTGCTGCCAGCGATTTCGATGACTTTCTGGTGAACCCTAACAGCTGGACGGCGGCCACACAGGAGACCTTTCTCACCTGGGGCCTACTGGGCGCCTCGGTTATTGCTATAACCAGCCGGAGTCATGCCAATGCCAACAAGGCGGCTCTAAGGAGAGATGCTATTCTACTGGTCCTACTCACCCTCATCGGGTTGGGCTTGATGGCCTTGCTAGCTTTATGCTGTGCTCAGATTTTGTGGCAGCATGGCTACGTCTATGTGCCAGGATCCTTTGGTGAGTAAAGCCTGGGATTCGCAGTATCATAAACTAACTTCGAAATTCCTTCCGTTTACAGAGAACCCGGACTGCTATACAGCCGTGTACTCGCTGCAGACGCACCCCAACCCGAACCTGGTGTCCTATCCACGCTCGCTAATACCGCACTATTCATCCTTCATTGGAGAAACTTACCGAAGGAACCGCAGCATGATTCACGTGGAGAGCGGCTTCCAAGCCTTGCGTTTCATCTCGGAAATCTTTCCGGCCGTTCTTTCGCTGGCCAGCGACAGCATCTCCTGGGTTTGGGGTGCCGTGGCCTTTGCCACTTTCGCGGGATTCGGACTGGCTCAGCTGTGCGTGATGTGGAAGCCCATTTCGAGTGCGTTGGGTAATTCCACGAGCTCGGTGCTGCTTAGCTGCGTCACCGGGCTGTTGCTAAGCATCCCTTTGCCACCGAGATGGGCATATCCATTCTCTACTATGTGGACTTCTTGCTGGGCGGTTCATGGTTCATTCCCATCATTTGGACTGCTCAGATCTTTGGCGTGTTCCTGATACGAGGTCGCCCCTACAATGGGGATGATTTGGTGAATGATCTGCGACTATGTGGTTCCATGTCCGCTTTCCTGGCCTTGTCCTGGAACGTACTGCTGCCCATTGGCCTGATCACCTTGTCTGTTGTGGATTACAAAGCCTCGCTGTCGAATCAGTTTTACTATTGGCGTGGAAAGTCCTACTTTACGTACTGGTCCAGGAAAATGGGCAGCCTGATCCAGATTGGAGTCCTGCTGGTTGTTCCAGTCACGGCTATTATCCAGATTTATCGGTATCTGGCCCACGGCCCGCCGGATATCTTGGAGGTGAGTAATCCTTGTGATTCTAGCATCTAATTAAATGATTAATTAATCTAATTAAATTATTTTTACAGCGCATTCAGCTGCTCTACCGTCCGCCGGAGGAGGGAGAGGAGTCCCGGCGTCCGTCCGCTCGCCAAAGTGCCGCCCAGGGACGACGCAATGCCTTGGGTCAGACTACAGAAGGCACTCAGCACGATGCCCAGAACGATGCTCCGCCCAAGTACACGCCACCTCCGTCCTACACCACGGCTACTGGAGCTCGCCTGGCCAAGCTTCTGCGCCAGAGCATCCGCCGCAGCGTGCGCAGGTGAGACATCGAATCTTGAAAAGATTCCAATCAGATTCACATTATTCCTCTTTCATTAGGGTTCTTGGTGACTCCAGTCGCACTCGGCCCGTGCTCTCACTCGACGCCGAGTCCGCTTCGCCAGCGGCGCCGCCCGATTACTTGACTATACTGACCAATCCAGCTGGCAGCAGCTCCAATGCAGAACCTTCGCCAGCGTCCAGCAGCAGTCCCGAGTCCATTGAAATTGGCCAACGTCCCCCTGGCTATGCCCAACGCTCGCAATCGCTGGGCCGGAAGCTGCATCGCTCGGGCGCTTCCACGCTGGAAAGACGCCCCTATACGGCAGAGGATGTGGTGACCATACTGCGCTCCTCAGGGCGACACCGTCAGTCGCAGCTGGGAGCCACTGCCAGCACCCTGCCACGCCCCCCAACCACCGCCATGTCCACGCACATGGAGGACGCCTCATTCCGATCCATAGAGAATCTCGTGCTGAACGCCGAGCCGCCGGACCGAACGCCGGGCGTGGAGCTGGAGCTGGAACTGGAGGCTGGACGGGCGGAGGAGTGCGCGCAAAATAATACATCTGTGATTTAACTGACTAATATCGTACCGTACATAGGCGTAACTCTTATGCGATCCCACATATCTGCTTGCTTTCTTAGACTTGATTAGCGCTAGTTATACAAATACGAATCATACTTTGTAGTTATGCGAATAATAACGAAAACAACTAGTTGGTAATCCCAAGAGTGAGTTTATTCCTGTGTAACCGGTATTCCCTCCGTCGATCGCAGTGGAGTGATGATCTGGGACCCACCCCTCTATCGGACCATATTTCATGATTACGCAGTTGCCCTTAAAATTATTATCCCAACAATGGGAGGGCTACGTGCCCTGCAGTCGAGGGCCGCGTATTTAAAAAAGGAACCAGAGCCCTAATCCGATTAATAAACGTGACCAGTCAAAAAGCGAGAAAAAGAAGCGGAAGTCCAGGCGGCGAGCATCGCCAACAAAGGCGCCTAATGACCCGGGGACAGGAAGCTGGCTACAGTTGCCACGAATTTCGGTGAAAATGTCACGCAATTTCCCTTGATTTTTCATTGTGACTTGCATCTTGCATCTGATTTCGGTGCAAAAAAGATAATCCGCGGAATTTTCAAATGGGCACGTTCCTGGCGGGCTGCAGTGGGGTGCTGCCAGAAACACTATAATAGAAAAAACAAAAGAAAGAAAACAAACTAAAAACGCAGATGGTGAATTAAACTCTTATTAAATTAAATGATATTTTTATTTATTTATTTTAATTAAATTCATAAATTAAGCTTGTCTTTAAAAGGTGTCTTAAAATACGATGTGGCAACTCTGCTCTTGAGAAGCGCAAATATGAGCCGTGAGCTAGAGATGGGCAAGCAAGCGATGGCTGCTGCGTCGTGAGGGGTGGAGAGTTAACTGGGGACTTAATTCCCGTGCAACGTTTAATACGTTTATTTAATAAATAAAATAGCTGATTAATTATACACACTTTTTACCCCCTCAGTAATAATAACATTTTAAACTGTACACTTCATTGTTTGCAATCACGCGCTGCACCCACACATCCCTCTCCCGTGCTCGTGCCGCTCACGCTGCCATCGCCAGCCCTGGTGGCAGTGATGCCAGATTTTGAGAGATAAAATAAGCTAGATTGAAAAAAAAAATAAGCTAGAATAAGCTAAAAATTAAAAAAAATTAAAACTAAAAATTAGCCAACCATGGGAAACATTAATATAGTTAATTTTTTACTTTTATTGATACGATATTGATATAATATTTATATAATATTGATATAATATTTATATAATATTGATATAATATTTATATAACTATTATAATATTTATATAACTTTTATAAGAAATAATTTCATCAACTTCATCATTAGATTCCATATATTTGGCGGATGATTGAACTAAAGCGAGGTATTTCGTTGGAAGTTGGTAGTCATGGCAACATTTGCCATGACGTCGCAGTCCATATCTATAACATTAAAAAAAAAGTACTTAGTATATTTTAAATAATTTAAAATTTCAAAAACAAACCTTATTCTTAATATTGCGTTCAAGCTTTTTAAACACATTTTGTTGCGCAACTTTGTTTGACACACAGTTGGGATAAATGGTCAATAAAAATTACCAAATATTATAATACAATCGAAAAACAAAACATGTTATGTTATACATTTTTTTAAGCCGAAATTAGCTAAATGATTTTAAGCTATATGCATTTCAAGTATTTTTCAAGCTATTTCATTTTAAAATCTAGCTTGAAATAAGCTAAAATGGCAACAATGGGGGGTGGGGGTTCCAAAGCGGTTGGACGCGGATCGAAAATTCAGTTCGAAAAAAATAACGGAAGCGAGCGCACGTATATTTTCAAATCGCGTCGCGCGTTTTAAAGTTTGAGGAGTCAAAAGTCAGAGGCTGAAACTGGCAAATTGGAAAACTTTGAGAGACGCGAAACTTGTGCATGTGCAATTAGAATCGCGCGTTCTTAAGCCACTTCGCTGTTAAGCCAGCCAGTCAGCTCAGGCAGCCACTTAGAGCCGCCAAAGTTTTCTGCCGCGCCGCCTTCGTAAGTCGCAGGTCGAAAAGTGCTCAAACAAGATTTCCACTTGAAATTCCTGAATTTCGTTTGTCTGCGCGAAACGAAACGAATCGAATCAAATCGCAGCAGCAGCATTGAGCATTCAGTACAAAAGCGTAAATACGAGTCGAATTTAAATTGCGGCACCAAGTTTTACGCCTGCCCTGTGCCTGCAAGTGTATTTTGCCCTAAGTGTCTTTGTGTCAGTGGTTCTTTGTCTCTGTGTGGGTGTTACGATACATTTGGATTAGCGGTGTGTTCGCCTGATTAAAACGGTAAGTGTCCTGCGAGCTGAGAGCAAAGTTTAGTGTTAGTTCCTGCGCTGCTCCTGCTGGTGTTAAATCCCTCACTCGCACACGCCTGCGAGCAGCGCGCACTCACAACTTATTTGCCGCAATTTGCTCTAGTGTTTTGTATTAGCATTTTTATGTCCCGCCTCGCCAAAGTTGACAAACAAAACGCACACGGACGCACCATCACCAATACAGGACACGCACGCACACAAAGGATTTCATTACATTTTTGGGTGGGACGGCTATGTAACGGTAACGGTAACCCTCCCCCAGCACTGTCTCTCTGTCTCTCTGACGTTCTGTCTCTGCAGCTAGCCATGGCAGTTATCTCGCTCACTCCCGCAGCCCCGAATGCTGTGCTACTGAATTTGTTTTCGCCTTCTTCGCCGCTCCGTTCTCTCCTGTTTTTATTTATTTTGATGGCGTATTTTGCCATTCCGCTTTGTACGAATTGCGTAGCTTGTCGCCAGCTCTATCCTTCTTCTACAGTCCAGCCTCACTACAGGGAACTATCGGTGATGGGGAACCGATGGCATGGCGACCTAAAAAAAGGCAGAATAGAAAAATAAAATATTTTATTAGAAGATTGCATTTTCATTGATTAAAACAGAAACAGAAACTGAATATAGAAAATATAATTTATTTTGACTTGTTACTTAAATAAGAATATTTTACATCGAACCTTTAAGTAATTTTCATAAAAAAGGACAATTCAAATAATTTGTCAACTTGTTTAAATTTTACAAGTTTTTATTACCTCTTTTTTATAACAATTTAAAATTCATATTCGTACATAATTATTATTACTTAGAAACTAAAGTTCCAAAGCTTATACATAAGTGCTTGAGAAATAAGTACAAATGTATCTCAGTAATTAAATCAGGGTTCCCTGTACCGAGGTCTTCCTGTCTATCCTGTCCTGGCTGTCAGCTTTTCCTGCTAGTTTCGGCCTGCATTGAAATGAGTTCGCAATAAATATTGCCCAATGTCAAATAAAAGGGCGATGAGCCAGCCTTTTTGCTTTGCTCCGCCGCCTGCCGCCTGCCTGCCTTTCTTCCTTCTATTCCTATCTCCGTCTATCTTTTCCCTCTAATCTCGGGGGACACTAATGTTTTACGACAATTCCTATGCCGCCCAGTACAAACTTAATGCACACATCAATGGCAAATTAGATATACTCCACACACAGCAAATGTACTAATAACAATCATCGACGACGAGTGTGTGCTTGGGTGCGGGCGGTCTGCCTCCGAGGCGACCGACGATTGTTTTGTTGATTCGGCTGTTACTTCCAATACATTGGCATTTAAGAGGGGGCTGGCGGAGTCGGAGGAGACTCCAGTCCACTTATGCCTGCCTTATGTCTCATTTGTCGTCGGGCAAATGGAAATCGTTTTGTTTTTGCTTTGTCAAGTGACAAATTTTCATTGTCTCCCGCCACTAATCGCTTACTTAAAACCGAAAAAAAAAAAAAATAAAACAAAAACATCGAAGAAAACACGCCGAAGACGCCAAATGCGGAGCAGGGATACAAAACAAGAAATAAGACATAAGACAAGTGTAAATAAACACTTGAACGTGGGCGGGGAAGTGGCTTGGAGGAGGAACGACTAACGCATATCCTCTGAGGGGAAGAACAACGCTATTGACACTAACTTTGACATTCGGAAAAGCACAAGGAATGCGGGAAATGGCGCAGAATTATTACCTTATTGAAATATACTCCCTGACTTCCTTGTTTACCTCTCAATAAACTTTGTTCTTCTTTACCATTTCTTAAAATTGCTTTGCCTTGAGTTTGTAATAATTTAACGAAACGAATCTTTGATAAAATGCAGTATTTTTGATCAAAGTTAGTTGTTAGCTGAGTTTTTTTTATTATTTATTATTAAACATAGAATTTATAGGTATCTTAACAGCAGAAATATTTTAAAAGATACGACATTTAGACTTAATAGATACATCTTAAGAAATATCATAAGAACTCCTCAGTTCGTGCTCAAAAGATAATGCAAGTACCTACCAAGTATACCCTCGAATACCCTCTCATTTCCAGTGTACTTACTCTGCGGTCTTGCCTCTTTTGGTGGCATTGCCCGCGGCACCTCCACACTTGGCGCAGTTTGCTTTAATTTCCAGCGGACAAACCACTTTGTTATCGCCACGACCAAGGGCCTTTAATCTCTGGTTCTGACCCTCCGTCTGGTCATTGATTTACGTCTCTATTTTCCCGAATGTAGTGCAATCGATTTAGATTGATTTTGTTTAAACAAACTGCACACAGGGCAGCAGAAAAAAGAGTTTCGGATCGGCGTAATAAATAAATCGAATCGGAATCATTCGGGGCTGCTTTTAATGCCAGCGTTAATTGCGAGAGCCGCCCAATTCCATTTCCAATTCCAGTCCTACAATTTCTACCACATTTTCATGCCCATTCCTAGGCTCGCTGTCGATTCCGATTCCAATTCGGATTCCTAGGCCATCGATGCTTTGGTAATTAGTTGTGAATTGGATTGGGGATCACATAAAAGTGTTGATTACACACTCCGATGGCTGCGCCCCCTTAACCCGCTGGGTGCCAAGTGTTTTGTTTGTGTTTCTCTCTCTCTGTGTGTGTCTTTTTGGGGCTTTCGGGGGAATTAGGGTTAGCCGTGCGTAGTGAAAGTCTTGGAAACTGCGGCAGGTGTAAGAAGTTGGTCAGTCGTCAGCAGGAAGCGCTCCAATTAATCGCCCTTTATCGCAGGGAATTTCAACCACGCAGCCAATTAATTGGGGCGCTTAAAGACGGGATCTGGAAACAGTTACAGCCACAGAAGTTCCCATAGTTAAACGACTTTAATTGAATTGCTGGAATTGCGGTTGGTCGGAAATTACAGTGACTAGACATTCAAATTAAACAAGTGTCTCAGCAGATTTGATTAGCAGCGGGGAGTGGGGAAAATGCTTGGCCAGTAGGAGTTCTCCTACATCCACCCTTTGCTGCCCATTTTGTCAATTACAAAAATGCTAAAAATTTTCCTTGCAAGTCACGGTCCAAGGAGATGGGATAGGGAAACATCTTCGCATAGTTGCAACAGCAAAAACATCAAAGTCATTTCATGTCTTCATAAATTCTCTAACCAAAAAGAGCAAGAAGATGCCTCCCTGCCACGGCAGTCTCTGCCACCCTCGCCTTTCGCTGTAACCTCACTTTTGACTAAGTGAAATGACCTGCCATTTTGTAAGAAAAAACGCCAAGAGAAAAGGCAAAAAAAAGGCGAAGAAAACCGAAAACAAAAAGCTCAAGTCACAACTAATAAGATTGAGTTAAAAAATGAGGGAACCAGGGGACCGGGAACCAGGAGGAGCAGCCCGAAGAGAAGGGTATACTCGTGGCCGGAGAAAGAGCGATCAGCGAGGGAAGGTTAATGTCTTATCGACATGCTGCAATCTATGTATTTAATTGACTCGACTGCAATTATAGTGTACACTCTGTCTCTCTGTCTCGCTATATATATAAATAAATGTGTATATATATTGTGTAGTGTCTTCTTCCTGCAGATAAAACGTCGTAAAATGAAAAAGAAATACTTGCCTATAATGATTTCGCATAAATCGTGACTACTCGCCAAAATGAAAGGCGAGAATTTATACTAACAGTGTACGAGGTGTAGTTGTTGGAGCTACAACAAGTTACAATGTAGGCAACGCTCCATTCGCAATTCAGCGCGGAGTGTCGGTCGATGTCAGAGGCTAGTACTCCCCAGATCCCCTGGATATCCCCTCCCAGCACCACTTGGCATGCCAATCGTTCGTTCGACGTTCCCCCAGACTCTGTAGCTGAAGCTGAAGCTCGAGTCGAAGCTGGAGCTGGATTTTCAGCCAGTGTCTGATGCCTTTGGTCAGCCAAAGTCAAGCCAACAAAAATCCGAAGCCAAAAAATAAAATAAGAAAGAAACAAGGCGGTGAACGGAGTTGAGGAAGTCGATGTTTAGATGCTCTATAGGTAAATGGATACGGAAGATCCTAATAAAAGCAAGTTGAACTAGAATCTGTCGAGTTTTTTACACTTAATCTTAAGGTACAATTAAACAATGCATAAACATTAAAATAAATATATATATGGATATAAATAGACTCTTTTTATGTAATTTAAAACCTCCGTCTGAGAGTTACATACCCTGAAATATATGTAAAACTCCTTCCAATAAAAGGGTATCAAAATAAAGGAAAAGGCCATGAAACCTGTAAGCGGCCACAATTCGCGGCCAGCTCCTAGAGATGCGCACGTGACTTGGTCATCCTTAAGATTCCCTTTCTCTTCTTGGCTTCCCTAGCCCCACCTCCGAATCACGTTCTCCACAAATTGAAATTTATTTGTGTTGCCACACCAGTTAATGCTTATTTATAACGACAATTAATCGCCC
The DNA here is from genome assembly GCA_014170255.2 of Drosophila triauraria. Taxonomy (NCBI): domain Eukaryota; kingdom Metazoa; phylum Arthropoda; class Insecta; order Diptera; family Drosophilidae; genus Drosophila; species Drosophila triauraria. The sequence continues at coordinate 11,000,124 of CM024335.1, forward strand.
GACAAAGATAAAGCGAAGGGATTGGGGGAGAAACAAAATCAGAGCAAGGAGAGAGAGATACTTTTTTGAGGAATTTATGCGAGTCTGTGCTGTGTGTGTGCTGGTTGTGTGGAAATTAAAAGCAAATATAAAATATGTCAAACTATTTGCATATTTAATTTGTTTTTTGTAAAGCCCGCGCTCGCGCTTGGTGAAATATTTGACAATTTTATTCGGATAATAAACTGGGCTAAGTTATGATTTATGAGGGGGGATTACGCCATATATATCTATGTATATGTAGTGGGAGTGCCCACGGTTCCCACGCTCACGCCACCATCCCTAGGAATCAAAAAGCTGCAAAAACATTTAGCCACGTTGGGTTAGGGACACTTGGAACGGCGGACAGACGAGGGACAATGTCTCCGGCCATTGCCAAATCGTTAGCACTTGGCACTCTTGGCATCGCATCCGCCAGATACTCGCAGCATCATCATCGTCGTCGCCGTCGTCGTCAGTTCCAATCATCATCGTCATCACAATCCCCGGCTCTCGAGACACGGTTCGTTTCGGGGCTTAGACTTTCAAGTGTGTAATGAAATAAAAATATGTATTTAAACTTTATTTGATTGTCCGTTGATTTCGGAGGACAGACGACAGACGGCAGCTTCTCCTCCGTTCCTAATGAAAGAATGTAATAAACCAATTTAGTTTCTCTTTTTCCCCGCCATTTGCATTCTTCCGGCCTGGCCCGGGGATGTCTTGTATAAACTTTGGAAGCTAACCAGACGCGACATTCCCTTTCAGTTCGTTCGGTTCTTTGCCCATCATTAGGCCTGACAAAAGTTGTTCTTCCAACTCATTTGTACAATGGGAAATCTTCCCATAATTAACGGCAGTGCTTGGACACTGAATTCAAGAGGGGAGTACGACCTCGGACTCGGACTCGAGCTCGAGCTCGGAATTTCTATGCCTCGCTGCACACAAATGACGGGAGATGGTTCCGGAGGGGACACTCAGACGATGGGCAATGCAATTGGATTGCCTGGAGTATATTCCTATTGTTATAGTTTGTCATTCCGATTTTTGTTGTGTGTAGGTGACCATCCGTTGACGGTCCCTCGGGGCGGAATTATTAAAAGTGAGCCGAGTCGAGCCGAGCTGAGCCAAGCCAGACAAAACACAGTGAAAGAGATAGACACAGACTGAGAGAGAGAGAGAGGGAGGCAGTGGCCAGTTTGAGAGTCGACTCCCATTTGATATATTGCAGGCATCCGGTAGACAACGTTGACGTAGACGTGATGCTGCAATAAAATCTGCGCCGACTCCTCATTATACATAAATACCCTGTCCCTGTCCCATCAGAAAATGGGGTATGCCCATGAATTCTCCTCGTTGGCTTTGTGTGGGAAGAATTTCCGTCTGATCAAAGAACCCCTTCAGCTCTCGATGGTTAAAACACACGAATTCCGTCTCAAAGTTTTTCAACTTTAATATTTACAAACCATCGGACACGAGGCCAAGGCAATTTAAATTTGAATTTAACCAGAGAATATAAATATTTATTCGGTGCATTATTTTATTTATTTATTCAACACCATTCTCGGAAATTTCAAACATGTTTTCCTCGGGCAGCTGCTGCACTTCAAAGAGATTGATAAATTTAAATAATTCGCACATAAACGAAGCCAAATTGACATCAAGCTGAATGTTAGACAAAAGAAAGTCAAATAAATGGGCAAACATAATTGCATTTGGGGCACAGAAATGAGACATTTAGAGACCATTTAAAAAAGCCTTTCAAGTGGCATACGCCATTAGGATCCCACTTAGGGTATTCCCTTTTCGATCGAAAGGCTCCCTCGCACATTACTCTCGTTCCTCCTGCCCCGATGTCGCCTGTCATTGTTGTGGTTGTCACATTGTCGCCATCGTTGTCTCCAACTCATCATTTGAAGCCTACACACAAACTCACAAACAAACCAATAAAAGGCGCTGTCTGTTGTAGTTTTTCTCCGTCTCTGTCTCAGTCTGTGTCTCGGATGCTGCTGCTTTTTCTTTAAGCCAAATATTTGAGCCACAAACAGTTAAAGACACCAAACAACTCGAGTCTGAGGTCCCAACCCACGTCGAAAGGAAAGTCCAGTTCAGCTTTTCTCAGGCCCCAACCCAGCTCCTCCCGGCCGCCGCCTCATTTCCCAAAATGTGTCGCATCGTTTTAATTAAATATTTTCAATTTTATGGGCTTGTTTGCATTTGCATTTTAATTTTCGGTTCGGCTTGGTTTAGTTTTTCCGGCGAGGGCCACAAAAATGTTTCTATTTATTTCTTGTTGATTTGATTTCGGGGCTTTTTCCTCTCCAGCAACTTGGTCAGCAGAAGCAGACAATACAAAACCGTGAGACGGTGACACCTGGTGGTCTGCTGGGACTGAGTCTGAGACTGGGTCTGGGTCTGATCTGCATTTACATTCCCATTTTCATTCCGGGCATCACATTTTCCATTTTTCATGTTCATCTTCTGTGTCGGTTCATTAGTTAGGATTACTGGACAATTATGTCGCATTTCGGTGCCGCTAATAGTTGTTTATTTACACAATTATAAAATTGAAAGCTCACATAAATTTGTCTAAAATGTTCAAGCGGGGGCATCAGAAGTTCCTTTGTTGGGGAATAAACATTCATTCTATCTTTCTAGGTAGCCAAGTGAAAGTTCTCCCATTATGCGGGGAAGTCTTCCTTTTCAATCGAGACTTTTGGGGGGATTTTCCCTTTTTGGGTTCTAGAGACTGGGGATGCCCGCTAATGGCTCTCAATCGGGTCTTATGGCGGTGGCTTATATCGAATTATGTCTTTCATTTGCTTTGCATTCCATCTTTGTGGAGTTTTTGAATTGATTTCAATTTGGCTTCATTTAAAAATGATTTCAAATTAAGACTCTCATTCAGTGGGGAAATTGAAAGGAAATGAGAATTTTATAATTGAACAAATTTCATTTATTTGAGAGCTTTGACTACAAATTTAATTAAGTTTTCCCACATCCCCATTATCTCTTTGCTATCAAAAATAAATATTTAAATTGATTTCCTGATTAGTCATCGATTCTCATGAAGATTAGTTTCCATATGCATATATATTTCTCCGATAAAACTGTTGACTAACTAATCCTTGATTCCGTAGATAAGCAAATTGTTTGCAAAGCTCCTAGAATTCCCACTGAACTGAACTGAATGGATATATGCAGCCCTATCTATTGCGTTGACTTTGCTTATCGGAATTAAGTTTCCCAAGCCCTCTAATATGTCCCCCCCTGCTCAACTTTGAGTGGGTTCAGAACTTTAATAATGTCAGAGCCACAAAAAACAAACACCGGAAACGTGGGCAATATTAATGGATGGCCTTACTCCCCCTACATGTGCGTTACACACACTTTATATGCACTTTATCGAACCCCAAAATCAATTTATTTATGTGCGTTGTGCGCTTTAGTGGAGCAAGCGAAGGGAAAAAGCTTGGGCTTATCTTCCAACTTGGTCTTCAGAGTCTGATAAGGTTCCCTTCCCCGAACTCTGGAAACCCAAACTCTTGAGATGCATTCAATCGAAACTCGCTCGCAAAACTCGAACTCGAAGCCGAAGCCGAAGCCAACGAAGCATTCAAACTCAACAGTTGAACTCTACCCCGGTCTACCCCGGTCTCTTTCTCAGGCATTCTGGGCGGCCCCTTCTCTTTCACCTCCACGGTTCCCGGTGGTGGTTCTCCGCGATCCCGGTGCAATAAAAGTACAAAAAGCAAATAGGTTCGACCCATGGGTAAATACTATACGACTCTATACACTTTATAGTACGCAGTGTGTAGTATTCCCCGTGTATAAGGGAACGGAATGAATGAAATGTGTTTCCGCTTCGCCTTGCAATAATAGTTGGGAAATTGGAAAAATTGTGGCTGCTGCCCTCGGGGGAATCCGTTAAATGTGTCTCATTAGGCGGCTGCCGGAATGTGGGCGTGGTTCGGGTTAAGGGCTTCTCAATCCCAACCCAGGCCCGCACACAGATCACTTTTCCACACAGTTTTCAGCGAGTGCGTGCCATGAATTGTCGTTTAAATTAAATTAAAGCCAGTTGACTAGGCGCAGGAATAGATTGAAAAGTGGGACGGGGGGAAATTGCAACTGCAACCCACCACCATCGCCGAGCCGAGCAGAGGATGAGGATGAGCCACCACCCCGTCCTCGCTTGGGTTCACGGATAAAAACAATCTGTTTGCTGCCTGTCACAAGGCAAACACACACACACGGTGTGTGTGCCGAGGGGAGATCTGCGAAGGAAACTCATAAAAATCCACAACGATTTGTTGTGTCGTTACGGAGCAGGAGCGGAGCGGACTGATGACGAAAGACGACCGACGACCGACGACCGTCGACCCACCGTTATGTGGTGTGCGGTGAACCTGATGCTGCACAGTGGGCCAAATCCAGGTCCATGGCCCCGAGGGATGAAGCCCATAATCGCAGATCAAATTGCCAAGGCCCAAAGGGGTATATTCGGGTATTAATATTTGTTTAATTAATTATTTGTATGCATTGCCAGGATACCAGCATATATATCTAGTTTCAGGGACTTTAATTACAAATTGCCAGGCACGTGATCGTTACACAGGATATAAAACAGGATCTAGGGTATTTGTAGACGGAAAAGAATTGTTTATGGAACTCTCAATAAGCTAAAAATTGTGATATTCAATGCTTTATATTGATTAGATATTATGGCTGACTTGGGACTTTTATAAGACACCATTTCATAATCGATACCTGGTTAAAAAACCTTTCAACAGAATTGCATAAATAAAGGCTGATTTTTATTAGCACTTCCAACCCGTTATCGAATAAGGAGCTATGACATAAAGCTTCAATTTAACATGAGCAATGAACCGCTGCCGGATTCCCCAGGGGTTCCACTGTTCCTTGTTCCTTGTTCCACCTCCCCTTCCACATTGATGTGTTTTTTGTGGTTTTCAATTTGTGCCACCTTCTCCTTGCCGCCTTCTTTCGGGCAAGGTTATTGCAAGCGCAACACCTCAGCCGCCGGCATGGAACGTCCCACTCCCAGCCTCCTTCGCCTCCTTCTCCTCCGAGAGCTCCGTGCAACAGCCCAGCCCAACTCATCCAATCTATATGTGCCGAACTCCCCTCTTTGGGCATTTTTAATGCTTTTAATTTTTGCTGCGCCAACGGAGCAGGGCAGGAACGGAATGAGCACTAAAAGTAAGCCCAAAAAAAAAAAGATGGAAAGAAAGGAAGAAGCGGCTCTGAAATATACGCTTTTCGGGGGTAAGATGTTCAGTTCGGTTAAGGGTTGCAAATGTCCTGCCAGGCCCTGCGAGGGTGTGCATCCTTTGATTGTGTATTAATACTACACACGAGTGTGTGAAGGCAACCGAAAATGTGCAAAAAATGGGCGTTCCCCGACGCGATATATCTAATGGCATTGTTTCCGAGAGTTGTCGCCGGCCCAACTCCTCGCTGCTCCTTGTTGCTGCTGTTTAATGCATGTTGGCAAATGTTGAAATGATGTACTTGCCACCACTCTGCACCACCCCCGGCATAGAACACCCTTTCGCCCTCCAGCGCCTGCTGCTCCTGCGGTGCGACGGCATATGCCAGACTGTTAAATATGCAGCTGTTAATGGCTCAAAAATTAAAACATTAAGGCGGAGTCGGAGTCCGGAGTCCGGAGTCCTCTCTCGTCATCATCGCAGTCAACGACTGTGATTGGAAATGTATTTGGGCTTTCATCTAACCACCGCACCCCATCCCACCCGGTGCCCTTTTCATTTTCCTGGGAAAAGCGCTGAGTAATGGGAAAAGTGCACCTTGCATGGGAACGTTTCGGGTTCCAGCTAGAGCTGGCATTAGAATAAAGTTGTCTGAATAATTACCAACATGCCACCGTCAGCTCTGAAAGGTTCTGGTAATTGGGAATGCCAAGTGGCTAAAAACTACCTTTCTCTTTTTATTAAAGAACTTTTAAGAACTTTCTCACATTATCTAAAAGCGAATAATCTTGAATGGCACCATATGGGTTTATCGGTCGAGGTGTTGATAACCCTTTCATAAGACCATAAACTCGAAGTAAAAGTCTAGTTTTTGCAGAGATGTGATAACAGCTAATCATTATTATTAGTTAGAAGTAGGTTCATATATTTATACCCTTGGTGCCCAGGGTATTCTAATTTTAGTCAAAAGTTTGCAACGCAGTGAAGAAAGCATCTCCGATTAATAAAACTTTGCAGAAATGTCCTTGGGCTGGATTCTCTGTAGCCAAATTAATTGGCATCTCCTGGTTGCTGATCCGAAATGGCTTACTTAATTTTATGACGGCAATGTCGTATGGCGCACCCGTTAGGTTACTGTCCATAGTAAACTTCTCGTGGTGCCTTTTCGCTGACACCGCATAAAGACTTTTGCGGGACCGTTTTAACTCGGATCCGGCGACAATAATCAATCGCTTGTCATGCACAAACAAATTTCCAAACATTGGGGATGTTTGATAGAGGCAGGAGGCAGCAGTAATGACAATCCTTTTGCTGTAGATGGTACCACCACAATGTTGTTCACCATTTATCTGCAAGGACACTTGCCAGGGAGCCTCCTCGCCGTAATAAATCGCATCCTTCACACAGGAAGCTGGCTGCCAAAATCAGAAGAAAATAGCTGCTGATCATCTTGCCTTTCTGGATAGAACTGAAGATCGCACTGGCTGATGTCAGTGAGCCGATAATATTTCGCGCTATGATTAAAAGATTTAACCGAGGCGGGTTGCATGCTTCATTATACCCTTGCAACGCAGTTTATGGCCTTTCAAAGTTGTTAAAATAGTTCAAAGTTAAGACAAAGTCTTATAATCTTTTTTTCCAAAGTTCTAACAACCATAAAACAATATTAAAACTTCATAATATTTATTATTTTTTCATTGAAATCCAAACTGCGGTGCAAACTTCTGACTAAAATCATAATACCCCGTGCAAGGGTATAATAATTTATCCAGTATCTAATTTAACACGCTTGTAGAAGTATTTAGTTTCAAGGCAATATTAATTGCAATTTTATGCTATAACCTTAAAGAACTTAAAGAATGTGGAACATCTTTAATTAGGATTTTGTTGTTATGCAAGGCACCCATAGGTTATGCAACAGGCAGAAGGAGGCCCTTTATGACCCCACAAAGTATATATATTCTTTTTCAAGATTAAAATAAAATACATAATCCTTTAATTTTCTGCAAGGGTATATAAACTTCTAACTAAAGTTAGCTTCTTTTCTTGTTTGCAATCAAGAGTACTTCTGCGAATAATGATAAGATTCTGACCATGATAAGAGAAAGTATAAAACCGCAGGTTTCGATGAATCATTAGTTATAATATTTTAAAAGTTCTTCTGAGGAGGAGGTGGCAGTTCGCGCAATCGAGTTCAACATGGCAGGAATCCAGAATGGCATCAATATTCGCACCATGACCAAGGAGGACTACGAGGCCCACAAGCTTGAGATCGTTGCGGATTTTTTGAACGATGAGCCTCTGCTCAGCTCCCAGAAAACAATATGTCAACCCGAAACTCTGGCGATCTTTGACGCGTATCACTTATCGATGGTGTCAGAAGGCACGTGTCTGATGGCCATTGACGAGGAGAACAATGGGCGCTTCGTAGGCCTCGTCCTGGCCGGAACTCAGACTCCAGACCATATTCAAGCGAATCGCGAGTTGGCTGAGATGATTCAACCCGATATGGCTGCCATTTTCGTCTCATCAACATTCTCGAAAGCAAGACCAATGCTTTCGAGGTCTTTGGAGTCGACAAAGTCCTGTACTCGCACATTACGTTTGTCAAGTCCGACATGAGAGGCCGGGGCCTGGGAACGCGCCTCGCTACAGCTCTAATGGAAGTCGGTCGCGCCAAGGGATTTCCCGTGATGACTGCCAACTGTACGAGCTTCTACTCGGCCCGTCAAAAGGAAGCTCTTGGAATGAAGTGTATTATCTCGCAAGATTATGCGGACTACAAGGACGATCAGGGGCAGGTGATCTTCAACCCGCCGCCGCCGCATAAAGCCACCCGAATTTTGGCCATTAAATTGTGATCAAAATGTAAATATTTAATGTTCGGGCTATAAGAAAATCTTTGCGAGCCTTGAAATTGTTGACACATACAAATATATTCTATTAAAATATGAAATGTTTAATTTCTTGAAAAAAAAACTGTTTTGAAACCACACATTTTAAATATTATTATTTCCTTGTGCTTGAAATTTATTTGAATGGCTGTCATAATTGTGACAGCTTGTCCCATTTGATGTTGTGAGGCGTATTAGTTGAGTTATGGTGGCTTTTGAAAGAATTTTTCATTCATTCCCAGCAGCAGAATCATAAAAAGAATATAATAAACACAAATCTTCAATCACTTCATTGCCAGCCGTGCTTTCAGGTGGTTTTTCCCTCTGAAATCTTCGTTGTTGTGGCCTAGTTAGGTTTTCCTCATTGGATTATGTGGTTCACCTTTGTTTTGGTAATTCTTTTGAAAGGGTTTTTTGTGGGTCACTTGCCCCCGAGTGCGAAGGGTTACGACTGCAAATGGAAATGCGCAGGGAAATGGGAAATATGGTAAAATATGTTAATTGAAGTAGAGACCCAACCAAGTTCAAACCGAAAAAAGGTACGAGTGAGTATTTAGCGTTTGTGCCCATTTACTTTGTGCGACGAAGGTTCAATTACCTTTATCCGATCAGAAAGTGACAGGAAAGTGAGCACTAAATATAGTTTAGATTGCGATATATATATTTTTGGAACTCAATATTGGGTGAAAGAAGGAATCAATTGATTAAGGAGGGGTTGAGTTGGAATTATATCAATCGAATATGGTTTGAGGAATATTTATGTAAGCAGCAAACTCAAAAATTAATTTCCGTTTCTTGCTCCACCCCGCCAGAATATTCTGACTGATTTCTTCGAGGGAAATTTCCTTGGGAAACTCTTGTTCTATTGTAGCAATTTCTTCTTGCCTTTCCCCCCCGAATTCTGTGAGCCATGCTTTGTCTGCTTTATGTTTCCCCTTCGTTTGCTCTGGGCAAATTCATCCTTTTCATTTTCGGGCAACTTTTCTTGGACTTGACTCAATTCCCCAATTTTTGTTGTGTACACAAAAACCCCCACAATTCCCTTGGCGAACATTTCCGAGAAGCAACAATGCAACACCCACCACCACCACCACCACCACCACTGCTCCCCCTTTTCCGCCCCTTTTCCATCACTTTCCTTAGATTTTCCAGAGGCAGACAATAACAACGTTAAACAGCATTGAAAGTCAGAGACAAAGGCGAGCTACTTACAAGCCGCATGCCACCGCAAGATGGCCGGTATCCCCACACCTGGCCCAGCCTTATCTTATCGCGCAGGTGCACGCCACACGGCTCAGAAAGCGACAAGGCAGCGACAGTCGACCGACCGGAGGAAGAAAGAACCTGCCGCCTCACCTTCGGCGCTCCCCCTCAACCTGCTGCCCATGCGCACAGTACGCGACATGAATGGCAATTTGATAGCCAGCAAGAACTTATGAAGCGGCCTCAAAGAACAACCTCAAAAGATTTCTCAAAGAAATCAAGCAGTTCTGCAAGAAAACAACAGCCAAATGAGTCATTATGTTTGTGTTCTTTTCGTAAAGAATTTGACTGAGCTGAAAAATAATATTAAACTATAATTTATGACAATTTATTTCTAGCTTGGCAAATTTTATTTGACGCCTGAATCGTATATGGTTTTAATAGCCATTTTATAGGCCTTTTTCTTCATAGAAAATAATTAAAATCAAAGAATTAGTACGTTTCCTTTAGTTCATTTTTGTTAAAAGCTAAAATACACATGAATATTTTGACTTTTTTGTAAATAACAATTAATATTTCGAGTTCAAGCTATATTTAAGTACTTTTCAGTCTTAAACTTGCTACGAAATCCCCTTTAATTTATATAATTCCCCCGCAATAAACCTGTTTTTCCCTGTGCAGAAACTCAGAACTTCAGATGAGAGTTTGGGTCATGGATGGAAAATGCAAATCACTTGAAATCAAAATGAAAATGCCAGGCAGGGGAAAACCTACATATGTAGATGTGGGGAGAACATCAAAGGCCGAGACAGTCTAATGAGGAAAATGCATTATTTGACCCCTGGCCTCACCGAATTAGCCTTGTCTGGACTTCTGTTTCTCGGGGATAATAGCCAAGACGACGATGGAGGAGGGAAATAGCTTTCAGCAGCATCGCCAGCAAGAATCAGAGCACCAAGATGAGGCGATTTTATCAAACATATTTCACAACATGCGGCGGGAAATGTGTTTCTGATGATGCTGAGATGGGTCGAAAGGAAAGCCAGCAGCGGCAGCTAATTAAAATGGCTTATAATTTTCATGATTTACACTTGCAGGCCGGTTTTGCCGCCCCTCGTCTTCTGGTTCATGTTCTTCTGCTTATGTTTGTGTTTGGGTTAAAAGCTCATAAAATTAAAGGCCCTAAAAACATGGCGTGGGTTAGGAAGGGAGCATTTTTAGAGATGAGAGAACTCTGAACAATGGGAATAGTGGCAGGGAAATGGGGAACATTAGAAATCTTTAAAAGAATTTTAAAACGCAGTAGAAATTATACATCTAATATTGGGTTTTTATTTTAAAAAGTGCTAAGAAAATGATTTTCCTCTTTCGATTTGTGGTAATAAACAGAGCTCAAATTTGTCGCTTTCAGAAAAATTGCTTGCGTATGGCAAATCAAATGTATGGCCTTTTGGCATGTTAGAGATTAATTGTCCTTTGGTTAAACTCAAGTCTAGCGTTGAATTATTTTGTTTTGTTTGCCTCAAAATTATTTGGCAAATGTGCTTTAATTACCATAAATAAATATTAAATAAAGTTCCCAAATTTGCTATTGCCTGACAGAATTAGCATAATATCGTGACACTATTATTTCCACCTCTATTCTCTATAATAAAAAACAAGGAGTGAAAACGAAATAAACTTGCTTAAGCTTTTTGATTGTGCAAAGCCAAGAACAACAACAACTACCCAGTGGAGTTGAAGGAAAATTGTAGGCGCACATTTGGTTTTTATGCCATCCGGTGCACAAAATATAATTCAATCAACGCCAAGTGCCACGCCCCCAATTCCTCGCCTCGACGCGCCTCGCATCGCCTCGCGCGGAAATTCATTTTCTATTTTTTAGTTATTTTTGACTCTTGCATGCCGCACGTCAGCAGATGCAGAGTAGTGGCCAAGGGGTTAAGGGAGTCAGCCGGCAGAAGAGAAATGTTCCTCAAGATAGTATATATCGTCGTGTATATGAAAAATATGGCATATGAGCTGGTGCTGCTGGTACTGCCCCTGTCCGACCCCCAAGACCAGATGATGGTCGCCCGACTTCACCTCGTGCTGCCTCTGCTGCTGCTGTTGCTGCTCATTCCCCTTTCCGGGCGAGGTGGTGCTCGTTTCGGTTCTGGGGGCTCTGGCTGTTTGGAGTTCTGGGGCTGTCAGCTCACGGCGCGCGCAGCAGCATAAATCAACTTATTTCATTGGAATTTATGTTTTGTTGTTGCGCCTGTCGCTGTGTTGCATTTGCCGCTGTGGCGTCGCCTCGCGTCGCGTCTCGTCGCCTTGCCTTGCATCGGCTTTAACATTGGCATGGCCACATAGCTGTAGCTGGAGCTGTGCAACAAAACACACTCTGACGACTGACGCCACCATCATCAGCCTTAGCCTCAGCCTTAGCCTCATCCTCATCCTCATCCTCATCCTCATCCTCAAGAGCGATCCAACCATCCAGCAAATCCACGAAAGGGATTACTCTTTCTCTTCTTTTGCATGCCCTTCTCCAAAGCATCTCTGTTGATCCTTCGAAAGAGGATTTCAAGCTGTAAGATGGCCACATCCTTCCAATGTTTTAATGTTTTTTCTGTTGGTCTTTTGTAAGTCTTAAGAGACAGTTCTCTTTTATTTCTTGTATTTTTTGTATTTCTTGTATTTCACTATTATTTGTAGATGCTGAAAAATCTATAAAAACCTAAGGGGTTTAAGAATTTGGAGCTTATTAATTTTTTAATAAAGTTCTTTACAAATTACATAATTAGTCGAGATTTTAAATCAGAATTTGTAAGCCCCACAAGCACATCATGAGCTGTAAATAAGTCTTTTAGTGCTAATTAATCATAATTGTTAAAAAATACTCTTTGAAAGCATATTTTATAATTATAAAAAACTAACTTAAATCATAGGAAATAAAATATGTATTTCAGATCAACTTTTAATACCAATTTAAGGCCAAAACTGGCTCTCAATTAAGGATTCGGGAGTCAGAAAATTTTTCCCCAGCCTCTGCAGGCTTCAATACCTAAAAAAAATTAAAATAAAATATATTTGGCAAAGTATTCAAGGAAAACCATAGTAAATATTGTTTTTGATGAATAAATCCATGATTTTTCCCAATTTTTTAAATGAATCTTTTATAAAAAAGAGCATCCCCAATTCGCCATAATGTCACTTGCATTTTTCCTGAGTATTTCATGCTTGTTGGCTGGTTGTGTGTGCAATTGCTTCATTTGCGTCTTCGAGGGGCCAACGTGGGGGAAAGTGAAGTGAAAAAGAGGTGGAGTGGTCGCAGAGCATCTGAAATAGAGGAGGAGCAGCAGGAGGAGTACGTCAACCAGAAGGAGGCGGCGGCGGCGGCACAGGCCGCGTGTTAAAATGTACACTTTGCATTTAAATCATTCCGGGAAGTCGGGTTCGTTATATTTATCTGTTGCCATTACCTCTACCACTCCACTGCCAGGTCCCGCAGCCTTCAGCAGGAACTCAATCAGCAGGGCCCAGAGAAATAAGCGGAATTGAAAAGCTAAGCATATTCCCTTCTGTTTTCCTTACTTTTATCCGGCTGCAACTTCAACTCGGTGGCAGTGCTTAGAATGTGGCTGACTTGTGGCAGGAATATCCACTATATAATCCGGAGAGAACGCGCGAGAGAGAGATTAAATGCTCATACTAAAGCTGCCACATAAATTAAACTTACTGGGGAGGCAGGCAGGCTTGGGCCTGACTGGCGAAATGATTTCACTTAAAAGATATGCCTGCATGAAAATTTGAATTTTCCGCATGATTTATAACTTGAGATTATACGCAACACTAAAGTGTTTATTCTTCTTTATTTATTTCCAGGTATGTTGAAGAAAGTGCCCATAAATACGAGTGATTGAAGTGGCCAGCATATGAGGAATAACACTGAAAGTATAGTTAAGGTTTACCATTTTGTTCTACTTTTATTGACCTAATTTAAGACATTTGATTGATGGGTTCTTTAGATTGAATAATATAAGAGTATTTTGAGTGCAGAAAAGTAAGGGTTTGAAGACGATTTCTTTCCAGTTTATTTTATTTCTTGAAAAGATCTAATTGCCGATTCTAGAACTTTAAAGATTTATTTCAAAAATCTTCTAGATCCTTACTTGCATTCCTTTAAAATTGCTTTCATTTAAGAAAGCATTTATTTTTAAGCTGTAGCCACATTTCCCATTTAGAATCATTATTCAAATTGTTCACTCATGACTTCATTTAATTTTTCCAAGAGTACTGCACTTATTGCAGACATTTTTCCTGGGAATTTCTCTCTCGCTTTGGCCGTGGTTAAATGACTTTGTCCGGTAATTTGCCTCAATGTTGTTGTGCAACTCCCTTGTACTCTGTTTTTTTTTTTTTAGGGGATTCCCACACCCTATAGCTCTTCCCGAGAGTAGCGGATAATTATGCCATGCTAAACATTGTCTCACACTCGCTCGTCTGTCGTCCGAAGACTCCCTCCCTCTACCATCTGCCCACACTTGGATTTATGGAATACTTAACCGACAAAGTTGTGAATACAACAACAATGACGAGGCTTCCCTCAAAGCAATTAGACGCTATTTCCATTAGCGTTTAACCATTTAACATTTTTTCCCTGGCCTTTTGTTTTTGTTTTTTAGTTGGTTTGCTTAACAACACAAGTCTTCACACCTGCCCACATCTTGGGCAAATATATTTGAGCTCCAAAAGAGGGGACAGAAGAAGACAAGTTGTGCGGGAAAAAATCTTGTCACTTGTTGCCAATTAAGCAGCCCCGAGGAGTCGGGTCTGATGATCATCAACGTACATCAAGTGGGGTCGGTACATTCATATAGTGAGGGGTATAGTGTGTCTGTCGGGAGCCGGGAGCCGGTCAACGTTCGCAGCTGCTTCAATTAGCATCGAAGTCGGCAGCGCTGTCTGTTTATTTGCAGATTTTTTGCAGATTTTTCCAGCTTTTGTTTTTATTTTGTTCCTCCTTTTGGCGAGTGCAGATTTTGTGCTTGACTTGCTTGCTTGGCACATGGTGAAATAAAGCAGATAGCGGATAGAAGGAGTGGCGGGCAAAGGCGATCCGAAAAGAATCATTTTCTTCAACTGTTTAATTGCATTGGCCGTTGTTGTTGTCTGGCTGCCTGGCTTTTGCATTTAATTACTTTGTTTATGGCCCCGGCAGCAACAATAAAACTTCAATTTATGTGTGTTTCTGCCCGCCCGAAACGGAGCGTTCTCGTTCTTGTTGTTGTTGAATTCCAATGCACAAATTGACAGGCATCCCCCGCCTCGGCTCCTTTTCAACGTCCCCGTCCTACCCACACGGGCTTCACCCCCCTTTTCGCTGGCCTTTGTTATGTAAACAACGCGAACTTTATATTTTTTGTGTCGACGCTGCAATACTAAAACCAACTTAACTCAACTCCCCCGGCCACCCGAAAAAAAGAGGAGAAAAGAAAGCTAATTTTATAAAAGCCGAAGCTGTCAATACCCTTGATGGCATTATCAATGGCATTTAAAAAGGTTTCTTTCTTTTCAGGACTTAAATAAATCCCAGAAATCAATCCTCACACCGACATAAAAAGCGATTATGTGGGTATGACGCTGTACCAAAACTTTTATTACTACGGTTATGACACTGTATTAAACAATTCTTTAATCAAAGTTTTTAGTAGAGTCTTAAAACGTTATGTGTTTCTTTGCAAGGATTTATTCTATAATGAGAGTATGGTCACACCGACATAAAAATAAAAACTTGATAAAACTTGATGGACATCATATTTTCCTTATATACTTATACATTTTGGTGTCCTCGTCGAACAAAATCTTTAGATTTATGTGATGTAAAAAAATATGCAATTTTAATTTGAAAACTTCTTAATAATCAATGAAAGCTCTTAGAATAAATATTTTTAAGGGAAAGCCATTCTAGATACGTTTGCGTCACAAACACCTCATCATAATAATAATACCCGCCACAAAAAGCTCAGAAAAATAAGAAGGAAAAACCCCACCCATGATGCCACCCACAATTCGCATTCTAACTGAAGGCAAAAGTTTTTCCTTGCACAAATAACTCGACTTCTGCGACTCAACTCGCTTTGAATGCTTTGCAATTTCCGCTCTTCTAAATTTGTTGAAAATATTTTCCACCCCTCCTCCTTCGCCTCCCCTCGCTTTTCCGCCCCACGCTTCCTTCTCGGGGGAAAAGCGAGAAAAACTTTTCTGCTGTGCGGGGCAACAACAACGGGGCTACAACCCATGACTGACTGCCCAACCTTGCGTAATATTTTAATAAATTTTGTCGCCAGCACCGACCATACCAGAGCGAGCGGGAGCCAGAGGGGGGTCAGAGAGAGAGAGAGAGAGAGGGAGAGAAAGTTAGAGGGAGAGCGGACAACACACAATGCCAACTCTGATTGCTGCCACTAACCTTTGTCCGATTTCCCATCGCAACTCCCATAGCTCCAGCTATCCCTGTTGTTGTTCTTTAGCGCCTGCGTCCTAATTAAAAACGCAGGCGAAAAAAAAGTAGGATAAAAGCAACAAAAGTGCGTCGAACCTGTCACGAAAACACACACACAAAAAACAGGATTATAATTTCAGTTTTCCATACATAATAAAATAATTGTGTGTACATTCAGCTGACCCGGAAACACGTTTCGTTCTCTGGTCTTTAAAGTCTTTTTTTTATATGAGAGTTTTTTGGTAACTCGAGGTTGGTTTAATAGATAGATCTTTGTTTGAAGGTATAAAGCAGGCTATAGTATAAAGTTCAGCACTGTGAAAGGGCCTCTTCAGTACCAATTTGCTGAATATTTTATAGTAGATTAAACCTTAATATATTCTATAATTTAAAGTTTAGTTTTGGAGCTTTTAATTGAGATTCAATTGGTTTTTTCTTAACTTGTATCAATCTAACACTTCTGAAGGCTTAATACTTTTCCCATTTAGTTTTATAATAATTTCCCATTAATTTCTTCCCGTGCCAGGATCAGCCAAGTAGCCAGGACATGGCCTGTCAGTTGATTCCTCTAGAGGAAGGGGGTGTATTGTGCACCGTAGGAATTTCCATGTCAAAGCAGATTTTCTAACTGATTTCATGTCCAGCGATTTGAAGCGCTCAACAATTTCTAGTTTCTAGCCAACGCAAGTGGCTCTCGCTGGCTCGCTCGCTCGCACCGATGTCCTGGCCATATGATGGCTGATGGCGTTGGCGGCGGCGCCCACTGATGTGGTAATAAACACCCCTTGTGCAGTCTAATGGACCGTAATTAACTCGTGCGCCGACAGCGACTGCGACAGAGGCAGAGGCAGCGACGTTGTACAAGCGATGAATAATAATTTTTTGCCAAAGCCAGAGCCGTAGAGTCGTCGTCAGTTTCGTGGTGGACAACCAGGACCCATTCCCATTCCGCAAAACCCTGGCACAGTGGAAACGATTGCCGATTTAATGGCCAATCATTTTCGGGGCTTGATCGCCGGCCATTCGCATCGCATTTACATATATAACTGACCAAACACAGTCCATACCATGTCCAGATGGTGGAAATTACTTATCGAATGTCATTTTCGGTAATCGCTTTGCCAGATATTGTGTCAGCGATTATGTGGCAATCTTAGTGTCCACAGCCAGTTGTTGATTATGTGCCGAGTTGATCTATGTCAGAGTTTGTTTATGGACTCTCCTCGTATAATTGCAAGATGATATATATGGAGAACGTTTTATTGGCGGGGGCTGGCTGGCGACACATGTCAGTGAGCACTAAGCATAATATTATTACCCAGTTAATGCGAGCTGATTTTATGGACTTAACGTTGAGTTTGTGGAATATAGATTATGAGATTATGGAGAGAGTATGTCCTTTTGTTAGAAATTGCCTATTGCTTGATATGTCTGTCTTTATATTGGGGCTTTTCCAACAACCTTCTAATGGAAAGTGTTTTGGAGGAGAGTGGCTTTAATTGCTGTAGATCCGGCTCGAAGTACCAATGTTTTGGAGGAGGGCGGCTTTAATTGGCTTAGATTGAGAATTCAATAGCTGTGTAATTATCAAAAGCTACTTAACATATAGTAAATGCCCTTAATTGATGTTCTACAGAAATCCCTTCCAAGAAAAATACTACAAATAAGGGAGCATGTTATGTTATTAGTTAGTTAATATGCGTAGGTTTTATAGACTGAATATAAGACTAAATCACTCTTAATGAAGTAAACCTAATAATACAATAAGTCACCTGATTATGCTTCTACTTGTAATGAATGCATTTCTTTGAAGTCATTGTTTGGGGTCTTTCCCCACAACACACAGCGCACAACCCACATAACATTCTTAAGAACCCAATGGTATTCAATTATGCAAGCCATATATTCATTCAGCCATTTCTGTGGTTATTTTCCGCTCCTCGGAGATCCTTTAAGAAAAAACTCGCCCATTCATTATGAGCTTGCCTTACAAATCCCCGTGTCATAACCCTTTTTGGAGACAATTAGCTCTTCAGGTGGAACGGATTCTTACCATTGTACCATTGTTGTTGCTGTTGCTGCTGCTGGTCAGGGTGTTGCTGCTGCTGCTGTTGGTTGTTGCCTCCGTTGGCTGTTGCCTGTTGGTTGTTGTATGTTGTTTGCGTGACGGATATTGCCTTGTCACTTGCATGTACGAGAAATGTTAAAACGTGGAGCCCAAGCCGCCGCCCGGCTTGGGTTTCATCGGCTTTGGCTTTTGCCTTTGCTTTTGCCTTTTTTTTTTCCCCCAGCAGCTCCCCTCGGTTGTTACCCCTTTTTCGGAGCGAGCAGCGACCACAGGGACCGCAGAGCGGCAATCAACGCACAGAAAACACCAGCCAGGAACGGGGGCCGGCAGGGGCAGCTGCCGCCACTGAGTTTTTGTACCGTTCGAAAGTTGTGCTAAAATTTAATTAATTTCGCAATTTGCCTAGACGCTGTCGATTGTAGATTGTCAATTGCAGGCAGGCTCGTCGACCAATTTCTATCTTTTATCCTCACTACGCCCGCCCTCTCTATCTCTTGCGCTTTTTGTGCTGCCGAAAAATTACGATGATTGCCATCATCATCATCATCTACGGGGAAGTCATCACGGGCTGCAGTGCTCATACACGTAATACCCATGGTAGCGCACTCGTAATACCCCACACTAAGCGCGGGGCGTGGCCAAATGGGCGGCGATTTAGCCATGGCCATTATAAATACCAATTTAATGAGCGCAACATATGCAACGGGCACAGGCCCGAGGCGCTGCCCGAGGGGGGTTGCAATATCGTGGAACGTTTAATGCGATTACATGGCAGCGGGACATTTGTCATCGCTCGGCCAGAGTCATCTATGTAGCCCGTTACACTGAGCCGAATTCGGCATAGACGGGGATTAATAATGGCCATAATTCGCTATGGAATTATTAATGGGTTAATCTTTGTCGAAGGTGCGGTTGAAATATTATTGATGCCATACTGCAGGGGATTTATCTTAATATTGAATGCAAGGACATGGAATTAATTTTGGTTTGGTAAAGGATTAATCATGGCTTTTAATAAAAAGCAAATTATTAACAACCAATAAATAAATTGCGATTAAAATATACAAGAATTGATTCGACATTTAATAGCCTTGTTTTATTGATAGATTTATGTGTATTTGATTTTTCTACAAGACTGATAGCAGTGTATTTTATTTAACACATTAACCCAGAATTTTGTACTGAAGCTTTCCCTCCTATTTATATAATAATTTACACAAGTCCCTTTTATTTATTCAGCCTTATTTAAAGCAGTTATTATGCAACTGACAGGAGATTAAGTTCGTTGTTTAACACAGGTATGCCTTTGATGGGATTAACGACTCGTTAAAAATGTCACAAGTGGCGCTTTAAGTTAATCCTTAAAGGCAATTCCTTTAATATTTACATAATTGAGGCCTGGGGCACTGGCCCTCGGTGAACTGGCGGTGCATATGTGTCTCAGGGTCCGCGTGTCAGCTTAAACAAATCAAGTCGAATTACTGCAATGCTAAACAACAACCAGAAGAAGGAGGTATCTGTAGCAAAACAGTCACGAAACGAAACGAAACGAAACAAAATGAAACGAAGCAAAACAAAACGAAACTGGCGTCGGCATCCGTAAGATAGATTTTACCGAGTGCAGATGCCACTGCACTGCAGCTGGAGCTGAAGCCGGAGTTGGAGCTGGAGGAGCTACTGCCACGCCAATTGCATGGCCATCGTGCATAACTCCAGCTTGATTGTCTCTGGTTCTCTGCTGCTCTGGTCAGGGGTCTCTCTGGTCTGTACTCGACAATGGCAGGGTATAAAGGTATGCTAGGTAGAAGGTAATCTCAGTGAAAGGTAGAAAGATCCTTTAACTAACTAGGAAAGTGTTTGACTTAGTACATGTATGATAAGATCCCATCTATTCGAGTCTTGGTGGTCTTTCGAGCCGGATCTATAGATACTTTAATATAAATAAGAGCTGGAAATATTACATCTAATTTATATAGAATAGTTATGTGTCAAATTTCATCAAAGAAGTCATGAGAAAAATATAATCTTATCTCTCAAAGATAACCTCCTAGCACTCCCCAACAAATAGGCAACACTTGAGACAAAACCAAGTGCCAGGTATTCTTAGAGTCGACTAGAGGCATATCTCATCTGGTTTTAGTCTGGCATGCGGGCCACTGCAGTAACAGTAGCGGTGGAAATGCCAGTAAGAGGAGCTCCAGTCGCTGCTCATTAAGTGCCACTCTACGACAGTTGTCGCTAATGCCTCCTCGGCCAGCCCTTTCCCTCGGACTCTGCCCCCGGGGTTGCACACAGAGTCAACGTAAATTTGCAAATATTTGCTGAAATCGGACGAGAGCAAGTGCCATGCGAAGCTGCAGCAGCAGCAGAGGCAGCAGCACAAATTCCTGGAATTTCTGTCCAGCGCGAGCGGGACTTGAGCTCGAATGAGTGTTAGATGGGCAAATGGGGGGCTCTGTAAATATGTATGTCTGCCAGCCTGCCTGCCCTCGAGGGCACCGAGAAGTTTGGCACTTTAAATGCCAAACGCCGGCCGGAAAACCGCGCTCTAATCCAGTCCAGTCCCGTCCCAAGCCCATCCCAGAGTCCATCATTCCTCCAAACTGTGCGATGCAATTATCCCCGCCCTGGAACCCCACCTGAGAGCTATCGGGGAATCTCTTTTTCATTTCCTTTATGGCCAACCGCATATGGTACGAGTGTGCGACTAAGGCATACAGTATATAGTTAGTGCCGCCGCTCACCCCGCATCCGCCTGTCTTTTGGAATTTTCCAACAATTGTCATATTATACTTTTAGGTTTATTCTTCTTGGTTCGCTCCATTGTCCTCTCTGTGTGTTCACGTGGCCACTCCCTGGTTTCCCTTTTGATAACCATGTCGACGAAGGGCGCCACTTGCACCCTGTGTGTACCTGCAGCTGCAACCTGGATGGCTCTGGCCCGACGGCGAGGAGTGCTTCAAAGGTATTCGAGATTTTCATAGTTAATCCTACAAAAAATAATAGAACTGACCATTGTCAGAGGGAAATTGAGCATTTTGAAGGCAGAAGTAATGCGTTCTAAATATAGAAGAGATCTCAGAAATCTGAACCACAATTTAATTGCTCATTATGTTCCCATTTCGAAGTTAAAGCGTTTTTATCTCTGAGTAATTCGATCACTCCAGAACTTCACTTTATTTTCGGTTTTTGAGAAGGGTGCCCTCCAAATCGGGGTCACCTTCTGGGGGGTGCTCCATCTGTTCCTCCTCTTTTGGGATCACCTTTTACAGCTGCCAAGATCAATATTATAAGCAGCTAATTGAGTTCTTTCGATTCCATTGTGGAGGTCAAGTTTTTAATGGGATCTCTTTATTCTTCTTTCGAAAATATATGAATCGGAGTTGGTTGACAGCCAAATATGTGAGAACTTTTTATGACCTCCACGGGGGTTCACCACAAGGCAAAGAATAGAATAGCTTGCCACTTAGACTGGGGTCAGGCCCGTGGCTAGAAAGTTGAGCCATTCTGGCCATCTGTATGGAAGTGTCACCCCACAAAATGGGGTCACCTCTCATCCGGGCACTTGAGCCCATCTGCAAGGTGTCAACTGCCTTGACTGGCCTTGCCTTTGCTAGAAAAAAGAACATTCCAATCCCTGCCGAAATACTGCTAAGAAATCACTTGAGCAACCCTCGGGGCGGAACTAGGATCAGAAAACCGGGGTTTTTCCCTTCGACGCAGGGCGGTTAATGACCACTCATTGTCTTACCTGACCCACTTGTTCCACTGCCGCCTTTCGAGTTACCTTTTATCGGCTGAGTCAGAGTCAGAGCCCGAGCCAGTGCCTTGGATGTATAATTTGTATTTAAAATGCAACAAACCATAATTTTAAAGTCGCCGCTGTGCGTGCAGTTTGTCAAAAGGGCAGAATGACGAAGGAGGCAGCCGGCAGGCGGTCTGCGGTGCGGCTAAGGAAACGAAATGAAATTATTAAGTATTTGCCTCGCTGCCAGGCTGTTAGGCTGGAGGAACAAAGGCCAAAGCTTTTAAATATTTAATAAGTATACAAAAATGGAGGAGGCGAGATGGCAGAGGCAGGACAGAGGGTCGGGAGAGGGACATACGTCTGCCGTTGAGTCATGTCAATTGACTGACTGAGTGTCCCCGCTGTGGCGATGGAAATGGATGTGGGAAGTGGAAGTGGGAATGGAAGTGGAATCAATACCATGGATGGCCGCCTGCAGGGTTCCCAAGTACTTGTAAGGATACACACACACACAGACTCGCTCGCTGGCTCGCTGCTGACTCTCTGACGTACTAACGGTGACAATAAATGAGTAAAAATGACTTCAGCGAAACGAAAATGAAACGACAGACGGACCGAAGGACAGAGGGACGAAATCTGTCATCAACACGCCGCCAGTTAAGAGCGAGAGATACGCCGCAGCACGGCAAAAACCTGGATACGACGCACTCACAGAGATACTCACGCACACACAGGCACCCGGTGTGTGCTGTGTGTGGAAGAGCCATGAAATTTGATACGATGCGTGTGCGTCAGTTGGAGTGAAAAGCAAAGGCAGGGGCGGCATAAGGACGACGCAGGACAGACCAAAGCAATTTCCATTTAATATTTCCAGTTGCCTGTTTGCCTGTCTTTCCCTACACGGTCGAGAAAAATAAACAAAAACTTGGAAATATAGTTTATAAACAAACATAGTAGGTTAAACTTTCCTAAAAAGTTTGTTTTACGGGCAGAAAATATATAAAACTTTGAAATTATAAGAATAATATTCGATTGATGTCTCGGTATCCAGTTAGTTATCGAGCGATTAATTAATTAATAAAGATTATCGGTACCTAAACGCGATTATAGCTAATAGAAGTGGAGAAACATCGATGTTTGGTATAGAAAACATAGCAAACATTAATGTTTCTCCAGCCGAATTCATCTCTACGTTCTTCTTTATTTTTCTAAACAAAAAGCACCCATATTTTTACTTACCAAACCCATTCACACCCAATTTCTTAGAGTGCACTTCTTGAAAAGGTTCAAGTATTTTAAAAATACTAATTCCCAACTTTGTAAACACTGTCCATTATGCATGCCTTCCAAATATATCACACTCCACGTTCCATCGATCCGGTGGAGTCCGAAAAGAAGGGTGGATCGATGGGTTACGACCCCTCCGCTAGATTAATAGAGCTCCAAACAAAATTTTTATTTGCCTTGCCTGCGTCTGCTGGTCCTCAGAGATATTTACTTTATGTTTGGTCTAAGAATTAATAAAGTATAACGTGATTTATAGTCCTCCGATGGGTGTTGTGTTGGTCGGGGGGTTAAATATCCGCTTTATTAGCCAGACATATGACGGAATGACAGTACTTTGCGGTTATGCTACATTTATGCTGTGTGCCGTTGTTGTTTTTATTGGGCCCTGGCAAAATATGAAGCATTGATGGAGTTTTATTGTTATTACCAGACAAACTGCGGGGTTTCCTTGGTCTGGCTCTGGCTGGCGGAATTATCCATAATTTTAGTACAGGGTTGGGGCCTTATGCGGGGGGATTCTTGATGTAATAGAAATTTTCATTAGGATGTTTCTCGGGTAATCATTTTAATGCTGGGATTGTTGAGGGTTAGGGGAGAAAATGAATTTTGTTGGGAGATTTGTGTGTGTGGAGCTTGCTTATAATTTAGTACCAAAACTTTTTGGAATATCCCAAGCTCTGTGTTTCCATTCCTGCTCGCTCGTTTTGTGCATTTACCTTGCACATTTACTCGTCAACCTTTTGACTCCTGGGGCGACTCTCGTGGCTGGTGAAATTTACAACCTTACCTGTCCTAATCCCGGTGATGCAGCATGCAACATGCAGCATCGCATGCTCACGGCAACATATTTCACCTCGCCGGTGGAACAACAATGCCTGGCTTTCAGGGGAGGCGAAGACTTCTGGGCTCTACCTGACCCTAAAATGCGGAAAACAAAAGCCGAAACAAAACAGAACTACGGCGTAGAAGCAGAGAGACTGCAGGAACGCAATGCACCTGGGATTCCGATGGGATTGGGCATGGGCTTGGGCTTGGGGTGGACCTAGCACACGCCTCAGATTCTTCGCCCTTTCGGTTTTTATGATTTTGTGAAACATTTTATAACTTTACATGGAAATTATGCGGCTGTATCCGAGTCTGTGTCTGTATCTGTCGTCTCAGGTGATGTTGTTTATTATTTTAACCTCGAAAACAAGCTGAAACCTGAGACATAGCGACAAATTAAATAATGCCCAGCTTTGTATTTGTCCATTTCCACTTCCACTTCCATTTCGATGATGACCCCACACAGCCAAGTCGAGATAAAGATAAATACGAGATAAATGAAGATTGCGTTCGGCACTCGAGGCGCCATTGTAATAATAAAGCCACCAAAAAAGCAGAAATAATAATAAAATCCAAGCCTAAATCAAATAGAGCATAATCTTCTCTGGGGGACTGACAGGGGGGCGTACACTTGATCGTCGTCATCGTCACTTGTTAAAGGCAGATCGAGAAAACGAAACGAAATGGAAACGAATGCGTGGCACAAATTGAATCTGATTGTTCAAGTAGTCCGAGGCGACTCTCCTCTCTGCGAGGCTGTATCAAATGTAAATCAGAAGGGCATCGGGCATCGGGCACCGAGCATCCCTCGGCATTCGCTTTATTCAAATCCTCAACTCAACTCAAAACTCACAAACAGCTGCTACACTTCATTACCATAAGGTTCGCCTCTCTCTGTGTTGCTGCAATTTGATGTGTGATTATGCCTTTTTGTAGCTTATCAAAATGAAAATTCAAATTCAACTATAACAGCACATTGTTTGCAACGCCCCCGCACCCGTTCCCCCTTCCTTTTCCGAGTCCAAACAAAACCCAGTCCCAAACCTGAACCCAAACCCGAACCCGAACCCATGAACAACGGCGGCAACACCAACGGCAGCAACATCAACGGCAGCAACACTTGGAGAGCTGCAAAAGTGACACTTCTAAGAGATTAAAGTGACATGTAGTGGTCCGCATATTCAGGCTATATGGCTATATAGCATCGCATCCAGCTCTGGATCCAGCGACGGACTGTCTGACTGCCGACACCTTCGGAGCAGCACTCGAAAGTGGGGAAAGTTACCGGGTTTGGGGCGGACTGAGGCGGGGACATTACCGAGTCGAGTGCGAGTATTTGTTGGGCTCTATGCATAGATTAATAAATTATAAGCCGCTTCTCTGAATGGAGTTGCTCTGATTACACTCACAGAAAAATGGGTGAGGTGCTTTTGCCTCTTGAATCCCTGCGGAAGGGGGCCTAGGAATCAAATTCCCAGAAGCAGGAATTATGTTCGGTCTTAATCAGATTAATCAAAAAAGGGGGGAAACGCCTGCGAAGGTGAATGCTGCGTATTTAAATTGCAAATTTTCTAAAAATAAAGCATGCGTCGGGTCTTAATTGGCACAAATGGAGATGGGAAAAAAATCAGAAACATTTTGGCGAATTTTTTGTGTTTGCAGCTTTATCTTTGATCAATAAAAATCAAAAGTTTAATTTGGAGAGATCAATGGGGATCAATATGGTTGGTCGTGTTCCAATTATGCTTGAAATGTTTTATGTATCAAAGGAAAACTTTTTATAACAACATTTCATCTACTTTCTATTCTATTCCTTATAAAATCCTTTGAAAATTAGCTATATGTCTTAAGAACCATTCAAATATAAACCAATTGGCATAAATCATGTAACTTGATATCATTTTTAATTATTAAAAGATGTTTTAAATGTTTTAAAAATATTACAAATATAATTTTATAAGTTTTTTTGTTATTAGATTCCTAGAGAAAAATTGTCAAAATTAAGTTGCTTTAAACGTTTTTCGTTCATTCCCCCCTATGTAATCAAGGGTTAAAAAAAAATGTATTTAAATATGTTAAATATTGGATATTGTTTTTAAATATTTATAATTAATCAAAAATATTCTTAAAAGGATTTTAAAAATGTTTATCTTTATAGAGTCTTCAAGCGGAATATTCCAATTAAGGCTACATTAGGTTCTTAACTACCTTCCCACCTTAACTAATAAGTTTAACAAAATATGTTCCCTCCCTAAGTAATCAAGGATTCAGAAAATATGATTTTTGCTCTTTAAAATAATTTAAATACATTTAAATACACTCCCAGCTTTCTCTCAGTGCCCAATTCGCTACCCTGTTCGCTTTCTTTTCCATCTCAACTCCTGCGGGAAAACGGCAGTCAGTCCCCTGAGCATATGTAAGTCCCCGTCCCGCTCTCCCGCCTGAATTTTTCCTTTTTCTCCGCCGCTGCCACCGCCCCCGCATTAGAATGTGGATGTGAATGTGAATGTGGAGCAATTAATGTTTGTGTTTTGTCATTTCAAGCCCGACATTGCTCGCCTCTGCTGCTTGCCTTCTTGTTTTCCTTGATGTTGATGCTGTTTTGTTGTTCCAACATTTTATGCGCATAATTAAGCCGGTGTATCCGTAGAAGTATGCGACACTTCCGGCTTGGACAACTGTCGTCGCCGGGAGCAGTCGCTCCTATTGGAACTTGGCTTTGTACTGATTTTGTCCCTGATTTTATTATGTTTTTTTCCTTTGCTTGCTTTTGCTTGCCTTTGCTTTTTTTTCTTATTTTTTCTTTCTTTTTTTGTTTTTTGTTTATTGTAATACAATTCATTGAGCATTGACCACGCTCCCTGGGACTTGAACTCTTTGCCCGCCAACTTCCTCTTCAATGTGACATTCGTGGGAGAAAGAAAAAGAAAGAAGCTGCGGAAATGCCAAAGCACGAATAAGGGAATAGGAATGATTATGATGATCAGGGGAGAAGGAGAAGCGTGGAGAATTGCTGAGAAGGAAATAGGGAAAATATTGTGATGCGGTGTAAATCGTCGATTATCTCGCAAAGTCCCATCAGAAGATACGATCTTGATTATCTACGCTTGAAATTATCATTTACATTTGACAGATCTTTCCTGCTCTCTGCGCGGCCGTAATTGATATCTGTTTTTGTTTCTGCTTCCTCGGCGATAATTATCGTTTAAAAGGCCTCTGGGTTATATAATTATGGGCCTCCTCTTCTTTTTTTGACATTCCGTTTCTGTTTTATTTCACATTTCAACATTTCATAGAGATCCATAATCGAGATTCTCATGGGGGGCTTATGGGGTGAACCTGTTTTCTGTGTTTCTCAGAGTTTCATCTCCAGCTCCAGCTCCATCTCCATCTGATATATTGATTGTTTGCACTTTGTTTTTCCGTTTCTGCTTTGTCAACAGTTTTCCCGTATTTATTGTGATTTTTTTGTCTTCGTCATTGATTAAGACCCCCTGACATTTGCTCCATCTGCAGCCCCGACATGTTTGACTTTGGCCACGCCGCCGACTTCAGCCTAATCCCTCAGCCGGGGAGGTGGAGAGTACTTTGATATGGCTTATCTCTGTCTCTCCCATCCCAGCCACAAGAAGAGAGCGATTTTGACACATGTCATAGGCAATGGTGGACAAACAGAGAGTTGTCTTGGTCGTCCACCTCCCCCCAGAGGGATCCACTCTGTAAGCCACAAAAAAACAAATCACTTGAGGGCAGCCCCTCCAGCTCCCAGCTCTCAGCTCTATCTCCATCTGGAGGTGGTCCCTCCCCAGTGGCATTATTTGAATTAAGTGCATACTTAAGCGTAATTTATTGGAAAATCCACAAGAGCCAGCGAGCCTCTGGGGCGGGATTGGAAAGGAATGGCATGGCTTGGCTTGGCCTGGCTTGGTTTCTATTGTTTCAGTTGGCGGGGTCGCGTCATTAATCTGAAGACAACTCTCTTAGTCCAGTCCACAGATTCGAGATGACATTCTATCCATGTGTCTGGGTATTATTTGTGCCCGGCTCTATTTGAATAGTTCTCTGTGTTTGCCCAAATGTCTTACTTCGCGCCTTATCTCCCGATGTGAGTAGGAAAGAGTGGAGATTCAAAGGAGAATTGTTAGGGTTAACGGCTGGCTGGTTTCTTGGGTTTTTAGGGGGTTAAAAACAGGCATTTTATATGCCAATATCCACAATTTCCAACCG
Organism: Drosophila triauraria; assembly: GCA_014170255.2. Lineage (NCBI taxonomy): Eukaryota > Metazoa > Arthropoda > Insecta > Diptera > Drosophilidae > Drosophila > Drosophila triauraria. The sequence continues at coordinate 11,028,115 of CM024335.1, forward strand.
CTGTAATGGTCATTATTTATGCATGGAATATTTCATTAGGGCTCGCAATAACCAATCGAATTATCACCTAAATCACAGAATTGGGTCGACGCACAGGAAGCGAACATATTTTAATTACATTTGAATAAATATTTATTTGGAATAACCATAATAACCAGAATAAATATGATTTGGCCTCCCCAGCTTAGTAAAATTAAATAGAAATAATATGATTTGTGCTTATTGGTAGATAAATATTTATTATAAATATGGAAAGCCATAAATAAAATACATTTTTTAACCTGTTAACAAGTACAGTCTTTATTTATGGCTAAATATTTGTCCAAAGCTTATAAGTTAGTCTATCCCAGACCAAGTTAATTAATTTTAAGAGAAATTATATAGTTACGCCATTTAACAAGGCAATATTTATAATTATACACACTCCCAGCTGACTGCATTTTATTGACAAATAAATATTGGCTTGTGCCTTCTATTAGGCTAGGATTATTACACTCGGCAACTGGCTTTGTTTACTTAACATGAATTCTAATTGGAAATTTCGCATTTAATTTGCAAACACAAATCACTTTCCGGCTATAACTAGTCCCTCGGCCAAATTGATATTGAGCGGGCAGGGATTCCTCGTCTACTCGGTATCGGAATTATAGTTGTTTTCTCCTGGCTTAGCTTAATTCCTTGCCACTCTGATTTTTCCCAACCAGTTTTAGTTCAAGTCGAGAGCAGGCTCTTCATCTGGAGCCCCCCTTGGATACTTTTTCCGCTTCTTGGGCACAAGAACGAGGAACGAGTTATTGGCATGCATTGAATTTGCTTTGGAATTTGCTGGGGGAAAGGGAGCCATCGAGCCAGGAGCCAGGAGGAGTAGTCGAGCAAAAGAGTAGACAATCAGTGGCATGTATAGAATTTCACTGATTTATGTTTCATATGAGCCGACGACTATGAGGCGGAGATTCCCTCAAGGCATGTGTGTGTGCCCATAAAACCGGAGAGGATGAGGCAGCGGATGAGCTGCAGGACGCCGGTCGGAGGAGCCTGAATCCTTGGGTGACAATGCAGTGATTACATCTTTTGAGCAGCGCGTACGCACACCCCCGCAATTTCCGTGATGTGAAAGGCATGCCTTTGCTGCCGTTCCGAAAGTATTTTCAACGGAGCAGGGAGCTCGGAACTCGGTGTCTCGAAGAAGCTCACAGAGGAGAGAGGACTTGGGTTATATGATAAATTTTTGATTAAAGGCCCCCATGCCCATGCCTGCTTGTGATAGGTTCCTCTTCCAGCCTCCAGCATGTGTATACACGGAGTCTGCATTCCGTTTGTGTGGCAGGAAAGCTTGCTCAAATTACGTTTGACATTCAATTGAGTTTAAGTTGATTGCCAGTTAAGTGAAACACAGAGCGGGCCATATCCACATGTGTAATATAGGAGGAGAAAAGCGATTTTTGACAGCCCAGCAGCGCTGATTACTGATTGCTGATTACACCAGTTATCCGATCCAATAACCGAAATTTCCGAATGCCACAACCAATCGCAGCTGTCATTTATCCAAATGTTAATTTAAACAATTAATATCACAGCGAAAGGGAGGCAGATAGAGACATGTCAATTTGCAAATTAAGTAAACAAGATGACAGGGAGCTCTCTCTCTCTCTCTGGATGCAGGGCCAAATATAGATCGAATCGGAGCAGTTAGCAGTTGGCCTGGGGAATGTAAATGAAGACTGGCACTTGAGATGCGACGCCGGGCAGAGGGTCATTAGAATCCAGGGATTTAATTGGGCCAGAGTGCTCTTAAATATGATTTGTGAGTGTGTGCGCGTGTGTGTTCCCCCAGAGGAATGGAAAAGCGGAAGCCCAGAGATTCCATATCGGAGTAATTACTGCATGGATGGGCTTCGGACGGAGATGGCACAGTTTCTAGTTCCCTAATCATTCTGAAAGATATTTCTTTTTTTTAGCCTGCAGAAATCTATTTTTTCCACATGTCTACCGTTGTTTTGTTTACATGTTGATAGTGCAGGGAATTTCCCCGAGGAAAGAAAATATCATATGCTCGGGAAAATGGGTCAGCCAGGGCTCTTAAATATGATTTGTGAGTTTTTAGATTCAAATTATTACCAAAAGTGCTTCCAGTAAGTCTGGATTCTGGTTGGAGACTTATGGTAATTATGAAAGTGATTAAAAAAGAAACAAATTTCACATTCTTGTGTGCAATTAGTTATGATATCAGAACCCTCGGAAATATTTCCTTCTTGACACTCCTTAAGATGATATTTGCAGTATAACTTTCAGTTTTGAAGGATTTTCCTTTTCCAAAAGAGCTGAATATGATACTGGATATATAGCTATAGGCTAAGATAATATAATCATTCAAAAATACCCATAGAAAACTTATTGCTTCCCATGTTTTTCCATGTTTACTTGTTGATAGGAACTTTTCCCCTCTAAGGAAAAAATACCATATGCTATCCAAACAACTGATAATTGTAGTTCTTCTGAAGGTGATTAGTGGCCTTTTGCTACCGCTCACTCCGACAGGTGTTTCAGGGGTTGAATTTTACGTTTTCTTTCGTTTTCTTCTCACCAAAAAATAAGAGAAGCTAATTTGTGGCCAGACCATATATCATGGCATTTACAGGAGGAGGCGACAGTCGGGTTTCCGCCGTGCAACTTCTGCCCTGCTGCCACTCTCAATTCTAAGTTTTAAGTGAAAAAATATACATCGCTTGCGTTTATATTTAAACGGTTTCCTGGCCGAATTTATAGATGATTTTTCTCACAAATTCTTTCCCAATCTCTCGTTGCAGATGCGCCCAGCGGGTCGCTGCGAGCTGCCGGTGCCGATGCTGATGATGATGAAGTTGCTGCCGCCGGTCGTCCGCTCTAGCTGCTGACAGCCAAGTGCAGACCGTATCCGAGAGATACCAGCGATACAACAACAACTATCCGAAGACAAAGGAAAGGAAAAGTGCATTTCCTGCTACCTAAACCTGTGAGTGAGGGTGCACACACTCCTCAGCGGCTTCTACCTACTTTCCCGAAAGAGAGTAACTCGCTGTGAGCGGTACTCGCCACTCGGCACTCTCCGCCTGCGGCGATACCAAGTACCAGGCTGCCAGCTGCCGGCCGCTCAGTTTGGTCAAGAAGCGCGTACGCGACGGCTGCCCAGAGAGCGTGTAGTCCGCCGTCGAGTAAGAACCGAAGACGAGAGCGCGGGGAGCGCCTCCCCCGACTCCGTCCTGCCCGAAAAAGGATATACAGTGATACAGTGACGCAGTGAAGTGAAAGTGCCAGCCAGGAAGCATCATCATCAATCCTTTCTCTCCCCCCAAATATTTGCACAGTGGTGATTGGTGTTTACAAACGTGGATTGGCAGTCGGGGAACACTTTCAATTAGGCACGTTGCCGCTGCCGCTGCCGCTGCCGACGAGGCTTCTTAAATGTGCCACAATGGCCGCGCCGTCCAGGACGACGTCGTCGATGCCACCACCCTTCCGGCTCCAGTTCCTGATACCGCTGCTCCTCCTCCTGCTGCGCCATGATGCGGTCCAAGCGGAACCGTATTCGGGCGGCTTTGGCAGCTCAGCCGTTTCCAGCGGCGGCCTTGGATCCGTGGGCATTCACATACCCGGCGGCGGTGTGGGCGTCATCACGGAAGCCCGCTGCCCCCGGGTCTGCTCCTGTTCGGGATTAAATGTGGACTGCTCGCACCGTGGACTCACCTCGGTGCCCAGGAAAATCTCAGCGGATGTCGAGCGACTGTGAGTATTGAGTTTATGGAATAAAGAATACCCTTTAGTGGGATTGGGGAATAATTCATCAGTTCTATATATCATTCGCACTTTCATCAATACTAGTTTCTCCCACTCTACCCATAAATATCCCATCGTTGATTGAATCGAAAAAGAAATGAAAGCTATTTCCAGGCATGCAGCCATAAATCAATATTAAATTTACAATTATATAGAAATTCCATTATGCAAACAATCTGAGCTGAGGCAAAAACCAACAGAAAGACACACTTCCCCCATGGGACGGCCGCCGATACCTAGTCAGGGATATACTGCCTTTGGCCAGAGCCTGACGAATTCCAATTACAGATTGCCCTTTCCTTGCGGACACAATTGTTCAAACATCGAGGGCACACTCTATTAAAATAATAAAGCCGGACCCGGACCCGGTTCCGATTTGTATTTATTTAAAAATCAGCATAGGCAAACACAACAGAAGCAGGACTAGGACTGGACTCTGCTGGGGGAAATAAATAAAGCCGTGACCATGTCGTCGTGTCGATGGCGATAAGGGAAAAGGTTCTCCCGAGGGTACAGGCTCCGTGCAAAGAGTTATTCCTGCAGCGAGCTGCTTACATTAAATCGCCATTAAGTTTATTAATTGTCGCCGAAGGAGCCGCCGAGCTGAGCTGGGGCCGCATAAGCGCATCAGTGGCCCGGGCGGCAATAATTGTTGCATGTGGCATGTGGCTGGATGGAGGCTCGAATGCATTAAGCCAATGTGGCTGCGATTCAGCCATGCCACAGTCACAGTCACAGCCAACATCCAACAGCCACATTTCCATCTCCATCTCCATCTCCGTCCATCGCTGGCAGTCGCCACATAAATTAACGCGCCAGCAATTAGCAAGTGTATGCAAAATACCTCCCCAGACCCAGACCAGCTTCAGCCTGTCCGCCTGCTCCACCTACGGCTGTCGTGGCTGCAGTTTTTCTACATAAATTAATACCAACGTTATAGCATTATAGCCCAATTATAGAAAGTTTTGGCTGGATCGGATCACCGTTCAGGGACACATTTGGCTGCTGTTGTTTGCCACTCTTTTTAGCATTTTATTTTTATTTTCCATACTTTATTCTTTTTAATGCTGCAAACAGAGCAATATAAAACAGAGAAGTCGCACAAAGAAACACATATGCATGACATATTTGCATTTTAAAATACTATTCGTAGAGCACGATATATATGTATATATATATACTATACAGGGCAAAGACAATATTTTATAAAAACTCTATATTTTCCTTGCGACGAAAATCGAAAATATCACCTGCTAAATTTACAAATTGTTAGTGTGGACGCAACGAAAAGCAACATATTAGTAATTACACATGTGTGCCTTAAATTTAAATCATTTTAGTGTTAAACGTTCATTGACAGCAATAGAAATTGAGTTGTATGTGCATACAGATAACAAAATTTAATTGATGTATTAGCTTATTGCAACAGCTGACTTTAACGATTTTATATTTAAATACTACACTGTTAAGTTAACATTCCCAAAATTACAGAGAAAGTTTTTATTTTTGTGTATATGTACTTAGCTTTTGATGCAAATTGGTTTTAAATTATCTAGCTTAATAAAATGTTATCCTAATACGCCGCTCGAATTTGCTACCGTTTATATACATATGTACATGATTATGTACATTCGTATGTTTATATTAAATATAATATAAATATGCCATATCTTAAAATTGGCCGTAACCATCACCCTATGCCACGGATGTTAGGACCAGTTGGGAATTGTTTGCCACGCGAGAAAAATTTTAGAACCAGAAATGAAATTCTGTTATTAAATGCATATTTAATGCAACTTACTAGAAATGTACTATTATAATATAAGAGCAATACAAATTCATAAATTAATATATGTATATATAATAAAATAAATATAAATATATTCAACCTGCTCAATCGCATAATTTACGTTCTTGCGTGCATTAGCACCTAAAATCGTTGCATTCCCATATTTTAGCAAGTCATGTTAAATACCCTAATGACATTAGTTTCAATATGACATAATGTATAAAATATATTATGTTTCTTTATATACGTACATAAATCCAACCATTACTATTATGTATACTATATTCGAGTAGTTATTATATAAAGGCATTACTAAATAAGAATTTTAGTATGATGGGGCAAGCGTCTTTCAAAATTAACTAGAACCTATAAAGTGAAGGGTATATTTCGACAGCACGATGTAAGCAAACAAATACATGCAGGCAGATTAACAATGCATGAGAATACGTGCACATACGGTCGTCGGATGAGCAAAAATTCGACAAAATTTCAAGAGAGCCTGAGCTCCTAGAGCAGCCCGAAAAACGTGTGCAAATCGTATAACTCATCTTAATATTAAAGAGTCTTTGGCCAGGGTGTCTCAGGCTCTCAGGCCCTCGAAAAATCCCCAGAAAATATGTCACATTTTGAGTGAGAGAGATTCCCGGATGTCAAAGTGCAGGGAGAATGTGTCAGGAGTCTTAAGTAGAGCTTAGGCAAGGGAAAAGAATCAAAATAAGAGGCCTTCCGAGCACAAGTCCAGGTGAGGATGTGACGGAGCGACTGTTGAGGGAATTATGATTTCAACAGATTATATATTGAAGCTGGGGAATTAATTCCAAAAGCCTTCGAAGGGGGAGACTTTTTAAAGCGAAAATTCTTGTGTTTCACAGAAATTGAATACTGACGAGCCTCCGCTCTAAGCCAAAGACTCTTTTGTGTGGAGACACGCACCAAATCAAGGGGATTTTGGGTATGATATTGCTAGAAATATAGGGAGAAATGTATGTATAATATATAAACCAGGAAAACCCAGTTTTATTTGTCATTTTGACTGCCTGAACTCCACTTGTTTAACCCATTTTTCCCCGCTTACACCTCGGTAATTAATTTCCCATAAAACCAACCTTGAGCCACCCTAATGCCGGACAGAGGATAGAGGAAAACCTTCTAATCCAGCCTGCACATAAGCGAACATACATCAAATATTGAACATGCCCACAACTATTGGGCCTGTCAATGTGCACCGAAAGAGCTGGCTGGCTGGCGAGCATATATACAGAGCTGGAACAAAAAACAATGGCAAATGCAAACTCGGGGGCCCTGGCAAATTGTGTTCATCAGCAGCGCCGCCCCCGTCCGCCACTCCGCTCATGTCATTGCCATTTAATTACAAAGCCTTTTGGCAGAGAAGGGGACCCAGAAAAGAGGCGAGCACAGAGAACCTAGAACCGAGAACCTCGAACCTAGAAGAGTTCTAAGCTGACGGGCGGGCTGTCAGTCACCCACACAGTTGATTCAATTGACACGACAGCATTTTTGCATATCTAATTTGTGGGCAGCAGCAGGAGGAGGAGAAGGTTCAGTGGTTCAGTGGGATTGAAAGGTGGCCCTTCACACCTGAGGACGTTTAATTTATAGCCGAGGTGGTAGCAGCGCAGTGGCAGCTGCTTTTGATGTCGTTTCTTGGGTTCTTTGGTTGCTCGGTTGCTCGGTTTCTTGGTTTTTGCGGAGGTGAGAGGTGGTAGAGAGAGCAAACCCCAAGATGGCATCTAATTGGGCCAACAAAAGGCTCTCCCCCGTGTGCCCACACGCAGGCAGGCAGGCATCTAATGAAGTTAAATGCTTAATTATAAGCCAGGAAAAACGGCAAAAATTATGCATACGGCAATGCCTAAGCCAACCGAAAAGTGATTTAAACAAATTACATAAAAACCAGCGCCAGAAGCGTTTTTGAAAAATGTTTGGCAATTAGACGAGCAACGAGCAAGACTTTTGTTTTTATTTTTTATAAAGCAGCACCAACAAAGCCACAAAAGAGCTGAAGAAAAGGTATTGAAAATCTTGTTTCAGCTATTGGATGGTTATAAGGGGATACAGAGAGGAAAATAGCAAGATATTTATTATTATTAAAGGAATTTTAATGTGGGAAAAGTGGTTATTTAAGGGAATAAAATAGATAACTTGAAAAGTACTTTGGAAGAGGTAATATTTTATTAATATGAAGAGAAACTGTTGTGAAATAGTGTCTTTGGAACCTTATTTTATATCATGTTGATAGAATACTTGGTCAAGCTGATAGTTTGATAGTTAAATTATATATTTCTGTATGATTTTTCCCCCTGTGTAGTTACTATGCTTGGTCCAGTGTAATCAGTTGGATCTGAGCGCGAGATGCCCACATCTCTGAGAGATATTAAGCTCATTAAAAAGACGTGCCTGTGTGCGAGTCTCTCGGTGAGGAGCAGCATAGTGTATATACATATTTAGTTCCATCTTCTGCTGCTCCACCATCGGCAACTTGATGCGAGATTCATTAAGGCTTAAGCCGCACAGAAAATATTTTACGTTTGGGTCGTCGAAGGTCTTCCTACCTGTTGTTCGGGCCGCAAACCAACTCGAACCTTACTCAAAAACTGAGCAGCTGAGACCAACTTGTTGTTGTATGTAGATATATCTGTATATAAGTATCTGCGAGGTACACAGCTGTAGATGGTTGCGCAGGCGCACACCGAGAGGCAGGCTGAGTCTTTTGTATCTCCTTCTCGGTTGCATTTCATTGTTATGACATCTACAGGTAACAAATTCTCCGATTCAAGAAACGAGTTCTGGGGGGATCGGCGCGGCCTCTGCCGTGTTCAATGATTAAATATCATATTTTCGTTATCAGAAATCTCGTACGCTTTCGTACTCCTTTCGTATTTCTCCGGGGTTCCCCCTCTTTCAGCAGCTGCATTCATATCTCAGATTGCTGTTGTCTTCTTGTCTTACAAGCAATTAAAAAAAATTATCACCCAGCGAGCGAGTGTGTGTATGTGCTCCTCGGGTTGCATCCTGCCCTCCGAGTTGCAACATAATTAATGCAATTTCTGTAATCGTAATTTCTTTATCTCCATATATTTGCAGCGAACTGCAAGGCAATAACTTGACCGTGATATACGAGACGGATTTCCAGCGGCTGACCAAGCTGCGAATGCTGTAAGCGGAATTGAGGTCTATTGGAGCCTAGAATTCCAGGATTAACTCTCTATATTTCACAGCCAACTGACGGACAATCAGATCCATACGATCGAGAGGAACTCCTTCCAGGACTTGGTGTCTCTAGAGCGACTGTAAGTAATGTTTTTCTGACTAAATTATATGAATCTTATCACAATGCTAGTTGCATGAAATAACTAACTCACTTTTTACTAACTAATTCTTAATGAGTATTTTTCTTAGATCCTAGATTCTAGAGTTTAGCTAGCGTGCAAATTGAATTTAGCTTGATGATTTTTGTATCTGATTCCTGTTCTTTCGTTCTTGTTTATTTTAATTGCATATATCTCTACCGTTCCTTGTCTCTCTCTGCTTTCGTTACGTTTCGTTTTGCGTACCTAATATGCTCGTCTCTACACAAAAAAAACCAAATCAAAAATCGAAACAAAACACCAAAAATTATACCAAAATCCAACACTGTAATCAATCAGACGCCTAAACAACAATCGACTAAAGGCAATTCCTGAAAACTTAGTGACAAGTTCAGCGAATCTTTTGCGATTGTAAGTAAAAAACTCCAAAGTAGCCGATATAGTAGTCGACACTTGTAGTCTTTGACTCCATAAAGAATTACTTATTAAGTACCATTCATAAATCCCCAGGGATATATCCAACAATGTCATCGTCACGGTGGGCCGGCGCGTCTTCAAGGGAGCCCAGTCGCTGCGGAGCCTCCAGCTGGACAACAACCAGATCACGTGTCTGGACGAGCATGCCTTCAAGGGTCTGGTGGAGCTGGAGATACTGTGAGTAGAGCATAATTTATAAAGTGAAGGGAGTTATCTCGCTTCTAGAATAACCAAATTAGCGGGCCAAGTCCACTCGAGTAATTAATCAATGATTTAGAGCCTTTTGTTAATCAATCAAACGGGAATTAGTCAATGAATTAAAAATCAATCAGTTAATGCGCGCGCTGCCTAAATTACATAATAAATGGTTAAGCTTCGTGGCGAGATAAACCAATCCCAGCCCCGAAATGGAGCCCATATATCAACTGATTATCGAGCCAGCGAGTGAGTGTTGGTGTGTGTGGCACAACCAGCTTGATATATGGGGCAAGTGGCAGTGCGAAAGTTAAACAGTTTTGTAATTGACATCAAACCGAATCGTAAATGAAAGTTTAAGTGGAATTAGCACTGTGGGTTGAAGGATAATGTAATGCAAATTTAATAATAAGAAAAGTAAAAATAATAATGGAATTAAAGCCTTCTACAGATTGGTATTAAACTATAGTCTTAGAACTCCATTATCGAACTGATTAAATACAAAGCATATTATGGAAGTTCTTATACTTTACCAAAATAGTTATATTTCCTATAAAACTTCCTAGTTTCAAAGAAAATTACTTACTTCTAACTATTACTAAATTAGTATAGAAATCATTTAATGACTGTAAAAGATAGATGCTAAAGCTAGATAAAATCCTCTCCAAATAAGCACCAGGAAACGTTTTCAAACCTGGCAAAAATTTAATTAAACTTCGATCGCCTCTCCATCGCTGCTCCTTTTCTGGCCTGGCCTGGCCCAGCCCTCGGGGCATCGGATGCATAACTAGCTTATAGATACCAGCCAGCTGATAAGGCCGGATCATCTCTGTCCTGACTCCATACTGACCATATATACGCCTCCTTCTTGCCCCTTCCTTACAGCACGTTGAACAACAACAACCTGACGTCGCTGCCGCACAACATCTTCGGAGGATTGGGACGACTGAGAGCGCTGCGACTGTCGGACAATCCCTTCGCCTGCGACTGCCATCTGTCCTGGTTGTCGCGGTTCCTGCGCAGCGCCACCCGCCTGGCGCCCTACACCCGCTGCCAGTCGCCGTCGCAGCTGAAGGGCCAAAACGTGGCGGACCTGCACGACCAGGAGTTCAAATGCTCGGGTATGTAATGGTAATGGATACGGCTGCCTGCTGCCTGCTGCCTTGTGCAACATGTTGTGGCAGCTTCCACTCCCCGAATGCTACCAAAAATGGTGTGTTGTCCCCCACCCCTCGCTTTCGTAGCCGAAATTAATTAGTTTTTTATGCCAAAAGCGAGGAAAACAAAGCCAAAAGCAAGCAACTGCGGGTATAAATCATAAGCAGTCATATGGGCACGCCCCCGCCGCCGCCTCCACATAGCGGGCGAGAGAACCTCATCCACTTGGTGGTTTTGGTGGCTTCATCTCCATCTCCCAGCTCCATTGCCATCTCGATCCATTTGGGGGTAATCCCCGCGCCACGCCACGCCACGCCGTGTTGTTTGCCAAAACGTTTAACGCCGTCGAAATCACTGGCTTGGCTTGGCTTGTGTTTTGTGCTTTTCGGAAAAGATGCGGATGCAGATGCTCAAGACGTAGCTGGAGCTAGAGCTGAGGCTGCGGGCCAAGTGAATGGAAGTGCTGGCCAAAACGAAAATCAGGCAAAAGTAAGACGAAAAGCAAAGCTCAAGACTGAGCGTGAAGCGCTCAATGAAGCGGAAAATGCGCCTCGAAAACGATGCAGCAGAGCAGCCATGAAACGAGTTTGGTGGTGGCTCTGACTCTGGCTCAGGCTCAGTTCAGCCATTTCTGCTGAATGGTTAGGTTAGGGTATTGATTTCGGCAGAGGTGGCTTTGGCCACAGAGCCTGTAATCGATACGAGTATGCAGATGAGCTGAGGGAATATCCCTGACCCGTGTCAAGTTGGCCTGATACTTTATTTGCGGCCATAATGGGTGTTCCATATGCTGAAATTAATTCCTAGAATTATATTTAGATGGGGAGAGAGACAGAGGGTTTATTTTTAGAGTTTTTTGATAAATAGTTGCTAGTAAAAGTGGCCTGAAAATAATATCTTACTTTTTTTATTAGGTTTCTTATTAATAATTAGTTTTTCTGCTTAATAAATCCATTAACTGCAGCTCTTTATAAGATATAAATAACTTTAATTCCCTGAGCCTTTCCTTTATTATTTATTTCCTTAAAAATATCCTTATTTTTAAGCTACCCAGAAAGAGCATCCCCACTTCCACCTTAACTAGTTCCCAGCTATAATTCCTTGCCTTGTTTGACTTTCGTTTTGTATGAAATGCTATGGAATTATGTGGGTAAACATTTATGACCAGCGGCTGGTTATAGTTACACCTCCCCAAGCCCCAGATCCTCTTCATCTTCAGCCGAGGCCTCACTCCAGTAGCATTGATAATTACGCTACTGCTGGTAGCTGGTTGTAAAGTCACAGCCAGAGATCCAAATCGGATGCTCGTTTCCCAGCTACCGTTCCCCCAACCCCAAAATCCGAAAAAGCGAAGCGAAATTTGCAAGCGACTTATCCCGATCTCGCAACCATATTGTTTGTCCATCAACCAGGTCTGACAGAGCACGCACCGATGGAATGCGGGGCGGAGAACAGCTGTCCGCACCCATGTCGCTGTGCGGACGGGATCGTCGATTGCCGTGAGAAGAGTCTGACCAGCGTGCCCGTCACCTTGCCCGACGACACTACCGAACTGTAAGTGCTGCTGCGTCTCATTTGCTGAAGTGGCTGCCCCTAACTCCAACCTTCTCCTCCCTCCCTTCCAGCCGCCTGGAGCAGAACTTCATTACGGAACTGCCGCCGAAATCGTTCTCCAGCTTTCGACGACTGCGACGCATCGACCTGTCCAACAACAACATCTCCCGGATTGCCCATGATGCGCTGAGCGGCCTGAAGCAGCTAACCACTCTGTGAGTAGATAATGCCGGGAGCTTCCACAGGACCAAGTGGTGGTGGTGGTGGTGTCGGGGTGGAGTCACTTTACCCTGCGCAACAAGTAGCCATTGCACAAAGTGTGCACTCACTTGAGCTGCCCTGTGCACTCGCTGCTGCCAGTCACCTGAGCTGGAGTGCTGCTGGAGAGGTGCTGGGGGTGCCTCTAGGCCTGGCCAAAAGCGGGCTAATCGGCCCACGCTAAGCGTTGCTGCCGCCAGCTCACACCGCAAGGCATCGGCTTACCTGTGCGCTTGGAACGAGGGTCCTCTTCCTCGCCGGGCACGTGTGAGTGTGTCTCGCTCTGATGGAGCTGGAAACGTGACACGAACTTAATTAACGTTAGGCCCCATTAAAAGGGTTTTAATTCCGCGCTGAGTACTTACTTGGGGGGCTTAGCCTTGGGGTAGCTAATCCCTGAATTTGACTTAACATAATTCAAAGGGGTTTCGGTTATAGGGGGAGTGTTGGAAGTGATTGTGATTTGATTTCAGGGAATTTAAGAGGAATTTTAGGCATTCAGTTATTTAATCGATAAGGGTTTTAAGTAAGCGGGGAATTTATATTTTAGTTCAAGGAACTGCAAGCAAAGAATGTTTAGAAATTGGATTTTAACTGTGATTAATTTTATTTAATTGCAATTTAAGAGATATTTAGGTATTAAATGTAATAATAATAATATTATTTAAATCGTTAAAACCACTGTTAAACCACAACTTTGAATTGAAGAAATTAAAGATAAGTCTTAAACAATTGATTACATAGGAGGCACGTAGGACAGAATAATTAATTAATTAACAATAGAATAATTGTGAATAATTGTAGGTAAATACGATTTTAAAGATATCAAGGAATTAAATGAATTAAAAATTACTCAGATATTACTTAACCATTAAAATTTAACAGAGTAACTCTTTGAGTTGAAGACATTAAATATTTTTCTTCAGTAATTGATTACATAGGGGGGAAGTTCACTGAAAATAGCCCTAAAACGTTGCTTTTCTTTACTTTGTTATTATTTAACCATTAATATTTAAGGCAGTGAAGCCTTAAGTTGAAGAAATTAAATATTTTAATTAAACAATTGATTACATAGGGGGAAATTCACTGAAAATCGCCCTAAAACATTGCCTTTTTGTGTAAAATGACTCATTTAACCCAGAATTTCGAGCGTGTCACGATTCCACACCAGCTTCGAGTCCATCTCCCAGCTCAGGAGGTTTGCCAAACAAACCAGTTGTCGCTTGGAATGACAGCAGACACATCCACATCAACCAGAAGAAGAAGGAGCCACAAAGCTCCAACCACTTTGTCTTGGGCCGCAGAGTGATTTTTATACTTTTTGTTTGTAATTTTTGTGCCACCTCCTGCTTGTTTTGTTTTCCTTTTACTTTTTTTTTCTCGAGCTTTGTTAACATTCGTCGTGTGTTCTATTTTTGTGTTCTTTCCATGTCGGCTCCACCCCCGCTCGCTGGATCCACCCATTGTGCCCTCGTCATCCAACCACTGCTGCTGCTGCATCATCCCATCAGTGTGCTGTACGGCAATAAAATAAAGGATTTACCCTCGGGCGTGTTCAAAGGACTTGGCTCGCTGCAGCTGCTCCTGCTGAACGCCAACGAGATCTCGTGCATACGCAAGGATGCCTTCCGCGACCTCCATAGCCTGAGCCTGCTCTCGCTGTACGACAACAACATCCAGTCGCTGGCTAATGGCACATTCGACGCCATGAAGAGCATCAAAACGGTGTAAGTACATGAAGGAGGAGACTCCCAGTTCACTCCGCCCACATCCACTAGAGCCCATGTCGGGGATCCCATCTTGAATGGAGCAGGCACTTTGGTGTTAAACCTCTGAAGTGCATTTAGTAGTTGCCTTTGACTGTGCGCCCTCGCCTTTGCGCCTTCTCGCTTCGCCGTTCGCGTTGACATTTGTTTAGCAGCAAACAAGGAGCTCCTCCCGCCCACAGCTCCTCTAGGTCTTCCAGCTTCTCCCGCCCAGCTTCCATGAATTCCCATCTCCCTTCTCCGTGAACCGTGAAGACTTTCGGCCTCAGCCGAGCGAACAAAAGACGAAGACGCCGAGAAGAAGAATTCTCCTTTTGGCATCGATAAATGTGCGCGGCTACGAGAGGCTGCAACTTAAAACTTGGACGAAAGGCGGATGCCGCCTCTCGCGGGGTCCAGAAGTGCGGGAGCAAGAGGGATTTGTTGTATGCTTGAGTGGGTTAAGTATTTGTCAGGGTTGTCAGCATTCTTGAGGCTGATATTTTAAGAGAGTTTCGAAGAAATAATAATATTTTTAAGTGTTAATGATGAGGTTTAAGCAAAAATGTACTTTCTATCTAAATTACCTTTCTTTTCACGTTAAAAGATATTTTCCCAAAGAGTATGAGGTAAAAACTCAGTAAAAAACTTAATTTTTGCCAAAAAATGAAACATCAAACTACTGATTTTTTACGACTTTCCCTCTTTGAACTTAAACTTTACCTAAAAACTGAAATTACCCGTTTAAGAACCTCCAAACCAAGATGTTTATTGAACTGCGAAATGAAGCAAGCTAACTTTAATGGCTCCTAACTTTAAAATATAGGCAGAGGCGAGTGGCCAGGCCATAAAAATCATTCCAAATTGTGGCCCATAAAGTGGGTTCGAGTTTAAGGCCTGTGAGAAAATATGCTGCTGCTCATCAATGGTCTTCAGGGAATCTCCGCCTGCAACTGCTCAATGGGAACTGCAGGAGGAGCATTTACTATAACTTGGCAACCCTGTCGGGAATTGCTTTTAAATAGTTGCGAAACAACAACGGCGACGGAGGGGCGGTGAGAACAACAACGGAAATGTCGTAGCCACAAGGCTGGTGCACTTTTAAGACGTCTCAAGCCTGCTCACCGAGCCTCTATGCCTCTATACTCTATACCCACCTTCTCCCTACTCATCCGTACCTTCTGTTTCCCGGGCAACGTCTTGGCGGAGCTGCCCCTTAAGTCCTGCTGCATAACCATTTCAGCCATTCAGTCGAATGCTCAATGCTACTTTCTTTGCTTACTTTCTTTCCATTTGCACACGCACACACACACACTCGAATGCGACGAATACTCGGAACACCCAACACCCGGACACCCCACAGGCATCTGGCCAAGAATCCTTTCATCTGCGACTGCAATCTGCGCTGGCTGGCCGACTATTTGCACAAAAATCCCATAGAGACGAGTGGAGCCCGTTGCGAGTCACCCAAGCGGATGCATCGTCGTCGGATTGAATCGCTGCGCGAGGAGAAATTCAAATGTAAGACCGAGCCAGGCGTCCTTGTGCTTAACCAACCAACTCCTCCTCCTTTACTCGTACAGGCTCCTGGGATGAATTGCGGATGAAGCTGTCCGGCGAGTGCCGCATGGACTCCGACTGTCCGGCCATGTGCCATTGCGAGGGCACCACCGTGGACTGCACGGGTCGCGGCCTGAAGGAGATTCCACGGGACATTCCCCTGCACACGACCGAGCTGTAAGTCGCCCGCTCCCTGCTCTACTTCCTTCCTTCCGGCTGCTGCTGTATATCCTGACTGCCTGCATCCTGATTCCTCTTAACTCGATACATTATTCGATTTCTTTGTGTGCCTTTAGCTTGCTTAACGACAACGAACTGGGACGCATCAGCTCCGATGGCCTCTTTGGTCGCCTGCCGCATCTGGTCAAGCTGGAGCTGAAGCGCAACCAGCTGACGGGGATCGAGCCGAACGCCTTCGAGGGTGCCTCGCACATCCAGGAGCTGCAGCTGGGCGAGAATAAGATCAAGGAGATCTCGAATAAGATGTTTCTGGGGCTGCATCAGCTGAAGACGCTGTAAGTTGACTTTTATTTCTATTATTTTCTTAAATTTTCTTATGACCGAACCCCTTATAAACCCCAATTACCCTACAATTACCTTTATACACTCATTAACCTCACTCCTAATCTCCTTCCGTTGCAGCAATCTGTACGACAATCAAATCTCATGCGTTATGCCCGGTTCCTTTGAGCATCTCAACTCGCTGACGTCACTGTAAGTATCTTAGATCCCAAGATCCCAATTCCTCCCCCCACAGAGACCCAAGCAGATGCCTTGGCCAGCAATTAAAACTGTGCCAAGTGCTGGGGATGATGCACTTCAATAGATAAATGATTTGGCTTGAGCATTAATTGGCCAGCAGCAGCTCCTCCTCCTGGCTCGTAAAATGAGGTTAATGGTTCTGATTGTTCTCTTCAGTTGAACTCCGTCTGATGTGGCTGCTCCAAATCAGTTTTGCTTCTCCAAGGCATCAGCATCAGCAGCAGCAGCCACCGAAAGCACAGCAAACTATTGTATATAATTCAATTGAAGTTCAATTTATAGCATGAGTTGCTTCCCGTCTGTGTATATTCTGTGCTGCTGCTGCTGCGATAACAGATACCACTGGCTCCTCTCCCATCTCCTGCTGCTGGTAAATCATCCCCACAAAACCCAGCGAGTGTGTGTGTGCCTTCGATGATTTAATTAATTAAAATTGAGTTCAATGAAGGGACTTTCTCCATGCGAGCGAGAGAGAATGTGTTGGGCGATAGGTGCCTGGTGTGTGGTCTGCTGCTGCTCGCAAATTATTGTAAAATTCACTTAAGTAGCTAATAAATAGCATCAATGAAATTCATTAAGTGCTGTGCACCACATGACACCCACCAGCGGCAGCAGCCACCACCCACGCCCATGCCTAGGTCCACCAACCGCCATCGCCACTGCCTCCTGCCTGCCTTCGCCACCTTTCAAGGTGTTGCGTGAAAGGAGACCAAAGTGTTAGTTGGCTGCCTGCGGCCTACACACACTTACACTGAGCAAAGAGCATTTAACTGGATTATATTTTACTTACTTTTCTCATTTCCAAAGGGAAGAGGTAGAGGGTAGAGGTATTTCTGATTAGATTTGCATTTATTTTCCATACGAAACAGACGGATTTTTTAAAGGAAACTATGGACATGCTTTATATAACTTAGTTATTAAATTATACATTATTTACACTTAAAAGAATACGTGGAATATGAAGACTTAAGAGTTTTTAGCGAAATATTTATTTTTAAAGTTTTGTTTTTAAATATTAAATTTTAACAATATCGAACATGATTTGTATAGCAATCCCCAGCTCGCAAAACTCGAAATCTCTTTACCGACGAGGCGATTTAGCCATGTCCGTCTGTCCGTTTGTCCGTTTGTCCGGCTGTCCGTATGTTCTTTACTATGCAAACTAGTCCCTTAGTTTTTGAGCTATCGGGTTGAAACTTTTAGATTAGTCTTATTTCTGTTGTAGTTAGTATATTTGTCGAAGCAGCTGAAATCGGGCAACTATATCTTATAGCTGCCATAGGAAGGATCGTGCCAAATTAAGGGTTTTTAACGATATTGTATTAAAACTAAGTACATATTTGATCGATTTATTTAATATGCATTATTATTGGCAAGGATAAAGTTTCTAAGATTTCTTAGTTTGTTTTCGGAGAAATGTTTTGCCAAATGTATCACCTTTTTTTCCCCCAGTGTACTTATGCTTTCTAACAAACACACATGTAATAGAGAGCCGGCATGGCTGATGGCATGACAAAGCAGAATTGCTTATTAAATTAGTCTGGACTCGGCTGCAACTTTGGAATTGCCAATGTAATTTGTGCGCCATTGTTTCACTTGCTCCGCCACGCTCCTGGCTCCGTTCCTGCTACCTCTTTCTCTCCCTCCCCATCCACCAATCTCATCCGCATAATTAAAGTGCCTGTCTGGCTGGGATTGGACTGGCCCCCGGAGCAGAGAGGAGGAGGAGGAGAGTAGGAGTAGGCGAGTAACATATGCTGACTACAGCTCCGAATGAATACGGAATTAATTTATCAAACGAGCAGGCACCAGGGGGGAGGCAGAAATTGAATTATAAGAACCCTTTATCAATAAGCTTTTTTTTTGTGGCTATTTTTCATACATTTAATTTTTTCCGTCCCCTCTTTAGGAACCTGGCCTCGAATCCGTTCAATTGCAATTGTCATTTGGCCTGGTTCGCGGACTGGCTGCGCAAAAAATCGCTGAACGGCGGAGCGGCACGTTGCGGTGCCCCCTCGAAGGTACGTGACGTGCAGATCAAGGACCTGCCCCACTCCGAATTCAAGTGTACCAGCGAGAACAGCGAGGGCTGCCTGGGCGATGGCTACTGCCCGCCATCCTGCACCTGCACCGGCACCGTGGTCCGCTGTTCGCGTAACCAGCTCAAGGAGATACCACGCGGCATCCCGGCGGAGACATCGGAGCTGTATCTGGAGTCCAATGAGATTGAGCAGATCCACTACGAGCGCATACGTCACCTAAGAGCTTTAACCAGGCTGTGAGTATTTGGAGAGGATACAAATTCCAGGCATAGGTATTTAATTTCCCTCTTTTCTCTCCACAGCGATCTCAGCAACAACCAGATCACCATTTTGTCCAACTACACCTTCGCCAATCTGACCAAGCTGTCCACGCTGTAAGTGCACTGGCCACGGCCTAATGACTTTTTAATTGCTCCGTCGCCGCAGCACGGAAACCACGAAATAGCCAGCAAACCACCGCAAATCGAAGGCTCAAGAGGGCTTGACACAATTCTGCGCCAATTGCATCGTTTGTCGACCTGGGCTTGGGCCTGGCCTGGGATTGGGGGCCTGGTGCCTGGTGCCTGGTGCCTGGTCTTTGGCTCTCAGTCCGTCCAAAAGGCAATGCGAGCCAAGCAGGCCCAGGCACGAAATTCATTCCGAGACGTAAAGTCGAAATCGTGACTCGTGCTTAAGCATTAGTCGTCGGCGCTGACTTCGATGGCAGCGTTGCCCAGCTGCACAGTGGGATGAAAAGGGTTTAGTAGTGGTTAGAAACGGGATGAGCCTTTATTCAAGAAATATTTCAATAGATTTCAAGCTCTTTGCGAGTTCTGAGGCATATATCTATAGGTTTTAGTTCAGAAAGAGTAAAATACTCCGGATTTCTATTGAATTCTGATATAAAAACTAATTTAAAAAGCACAATACCCACTGCCAGGCCTGAACAAAAGAAACCCTTTTGTATAAAACCAACACTGGGAGGCTGTCCTAGGGTCCATGCCTCCTCCTTCACCCCACTGTGACCCCTGCCTGTGTGTGCGCTATCCACAATCAAAGCTTAGCTAGCCGTTATTTCTGGTGTTTCTCCTCCGCCTTGGGAATGGAAAACGTTTTGCAATTACTTTCATTTCTTCATCAATTGGCGCATGTGTCTGGGTCCTAATGCAATTTGCTAACGCTCCTCCTTGGCTAACTCCCTTTCCCTCTCCCCTTGCAGCATCATCTCGTACAACAAGCTGCAGTGTCTGCAGCGGCATGCGTTGTCTGGCCTGAATAACCTGCGCGTGCTCTCGCTGCACGGCAACCGCATCTCCATGCTGCCGGAGGGCTCCTTCGAGGACCTCAAGTCGTTGACCCACATGTGAGTAGCCTCTCTGCCACTGTCCCCTGGCAATCCCTTGAATCCCATCCTTCTTTCTCCTCCAGCGCCCTGGGCAGCAATCCCTTGTACTGCGACTGCGGCCTCAAGTGGTTCTCCGACTGGATCAAGCTGGACTACGTGGAGCCGGGCATTGCGCGCTGCGCCGAACCCGAGCAGATGAAGGACAAGCTGATCCTGTCCACACCCTCCACGAGCTTCGTGTGCCGCGGCCGCGTGCGTAACGATATCCTGGCCAAGTGCAATGCCTGCTTCGAGCAGCCGTGCCGCAACCAGGCCCAGTGCGTGGCCCTGCCCCAGCGGGAGTACCAGTGCCTCTGCCAGCCGGGCTACCATGGCAAGCACTGCGAGTTCATGATCGATGCCTGCTATGGCAATCCCTGCAGGAACAATGCCACCTGCACGGTGCTCGAGGAGGGTCGCTTCAGCTGCCAGTGCGCCCCGGGCTACACGGGCGCCCGCTGCGAGACGAACATCGACGACTGCCTGGGCGAGACCAAGTGCCAGAACAACGCCACCTGCATCGACGGCGTGGAGTCGTACCGCTGCGAGTGCCAGCCCGGGTTCAGCGGCGAGTTCTGCGACACCAAGATCCAGTTCTGCAGCCCCGAGTTCAACCCGTGCGCCAACGGGGCCAAGTGCGTGGACCACTTCACGCACTACAGCTGCGACTGCCAGGCAGGGTTCCATGGGACGAACTGCACGGACAACATCGACGACTGCCAGAACCACATGTGCCAGAACGGCGGCACCTGCGTGGACGGGATCAACGACTACCTGTGCCGCTGCCCCGACGACTACACGGGCAAGTACTGCGAGGGCCACAACATGATCTCGATGATGTACCCGCAGACGTCGCCCTGCCAGAACCACGAGTGCAAGCACGGCGTCTGCTTCCAGCCCAACGCCCAGGGCAGCGACTACCTGTGCCGCTGCCACCCGGGCTACACGGGCAAGTGGTGCGAGTACCTCACCAGCATCAGCTTCGTGCACAACAACTCCTTCGTGGAGCTGGAGCCGCTGCGCACGCGCCCGGAGGCGAATGTGACCATCGTCTTCAGCAGCGCCGAGCAGAACGGCATCCTGCTGTACGACGGGCAGGACGCTCACCTGGCCGTGGAGCTGTTCAACGGACGCATTCGCGTCAGCTACGACGTCGGCAACTACCCGGTGTCCACGATGTACAGCTTCGAGATGGTGGCCGACGGCAAGTACCATGCCGTCGAGCTGCTGGCCGTCAAGAAGAACTTTACGCTGCGCGTGGACCGGGGCCTGGCACGCTCCATCATCAACGAGGGCTCCAACGACTACCTGAAGCTCACGACGCCCATGTTCCTGGGCGGCCTGCCCGTGGATCCCGCCCAGCAGGCGTACAAGAACTGGCAGATCCGCAACCTGACCAGCTTCAAGGGCTGCATGAAGGAGGTGTGGATCAACCACAAGCTGGTGGACTTTGGCAATGCCCAGCGCCAGCAGAAGATCACTCCGGGCTGTGCCCTGCTCGAGGGCGAGCAGCAGGAGGAGGAGGACGACGAGCAGGACTTCATGGACGAGACGCCGCACATCAAAGAGGTGAGATTGGACTTGGTTTGGCCTTTAGCTTCTCTTAACTCTCTTATTTCTCTCCTAGGAGCCGGTGGATCCCTGCCTGGAGAACAAGTGCCGTCGTGGCAGCCGCTGCGTGCCCAATCCCAGCGCCAGAGATGGCTACCAGTGCAAGTGCAAGCACGGCCAGCGCGGCCGCTACTGCGATCAAGGTGAGGGCAGCACAGAGCCCCCAACAGTCGCTGGTACATACATACATCTTCATGCTTATGCTACTCACAACTAACACACACACCACTCTTGGGAGGGGGTTTATTACTAACCATAAAGATTGCCACTCATAACTCAAGCTCAAGTGCCGCGCACTGCACCATAAAGTGTATCCAGCTAGCCATAAAACTTGAGTTTAATCAAGGAGATGCAGAATTTTAATATTTTTAGCCTGAAGTAGTTATTAAAATCCTTACAATCTTGGAAAAAAGAGAAATTTGTGATATAGAAAAGAAAGTAAATATTAAAATACTTACTTTGAAATAGTAAGAAAGGTAAAGACCATAAAATGCCCGGCAACTAAAGCGTATTTTGAGGAGGAAATTAAAAAAATGGAAGTATAAGAGATGCCTTTTTAAAAAGAAAAGTAATAAGTAGCATTTTTCTTTTGGCTTTGCGCATATTTTCTTAAGAGATCCAGAGTCCAGAGAATCTATGATATAGAAAAGAAAGTTAATACTAAAAAATACTTTGAATAAGTAAGAAAGCTACATACCATAAAATACCCGGCTACCAAAGCGTGTTCTGAGGAAGAAATAAGATGGAAGTTTAGGAGTTAACTTTTTATAAAGAAAAGTATTAAGTATAATTTTTTCTTAAGTTTTGCTTATATTTTCTTGAGAGTCCAAAGAGTCTTTGATATAGAAAATAAAGGTTATACTAAAATAAATACTTTGAAAACGTAAGAAAGCTGCAGACTATAAAATACCCGGTAGCCATAGCGAAGTTTGGGGAAGAAATTAAAAAAATGGAAGTTTAAGTGTTAGCTTTTTGTAAAGTAAAGTAATAAGTACTATTATTGTTGAGCATTTCATATTTTTGTTGGGTAAACCAGGGCTTAGAGAGTTCCTTTTACTACAAAGACCTAATTTCTTCCATATTCGTACTATAATTATTAATTATCTACTCTCATTTGTTAGGAAAACTTCATTTATTCCTTAGTTTCCTTTGGTTCATTCATATTGGACACATTTTGGCAGAAACTCAAGGCTTTAGTGCATGCAAATATTAACACCCCTTATCATTAGTCATTGGTACACTCACACACCACACACCATTCATGGCACTTGCTTCTCACGCTCATCAGCCATCCATCATGGGGGAAACTTGGAGGGGTTTATCGGGTGCGGCGTTGTGCACTTTGTTAGCTCTAATTAGCCAGCCGCAGGGCTCACACTGCAGTCGTCACACCACCTCAAGCCACTGACTAATTGCGTTCCTTTGACTTCTCAACTCTCTCTCTCTTCCAACTTTAGCGGCGTCCACCTGTCGCAAGGAGCAGGTGCGCGAGTACTACACGGAGAACGACTGCCGCTCCAGGCAGCCGTTGAAGTACGCCAAGTGCGTGGGCGGCTGCGGCAACCAGTGCTGCGCGGCCAAGATAGTGAGGCGGCGCAAGGTGAGTTGATCATTCTTGGAAAGGTTAACCCAATGCTAATCAATCTCTCCCCGAACAGGTGCGCATGGTGTGCAGCAACAACCGCAAGTACATCAAGAACTTGGACATCGTGCGCAAGTGCGGATGCACCAAGAAATGCTACTGACTGAAAGATGCGACTACCCAATTGCTCGAGCGGAGCAATAGCAGCTTAGATGTTAGTTTAGGAACAGGTTTAAATCTAACTTATAGTAGTAGTAATAGTAACGATAGTCTTAGCCATAGCCCTAGGGATAGCAAGGATAGCAAGGAAAGCACGGATAGCACGGGGGCAAAGGAGGAGTCTGTTGACGCGGGGCAGACCACGGAGGAGGGGCGGGACGAGAGTGGGGACTATTCCACGGAGCAGACGGAGGGCATGCAGGCCGATCTCTACGACGATACCATCCTCGACGATGAGGAGGACGACGACGACGATGGTATCGACGATGATTATGCAGAGGAGGAGGACGATGTTGATGATGATGATAGTGAGGAGCCCGAGCAGCTGCCCGATCCCAAGGGTCTGGTCAGTGTGCCGGAAGAGGAGGAGGATATGGGTTACGATGAGGATGACGAACGCATTGCCATGGAGAGGCCGCGAACGGCGAAACCGCGGGCCGACGAGGAGCACTTCCTCAACGAGGAGGGCAGTGGCTTCGGCGGCTTCCGGTCACGCTTCCGGCCGAGCAGCAGCTTCCGCGAGAGCCAGCTGGAGAACATCCGCAAGAAGCTGCTGACGGAGTCGCAGCCCGCTCCCGAGGCAGCCGTCGCGGTGGCCGTGCCGAGCACTGCGATCGATCTGCGCGAGAGCAGCGGCCACTTTGCCAACGATGACGAGGATGGCGAGGACGGCGATGACGGCGTCGATGACGAGTTCGCGGACACGGGCGAGAACCAGGGGCGCGGCTTCTTTGGCAGCTCCCAGCAGCAGCGCAAGAATGGTCCGTACCATCGCAAGAACGGCAATGATGCCATCAAGATCATCTCCACGCCGCTGGGCAAGGTGAGCATCGTGTACCAGCAGACGGACAAGGACCAGGCCGCGGACAAGGACGCGGCGCAGCAGCAGCAAAAGAAGCCGGCGCTCACCGACTTCGACGCCCTGTCGCCGGACCCCGAGAGCAGTCATCGCTTTCCGTCGCCACACCCCAAGATTACGCCCGTTCTGACGCCCGATGGCAAGGTGGCGCTGCTCTACCGCGGAGACTCGGAGAGCTCCAAGTACGAGCCCATCCGCAACCTCACGCACAAGTTTACCGCCGGCAAGCCGGCCAAGGAGACGCCCAAGGCCAAGGCCGAGGACTCCTCCTCCGCGGAGGACTCCGTGTACACGGACAGCGAGGATGCCGAGGATAGTGCGGGCGAAGGGAAGCCCCCGCTGTCGGCCAGCACGCCCAAGCCGCTGCAGCCGGAGATAGTGGAGCCGCCGGCCAATGTCCAGCCCGGTGGGTCCTTCATCATTCGACCCACCTCCGACTCGCTGCTGCCGATGATCAACCGGCCGCTGTCCGAGGTGCTGGGCATCAAGAAAACCAGTTCCAGGAGACGCGGGTGCGCGACCAGCTGCCCACGCAGCAGCCGCCGCCGCCCCTGCCGGACTCGGACATATCGCGCAGCGCCGCTGTCGGCGGGCATCAGTTCCTCACCAAGGTGAACCTGGCCGAGTTCCCCACCTCGGGGCGAACGCTGCAGCAGCCGCTGATCCCGGCCAGCCGGGATTTCGACTTCAGTCGCGACAATACGATGCTGGACGAGCGGTCGCGGGTGCGCGAGCTGGAGAAGCAGCGCGAGCGGGAGAAGGAGCACAACGAGGCCACCAGCAAGGGCGCCACCGAGGCGCACACCATAGCCAACGAGCAGCTGCTGTCGAAGACGGAGGTCATCAACCTGGCCATTGTGCCGCAGTTCGACGAGGACCTGGAGCGCCTGCAGCGGTTGCAGGAGAACGGCGGCAGGCGGCACCATAGGGCGCGCCATCGCCACCGCCAGCAGACGGAGGAGGAGCTGTCCGGCATCCATTGCATCATGCAGGTCATGATGGGCGTGGCCGCCGTATCGACGGTCTTCGGCATGCTGGGCACCTTCTTCAAGCAGCGCATCCTCGATCAGCTGCGCATGATGCACTGGTAGTACAACACGGGGGGTTCGATGTCCCGCCGAGTCGAATGCCCCAGGTCCCGGTACCGGTCCGGGTCCTTGTTCCTTCATTCCCTGAATCCCAAGCCCCTGCCTTCTCATCGTCCTGTCTGTGGAGGATGCCATCTACTATATACTCGTATATCTCGTATATATACTCGTACTCGTACTCGTACTCGAACCATATGCCATATACATATACCACATATACATCTCTATATTCAGCAGCTAATCGCGTAATCTTTGTAGACACACAGCGGCATTTCGACCCCTTCTCCGCTTCTCTTTATATATATATTTATATATCTAATCCTTCCTTCCTTGTATTCTATATATATTCGCATACATAATATCTCTATTTACTAGTGCAAGCTACCCAGGCGATGTACATAATAACAGAACCATAATACGCGATCGATGGATTCTAGTATCTATGTATGTGAGACGCAACTGTAGCCCCTGCCAAGTCCGCTGGAAATTAGCTGAGACCCCGTCGTCCCTAGCTCGTGCCCGGCTCCTTCTTTCGCACGTTCCGCCGTGCCTTTCCCCGCACATCATCATCAGAATCAGAATCAGAATCAGCATCAACCTCAGCATTGGAGTAATCAAGCTTTAAGCAAGTCATTGCATGTGCCACGTCCTGACCTTACCCCAAACCGAACGAACGAACATACATTCCCTCCGCCTCCGCCAGAAGCCCCCGTCAAGGAACTCGCCTCCCATTGGCCGTAGCAAACCGATTCCTTTTGTAGATAGAAAACGAAACAGAGAACAGAACACAGAACACAGTTGTTGTTGTCAGATACCAGATGGAGTCGAATAACTAAATTAACTAAACTAAACTAAAGTTAAAGTTAAAAACGAAAAGCACACACACGCATTACGCATTACAAAAGTCCTGCAACGGCGGACGTTTTAAACGCGCCGCGGCAGGAGTCTCAAAGAAAATCGAGTAAAAAGGATAATAATAATAGACCTTCTTAGGCTAAGTCGCTCAAAGGAAAGGAAGGAACCACAAACAAGAAACAAAGAATCGAAACGAAACAAAGGCCCCCAAAACGTGTAACGAATTTCCAGCAAGTAGTTGCAAGTGTTTTTCCTAGAATTAAACTAAAAGCTAAAAAACGAAAAATGTGTGCAAATCGAGAGCGTAACTAATATTACAATTAACCTAAACGTAACGAAGAACAAAAACCTAAACCTAATGATAAACATTAACATAAATCGGATAACAACATCTAAGCTGGGTAGTCGCATGTAAATCTCTAAACAATTAACAATTACCAACCTAAGTTAGACCTAAATCGGAACGAAATTCGAACGAAATCGAATCGCATTTAACGAAGAAAAGAACCTACATAATAATAATAATTTATACTAATCTATATATATATACTTATATGTATGCTGTATGTATGTATGACCCCCTACTATATGATGTATATGTAAAATGTTTTTGACTATTTTTCACTATTTATATCCATATATATTATATATGCATATACGAGATACTTGTGTAATAGCCCCTTTTGGTCACCTTAGTTCTCTCTTTTATATATATTTAAACCGTGTATTTGTATTTGTACTCGTACTCGTACTGTATGTATTATTTTTATTAATTATTCAAGTATATAACTATGCGCACCAATTACACGCATACTATATGTGTAACCTATTGACAAATATACATATATATATACATATTATGTGTAATAGCTGTTGCTAAACCAAGTTTAATTATCAGTTTTTTCATTTTGCCCTTTCAATCGACGAAGCTTTCGACGGTTCGCAGCCGCAAAATTGTGTTCAGCTAATTAATTAGGAAGAGAACGACCCCCTAAACCCTAATCCCCCCAAAAATCGATGCATTTCGACTAGCAATGGGGTGAAATCGAAATTATACGACATTCATTTCTGTGTGTAATATTTATTTCCTAATAAAGATGACAAAAATGTTTAAAATAAAGCCCGGGCTCTTGTTTTATTGGACGGCGACTTTGTGTGGTTTGGTGAACTGTGTCATTTCTGGCAAAATTCTACCAAGGGATCCCTGCAGAAAGATAAAAAAAGAAAATAAAGCTTTGGCCTCTAAAACAACAGATAAGCGAGGATGAGACAATGCCGGGATTAAATGGCCAGTTTCTGTAGAGGATCAGGCTGTGCCAGCTATAAATGGCCAGTTTCTGGAGAGGATCAAGCTGTGCCGCCTGTAAATGGCCAGATTCTGGAGAGGATCAGGCTGTGCCGGCTGTAAGTGGCCAGTTTCTGGGAGGATCAGGCTTTACCGGCTGTAAATGGCCAGTTTCTGGAGAGGATTAGGCTCTGCCGGCTGTAAAAGGACAGTTTCTGGAGAGGATTAGGCTCTGCCGGCTGTAAAGGACAGTTTCTGGAGAGGATGAATCTCTGCCGGCTGTAAATGTCCTGTTTCTGGAGAGGATCATGTTTTGCCGGCTGTAAATGACCAGTTTCTGGAAAGGACAAGGCTCTGCCGGCTGTAAACGGCCAGTTTCTGGAGAGGATCAGGCTTTGCCTGCCGTAAATGGCCAGTTTCTGGAAAGGATATGGCTTTGCCGTCCGTAAATGGCCAGTTTCTGGAGAGGATCCGGCTCTGCCGGCTGTAAATGGCCAGTTTCTGGAGAGGATGAGGCTCTACCGGCTTTAGATGGCCAGTTTCTGGAGAGGATCAGGCTCTGCCGGCTGTAAGTGGCCAGTTTCTGGGAGGATCAGGGTGCACCAGCTGTAAATGTCCTGTTTCTGGAGAGGATCAGTCTGTGCCGGCTATAAATGGCAAGTTTCTGGAGAGGATGAGGCTCTGCCGGCCGTAAATGGCCAGTTTCTGGAGAGGATCAGGCTCTGCCGGCTGTAAATGGCCAGTTTCTAGAGAGGATCAGGCTTTGCCGGCTGTAAATTACCAGTTTCTGGAGAGGATCACTCATTGCCGGCCGTAAATGGCCAGTTTCTGGAGAGGATCAGGCTGTGCCGCCTGTAAATGGCCAGTTTCTGGAGAGGATCAGGCTTTGCCGCCTGTAAATGGCCAGTTTCTGGAAAGGATTAGGCTGTGCCGCCTGTAAATGGCCAGTTTCTGGAGACGATCAGGCTGTGCCGCCTGTAAATGGCCAGTTTCTGGAGAGGATTAGGCTCTGCCGGCTGTAAATGGCTAGTTTCTGGAGAGGATCAGGCAGTGCCGGCTGTAAATGTTTCTAAAGAGGATCAGGCCAAAACCGCCTGTTCCGGGTTTTCATATACCAGGCGAACAGAAACATTAAATAGCTGCTTCTGTCAAAATGAGGGAAAGAGCAGAAAAATCCCAAAGAGAGGGTGAGCCAGAGAGATCCCATAAAATTTCTGAGTCTCCGAATATCTGCTGCCTACTCATTTATGTTCGCCTGGTAGTTTAAAATTGAAAGGAACTGAATTTGCTTCAAAATGTATAAATCAGAGCAATAACAACAACAGTAACAATTTTTGCCTGCTGTAAAAGGCCAAATTCAGCTATTCTGAATCTTAAAGTATCAGGCGAACATAAATAAGCAGCAAGCAATTTTTTTTCCTTCACTAAAATCTCACCAAAGTTTCAAACCCTTTGCACTGCTTGGCCGGCGCCGATGGTTGCCAACTTGGGTGGCCTTTCGAGAATAGTTTTAAACCTTTGCTGCTTTGGCGGTGTCGATAGTTGATAACTTGGGTGGTGAACCCACTAAAGTTTCAAACCTATTCACACTGCTTCGCCGCAGCCAAGTTTCGAATCATCGACATCGGCAAGGCAGTACGCCAAGGTTTGAAACTGCGGGGGATTCCCCACCCAAGTTGTCAACCGTTTTCTTGCGCCCTCTATGTTTGCTTTCTTTGTTAAGCGCCCACTATGGGAAATATTTAGAAACTTTGGGGCTCTTCATTAAATATATGTGCATCTCTTAGGCTAAAGAAAGTCAGATTCGAAAATGAAAAAGCGTAGCATACTTTTAGGGTGGTTATAACACGTAAGGTATATGAAATATCAGGCGATCAGTTGGTAAATGATGTGCCTGAACCTCTCCAGAAACTGGCCTTTACCAGCCGGCACATCCCGATCCTCTCTAGAAACTGGCCACTTACAGCCGGCAGAGCCTGATCCTCTCCAGAAACTGGCCATTTATAGCTGGCACAGACTGATCCTCTCCAAAAACTGGTCATTTACAGCCGTCACTGCCTGATCCTCTCCAGAAACTGGCCATTTGCAGCCGGCACTGCCTGATCCTCTTCAGAAACTGGCCATTTGCAGCCGGCACTGCCTGATCCTCTCCAGAAACTGGCCATTTGCAGCCGGCACTGCCTGAACCTCTCCAGAAACTGGCCATTTACAGGCGGCACAGCCTAATCCACCTCAGAAACTGGCCATTTAATGGCGGCACAGCCTGCTCCTCTCCAGAAACTGGCCATTTACAGGCGGCACAGCCTAATCCTCTCCAGAAACTGGCCATTGACAGCCGGCAGAGCCTCATCCTCTTCAGAAACTGGCCATTTATGGCCGGCAGAGCCTCATCCTCTCCAGAAACTTGCCATTTACAGGCGGCAGAGCCTCATCCTCTCCAGAAACTGGCCATTTACAGCCGGCAGAGCCTGATCCTCTCCAGAAACGGTGCGCAACCATCTTGGACACGGGCGGAATTCCACATATCCCCGGGAAAATCCCGAAAAAACCCTGAAAATGAGCTTAAGAAACCTGCACAGGCCTCAAGCCCGCGGTGTTGCCATACTTTTTGAGGGAAAATATCTCAATACTTTTTTAGCTATTTTATAGCTGTTTTCAAACTTAACCTTGTTCAGTGTTGCCTTTAAGATACTTGGAACTGTTATTCAACCGACATTTTTTCGCTTTGCAACATTCCCACGTAATAATAAGATAGTTTTTTAAAATTTTGGGGGGGACTGAAGTTTTTAGGGGGAAATATCGACTCTTTGAGATTTTTTTAGGGGAAAGCTAAATTTTCATCTGGCAACACTGCCAACTCTAGCCACGGCTTTTCGCGCGCTTTTCTCTGTCTTTTCTTCAAACAGCGCGGAAAAACATCTTGTGGCAGTTGCAGACGGAGGAAAGAAAAATATTACAGCAAGCACACTCAGAGCATCCCAACGCTGAGCATGGACATCGACTACGGCGCGGAGGCGGGGCGCTCCTACCACACGGTGCAGCTCTCCGCCAAAGAAGTGCTCGCCGCTGGCCGCCGTCAGCATTATTGCAACGTAAGTAGGCCACTTGCACCCGGTTGCACCAGTCCCTCACCCAGCACTGATCCCCCTATTCGATCCCATGCAGATGATCGACCTGCTGGCTAGCAGCTGCAAGAGCTCGGGTCTGATAGCCACTTCATTCTCGGACGACGAGCTGGTCGAGTTCTGGCTGGGCGACATCCTGCCGCTGATGTTCGATGCCGACCGCAAGATACAGGACTGCGCCGTGGCCGCGTTGGCGGAGGCACTGGTGGCCTTGGACGTGGCCTCCATCCACTCGACCAGGTGCTGGCCCAACATCCGCAACGAGTTCGTCAACAAGTACGCGAACCTGATTGGCGAGATGCGCGACGCCAAGAACTCAAACTGGCACAAGATCTGGACACTGCTGGTGCAGATCATGGACGAGGAGCTGCTGCGGGGCTGTGTGTACATCAACAAGTTCTTGGCCGTGGTGGAGCTGGGCTTCCGCAACCCGGACAATGGCGTCCGCTCGGAGGCCTTCCTCTGCTGGCGCGTGCTTATCAAGATCTTTGCCGCCTACGATGAGCTGGCTTCCGGGAAGAGGCTCCGCCTGCTGCTCATCCCTCTGCGGACCTCGCAGTCGCGCTCGTCCCACGTGAGCGGGATCAAGCTGCGCGTCTGGTGGTACCTGCTCACGTGCCTGGACACGGAGCTGCCCAAGTCCTTCGACAGCGCCGTGGAGCACTTCCTGATGTTTACGTTCGGCGGAGGACCGCGCAATCTGCCCACGGGTCTGGCTCATAACTACCAAACGGCCCGGGAGTTGGCGCTGCCCTGCCTGGTGGCCCTTTGGGGCGTGGAACAGAGTGAACCGTTGCAGCGCCTGTTGAGGGAGCTGCGCCTGGAGACGCTCGCCCAGCCGTCGGCTCTCATGAGCGCGGAGACGCTGCAACAGCACTGGCGGCCACTTTTGCAAGCGGCTGTTTCTGCCCTGAAGCTGCTCATCCAGCACGATGCCACCGAGGCGGAGCAGCTGCTGCTGCAGTTGCTTGTGCGGAATCTCTGCCTGGCCATGTTTCGCCTGGCCGTGGCGCCCTTCAACGTGGCCTGCTGCGCGGACTTCAGAGCAGATACTCCTCTCCGAGGACGCCTCAGGCGGCCGGGTTGTGCGCGCCCTCTTCAACACCATTGCCAGTGAGAACCTTGTGATGGAGCGGGTGCCCGGAAGCGACCAACTTGATGTGCTTGGAGGCCTTCTTGAAACTAATCCTAAAGTCAAGGGCAGAAGTCCCTGCGGCCATACTGCAGCGGAGCATCGCCTGCATCTTCGCCTCCGACCGCATTGAGGCGGGCAACCAGAACGAGTTCCGGCTGCTGGGCTCCTTCGCCGAGCACCTGATGCAGGCCAACGAGGAGGAGGACTTCGAGGGCTTCGCTCTGAAGCTGCAGGTGTGGCGCCAGGTGTCGCAGGCCTTGAGCAGCTACCTGCGCAGCAATGCGCTCGAGTACCGCGTGGCTCACAATGCCTCGCTGTTGGACACGTGGCTCTTGTGGCCGCTCCAGACGCTGGCCGCCTTTGCCGGTCGTCGGTCCAGCAACGTCTTCGATGGCTCCTTCTGCGAGCAGTGGAAGCAGCTCCTGAATGCGGGTCACAATGCTCCGGAGAGGAAGAGGTTCGTGGGGGAGCTGAAGACCACCCTGGCAGACCTCTTGAAGAGCAAGGACGAACCGCTCTTTGCAGAGCTCTTCGACGCCTACGTGGCCTCCATACTCAAGCTGGGCCTCTGCAAGGAGGCGCCTCTGTACAAGGACGTCTTTAGTCTGCTGCAGACCGTCTTCGAGCACCCGTCCTCGCAGCAGATGCTCGAGGCCTGCCTGAACACGCTGCGCAACCTGGTGCTGGAGCTGCGCCAGAACGAGCTGATGGTGGTGTTCGATGCCCTGAAGCCCACCCTATCCGCTGGCATTCAGTGCTGGACTAAGCAGAAGTGCGAGGGCAGCTTCCTCGAGGAGTGGAAGCGGGCCATCCAGGAGAAGTTCCGCAAGCTGCCCATGAAGAGCATGGCCAACCAGGTGAGGGACATCTTCAAGGGCGACGACCTCTTCGTCATTATCCCCTCGGTGTGGAGCTTGAACCCGGAGAAGCTGACGGATCGGCAGAAGGAGCGCTTCGCCGAGAAGTCGGACATTCCGGCGCTGTACAACGACATGAGTCAGTCGCAGGACTCGGCCTCCATCAAGCCCTGGACGCCCAAGAAGGTGGTCATCGCCAGGAGCAAGCAAGGCGAGCTGGCCTTGACCGGCAAGGACGAGGTCGAAGAGGTGGTCGAGGGCACGCCCAGCGACGAGTCCGAGAAGGATCAAGCAGCAGCCGGGACAGTCATTGTCTCCACGCCAACCCGCAAAGGGCCCGGCCGCAAGAGTCGCGCCCAAAAGGAGGAAGAAGCCAAGACCAAGGCCCTAGAGGAGGCACCAGTTCGCCAGACACGACAGCGCGCGGCTCAGCAGGAAGCACCACCCACACCTGATCACCAGTCCAGGTCGCCGAAGAAGCTGCCACCGCCCTCGACCACTCAATCCGCAGCAGGTAAGCGAAGCAGGTAGCCGCTGTACCTGAGATCTTAATCCCCAGCCTTCTACCTTCCACAGCTGCCGGCAAGCAGACAAAGGCCGCCAAACCCACCCCTGTTGCGATAAATGTGCAGAGCGAGGACCTCTTCCCGGAAGTCGAAACCGAAGCCGAACCAGAACCGGTTCAGGTTCAAAAACCCGCCCCTGCTCCGGAGATCCAGCTAACTCCGCCGGAGGTGCCTCTGGAGGCTGTGCCGTCAACCCAACTGCCGGGGAGCACTGCCGAAGACATGCCAGCTGCCATGGCAGTGGCTGCCGTAGAGACATCGCCGAAGAAGTCCAACCCAACGCGTCTGTGCAACTTGGTGGGTGCAAATATTGAAGTTTGAAAGCTTAAGAGCTCGCTATCTAATCTCCAATCTCTACAGAACTCTCCGCCAGATCGCAAGCACACGAACAACTCCACAAGTCCCACGCTTCGGCCCAAGCCCACCGGCCACCTGACGGGCCGCGGAGCCCAACTGATCAACATGATCCGCAACAAGAAGCTGGACACTGCCACCGGATCGCCTGCCTACGCCACGCGCCAAATCCAGCATCAGGGCACTCCGGCTCGTGTCCTCGATCGGGCCGAGCAGGTGTCCACGCCCACCAGCGAGCTGAACGAGCTGACGGGCACCGATTACGCCTCCACGCCGATTCAGGCCCCTCCGCCCAAGGATCTGCTGACTTTCTCCAAGAGATTGCCTTCGCCCTCGGCCAGTCCCTCGGTGAGCATCCTGAAGCGGAAGTTGCGCTGCGACAGCCTCGACGATGTCACCTTGGACTCGCCGGCGCTGAAACGCAAGCGAGTGAGCTTCCACGACCCGCCAGTGTCCGTGACCAAGGAGTACCTGCGGGACTCGGAGGAGACGCGTAGCACCCTGAAGCCCAAGCGCTGTCTGCTGATGGAGAAGGTGGCCCAGACCAGTGAGGCGCGCCAGGCGCTGAGGAGGCGGGGCCGCCTGGACAGCATCATCGAGATCGAGCGCTTCGCCAGCGAACAGACGGCCAGGACGGCGACGACGGACAAGAATTTGGACAAGTCCTCGGGTGAAGCTCCCGAGGAGGACGCCTTTACCACCTTGAAGTGGAACGACACAACTGCCACGCACAACACAAGCCACACCGTGGAGCATGCGAAACACATGGAGGTGGAGGCGGAGCCAGAGCCGGAGACGGCTGGCCAGGATCTGGCCATCATGGATCCAGAGGCCGCCCTCGATCTGGTGGTGGAGCAGCTGCCGCTGGAGACCGTGTTGCAGCGCTACTTTGACCAGGGCGAACTAAAGAGCGCCGGCACCCTGGCCAAGTTCCTGTCCACCCAGATGGCGGCCAATGACAAGCTGAAGACGAACGTGCTGGAGACGCTGTCGGAGAATCACTCCAAGGACTTCCTGGACCACGCCGTGCGCGAGAATCTCTCGTCGGTGGTGTGCGACCGCCTCAACCCCAACTCGGTGCTGGACTACGTCTGTGCCAAGTCCAAGATCAGCCACAGCTGCCGCAGCGGTCTGCTGGCCCAGGTTCCCGAGATCCTCAAGAGCGGCCCTCGCTCCGAGGTCGAGCGACTGGCCTTTGTGCAGCAGCTTCTGCTGCAGTGCAGTCCCGGCGACGACCAGCTGCTCGATCTCATCGATCTCCTGATGCGCACTCGTCGCGAGCGGAACAGCAGCTCCACATCCCTGGCATCCAAGGGCAGTGGACTCGCCTCCGTGCTTGCCAGCCCCGACAACGTGGCCGAGACCGCCGCGGACTCCTCCTCCAACCTTTGAGCTGGTTGGGAGAGCTAGAAATATGACACAGGCGGCCATGGTCCTTGCTCAAGGATGGAAATTCATTTGTATCTGCTTTAGTATTAGTTAGTTTTTAGTTTGATTAAGTTTAAAGATGATTATAAGTATGCCCGTTGGTGTATTATGTTTCGCTGCAAGGATTTGCTTCATTTTACAAAATAAATTTCAATTATTACTTATTAAATCAAAGGTAATTCCCCCTTTATTAAACCAGAGAAGATCTCTTATTCGCTATAGTTTCGAAACGCACCTTTCCTTCATAGTCGATTGACATTAAAACTTGGGAAATCTTATCAGTTAAATGCTTGTTTATGTCAATTTGTGATTCCGGCTACGCCCATGGTGACGCCATAACTTTTCCAAACAGACAGATAAACAATTACTATGATTAGCCACTAATTAATGACCACTAATCACCGATGAGCTCAATGAACTAGTGAGTATGATAAGATATCACGTATACGCAATCATGACGAGGCTGTTAAATGGCTTTTACCAATTGATAAAATGATAAAAATATAGAGCACTCCGAACACTTTCCTATAGAGCATCTTAAAAGTCCACCTATATTTATACTTGATATTTTGGGGGTCAAGCTGTGCCACCTTCACTGGAGGGCATGCCGGCAGTTAACCAGTTGCCGGTCCCAACCCTATCTGGCTGCTTTGTTGTTCCCTGGTCGCGGCAAAGTCAAATAATCGCCCCGCCGTTTGTCGCGTCCACTGATAATGTTCACGTGCTAGCCAAACAACGCGTCGTCGTCGACATCGGCAGATAGAGATGCGACGAGCGGCGGCGATGGCTGCAGAGAGGAAAAAAGGGTTAATTAGGTCTTTAAATTAAAATAAAATACCTATAACTAATATAATATGTTTTAGTATGGAATATAATATTAATTTGATATTTTATAATATAAATCTAGGAATTTTACATTAATAAAGAAAATATTTAAATTTTTAAAGGGCATATATATTATTTATTAAGTTAAGTTAAGCAACGCCGAAGGCCTCAGATAGGAAAATTGAAGGGCTTGAAATAGGGGCTAATTAAGTCTTTAAGTCAATATAAAATCTATATGAGAAGCACTTATAATTAATATATTAGGAATATATATATTTATACTACATATTTAGGAACTCCACATTAAATAAAATCATATATTATTATGTAAAGATCAAATATACTATTCAAAAATAGAAATTTTTTGATGATAGTTCAATATCATATTTTTAAGATAAAAATTAAATAAATTGATCAAGTCATTATAACGACAAGATCTTAAGTCAATTTATTTTTCTGTGTACAAGTTTTTTAACTTATATGTATATACAGAGGTTATACCCGAAGGTATGTGTCTCCGTCTCCGTCGCCGACTTGCTGGCAGTTGTGCAAGCAATATTCCAGCGTGGGCGTAAAGAGCGCTCTGCACGCCGCCGTTGCGTGTTGAGCGTCCGTATCCGTGTCCGTGTCCGGCGGACACTTCTTGGGTACGGATACCTTGTATCAGTTACAGGCGGCGTGATAAGTGCGCTTTCGGCACAATTAGCCCAGACGCTGTGTTGTCTTTTTGGGAATGCCAAGGTCGTTTGTAGGTCCGCTACTTAGCGGCGGGTCTCTGGGCGTATAAATAGCCATGGAAAGTTCTTGCTCGAGTTGCGCAAGTGAAACTGACCTACCTAACCCGCCTACATCTCGTGTGGGCCGTGTGACGTAGCCGCCGGCACTTGAGTCTCCTGCGCCGTCTGCTCTCTGTCTCGCCGTCAGCTGATCTTTGGACACACGGGAATGGCCTCTTGAGGTATCTGCCGGTTGGACTTTCGCATCCATGATTCATTCATAACCGTTTTGGGTGCCTCGGAATCTCGAAATGCGTAAAGCACTTGTGAAATGGCTCTTATCGGCACCGAGTTCCGTTCCTAATTCGATGTCGGTGGAAATTCACGGAAGAGCAGCCTTGCTGGCGAGTGTTGCTCCCCGGTCGCAAATGTTGTTGCTTTATCAGGCCGCGCCACATAATTGAATAATCTGGCGTGCGGAGAGCGCGAAATAATAAAAATATCAGATACGCGGCCCGTCCGCCGCCAGTTACAGAATAAATTCGCTCGGGACACGACGTGGGCGCATCTCGCAGGTGCCAAATCCGAGGTAGAAAATCGGGGAAATTCGAGAGTGAGAGGGGTTATATATATACGACACTCTATAGATTTATATAGATGCTGCTGTCGGGTTGTTTTTTGCGAATCTCTTGATATAATCGGCGGTGGCGCGAAATAATTAAAGATTTCTTTGTTTCGGTATCGCTTTCCGCATAGTTGGAACATGTGTTTCGAATTAAATAATGCAGAGTGACTTTATAAATAATTTTTGAGCAAGTTTGATGATATACTTCTTCTAACTAACTAATTAAATAATAATAAGTGCAGCTTTTATAAGCTATACAAATAATTTAAACCACCAAAAAGTAAAGGATGTTTCTGGAATCTATAGCAAACTTAATTAATACCTCTTAAGAATAAGATTATTTCAAAACTTTTGATGAAAATGTGAGACATTGGAGAAATTCGATTAAAATATTGAAAAACGAAATTTCAGTGCAACAGTGACAGTTTTATTTCTCTGTTCACAAAAGTATTCTTAAGCTCCAGCATCGGCAACATTCGTGCATAAAGCCGAACGGCTCGGGGCCCTCGGGGACACTGTGTGTGCACCGCTGCTTAAGGTTTTCTTAAAGATTTATCAACACAACACCAAAGGATTGTTCTATCTTTGAGATATTGCTTGAAATTTATCACAAAGCGATCCCGTTGGCACCTCTGACAGATGGGAGATGGCTGCAGCACGAGAATCTGGCGAATACCTTGCCTGCTGCCAATTGGCTAATTAGCCGGGGCCCCAAGAGGTCTGGGCACTGAGGGGGGGCGTGGCACTACGCGAACAGCTGATGGCGCCGCGACACGAACTGCAACGAAAGTTTCGCCGAGCGGCAAAAAAAGCTGCAGCAGTGCACTTTTCGCAGAGCGACGGCGACTGGCGAATCAAACGGACGGCGCAAGCGGAGGATTCTCGCTTCCAGTTCTCAGTTCACAGTTCCAGGTAGCAGCGATTCGGATAGGGAATCCCACCCATCACCGTGCAATCCAGAGCAGTAGGTGAGCTCAATAGTTGCCTTGCCTTGGCCGAGTGTGGAGGCCAGAGAACGAGAGGAGGACCTGAACGGCGGCGGAAAAGTGACTCAAACTCTGATGTAATCATTTTCACATGCTGTTACGCCCGCTAAAAAAATCGTTCCGTTCGCATTCACATTCGCATTGTCGGGCGTCGGAAATCGTGCGTTTCGGCTCGGATTCGGGTTCAGTCTGTTGCTGAAGCACTCGCGGCCTGGAAGCCAAAAGGTAAACAGAGTCCGAACTGGATTGAATTGGATAGCGTTGGATATACCTCCAAAGAGATCGGGAGCAGGGATTACGCTGCATCTTTAGCCTGGATTTCCGCTTCCCCAACATCATATCATCTCATACTGACGCCTGGCGGTATTGATTTAACACTCTTGGATTCCGCCTTACGCGCTGGATGGTTGGATGGGAATGTGGAGAGTGTTCCGCCCTTCCAACGAGAGCAGAGCTTCGGCTCTTCTTGCCCCAAAGCTTTGGGCAAAAGCTTCAGTCAGCTGTGAATGAGCTGAGAGATATATAGAGAGAGCCACAAAATAGTGCAAACTTAGTTCGGAATTCAATTAGCTCTCAGTTCTCTTGTCTATATCTCAGTCCCGCACAGAGCCATTATAAGTTGTTTCAGGCCAGATTTATGGTGTTTATGTGATATCATCAGATGCCAATTGAAGCGGAGGGATATAGAAATAAAACAAGTTTAAAGCGTCAGTACTTATACGGATGTGTCAAGAGCTGGAAGTATTTAAATAAACATTGTACATGAGACCGAACATACAAATTTAAAGTGTTTACAGATGGAATTCATTATTGAGATGAGAATATAGTTAAAGTAGTTCCAGATGCTAAACTGTTGTTTAAACTTCAATTTACTATATAACTAAAGAACTAAAATATTATTTACAAGTAATGTTATGTTAAAGGTGTCATAGCTCTAAGTATTTAAAGTTCTATTCATAATAGCTGAGATTTAGGACATAAAGAATTAAAGCCATAAAGATTCCCTTTTTTAGGCCTACTTTAAGCATTAAAATTTAGACTTAAGTATATTTTTTGCCAATTAATTCAAAACCTTAAAAATAATATTATTAATTAGTTCTCTTTTACCCTTTCAGCACAATTAAATCCTCGATCGTTTTAACAGTTTCGTGAGAGTTAGCCGAGATGTCCTCGCGAATGTTCAAGTTCGGCGTGACAGCCGCCAGTGCGGCTGTGGGTTCCGTGTTGGCCTCGTACACCCTGGACCGCTGGAACTCCCCTCATGTGGTAGGTACTCTCCGTTGGCCAGTTCCAAAACATCTTCTAACCTTTCTTCGGCGTCTCTCCCAATCCAGGTGAATAACTCCACGCAGCGTCCGCCGAAGAGGAAGCGTACGCTGCCTCCGAGATCGGATCAAATCAAATCCCTGATGAGCGGCGAAGAGTTTGATGTGCTCATCATAGGCGGCGGTGCCACTGGAGCGGGTTGTGCCCTGGACTCCGTGACCAGAGGTGAGTTGTAAGGGATACTCCAAGCTAGTCTCCTTACTTATGTTATTCTGGATATCATTAAGGCATGAAGACCGCTCTG
The DNA here is from genome assembly GCA_014170255.2 of Drosophila triauraria. Lineage (NCBI taxonomy): Eukaryota > Metazoa > Arthropoda > Insecta > Diptera > Drosophilidae > Drosophila > Drosophila triauraria. The sequence goes on from CM024335.1 coordinate 11,067,846, forward strand.
GTGGAACTGGATGACTTTGCCAGCGGCACTTCATCGCGCTCCACCAAGCTCATTCACGGCGGAGTGCGTTATCTGCAGAAGGCCATCCTGGGCGTAAGTTTCAGCACCTCGTAGCTAGGGCTTCCGTCCATTGTAGAGTGCTAATTGTCATGTGTAATCTCAGCTAGACCTTGAGCAGTACCGCATGGTGAAGGAGGCGCTGCAGGAGCGCGCCACCATGCTCGAGTCCGCGCCCCACTTGACCCACCCACTGCCCATCATGCTGCCAGTCTACACGTAACTTTGAAGACATAACATCCTTCGACTCCTTAATAAACCCCACTCCCTCTCCCTAGGTGGTGGCAGGTCCCCTACTACTGGGTGGGCATCAAGGCCTACGATCTGGTGGCCGGCGATCGCAACGTGAAGAGCTCGTACTATCTGTCCAAGAAGGACGCCCTCGAGCTGTTCCCCATGCTCAAAAGGACAAGCTGTGCGGCGCCATTGTCTACTACGATGGCCAGCAGGATGATGCCAGGATGTGCCTAGCCGTGGCCTTGACAGCCGCTCGCCATGGAGCCACCGTGTGCAATCATGTGGAGGTCAAGGAGCTGCTCAAGAAGGACGACGGCACTGGCAAGCAGGTGCTGTGCGGAGCCAAGGTCAAGGACCATATCTCCGGCAAGGAGTTCACCGTGAAGGCCAAGTGCATTGTGAATGCCGCCGGACCCTTCACGGACTCCATCCGCAAGATGGACAACCCGACGGTGAAGAGCATCTGCTGCCCCAGCTCCGGTGTCCACATCGTGCTGCCTGGCTACTACAGCCCCGATCAGATGGGTCTGCTGGATCCCTCGACCTCCGACGGACGCGTCATCTTCTTCCTGCCCTGGCAGCGACAGACCATCGCCGGCACCACCGACCTGCCCTGCGAGATCACCCACACCCCCACACCCACCGAGGACGAGATCCAGTTCATCCTCAGCGAGATCAAGAACTATCTCAACGCGGACGTGGAGGTGCGCCGCGGCGACGTGCTCTCCGCCTGGAGCGGCATCCGCCCGCTGGTCTCGGACCCCAACAAGGACGACACCCAGTCGCTGGCCCGCAACCACATCGTCCACGTCAGCCCCTCCAATCTCATCACCATCGCCGGCGGCAAGTGGACCACCTACCGGGCGATGGCCGAGCACACCATCGATGCGGCCATTAAGGGTGAGTCTGGCTTCCTGTTTTCGTTAATCTTCATTCATCTCTCATCCTCCCAATAGCTTGCAACCTGAAGCCTGAGCGGGCCAGAGGCCGTGACCTCGTACCTCAAGATCGAGGGCGGCCAGGGCTGGACCCCGACCATGTACATCCGGCTGGTGCAGGACTTCGGCCTCGAGTGCGAGGTGGCCCAGCACCTGGCCAAGTCGTACGGCGACCGCGCCTTTGCCGTGTCCAAGATGGCCTCGCTGACCGGCAAGCGTTGGCCCATCATCGGCAACCGCATCCATCCCGAGTTCCCGTACATCGACGCCGAGATACGTTACGGAGTGCGCGAGTATGCCTGCACCGCCGTGGACATGATCGCCCGCCGACTGCGTCTGGCCTTCCTAAACGTACAGGCCGCCCAGGAGGCCCTGCCCGTCATTGTGGACATCATGGGCGAGGAGCTCAACTGGTCCAAGGACGAGAAGGAGCGCCAGATCAAGGCGGCCACCGAGTTCTTGGCCAACGAGATGGGCCACACCGTCAACCGCACCTCCAAGGAGCGCATACCCATCAAGCTGTCCAAGGAGGAGATCCAGACGTACATCAAGCGCTTCCAGCTGATCGACAAGGACAAGAAGGGCTACGTCTCCATCAACGACATCCGCCGGGCGCTCAAGACCTTCGGCGAGGGCGACGTCTCCGGCGAGCAGCTGCACGAGATCCTGCGCGAGATCGACACCAACATGAACGGCCAGGTGGAGCTGGACGAGTACCTTCAGGTGGGTCTCGGTTTGCCAAGGAAATTCTTTAATTGCATACAAGTTTTATAAAATCCTTAAAATAAATTCCAGATGATGTCCGCCATCAAGACGGGCGACGTGGCCTACTCCCGGTTCGCACGCATGGCGAGTTGGAGGAGCAGAAGCACGAGGCGGCCAACCTGAAGACAAAGATCACCGTGGACCGATCCGGAGGCGGCCTGTAAGGGGACAAGCGACTTAACACAACGACAACCACATCACCCGGCCATTTGAGGCGAGGACTAGGCTTAAGATCGAATGGTTAGGATCAAACTTATTTACATTTTGCTGTTAATAAAACTCTTTCAACTCACCCAGGTGTCCTTCGTTGGGTTAGATTAGTTAATTCGGCAGCTTGCCTCGGCTTTTGGGGCACTGGGATCTGGCTGTGGCTGGGCGGCACCATTCTGGTTGGGATTGGCCCTTGGCTGAGGTTGAACGCTGGCTTTGGGCTTGGCTGCAGGCTGTGCCTTTTTGGCGGCCACTGGGGGTTGGGCTTTCGGTTGCTTTGGCTGGACTGGAGGAGGAGTCACCTCCTTGGCAGGCTTTGGTTGGTTTTGGTTGGGATTTGGTTTGGGCTTCTGCTCATTCGGTTTTGGATTTGGTTTGACCTGGACAGGTTCCACCTTAGCCTTGGGCTTTGCTCCGGTTTGGGACTCTCCATTCTTCTTCTGAGCGTTGGGATTTGGATTTGGATTTGGTTTGGCCTGGACAGGCTCCACCTTAGCCTTGGGTTTGGTTTCGCCTTGGACAACCGCCACCTTCTTAGGCTCATTGGGTTTTGGACTCGGCTTGGCCACCGGCGGAGACTCCACCTTTGTCTGGGTCTTGGTGCCCTGTACATTCGAGGGCTTGTTCTCCAGCCCATTGTCCTTGCCGCCATTACCTTCAAAGTAATCAAGGTTACTAAAGCTTCGATTTTGGTTTATTTTTCGATGTGTTACTGAAAGAGGTCAGCACGAGGTTCTTAAAGTCATCGGTGAGGTTGCCGTCGGCGCGCCGGAAGGTGTACTGGGCCCCAAGCACGCAGTTGACCAAGTCCTTGCGCTGGTTGCTGCTCAGGTCGGCGATCATGTCCAGCTTGGGGTCCCAGAAGAAGGGCAGCTTGCCCTTGCCCTGGCCGAGGACAGGCTGAGGACGTCGGACAGCTTGGTCAGCATCTGGAAGGATTAAATGTTAAGAATATATGGCTGAGAGTATTTTAATTATTAGATATTCGCCTCGATTATTAGTTCCGAATTGGATCGGTTCCAGTAGCTGGCATCCTGGCGCGTCACCTCCCAGAGAAAGAGCGTCTTGATGTAGTAGCTCTTCAGATTGCTCATGTTGTTCTTGGTGTTGCGGTGCTGCTTCAGCAGCCGGATGGCGTTCCTCAGATTGTTCTTGCCGTGCAGCAGCTTCTTCTCGGCCTCGTAGTAGGAAGCCCGGAAGGACACGTTCTCGGGCTGGGCTGGCTTCATGGGCTTGGGAATGGCGTCCCAGTACTCGGTCTGGCCAAAATGCTGCCTCTGCTCCGGCGCGAGGATGTTCTGGGCGGCCTTCAGCCTGATGGCTGGGACAAAGTCCACAGAGTACTGGTAGCAGCCCTTCACCTCGATCGTGTGGGCGGGGCCGCACTTCTTGTACTTGAGGGGCGAGACCACACCGTTCACCTCGATCTGGTTGCCCATCTTGAGGAGGGCCTGGCTCATCAGTCCCTGCAGCAAGCTCTGCAGCTTGTCCTCCAGCAGCTGCTGCTTGTTGTTGACGATCTTCTGCAGAAGCTGGAAAATCGGCTTGTTTTGCACTTGATTCTCTAGGATCTGCATCACCTTGGACATGTCCAGGATCACGTTGCCTGGCGAACATCGAAGGGGTACTAAATGGAACGAAATAAAAACTGGAAAACTTACCTGGCTTGCGGGGATCAGCCTTGACAATTATCTTGTCATTCTCGGGAAACTGCAGATGAATCACCAAATCGAACTCATCCGGCATCGCAACCTTCAGGTTGTCTCCATAACTTCCTGCAATGGAAGCCCTCTTTTTATTGCTATGCAGTTAATAAAAGTAAATAGTTAAACAACCAACGAGCAAACAATAAAGTGAATCCGCCAGATATCTTATCGTTATTCCTGGAAAAGGGCTTTGGCATAAGCGAAACTTTGACCACGAGAACGTTGTAAATTAGAATGTTTGTTACAAGAAATATTTTTGTTATATTTTCTCTTACACATGGCTTAAAATAACCAATATCGAGTCCTAGCGATTACAGATGGATGTATGTATAATATTTAGGCACTTAAAATCGGAAAACATAGATTCAAGAGTAGGATGTCCACCGTTTCATTTTAAAGTAAAAAATGCACAGCTAAACAGTTTGTGGGAATGCGATTTCTTAAGTAAACAAACAAGTTTGCCACAGATTTTGCACGAACTCGGGCTCCCATTCCTTCTTTGTTCGCTCTCCAACAACTCAGCAGCCAATTTTAGCTCAGAAATTCAGTACAAATAGGGTCTGTTCATAATTTAAAAAAAAAATAAATCTCACTTACTTGATGCACCAAAGAAAATTCAAGAACAAAAAGAAGGAGCAGGGCTTGACGAGCTTGCATAACAATTCTTCTGAAGTAAAACTTTTTAATTCTAAGACAAAATTCACAGATAAACTGATAAAAATCAAAAAATTATAACCTAAAGCTAAGAGAACACGACTTGTCAGTAAAAACAGCCTTAAATCTTTAAAGAATGAAGCTTTTAGAATATAGATGCTTCATTCTTCAGTACTCGACCTTTCAGCTCACAATTACATCAATAGTTCCTAACTATCGTTTAATCATTTATTTCTGAATTTATTAATGTATTTAATACAAGTCTTAGCCACTCTATATCTTAGCTCATAAATATTTGAGTGGATTATATCTGCCACTTATTATTTTCTTGTTAGATAAACCCCCGAACACACTTATTTAGCACTTGTGATAACACCAAGGGTATACAACTTTCGGCGTTCGCGAATCTTAGCTTTCGCTTTAAATCGCAACATTTAGCAATTTAGCTTATCACCGGAAAATAGTGAAGATAAAGCCGGGCTGTAAATTGTATTCAAATATAATTCACCGATTTCCGGATCTGACCTGGTTAATTGCAACTCTCTAAGTGCATTCCGGTCTCACTTCTCGCTTTCTCACTTGGGAACACGAACTCCCAGTCGCGGATACACACTTGAAATGGCGAACTGAGACCTACACCTACCTCCCAGTGTGTATCCATTGACCAGCTTGCCCAGAGGCTCGTGGCTCTTCCAATGGCCGTAGATCTCCTTTCGCAGGGCGTCGTAGTGGGCGGTGTACTCCGCCCGGTGCTCGTCGAAGTTGATGTAGTTGGCGTTCGCATGGATGAGGTTATTTTCCAAATTCCTTGCCATTGCGCTACCGTCGCTAATCGCCGCCGAATGCTATCTGAACCATCAATTGAGCTGCGGCGAACGTCGAAACCTACGCTGCTTTGCTCAGAGACGTGGCGCTCTCTCAGCTCTCCGGATTGCCAGCTGATCGGCAAAACAGAACTCTTCGCTGTGGGTTGGGCGAAGATTGATAAAATAAATATTTTTTGGGGAGTCTAGCAGTAAACAATTAACCCTTTGGCAATGCAATTAAAGAAGAGAGTAATGTAAAATATTATTGATATTATATTATAAATTATTACAGCTTTAATTCTCTGAAATAAAATAAACTAAATGAGAAACTGAAATGATAAAATAAAAGAGAATAGGATTCCAAGCTGTGAAGATTAATGACAATTTACGAGCTGAGTAGAATTTTGATAACTTAAAATATAAACTAGAATATATAGAAAAGAAAAAACATACTTATATGAACAAACAAAAAGAATTAAGAAGCAACAGAAGAGAGTCCTTATCAAAACAACTTCAGAAGATGTTTACTTTTTTCGTTCTGGGAACCACGCACCGTCGGCACAATCTGGTAAATTAGGTTTAGGGATTCCCCATATTTCAAGAGTTCCTTGGTAAGTCCCGCAAGGAAATAAAACATCCGGCCAGGCATGGGTTTTTAAAATGCAATTTCAAGAATATTTTATTGATCGGTATTTTTAATTTAAGTGGTATTCATATTGATTTTCCATTAGCGCGTCGCATTTTTGCATTTTTGCGGAATTGAGAGAACAATCTTAATTCATTGATCCGTAAATTGAATGTTATTACATATGCACCTCGCCACGTTTTCGCTTTGCTTTTGCTTTTATTTATGCACGTATAAATACTAGGGAGTTGCAAAAATATTTTACAATAACAATAAAAAGTACGATCGATAGTTGGTACGTTGGATAATTGATAGATAAATAGAGTAACAAAGGCGTAGGCCAATAAAGCGTGGAGCTCTTCGAAAATCTTAGTTCTCAACTAATGTGTCGGGGGAGGGAGTAGGTGACTGTGGACACTGTGGAGGGTCTTCGAGAGAAGAATTGAAACCACTTGCAGCTGGTTGGGTTGTTCAGAGCGGACTCCGGGTGGAAGAGGAGGGTTTGAAGGAGGTCTTAACCTGTCCCGATCTGCTCTCGGAGGATCTCTCCCCGTTGATTATGTACACAGATACTTCTGAATCAAAGTCTGCGGCTGCGCGGGTTCTCGTTCATCGATGGCGATGTGTTTGCGTTTCTGCTCAGTTGCGTTCACTTCAGTTAAGTATATATATAAGTTTGCTTATGTAAAAAAGAGTAAAAAGACGCACATATCTCGCGGCTGGCGCCAAAACTTAATGCTTAGCTTATAACTATATATATATATATATATATATCTGCCCGTTATGTGTCTATGTATTTGCGAGAGATGCAATATTGTTTATATGCCATGTTATCGGGTGGTAGTAGAAAATTGGAAGAGAAAAAGAGTGGCGCATATGCTAAGTTACACGATAAGTATGCTCTATCTATGTGAGTGAGTGAGTGTCTATATATAATTGATTTTTACACAATTTATCGCACGGTGAACGATAAACATTTAGCGATTATCGATTAACGATCAACGATGAGCCATCGCCGGATGAAACTCAAGGCTAATCGTGTACATATATGTATAGGTATCTATCTAATCGCAGATACACTGAGAACATTGAGAAACGTTTCGAGTTTTTTTTTTTTGGTTGTTTGCTAGAGTTTTTATAATTAAGAGTTTAGGTTTAACTTTGAGACTTTTTGCACAGCATTTATTTTTATACATCCTCGTTTATGTTCTAAGTATTCATATGAGTACACGGTAGTACGCTCCGTACACGTACGAATCGAGTAAAAACCTCTCTATACAAATCCAAAACCAATGTAAACCAGTGAATCAAAAATAAATGCGAGTTTCGTTAACTAATCCGAGTGTAAAGGTTGGAAGCCGGACAACAAACAATCGAAAAGAAGCCTGGAAGGTAACTCTAGGGCAGGGCTGCCCACACAGTGCACTTGAGAGCTGAAAAATCCGGCTCGAAGTACTCAATGACACTGTGTGCGCATCTCCGCTTAGGGGATAGTCAGAGGGCTTAGGTGTGGCAGAGGGAGAAGGAGTAGGTTTGGAAGAGGGGCTGCAGCTACCGTAGAGCGTATAATGAATCAGTCTTTGCGCGTCACAAGTCGTCAATCGAACGGGGAAACGATACGATAAATATATCGAAATCAACGCTAAGCGGGGATTGGAATCAAGGATATCGGGTATTTCGGAGTGGGGCTACTAATGCGGACTCGGCTGAGGATCCTCGGGCTTACAAACCGTACAAAAACTAGCTAGATACAAACATACAATACACTTTATCAGTAATATCATCGATTCGACTCGATTAGCTTTTCGATTTTGGTTTCCGTTGTATACAAAGTAGATAATTTTATCGAATTACAAATATAATTGCGGTACGAGTACGTAATTAGTGTAAATACAAGTAAAACAAGTTAACAAGCTTTAATGCAATAATCCGCCTCGAATTCGCTTAGAGTCGACGTTAACGTTAGGTTCGAATTAGAATTAGAATTAGTGTTAGAATTATAATTAGAGTAGAGTAAAGTTAGAGTTTGGTGTGGGTTAGCTTTGAGCCTAGCCAAAAATTGAATTACAGAATCGAGAGCGGAGCGTTTAGTATGCAAAGTGGTAGTAGATCCATATCCATATCCATATGTATATATATCCATATATATATGTATGTATATAGCGCACATCCGTTCGGACATCCGCCGGCTTGTTTACTCGTAATTGGTGCGTTTCCATTTCGTTAGGTTTAGAGTTACAAAAAGTACTTAAGAGAGTAGTAACGAATAAAAATGTCATCCTGCCCTCGGCTATCGGTATGTTTACATACATATTATACATAATATATATGTATCCAAGTATATATGTTGTGTGGGTGTATATATATATACGCGTGTTTATCGAATACAATACAATACGTACAATAAAAAAATGTATAATTAGATTTATAATTTCTTTAGAATTGAATTTCAATACAAATGAACGCGAAGAGCTGCGCCAGCGTTGTGGTAACCTTCTTCTGCACTTGATTTTTGTGTAACCTGAATACAAAAATACATTATCATAAATATATTTATATTTATATGTATATGTATATATTTATACTTATATATGTTTATATGTTTGCGTGTATATGTATGTTATGTATGTATATGTATGCAATTGGTAATTAACTGTCTGGTTACGACAACGACAAAACGATTTCGATACGGATTTGTATTTGGATGAGATGTGGTTGCTACTGCCGGCTGCCTCTTGTGGATCCTCTCTACTTGTTGTTCTGCGCCATCACGTGGGGCGACTTGTAGAAGTTCTGCACAAACTCCGAGAGGCTGTAGACCGCTCCAGGACCCTTGCCGGCGCTCATGCAGATGAAGTCTCCCAGACAATGCAAGTTGGCTGCGGCGAAGGAATTACAAGAGTTAAGTCTGGGAACTTAGGATCAGAATCTCCATCACTTACTGTTGGAGAGAATGGGTGGATATGAGGGCGGCGGCTTGATCCAACTGCCATCCGGTCGACGCATGTGACGCCTGTCCGAGGAGAACTCAATGAGATATGTGTCTGCGGGTATGACTCTGAAGAATCTGTAATTGAAATCAAATTAGTTGTTGGCTCTTTGTGGCTATTCTTTTCTCAAAGACTCACCTGTGGTGCTCCGGTCGCAGGGCCAGATCGGAGCGGAACGTCTCTGTCACGTACTTGTGGAAGTATGTGGGAAAGGGCAGCGTGGTGTCCAGATCGAACACCAAGCAGCGGTTCGGCGAGGGATTGTGCATAAAGAAGACGTGGTAGTCCTGCAGGTTTAAATTGGTTTTAAAATAATTTCATAGAACTTCAATAGGGCCCCTTACTCACCCATATCACAACTTGATCGTCGCCGCGCCCGGCCTTCTGGCGCCAAAGCGGCACGGTGCGACCCTCGTTGGAGACGAAGACGGCGTAGCACTTGGATAGCTCCTCGGGCCGCGTCCGCTTCACCTGCTCGCAGAGCTTCCACACGTTCTCCTCGCTGCAGGATGGAAGAAAAACGTGAGCAATCGATAGATGCACTGCTTGAGACTAAGATTAGATGGGGAGTCAAAGTTCCAGTTCCAGTCCGGGTACGGGTGCGGGGGGTAATCCCTGCACGAAATGTCAAGTGGCTGGGCTCATTCCTAACCTTTATCAGCAACAGGCCGCCTCTTGGCATTATAATAATCGATTTTGCTCGGCACGCGGCCTCGAGTTCTCGTTCTCGGACTCGTTCTCGGTGTTTATGGCTCTTTTGAAATAAATTCCAATCAATTTGGCTGCCACACATTGTTGCTCGCATGTTGGCGTGGGCTAAGGATACGGATGGCGGCGGGGTCGCCCAGGTGCATGCGAGTGGGGCATTAAACTAGGTGGCACAACAACAACGAGAACGGCCATATCAACAGTTACAGCCACAAGGACTCAGGCGGAGGAGGCCAAGAAGTGGGCGGCAGGTGGGTAGGTTGAGGAAGGTTGCCCACTCAAGTGGCGCGGTCAAAAGTCGCGACTGAAAGTGGCTCGCGGCGATATCGTGAGCTGGTGTTATTAATGCGCCGCCAGGCAGAGATTGCCCGTGAAAGGGGGTTAGGTGCACGTAAAGAAAATTTAAGGGATTTTATATGGTAATGAAAACGGAATTAGCGAGTGGAGTGCTTTTATAAAGCGAATTAAAGTGTTATTCTTTAAGAATGATGTTTTTTTATAGGAAATAAACCTAATCATTTCTTCGTATTCCAAGACTGTTTTCTTTGAGTGTACTTGGAGCTGAAATGCCAGAAGGCAGTGTCTAAAGTTTGGGCCACAGATGGCGCTGCTGTGGTGTGTGTATGCGGGCGGGAAAATGAGAGCGGGAGGCTTTTTCCAGACTGGAAGGGAGAGATGATGAGATGACGAGCAGGAATCTGAGTGCAAATGTGAGTGCGCCAGAGTGTTGACGATTATGCCATTTTCCCTCTAGATCTAGCGTTTTTTAATTGGCAAATTTGTAATAAATGTGAGGTGAATTTTCAAGAATTGATCTGTATCCTCTCATTATACAATAATATAAGGTAGTCTCAACAGTTCTGATGGGCACAATAAATATTCTGCTTTCCCGCTTCGCTTCCAGAAGAACATACTTGAAAGAGGTTAAAGGAAAAGAGGAAAAGGTGCCCCTCATCAGTATTTAGCGTGGCTACCACTTGTTGACAGCTAGAACTCGTTGGGAATTATAATGCAACGCAATTGTATCATGGTATAACCAATTAAAATCGAATTCTTGCCGTTTTGTACAATATAAAATTAAAAACTTGAAGGAATGCTATTAACAGGACTTAAACTTTGCCTTAGGAAGTGGAAGAGTTGAGAATAATTAAGTTTTTCGCACTTTAGGTATATTTTTAAATAGTTTTTAAAAGAAATTAGAAATCAAATTTTTTTCAAAGGCTATAAACTGCAGCAGCAGCACTGGCGAATTAATCAATGAACGTGTCCTGCGGGAGACGGGGCAAGGATTTAAGGTGGCTGAGTGGGTTCTCCTTTGGCGGGATGAGGATGAGGTCAGAGAACGCGACGACATTTTATCTGGCCATGTTAATGTGTGTGCGTGCGTGTGTAAAAACTTTTTTATGTTCTGCGCCTTTTACTTGATATTTGTTGTCGCTTTTTTTTCTGCTTTTTTGCTTTTCTCTGCTTTCTGTGTGTGGGTGTGTATGTGTGGCAGCACATAAAACTCATATCACGCGGCAGGATAAACAATTCCCGGCCAGCTCCTCGGGGGACCGCCTGCCAAGTTGCCATAACTTTGTGCCGCCATTTTTGCAATTAGCATTTTAAATATTGCACCAACACAGGGCTAAATGTACGATATATATGTACGATATACATATATCCTTAGTACTAGTGTATTTTGTTTAATTTTCGCTTTGGTTTTCGACTGTTTTTGCTGGCTTTGTTGTGGGTCCGCCGCCGCTCGTCGGTTGTTTTATAGTCGAAACGCGCCTCTCGCATGTGGCAATAAAAACGAACCCCATCCCGCCGACATTTTTCCTCCATATATCCTTTAACCTACCCCACCAAACACCAAAAACACACACACACCACACTCACACACACACAGATACAGTGGCACGCTTTTCTTGTTAGCAGACATGACCGTTTGACCCAATTTCTGGAGCTGCGCAGCGCCGAACGGCGCCGCATCAGGATTCTCGGAACAGGATCCAAAGCTGGGCGACTCCCGGGGGATGAGGCGCCGAGGATGATGGGGAGCCAGAAAGGACAACGAGCACCAGCAAGCGAGCGAGCGGGAGTGAGTGAGTAATGAGCGAATTTGAATGCAAAGCGAGGCACATCGACGAGCCAGCGATGAGCACGAAGCCAGCGCTGGGATAATGAAAATCATCCAAACAGAGAGACAAGACAGGACAGCGGACAACGGACAACGGACAACAGGACATGTTCTGCCGCTGCCGCTGCTGCTGCTGCTGCTGCGTGGCGAATGTTGTTGCCAAAAGAGATAACGCACAAAAATAAAATATACATAATTAAAAGACGAACTGCTCGGGCAGTTGGGACTGGCTGGCCGACCATGAGATAATCATTCACAGCAGCGTCAGAATGGGATTGGGAATGGGAGCCGTTAACAACAATGGCAGAGGAAATCATGGGTCTCAAGAGGTTTAGCCTATTCCCAAAAAAAATATATATATAAAAAAAAACAGTGGTTGTTCGCTATTTAAAAATTGCAAATAAATATTTTACGTTACAATTAAATTAAATTCAATAAATCAATAATTAAGAGTTAAAAGCAATTAGAATTTGTTTGTTTGTGGGTTAAAATACCATAATTCCTATATAAAATATTTCCAAACCCTCAAAACAAACAAATTTTTCATTTTAGAGCTGGTAGAAAGTCGATTATAATCGATTTTTGCTAATTTTTTCATATAAAAACATAAAAAGTTGCGGTTATTTTCCAAAAACCTGAGAACTTTAATTTACTTGTTAAAGAAACCCAAAAACTGTAAGTTCATGGAGGTACTACTTAAGGAAAAATCTATAGATAATATCAACAATCTTTAGTATCTATAATTTGAATATTTTCTTAGCTTTTTAGCAGAACTGCAGCCTATCGAAAAGATTAAGAAATATGGTTAAACGAGTGAAATTGAATGTTATTTATTAACTGAATAAAATTTACCTATATGTGCAGAGCCAGTGATCAAATAATATGTAATTTAAATGGAAATTAATCTTAAAGAGAATATTAAATACGTGGAAACTGGATAAGAGCAAATAAAATTAAAATCTTATCACCAAAAAAGGTTTGCAATGTCTGATTCTAGTTACCAATCCTTAAGACTACATACAAATTCTGTTCATTTTTAATTAATTTTCCTTTCCGAACCAACGAGTACCACTGTTTTCCTTAGATTAAATTAGGCTCAGCTCTATTCCCCGCAGCATTCAAGGTCCCATGGGTCCTGTCCTATATCTCATATACCCATCGTCGTTAACGTTGCCACCATGTTAATATTCAGGTGCTCAAGGTTAGGGTGAATGATTTCGACTGCCTAATGAAAAAGTTTTCCTGCTTTTCCTTCATTTCCATCTCCGTCTGTTGTTGTTTTTGTCGGTTTGTTGTTGTTGTCCGTCCGTGGGTCTGTGTAGCTGTTGCTTTTGTCCTGCTGCCCCGAGGACTAAGCAGGAGGTAGCTTTATGGATAGTTAGAGGTACTCACCAGTAACAGGACACATAGGAGCAGTCCGCTATCTTGGGGAACAGAAAGTCCGTGGTCATCTTGATGCGTTCAGCGGGATCTGAGCTCCTTGCTGGTTCTATTGACGAGGGTCCGAGGGTATATGCGGTGTGGGTGTTGGGTTTGGGGGGTGCTTGGAGCTGGGTGCCGTGAGATCGGAGATTACGCGCGACGTGGACTGGGGACTGGATATATATGTAATCACTGCATAATGCGCCGCTGCCTGGACGAGGAAAGCAGGGACATTGCTGTGCGCTGGTGTGTGTATCCGTATCCGCAGCCGTATATGTATCTGTATCTATGTCTATGCGGTGGCATCGGAGGATGCTGTCCTGTCAGCCAAATCCCGATCCTGTTCCTGCTCCTGGCGCCTCCTCAGCGGCATTCCTCCATCGCAAGCGAAATGGAGGCGAGAGCGGACTGTTTTTATATTTTTGTTTCGCTTCGCTTTTTCCTGGCTTCCAGGATGCTGGTGCTGCTGCTTCTTCTTCTCAGCTTCCTTTGCTGCTGATGCTGCTGTCACTCACTCACACTTGCACACACAGGAGACCGCACACATATACACATGCACTGGGAGCTCTCTCACGAAAGAGCAAAAAATTCACCGTTTTCGTTTCGTTCCGACCGATTTTTGTGCGAATTTTGGCCAGGATTATGCCAAGGATGAGGAATAAATTGTTGATGCTACCTTTTCGCTTGACTCGGGAAAGCACAGGAGCTCGAAAACAAGCGCGGCGCTCATCCCACGCAGGTCGAAGGAGGGGGCGACGACCAACAACCAGGTGACAGAGCCTGGGGCAACAGTCTCCTTCACTCAAAGCAAATCATGGAACGCTCCACGAATGCTTCTAGACTTTTGTTTACTTTACGGCCCAGACAGAAAAGTCCGGTGTGGGATGTATCTTAACTTCAGAAGAATCGCGTAGCGAAGAACTCGGCGGGAGCCCTACTCTCTTTCAGCTTTTCTACCTTTCTTCCCTTGCACACTCGCGGTGGTTGCTTTTCCGCTTTTTTCTTTTTTGCTTGGCACTCCGCTCCGTGTTGCTGCTTTTCTTTGCTTTTCGCTCGGCACTAGAGATGTTACTAAAGGTTACTATCGAAATTTGAACATATGATTGGCCAAAAGCATACGAAAAGGGAATAATAAAAGCTTAAAAAAGGTTGAGAAATTCGAAAGTTGCAGTGTGGCCGTTAGGTTTTTCGTTTATAATACTGAAACTCGTCAGAGAGGATTTCACATCAATGGCACCTGGTCACACTTGAATCGTTCATGAAGCGTTGCCAGACGAATAGATGCTTTTCGAAGTTTTCCGCGCCTCCCGTGATTTTCCGCGGAGTTAAAGTTGGGTACAAGAAACCCCTGGGAAATGTGGGAGAATAAGATTTTCCGTGGAAGACCCCTCAAGAAAGCCCCATGTCAGTTCACTGACATACATTGATTGCTCCAACAGCCAACAATCTGACTGACTGTCACAGAACTCACTGCCAGCTGACAAAAGCTGAGATAATCCGCCAACGGATTTTTGTTTTTATGTTTGCTTTTTTTCTCTTTTTTATAACCCTTTATTTGCCGTTAACACCTCGCGTTAATCAACGTTATCTAATCACTGGCGACCACTAATGGCCAATTGACAGCACGCAGTTTCGGCAAAGCCAATTAGTCGTGCCAAAACAGACACTGTCTGTGCTTTTTAACACTCCCGGAGGAACGGCAATCAGCACAAATATTGCGGCAGGCAAGGCGAAATACTTCTGATTCGATAAGATAAATCTGCGCGCGGTCTGTTTGCCATTGTAAATGCCTCTCGAGTGGACTTCCTCCTGATGATAAGCGTCAGAAATATCTGTAATATGTATTCTATACATTCTCTGTAATAACATATATGGCAGGTCGCCTTAACCCAACCAGAACCCATTAGGGACTCATTATTACAAACTGTTTAAAGGTCGCTCAATGTCCCGTGAAGTGAGTGATAAGCAGAGACAGAGCCTACTTGGATGGAAAACTCGGGGGAGATAAGGGGGAGACTAGTGGTTGCACTATCTGAAAACCCTTTATTCATTAGGAACTCCGATCAGAACCGATCAGCGTCGGCGTCTTTATCAGCGAGCGATCAAAACGATCATGACACAGAAAAGCGCCAAGCAAATCTATCTATCGGCGGGATGACGTTTCTTATATGGCAACAGCACCATGCCGCCTTTATCGCTTGGGATTTTGGCTTGTGTTTGTGTGTGAGAGAGAGAAATCCGTATAGTTCGGATTGCCGTTGAGTCCAACGTGGCAACGTCCAACGGAGCGCGCGTTCAGTTGGCTCCAGCACTTCGTCGTCAACGGGTTCGCCTCGCTACGCTCTGCTGTTTGGCACCACTTGGATCTGGGATCCACTTAAAGTCACGACCCAGAACCTGTTCTCCCGCCTCGTGGATTTTTTGGGCAGCAGGTTCTTACGTCCGCGTGAAAGTCCCATCTCCAAGACTTGAAAAAGACCAGCAGTAAGTCAAAACTATCAAAAACTCTCGTGTTTAATTGAGTGTCAGGCGTATCCATTGAATCCATTAATTGGCATCGATTGATCAAAGCAAATGCGGCGCAACTCAACTTGAGATCCACAAACAAAACGATCAGCGATCCGCGATCCGCGATCAGCTGTGGCCCAGTCCCACTTTCATCCTCGAGAGGAAGAGGGTCAACAGTCGCCGCACTTCTTATCAAAGCAAGGCCAAGTTGGAGGCACAAATATATTAGTTATAAACAAGAAAATAGAAAAGGAAGGTTAGAAGCCGGCACCGAAACTATGAACACCCTTGGAGAACGTTCTAATCCACATGTGGAAACAGGTTTATTAGGGTTATTTTATGAATTTAATTAAAGATTTATAAACTATTCATTGTAACAGAAATGAGACCTAATAATACTATTTAAAAGTCAGTTAGAAATATAACTTCAAAACAGAGACCTATTGTATCTAAATATCCCACTTATACCAAAGAGTTTATTCTCATACCGGTTTCATGACAATATACTTTCCCACCAACTCTATGATTTAGTGTGAATTTGGCAAATTCCTAGCTAAAATATGATTAAGTACACAAGCTCTAGTAATTATCTGTGCCAGAGAGGAGCGTAATCTATTCCAGAGCTATAAAGACAAAGCCAAGCATATACACAAACCCTATACTTTATGATGACTATAAAGCCTAAGTCTCGAGGCAAAGACAAGCAAAAACTGAGTAAACGAAAATGTTGACTATTCTGTTAGCTATTTCTTTGCTATTTTGCTTGCTCAGTGACTATGAGACTGTAATTAGCACAACCCTTTGATGGTCCACAGGCCATGGCAGTTATCTGAGCAGGAAGTGATTTTCAGAAATCAGACTAACTCTTCTCTCTTTCAGCAAAACACACACAGCATGGATGAGCGGCATCTCCAGCAGAATGGACCCGAGTCTAGTGGCAAGCAGCCCAGAATTGTGTCTGGCTTGGATCGACCTCTGAAGACGCCTCCGCCCGGCGAACAATTCAGGGCAGTGAGGCGTCAGGTGGTGGCCGTTATCCTGGCCAATGTAGGTGTCTTCTCCACCGGCATGACCTTGGCCCTGCCCACCGCCACATTGCATCAGCTCAAAGACCCCACGGAGGAGGTGCACTTGACCCCGACGCAGGCTTCCTGGTATGCCTCAGTCAACGCTCTGGCAGCTCCCCTGGGTGGGCTATTATCCGGGCTTTTTACTGGACAAAATCGGACGCAAGCGATCCTTGGTCGTGCTCAATGTCCTCACCATCGTGGCCTGGATTCTGCTCGCCACACCCAGCGGATCCGACGCCGGAGCATTCTTCTGGCAGCTCATCGTCGCACGCTTCATCCTGGGTGAGTCTCTATGGAAAAAACCATAAAAATCACACCCATTCCCCATGGCTTATCTGTGTTTATATGTATTATTATTCCCATCCACTTGTAGGCATTGGCATGGGTCTGGCAAGTGCCCCTCCAGGAGTTTATGCCGCCGAAATCAGTGTGCCCAAGACGAGGGGCAGTCTCATCCTGGGCACCTCCATCTCAGTGGCTGGCGGCATAACGATCCTGTACGGCATTGGTTACTTTATTCGCGACGACTTCCGGCTGATTGCCTTGATCTGCTGTGGCTACCAGCTGGTGTCCCTGCTGTGTGTGCTGCCACTGCCAGAGAGTCACTGCTGGCTGCTGGCCAAGAAGCGGGTGACGGAGGCCAAGCGGTCTCTCAATTACTTCCGAGGATTCAGCAAGTCGGGTGAGTTCTCTCCTGAAATCCATATATGAGGTGATACCAGAAGTATCACATATTTATGACCTTCCACAAATTAAAGTCAAGTGGCGCCTTGTATCACCTCATGCAATCCAATTATGATAGCTTACTTTTTTTGTGGTATACTAGAAGCTTATCTCTTTGTCTTTTAATTAAAAAATGTTAGAGATCTTGTAGGTTCTCCTGGTGCCCTAACTTCCTCTCATCACTCTTTTCACAAGTAAAGTATTATTGAGTAACTTCTCCTCCCTTTTCACAGATGAAATCACGCATCCCCTGGTGCTGGAAGAGTTCCAGGTCCTACAGAAATCTTTGCAGCAGCGCGACGCTGAGGTGAAGGAGTCCTTCTGGACGAGCCTCAAGGAACCGGAGGTCCACAAGCCTCTGCTCATCCTGATGTCGCTCTTCGCCTTCCAGCAGCTGACGGGCATCTTCGTGGTCATTGTCTATGCCGCCCAAATCTCCCTCGAAGCTGGCATCGAGATCGATCCCTTCATGTGCGCCCTACTGATCGGACTGGCCCGCCTGGTGACGACCTGTCCGATGGGCTATATTCTGGAGCTCTGGGGTCGCCGGCGGGCGGGTATTATCTCCACCATGGGCATGGCCGTCTGCATGCTCCTTCTGGCCGGGCACAGCAAGGTCAATTTCATTCGGGACATACCTTACCTCCCAGTGGTGGCCATCGTGGGTTTCATTGTGCTCAGCACTCTGGGTCTCTACACACTGCCCTTCTTCATGATCTCGGAGCTGTTTCCGCAACGGGTGAGAGGTCCTGCATCAGGACTTACGGTGGCCGTGGGCATGTTCATCTCCTTCGTGTGCCTGAAGACCTTTCCCGACTTAAAGGTGGCCATCGGCATGCCCAACTGCTTCGTCTTTTCGGGGTCATGGCTCTCCTGGCCTTGGTCTTTGTGTACTGGGCTCTGCCAGAGACGCGTCGCCGAACTCTCCTCGAGATCGAGGAGCAGTTCCGCTCGGGGCGAAGCAGTAAAGCCCGCAATCAGGCTGATGTGGAGATGAAGAGGTCTTTGTCCGCAAGCCGGAGGAGTAGTGTCTTAAGGATGATGAATGCAGCTTAGTTAGAGATCCAGACGAGTGCTTAGTACTGTGATAGAGAATAACAACAAGGCCACTTACAAAATAAAACCAAGTTTTGGAAAATTTAATAAACAAATGCAATTTTGGTGCGTTTTCTAGCTTGTATAAATATTTTAAATATATATTATAAATAAAATAAGCTACAAACTGCCAATTGCTTTGTAATATTGATATTCCTCAAGAATCTTATTAGGAAGATGAAATAAAAAATGTAATTATTTAAATACTTGTTAGAAATTGGACGAAAAATTACAAAACCCTAATAAAATAGTTTATTTAGATATATTTTGGAAAGTGTAACGAAAGAAACCATAAGTTTTTATTTTTATTTAAGTAATCCCTTCTAATAAGTAGTTATATTTTTTAAAAACATAATCAATGGAGAATTCCTCCACTAGACTCTTGTTGAGTAAGCAACGTGGAATTAAGTAGATTAAGTCAACCTAGACCGAGGCTGGTCGCTGATAAGAGCCTGTCTACCTGTTTACCAAAACACACTCGAGCGGATACTCACTCGCATTCCCTGAAGTTCTCACGCACCTGCTCTCTAGGCGCTGATATATAAATTTCACCTTGATTCCCGGTCTCTCAATCATGCGGGCACCTCAATCGGATTGCCGCTCTCCGATCGCTCGCTCTCTCTCTTTGAAAGTCAAGTTCGTGGCCATCGTCATTCGTTTGTCGATCAATCGGAGGGAATGAGACATTTGAGGGGGCATGAGAGAGGACAGTCTCCAGTGTAACTGACAGATTTCTGATTCAGATTTCTATATTAAAACTAAAAGCTTATGCAAACTAATATAGGCGCGACACATTTAAACAAATACGGAAAGTCTACGTAGCTTATTTGCATGTCAGTAGGCTGGGCAAGATGTTACGTAAGTTATACGAGGAGGAAGTAATGCTGGAATTTTAATACTAATTTAATGTATAAATGGAAAGCTACTTGATATGCTATTAAACAATTAAATTGTACAATTACATTTACAGAAATTATACAAGCTAATCTGGAAAGTATACTCTTTTGAAGATATATCTTAAAAAAATAATTCTCCTTATAAAATCATAAATTAAATTGATCAACGTTTGATATCGATTTGCATCCCAATTAACTACAATGTTTCAACTTAGGCAGCCCTCTTTTAAAAGCTATCTTCTGCCAATGTGTGTGGTCGTTTTTTTTTTAAGTCCCAAATTATTATTTGAATGCCATACAATGAAAGCGTAGCAGATGCAATTGCCGGCAATTAAGTGCAGTGCCGCTCTGCGTTATGGTAATGTTAATGGTAATGGTAATGTCGATAATATGCTCCAGACCCGATCCCCAAGCCTCAGCCCCTCATTACGCCGCAGGCACCTCGAGAAATGAACGAAAAATCTGTTCTGCTTTGGTCGTTAACGAGCAGGAGTCCCTTTGGAGCCTCTGCGATGCGTGTGCCCCGAAAATCGGGCTGACTGCGAGGAGCGCGTTAAAAGCGCATTCAGCCCAGGCATCCGCCCTTTAGTTGCTGTCTTCAGCCCCTTTAAAGGTTGCACAAAGCCTAAACACAAAAAAAAAATACTTAAGAATCATAAAAGAAATAACAAAAAATATATATATTATTTTAAGGTAAGAACCATTAAAAGTTTGTAAAAGTCTCTTAATTTAAAAAAATATTGGGCCATCTCTATAAAATCTAGTTTAAGTTATATTAAAAGATGTAAAGGACTTGTATTTCCATGCATTTATAACGAGGAATTTTTAAAATCTCTAGATTATTGCAATAGTTAAAATTAAACTCTTGATTTATAAATAAATTAGGATACCTTCAAGCAATATGTTCAAAAATAAATAAGTTACTTTAGTTTGATCATAAGGCTCGGGTCCTTAAATATTCTTTAATAGAAAATATTTATAGAGATTAATGCTCATACAAATATGAGGGGTATTTTGGGACTTAATAAATCCGTTTCAATACTTTTACTGAAATAAAATGCCTAACTTTATATTGTTTCTTCCCTTTTCTCCAGTGCATCATGTGGTTTGCTTCAGGCGTCGAGGCGTACGTTTATGTAATTATAATAAGTTTTCAATTTTATGGCTTAATAATGCGGTGGGCAGCGGGCACCAGGCAGGCAGTGCTCCATCACCATTCCTGGCTCCTGCTCCAACTTCCTACCAAAGCTGCAACCCTCGCCAGCTGTAGACGATGCTGAAGCTGAGGCTGAGGCTGGGACTGGGAGCTGCCCCGTCATTAGGCGACAAGCGTTTAGGCCATGTCAGAAGCGGAGCAGCCAAAAACGATCACATTGTTTTGGGGTCGATTAAGTCAACAAGACGGCGCTAACATGGACCAGAAGGTTGAATGAACTGATACTGATCAATGCCGATGCTGGACAGGATAATGCCGAAAATTGATGAGCTGCAAATGTGCGAACATTAAAGTTTCCGCTGGCGATGCGCGGATACTACTCCTTGCTGCAAAGATTTCGCTCCCTTCCCTTTCCAGCCGAGGTAATCCAACACCTGCCGTGAATTTCGCACTTGGACGCATCAATTACGGGGCATCGGTTACAGGATAGAAATGTCAACAGCTCGACAAAGACAATTAATGGCACGTAACGATTGCTTTGCCAACACGGCATTGGGCAATCGCTGGAGTAATTCCCAACCGCAGCGACATATGCGTTGCAGGAACAATAGAAATCTGTGCGGTTTCCATGCACTCAAAGAAAAAAAATACAACTTTTATCCATTAAAAATATAAGCCATTGTCTTGCATATTTTAAAGAAAACAGAAAATATTATAGATTTTTAAGAGAGATTTGTTTAATAGAAAAAGGTTTTTAACGATTTCTAAATTCACAAAAAATGTTTTAAGAGACTTGTAAGACTCGTTTTTGTTTCTTTTAAGAGAGCTTTTCCTTTACAAAATTAATTATATGAATTTATTAAGGTTGAAATATATTGTTTCATTATATTCAAAGGTCTTTTGTTGATCCTTTTTATTTCTTCCCTTAAAACTAATTTCTATAAATTAAAAAATATTTCTCTGAGTGTTACCTTCCCTGGATGCCGAAAAAAAAACCTATTCAACGATGTGAAAACCGCATCGGGGTGGGATGATCATCCCGGGCATCCTTGACGATCATCCCGTGGCTCGCTGCGGATCTGTCATCATTATCCTGTCGGGCTCAGCACGACGCGTGTTTGGGACTCGGGTGCTGGCATTGTTTTGATTCGAATTTGATTATGTTTATAAGGCAATAAATTAGAAAATCAGCACCACAGCCAGAGCCACTCGGAACTATAACCGCTTTGTAGCGCTTTGTAGCCCTTTGTTCGTAGTGACAATGCAGGGAGTCCATTAAATGGTTAATTTATGGCTGGCCCGGGAGTCGAGTCCTTTCGCGGGATCTGTGTGTGCCTGTGTGGGTCCATCCCCTTGCCGGCGTAAATGACATTGTTAAAACGCCCCAAGTGACTGCAATTTGTTGCTGCACTTAATGTAGTTATAATTCTTAACTGCACTTAGGCCCAAAAGCGCGGATCCAATGCGCGCATTAAGCCCTAACCCTTCGCCTGATCGCCTGATCGGCGGGGCTGATTGCACACCTTGTGGCTGGAGCTCGTCAGCAAATTACAAGTACGCCGAAAAGGGGGATCGATCGCGGATCGGCTGGGCAAAGCAGCTGCTACTTGAGGGCAGTCACGGAGATAAGACTAAGAAATACCTGGTGACTAAGAATAAATTTAAGGGTTATATTATATTAAAAGAAATTTCGTAAAATCCAGTTTCTGATGATTTAAAGAACCTATGAATAAATAAGTTATTAAGAGAAATATTTACAGGCCAATATCAGACTCTATATACCCCCTTAAGCCACAAATACCCCGTATAAAAGAAGACCTCACTCCAAGATCCATCGATCAGCGAGGTGGGCAAAAACCAGAAGTGATTTTCGGCAGCATTACAAATTCGGCTGTTGAGGGCCGTCAGGGGGGATCTTGGCCAGAACCTGTGTTTACCTTCGATCCGATAATCGCTGTTGCTTGCGCCGAAGGAGTGTCTGGCCAGGCTCTTTTTAAAGTGTCTGGCAAGGTGTGCAGACTGCCACATTAGCAGGCCTGAATCTCCTTCAGGGTACGGGACTGGGTTGGAGGTTGGACGGGAGGTGATCTTGCCTAGCTCTGGATAGAGGTGACCCCACACTCCCCCATTCATGGGGATGGCTGCTGGATGAGATGCCGCAAGGAATGCTGCAAGATTTATGAACGAACGGGCAATGGTCGGTAGGCGTTTCCACCTCAACTGCTGGCCAGCGTAAGTACTCGCCGGAGATCTTTAATTTTTCAATTAGTCGAGCTACCGTATTTGACTTTTGCTCCGACCACCGGAATACCGCCAAAGGGGCCAACGAACTGAACGATCCACTCGGGCCTTTGATTGCAACTCCTCAGACTCACTGGGATTCTCTGGACTGACTGCGTCGTAAAAATATTGCATTTGGAAGGCAGAGCGGCGAAGGCAAACGCATACCCTTTCCGCGTTTTACGATTACCAGCAGCAACGAATCCAATGAAGTGCCAAAGTTTTATGGTTACCTTAACACTTTTGCTTGGTATATGGATGGATTGAGCTGGACGACGAGGAAACGGAGGAAGCCCGATGGCCTAGACAAGCGTATAATTGATTTGGATTCTATGATGTGTGCTGGCCGATTTCCAGAGGCGTTGCGAGCCATTAAAACCATAATTACAGTCACACAACGTGTGTTGAAGAGGTGAGTTCTAAAAGTTTGAGGAGCTGCTTTACGCTTTTAAGAAACTATGCAGATAGTTTACTACTATTATATTACTTTTTTACTATATTACTATATTATTGCAAATAGATTTTTAATTACGAGACAGGTTATGCCATAATTTAACCATTCTTCTTCAGAGGATATAGTACTAAAGTTACCGGCTCCTCAGGCTCTTGCTTTCTGAAACCCAAATTCTGGTTCTTAGGTTAATGAAAGAATAATAACTTAAAACATTTTAAATACAAGCCAGGCAGAAATACTTAAAATATATAATAAAGAGAGAGTTCCTTGACTTCTTGAGAAGATTTGAGAGGGTTAAAATGCAGGAATCTTGCCGAGTTCGTGGCTCTCACTCTCAATTAGCCAAAAGAGGGAGCACCCTGTTCCCTTATCGATTATGGGGGCCCAGTCTATAATCTGTATCCTATCATTAGCCTGTCAGCGGTTCGAGCTTCGATGTCTGTTTCTTTTTCTCACTGGCGTGTTTATTGTGTTTGTTCAAATAATTTCTGTTTTTATGGCACCATAAATGTCCTGTTGGCGCAGAGAGAGAGTCCTTTGAGTCCCCCTCCAGCGCCTTGGTCTCGATCTTGTCTTTTCAATTTAGCCATAATTATGTCAGACATTTAATTTATCGCAAGCAAAGGTCCCCGGCGTCCCTCCGATGTCGCATCTTCGTGGCCGCACGCAAACTTTCTGGGCCAAAGGACTCACCCCTGTGCGGGATCCTTTCTCCGACGGCCATTTTGCGAGTGCGTCAGGGTTCAGTGGAGCGCAGGACTTGCAGGACGCCAAGTAATGTGAGAAAATGTTACAACGTCGCTGCTAGCCAAGTCCTGTCAGAGTTCCTCCCGTAATTGCTCATTTTGCTTATCGGCCCGGCCAATCCAAGGGCTCCGCAGGTGTGGAATGTCCTGCTCTCCAGCGGGATCAATAAAACCCTGTAAACTCTATAAACATTTTCGATTTGTGGAAATTGCGTTTTTATTAATTGGCTTTGACATGCCAGTCATTCGCCCCAGTTTCGTGTCGTGTCCTTCTCTCTTTTTATGGCACTCGAAAATCGCGTGCCCTTAGTCCGCCTACAATTTCAGAGGTCCTGGCAATTACGAGTGGTTGTGCAACTCCTAGGAAAGGCAAGGTACATGATGTCCTTAGATCCTTTTATCTTATCGTTTGTCGGCAACTGTTTACGAAATTGCCCGATTGTTTTCGGGCCACGCGCGTGTCTTTGAGGCGCAAGGTGCAACAGGATCGGGGATGGCAGGATTGCAGGATGCCAGGAGAAGGCGAGGCTGCAGTGCAACCTGCCTGACTGCATCCATCATCGCGTGGCAGCAATGCTCATGATTTGAGGCACATGCGTAACCTGCGCCAATTTGGCGACCCGCACACACTTGAAGTCCTCAGTCTTGTCCTCACATACACTTCTTCCTCTGTATACTTTCGTTTGTCCTTTTTTTCTGGGTTTCGGACAATTTTCGGCCAGGACTTGCATCTGCTGATTGCCAGGAACGGGGCACCGAACGGCGAACCCTCAATTAGGCCGCCCCTGCAATTAGAAAATGTATTCTCCGCCAGGACAAGGACCAAGCTCCACAAAAAACCAGAGACCAGTTAATTTGCCGCCGGTTTTCGGTAGAGCTAATTTCAGATTAGAAGGGCGCCCACGCCACGATCTCCTCTTTATTTTTTGCTCGCTTCCCAGGCGCATTCCTGCGGACACCGCTCATTAATGACCATGAAATCTAGACGCTCTCTGCCTCGAAGTCATTCCCGCAGACTGACCTCCAGGCACGAGCCGCCCCAAAATACAGCTCCTAAATCGGGAGCAGCTTCTGTTTTCTGCGCTCCGCCGCCGCCTAATGAGTTGCTATCACGCACCGAGGAATGCGTCGCCTTTGGCTGCGAGTTTGGGATAATTTGATTAGGCAAAAAGTTGATGTGGGTGTCAGTCTGCCTCGGATTTACCCCTCACCTCGCCATCTCTCTGGCAGACCCAAATCATGCGGACTCTGGAGTGGATTCCATTTCAATTACAATATAAGCGAGTGTAAGTTCTGCGATTGCGATCGCATTTGGGCGCGTGGAAAGCCAAGTCAATCGGAAGAAGTTAAGCCGATTGTCCCGCCCCCTTTTCATTACAGCCCGCCCGGTTTTTCGCTTTGTCTCGGCGAGCCGGAGGTGCGCACAACCCCCGGCACTTGCCGACACTACATAGTAAAAACCAGAGCAAACCGAGTCAAACTTCCCACTTCCGTTGCTCATTTGAATGCTTAGGTAGGAAGGGTATGATGGAAGTGACGGGCACTAGGAAAAAGGTATTATTAATGCTCGAATAAAGAATATTTCCTTTTTTTTAGGTAAGCAAATCTTAAATTTTTGTATTTCTATGTTTCAGGCCAGAAACCTCATTACCAGTACTTATTTTTATGACTGATACAACCTCGAACCTTTTCGTGGTTTTTATAAAAGTTTGTCGCTGAATTCGTACTTGTGAATTTTAGGTGCATCGTCTGCAACAAATGTTAGCAGGCATCAGGGGCAATTACTACACTTATTTGTTCCGTTATGGAGTTATATTCAAAATCGGACTTTCCATACTTCTAGTTATAATCAGGAGATCGGTATATCTGTAATTATTTGTTTTTTATTATTCACTTTTAAGAAAAGTGCATGAGGCTTAATTAAGTAATGTTAAAGCATCAGACTCACAAGCCTACCTTGCTGATAGCATAACCATTTTCTGAGTTAAAATTTATAGAATTTACATGTGAGAATTATTAAAATAGTCAATAAATTACATTTAAACTTGAAGAACAGGGCGTTAACATATTTTCTCTACGTACCACATATCTATTCTTTGCCATTTTATGCCTCTAAAACAGGGTGTCCTTCTCTTCGATGACTTTTTCTTCCTCCTTTAGTTTTTTGCTGCCCATCTAAACGCACTTCCCACACAGATTTGTGTGTGTGTGTGGGCCTTAATTGGGGCGTAGTTGGCTTTTTGGGCTTGGACAGGGCTCCGGACTCGTGGCTCGTGGTTTGGGTAATTGCTGAAAGGCCACTTGAAAGGCTTTCGGTCGCATAATCGCCTTGTCAGATAGAGCAAGACACACGCCGGGAGGTGGGAGCGACGAACAAGCTCGCTGGGCGTAGGGCGTGGCGCGTTGGGTGGGCCAAAGGACCGACCTTTTGGTCCAAGGACCAGGCACCGAACAACGGATGAGGACTCTGTGCCAAAAAGAGGAGGAGGGAGAGCAGAAGGAGGAGTGTGTTGATGCCACCACGCACGGCTGATTCGCTTGATCTTATTACGCCGCGCTTGGCTGCCTGGGAAAAGTCGGAGGCAGCTGGTAACTGGCAAAATGGTAGCTGGTAACCCGGCCTTTGTGACAGTTTTATCTCTGCCCAGCAGAAGTTCCGCAGGCCAAGGATGCGCCCAGCCTCCGCCCACGGATGGGCCTAAGAATTTTGCATGTTTTCGCACAGGTTTTTGTGGTTTTTGTGGCTTTTAAGTGGCAAGTGGATTTGCCTGCGCCACGCGGCTACGAAAAGGGTTCAGTCTCGGGCAGTAGTTTCGTTTCTCCTCCTCGGGCCATTGATTTTCTAGTCATGGAAACTAATTTCCATTCATCCACATGATGTCTGTCCCTCGAATGGATCAATAATCCCAAAGCACTCCCAACTCCCGCTCCACCAAACAATCAGCCAGCAATATGACAGCTTTATCTCTCAGCGCCAGTCGCCGTCGCCGTCGCAGTGGAAATTCATTTTCGATTCTGAATGCCGAGCGACAATTGTCGAATTCAATTAACGCCTGTGGCACCACCGAGCGTTACTTAACGCCGCCACCCTAAAAGGACCCAAAGTCCTGACGCCCAACCCACACTAGCACCTCCACCTCCTACTCGGCTCTCGTGGGAGTTTTCAAAGAGGGCGGACTAAAGGGTACACTCACGAAAATATGTCGTATTACCTAATAAAAAAGCATTTAAATAATTAAGGAATTAAATCTAGAGAGTTAAGAGCCTTTGAATAGGAATGAAATGGCATTTTCCTTGCTCTTCGGACAATCGGAACATTATAAGCGTTCTGGTTTTTAAGGTTTTAAATCAATTTCTTTCAAAGACAAAATCTCAGTACATGGAAGACAATACATATGGTACAAGCTATGTTTTAAATTATAATCTATTTGGAATGACTTGTAAAACCGCAAGCACCGGGAAGATACAAGGTACCGATTCAATCCCCGAGAAAAGTCATAGCCTAAGACTTCGAGAAGATATTTCACAATTAAATAAATTTCCATAAATTTAAGATTGTTGAAAAAAATGAAATAAATAAATAAATTTATAAATTTTAAGATTTATGAGATTTTTAAATAAATAGTTAACCCTCCTTTAATCAACATCTAAAATATAATTTTTCCAAGTGAAGGACGAGCCGTAGCTGTGGCCGTAGCTGTGGCTGTTTCGCCAGGGTAACGGCTATGCCCAGCGCTGTGTCACAATGCGGATGTGGCTGCCGATGATTCCTTGGAGTGGGTGCTAGCTGGCGGTGGCAGTGGGTAGGGGTAATTATGGGCGAGAGAGTGAGAGCGTGTGCGTGCTGCGTTGCCTCCGCCGATTGGCCGGAACGCGGCTGCAACGGCAACGGCAACGGCTTTGGCTTCGGAACGCTACGGATAAGGCTACGCTCTGCCGCAACGCTCTGCTCTGCTCTGGTCTGGTCTGGTCTTCTCAGCTCTGTCCGGGCCTCATCTGCCACCGACCATCGACCATGCACCGTGGACTACCCCTAAAGCGTTTACCGAGCGAAGGCGGGCAGACAGCACGGATGTTATGCATGCGCACAGTGGGACAAGGCTAGCAGGGATGTCTGCAAGGGAAGTTATTAAATACGAACCTTAAACTACTTGAATTTCTATGAATTAAAATGCAAAAGGATTCTTCTTTACATACACTTTCTAACTTAAAGCAATTATTTAAAAAATAAATGCCGTATTTATGAAAGAGGAAAGCATGCCAAAGCTTTTATAAAAGAGAGGACAACGTCTTACGTACATACAAAGAACGTGGTTTTCGTTATAAAAATATAACAAAATATATAATAAATATAAAACAATCAGGAAAATATTGTTTCCGTTTTCTTCAAAATCTTTCTTTAAGAATGTGGAATGGAAACTACATTTTTGGAGCCTTACAATAGATAAATTAATGTTTATTTCATTAATGGCAAGAAGAAAATAAATACGACAAAGGAAGAAATGTAGTTATTATTCTAAGCTTATTTTTGCGAAATAAATATCTATATATTTTAATTTAAAATAATGGAACCGTTTGGTGAAGACTTTATGGAAGAACTATGGTTACTGCCCTTCCGGGGAAAACATTTATAAGTAGCTCTCCGTTAACTCAAAACATGGTTAACCAACCACAAAGAAAGCTTTATGACTTCTTTCGTCATCGCCGCATTTAACCCACGGTGGCCGTGTCGATTTCGCTCCCGGAGGACGCTTCACCTGGCCCCCGCCACTCCGCCGGCACTCGACCAATGGGATGCGAGCAACGGAGCTACGAGCAACGCATGCGCGACGAAGGCCTTCGCTCATTGGTGGACAGTGGGCCAAATGGGGCTGGAACTGCCTCAGACGTCGCAGCCGTGAAAAACCGGTTACACCAGAAAAACGCCCGTGAAAGAGTGTGTCGGCGTGTGTAAGTGTGTGTATTGGAAGTTTGTGTGCGTTTTTAGTGTGTGGTGTGGCGGCTTCGCTCTGCGGCGCCTCAGTAAGAAACGCTGGCCGATGGACCGCGGGCGAGGCACGAAGCCAACTCCCCAGCAAACCGAGAGGTGATCGATGCGCCGGCCGCGCGATTCGCGTGCAGTTAGTCGAATTTTTGACGGTCGAGTGACAAGGTGCGTCGCGTCGCGAACTCCCAAAAAAAACCAGAAAAGAAAACCTAAATGAAACCTTAATAAAAGCCACAAGCTATCGTCGCGCCTCTGAACTGAGTAATCCGTCAATATCCGCGGGATAAGCCCACTGTGCATACAAAACTCGAGCGGAAAAGTGTTGTGCTCAAGTGCTCAAAGGATTCGGTTTTTGACCAAGATTGTGGATAGCCAGGCGTTCATTGGATACGTCAGTGCTAAAAATACAAAATATATAATTTAATAAGGAAATAAAGGTGAGGTTTATTATAAAGTTGTTAGAACTAAGATTGAATTAACGTGTCATTAAAGACAATAAATGATAACTAAATCTGGGAAATCTTCTTGAAATAATCAATTCAATATTAATTAAAAGAGATTACAATGAACTGGAAACGATTTTTACAACAAATTTTAGACATAATAAGTTAGGAACTAACAATTGTAATGATATCAAGAACGAAAAACCCCCGAAAGAGTCCCAATATGTTTTCATAAGGATTGGCAAGCACAAGATATTCATTTAATTAGAAAAACTGCTTTAAATTAATTAAGCTACAACAGATTAAAGCCCTTTGTCCGGTGCTTCTTTACTTTAATGGCCAGCAAAAGCTTTTAGCTAATAACTACAGCAATATGGGTTTCAGACAGATGTGTTATCTATTTTATACAAGACCAGATAAGCTAAAATGCAATCCCGGCATGCAAAATGGGAGCCCACTCTGCCTTTCCAGTCAGAAAGTGCTCGTTTTTTTTGTCAGAAATATCCCCCAAATTACCCGTAATATTCCTACAGTTGACAAAAGCCATCGACAATGACTTATGGGTGACTTAATTAAGATCTAACCGCCTCGCATCGATCGACCTGCCCATAATGACCGCCATAAACGATCGTAATCAATTTGTTTGCGCATAATTTGCTTTCTCAACAACTAAATCATTAAATCGAGTCGCTGCCGAGCAGGTTGCGGCATTATTTGAAAGGCTTTAATAACGATATTTGCTTATCGTGTTCGACACATCGCGCTGAGGTCTCAGGTCGATCCCCAAAACCCCCGATTCCACGGCTTATTTCTTAATGAACGACGATCTAACGGATTGGAACGGAACAAGGCGAACTCCATTCAAGCGGCGGCGGCGTTAGTTTCGCCCGAGATTCGATTGTGAATGGAAAAGATGCTACCGGATGGCTGGCTCATGTCCACCGGATTGCTCCGCACCAAATTTGCAATGCAAAACTACGGCCAATTGAACTTCCGCCGGAGCCCGAGATAAGTCATACAATGGGCTCCGGCGATCGATCGTTGACTGGGCCTCAGTTTTCCCACGAGTCCGGCGAGCGACAAAAGTCAAAAATCGTATGCTAATTAATTCTTTGTCATGCCGATATCGTCGTCGTCTCTTCTGGCTGCCATTATGGCTCATTGATTTCGGAGCTTTCTAAGCCAACGAGCCGCCGGACAACTTACTTAAGCTTGGTCCAGAAAGGCAAGCGAGCGATCCGGCAAGCTAATCATATTCAAATGGTGAAGCGTACGTTTTATTATAATTTTTTTATTTTAATTAGCGGCTGTTAATGCCCCGGCCCCGATGTGGCGATCGATCGATCCATCGATCCGCCGATCCGCCGATCCGCGGGGGCTCCCATTAAGAAGAAAAGGGAGAGGAATCGGGATCGCATCCGAAACAGAAGCTCGGCCAACATGTCGGTTCCACTTTCGGTAATCGCACGAATTTAAATTATTGTATGTTTAACTAATTTCTATCGGTTTTTATGTCTGTTCCGCTTGACATGTGCACGGAGCTAATTGAGACTTACGAGCCGGATTGGGAATCGGAATCTGTGGAGAAATCGGTAGCCCATACCCGTGCCATATATCTCCCTCTATAAACTTGAATGCCTTTGAGACTGGCAGATTAGCCATATCTTTGAATATAACTCAAGCCAGTAAACCCTACAATGGGTGAAAATAAAGTGGTAGCAGTGGAAACTCGGTAAAAAAAAACATAGTTAAGTATTCTGAGTTCTATAAGGTCTGTTAAATGAGCGAAGATTTTTTAAGTACCATATACTACGGGTCTGAGCAGAAACAGATCGTCTGATTGTTATAGCTTATTCTCGAGACCCTAAGGTAATATTCTCTAGTCTGAGGGCAGTAACACGTCATGAGGTTTAGATATCTTACCATAACTTCACATTATGTGTTAAGTTTATAGAACCTAGCTTTCAACTTACCAAATTTCAGTTAAAAACAGAGCAATTATCTCTCATTAAATAATATTTCGTTGTGACTCCTTGCCTAGAAGGAGTATTTTCTTGAGGTATTACCTGTTCTGTAGAAATTAGGCCCTAATTATAGCACCCTTGTAACCATATTAAATACTCCAATCAAAGAGGGAAGTTTTCTCCTAACCTCTCTCATCCAAAACACTTGATTGGATGAACCCAGAAGAGCTGGACTCCTTCAGCATTTCTAGGGGTTGCCTATCGCCCGGAACTATTTAGTTGGTGACTGCTCTGTGGCCTCAATTGGTCTTAAAAATAAAACAAAACACAGAGAAACAGAAAAGTATTCCAGCGAAATGGTCGAGCAGCACGCCAGCGGGGAAATTAACCCTTTCATTGCGGCCAAATTGGTTTTGGCCGGAATGTCTATTTCACTTTCTACAAAACCGATGGAATGGAATCCTTATCGCGCTGCCGGTTAAAGTTTGGCCCCGAGCCAACTCTGGTTTATGGCCTTAACGGCCAGCACGAGTTTCCCGTTCGCTGAGCCTCTAACCGAGAGACTGAGGAGAGCCGAAAAAACCTAATGAACAACTTAATTTCGAGTTCTTTTTCTGTTTTTCTCGTTCCGAAAGGGGGGAGTATGTGGTGCGTGCGGTGTTTTCGGTGGCTTAACACGCGCATTTCGGTGATTTTATGGGCTGAAAAGTGGCAGGGACCCCAGGACTCGAGTCTCGGGACTCGGGACTTTGGGCTCGGCAATTAAATCTAATGTGAATTCCATAATAACATGGCCATGACAAAGTGTGGACCGTCGTCGTCGTCGTAGTCGGTGGCGGCGTTGGCAGTTACAGCTTTTGATTTATACGGTTCTTCAGCGCGTTTTCATGTCTCTGACAGGCTGGCGACAGGCCCAAATCCTGGCCAGAAATGCGACAGGAAGCGGAAACCACCCTGCTGAAAGCCCATTTGCATATCTCTCTCCTCTCTCTACTTTCTCTGCATATTTAACGAAATGAGCAATTGGCCAAAATTCATTTTAATTGTTACCTCTGGCATTTGCATACTCCTTAGGCCAGGCCAGACCAGGCCGGGGGCTCTACCTGAGCGAGGCACCTGGGGGGAGACTTGTCGATAATGGGCCAGCAGTTCACGCTGCGCCGGGAATGTGCCTGATAAGCAGCTAATTTGAGATACTCCCTGGTACTGGTCACTGGTCACCGGTCACCGGTCACTGGACATGGCCATTGAGCACATAAACCACTGCACATTAAACCCCCGGCCGAGTAGTTTTATAAAATAATTAAGTTTTATGTATTTTCCTTACTAGATTTTCACTGTCCAGCTTTCGGCGCGCTGCGGCACGGTTCGGATCGGATCGAATCGGTTCTGGCCAGGTCTGGACGGGGAGCCCGATTTCGTGGAAGCCGTAAAAAAGACTTCGGGGAGTGGGCCGCCAGTCAGTCGGTCGGTCTCAGCCTCTCAGTTTGAAGCTGTAGCTGAAGCTGAGCATCGAGCATCCTAATAGCTCGGCGACCACGACGACATCCATCAAAGCGTTTTTATGGCGTTCTTGCTTGAAATTTGATTAAAATTCAGCGATTAACTAAGCGGCAGAAGCAACGGGACGAGAGAGGCAGCCAACGTAGCAAATAAACCAAAATACTTTACGGAGGCTAAGCGACTAAGCGATCGGATCGTATCGAATCACTTTCGGATTGGACTGGACTCGATTGAATTGAATTGTTGATCACATTTCAGCCATGCCGCATACAGGTGAGTCCCGCTAATGAACTCTGAAGTGAAATTAAATGAGAGATGCCATCGTAGGAGCCACAGACCAGACTCAAATTCGGGACCACGGTTATTACTGGCGCACTTTTGCCGCCTGCGTTTACGATCGCCAGTCGCGGGGTTGAGTTGCCGGGAAGTCGAGAGAGATTAGCCGAGTCAACATTAGACGGATGGCCCAGACGCGTGTGTCCCTTGTAAATCTTTCCGGCTTTCTCAGCTTTATTGAGCAGCTTAGGGAGCTTGTATAAACTACAAATATTTGTCTGGGTCAATTTTATCTTAAAATATATAAAAAAAGTCAAGTTTAAGATAACTTTAAATAGTATCTAGCAAGTAATATTAGTATTTAACAAGATATTTTGGTATTAAACAATTATAGTTCAGTTTCTGGGGGTTTTATAAATATAATTTTAGAGCTATAAAAGCTACTACTTATTCATTCATTAACTAGTGTCATCAAATCTTAGTTTTCTACCAGGCGCTTAGAGCTAGGCCATACTTTTAGCAAGCTCAGGATTGCTATGGTGCGGGCACTTCTTTTTTAGGTGAATTTAAGGATAATTGGACGAAGTTCCCCCCTATGTATCACTGGGCTCTATTATAAATCTAAAATTCGATGAAAATATACTCAATATATTTATTTCTTTCTTCCTTTTCCCAGGTCAAGCCGGTGTCAACCAATTGGGCGGAGTTTTTGTGAATGGCCGTCCTCTACCGGACTGCGTGCGTCGCCGGATCGTGGATCTGGCCTTGTGCGGAGTCAGGCCCTGTGATATATCCCGCCAGCTCCTGGTCTCCCATGGTAAGACCGCCTCCCCTATAACCTCTTCATCCTATTTAAAACGAGTTAATTTACTCCTTTCTTAGGCTGCGTTTCCAAAATTCTGACACGCTTCTATGAGACGGGCTCCATTCGACCGGGCTCTATTGGCGGCAGCAAGACCAAGGTAAGTTCGACTTCGATTTCGAAACAAGATCTGCCGGGGGACGCCGGGAAACCACATGTGGTCCGATGTGGTGCATGAAATCAACAAACGATTATATAAAAATCAAACGCACAGCAGTAAATCCATAAAGTATCACAGATACACGGAAACAGAGATAGCCCCGATAAGCTTTGTAACCAGCAGCTAGTTTACATGTTCTCCCCGTCTCGATGACAGCTTTTATGGCCGTGTGGGTGGAACCAGCACCAGCAGTTACCAGCAGGAGGAGGAACAGTAGGCCGAGTGGGCTTTCGAGTGGAGAGAGCGCAGCAAATCAATCTCGCCTGCCCGTGGATGGTGATAACTGGATGGTGTACTTGGCTGTAGGATATAGGGACACCTGTGCGGTTCGCACGCCCAATCAAGTGTGGCTGCTACCGTTTAAGCCGCTGCTCGCTTCACGGCCCGACGACAAGTGACGACAATGCGATGATGATAGTGGCCATGGGTTGGGGCAATGGGGATCAGCGATCCACCCGGAGCAAGCAGATAACACCGAATCACGACCCCCATACCTATTAGAGTTAGTTCTGAGAGGGTATTTTGGGTATCTGAATACTTTAATGGACGTTATGTATAGGAATAGAAGTTGAGATAAAGGATAGCAGTGATTCTATACTTTTTTGTGTAATTTTTATAAAAGTAATAACATTTCTAGACGTTTCATTCCCTTGCACTATAAAATCCCCAGATAGAACCAAGAGACTGTCAACGATTTTTACGGAGAATAAAACAAGTTTGATTAACTTTAACCCAACTTAAAGCTCATACTAGATTTCTGTAACTAAACAATGTCCAAAGGGGCCTTCTCGGCATCGACTTCTTACAGCTTCCGTGGCACTATAATTCCCAACTAAGGAAACTGCAAACTTCTGAATGAAGCGTAGAACTGGTGGCGACCGTAAGAAACCCAGTCATATTTTTAACTTCACTTTTAACTGAGAAATAATACCCTTTCAAAGGAAAGCAGAACCTTTCAGTATCGACTCCTTACAGCTTGCGTAGCACTAAAATTCCAAACAGCTTAAAACTGCTGAATGAAACCTGGTACTGATGGCGACCGTGACAAACCCAGTGGATTTATTCTATATCTCATAAGTAACACAGCCCTAGGATAGGATATAGATATACATATTTCTATATTTATATTTCCCAGGGTATACCAAACCTCCCATCCATATATGTAATTTTTTTTTGTGCCTAGACTGCGCAAACAATTGCTCAGGTGCGATGTTTGCCGACGGCACAGAACGCCTAATTAACAGTAGTTGCAACGCCCACCGAGTGCACAATGTACTCTGGCACAGACGGGGCACCACGCCATCCACCTCATGCTCCGTACTACATACATAGTACTAGTTCCACCCTCTCCCTTCGCCTTCGCCCGCTTACATGGCGATTCAATAAGCGCTGTGCAGCGAACAAAACGCGCATTTAACACCTACGCTGGGTCAATAAAGAGGTTGCCACCCGAACTACACCGTGTAGTGCTCCCAGGAAGGGGACACTGGTGGCCACCACAAGGGGGTGAGTGCGCGTGTAGATTTCCGATAAGATCTGGCATGCAACGACCGGGGCGGGGGCACCACCACTTAAACCCCCTTTAGAGAATTTATGAATTTTTAATGAATTGCCGCGTCACACGTGAGGAGCGGGCGCCAGCAAGTCCTTCGGAATACTCGCCCGAATTAACATATGCCAAAGGGGGGACCTCGACCAAGTCCGATGCAAATCTCTCCGCGAACATGTCGGGGCTCAAAAGGGGCGTGGCTGCGTGCGCTGCAAATTTCTCGCAGCCTGCGAACTGAGTGCGCTTTGGTTTAGTTTTAGTTTTTAGCAGGACAATTGAATTTCACGGCAATTAATCCTTGGACGGGGGAAACTGGACACCCCCAGACTGGAGGGGTTAATAGGAGAATAGTGTCGGTTATTTTAATCGCAGGAATGCATCTACAAGCTGTCAAGCTCTTTGTTTGTTCGAGGTTTCAAGTAAAAAGGCCTTTAAAGGTCAGACATAAATAATAATCGTACTTTATGGCGTCCTCTTGTGGGGTTTTTGAAAGAGGTTTCTGAGTTATTAAGGCCAAGAACTAATTTTTAATAATATTTTAAAGCTTGTCTTTAAATGTAAAAAATATTCCTGGGATTAAGCTATTAAATTAAGTATCTTCCTGCAAAGTTTAATGGAATCTCTCCTCGCTTTCTTTTCTAATTTCAGCAAGTGGCCACGCCTACCGTCGTGAAGAAGATCATCCGGCTGAAGGAGGAGAACAGTGGCATGTTCGCCTGGGAGATCCGCGAGCAGCTGCAGCAGCAGCGCGTCTGTGATCCCAGCTCCGTGCCCTCGATCAGCTCCATCAACCGGATTCTTCGCAACAGCGGTCTCTGGACGGACGAGATGACCTCCAGCCAGCAGAACGCTGCAGCGGCAGCGGCAGCAGCAGCCGCGGCTGCAGCGGCGGCTCATCATCAGGCGGCTGGCAGCGGCGGCGGTCCAGCCAATGGCTATGCCCCACAAGCTCCGCCTCCGCCCGTGACCATGGCCCCGTCCACTCCGCAGGCCGCCACGCCCACCTCGACACGCTACGCAAAGCCGCCGGCGTTGATGATGGGTTCCGCTGGCTGGCGCTGGCGTTGGTGCTGGCGCCGGCGAGATGCCCATCAAACCCGCTCCGAAAATGCCGCCAAACATGGCACATAACCATGGGCATGGTCACAGCCTGAATCCCAGTGTCTCTGGCCTGGATCTGAGTTACTCCGCTCTGCACAAGCACTGGCTGTGGAATCCCTCGCTGCTGTACTACACTCAGGCCCACATCCAGGCTCAGGCAGCGGCGTCGGGTGGCCAGTTTCTGCCCTATGCCGGCGGCTACTTGCCCCACGCCATGGCTGCGGCCGCAGCATCCTCCGCCTCCGGCAGCGGCGGTGGCTTTACCAAGTCGGAGAGCTCCATTGATCTCTCGACGCCCGGAGCCGCCGGGGATGCCCTCAGCGATTGCGATTCTGGCAAATCCTCGCCAGCCGCGCTCTCACTGACCGCTTCGGGTGGAGCAAATGGCGGTGGCTCAGCACCAGAGACCTCACCCGGATCTGCGCTCAGCCACAGTCGCAAGCGGAATCCGTACTCCATCGAGGAGCTACTCAAGAAGCCCGAGAAGCGACTCCGCCTGGACAGCAGCCGCCGGCTGGAGTGCCTGGAGTCTAGCTCTTGCGAGAGCAGCCAAGACAGTCCGGCGCCCCTGCCGCTGGAGATACCGGAGGACGAGGACGCGGTCGAGGGCGAGGAGGAGCCGGAGGAGGAGGAGGACTGCAGCGTAGAGGTGGTCAACTGAGTCCCCACCAGCAGCATTAACCAACTGTCCCAGTTTTGATCTGTGTATATATAGTATATATATTTAGTGTAACCCCAAACGCCCCGATGCCCAATCGCATTCCGAAGTTAGTGGCTGGAATCGGAACCCATAGAATTTCACCCACATCTTTCCTTCCAGAACTGGATCTCCACTAAAATATTGCTAGCCTAAATGAAGAGCTTACCTTGATAGCAAAGTGAAATTGTATTAATTCCCTTTTCAACATGGGTGAAAAGGGTTCATAGTTCTACACAAAAATATTTAAATAAAAACCAAGTATTGTGCTGAGAAGAAGTGTTTCATGTTTGAGGGATGTAGGGATGGGAAAAGGTATAAAGTTATATATATATTTTAAGGTATTTTGAGCCACAACTAAAAGAATATCTTTATGATATAATCAGGTAGAAATAACTAGAAAAAAGGGTTCAACAAGTATCTCATTTCATGGTTCAAAATTCATGTAATTCCTTGCTTCTCTCAGGTATTACCTTAAATTAAGTAATTTTAAAGCTTGCAATTTAATTTAATTCCCCAACATTTCATTATTGAAAACCCTTTAATTTGGCTATTTAAATGCCACTAAATAAAGTGTTTTCCACCGCCGGTGGTCCGGCAGTATCTGCGGCTTCTCCCTCTTAATTAACTTGCGCGCCAATGAAGTGTCAACAAGTTGCCAACACGCTGGAGGATTGGATGGTGGCCGAAGGGAGGTCTGTGGCGAAATTACAGGATGTCTGACACGACCATAACTATCGATCGCCCGCGGAGGAGCGACGCCTGAGGAGGGGCTCGCACTCGAAGTTCGACTCCGAGTCGGAGTGCGAGTGCGAGGCAGAGGCGACAATGGCTGCAACTCTGGCAGCTTCGACTGCAACTGCAACTGGAAGTGCGAAAATGGCATTGGAATCGGCATGGTGTGGCGCGGCTGACATTGTGAGTGGAATTCGTAAGCAGGTGGAGAGAGGCGGAGGAGCTGCTGGCCGCCTGGGGAGCGCGGCATCGCCATCCCGGGCCAAGGTGTGAAGTTGCGCGAAACTTTCCCAAGACCTTTAGCTACCCGGGTACTCGGGGACAGTGGCTGTGTGGCTACTCTGAATATGCCAACAATAAATCAGTGGCTAAAAATAATTGCCGCGACAATTGCGCGCGGCTAAATTATGCAAAGCTGGCAAAAAATGAAGATATGTGGAAAAAAGGCGCTGCCATAATTGTATCACGTGCAGGCCGCGAATCCGCATCCTGGTCAATTCATCGCCTCCCTGCTCCTTGCCACTCCACTCCACTCACTTCATAAACAATGCTAAAAGGCGTTGAGGATGCGCGCAAGGAAACTGACGGCGAGGAATGCAGAGCCGGGCTGAATCTGCCGGGGAATCGGTAGCAGAGAAGCCTCCTGATCATGGCCAGATTGGAATGCCCTGGCATGACTATGACTGACAGCCTCTGGGAGCATCAAGCAAAAACTCTCACACGGGGAAAAATGATATATTATCTTATATAATATATATATTTTTTGATATCAAACTAAAGTGTATGAAAAAGTTTTATGGATCCTGAAGCCTATATAAAGAAGAATTGATTTGATATTGTTTTATTTTATTTCTCTTCCTATCTTTAGAGGGAAAAATATATAAATATATTAAGTACCAGTTAGCAACATACATTTTAAGGCAACCTAGATTGCATTTTATGCTT
Source organism: Drosophila triauraria (assembly GCA_014170255.2). Taxonomy (NCBI): domain Eukaryota; kingdom Metazoa; phylum Arthropoda; class Insecta; order Diptera; family Drosophilidae; genus Drosophila; species Drosophila triauraria. The sequence continues at coordinate 11,107,239 of CM024335.1, forward strand.
TCTATCAATTGTTATGGAATTTAAAGCCATCTTGTTTAAATAAATTGTATTTAGTAACCTTTCTGACTTTTTTTCTCAGTGCCCTGACGAAGGGCTCTGGATCGCCCATCGATGATGATGATGACGATACCTTCTGCTGATCGCAGCGACGATCCCGCTCGGGCGACACTTTTAGGCCAGGCCAGGATTGGAATCAGATTCAGAATCGGAATGGGAATCGGGATCGGCATCGAGCATCGGGCATCGGGCATCGGGATCTCGGGATCGGGAACGACAGAATATTTTTATACGCTCGCGCTCGAAATATCAATGAGGCGGCGGAGGCAGAGAGACGCGTTTTTGCTGGGCACATTTGGCGCGACAAAAAACGCGCGCGCCGCTCGCGTTTGGATTTCGCGCTCGCCTTTAGGCCTTTTTTGCCACCAAGCCCGGCTGCTGGCTGTTGGCTGCTGCTCCTCTTGTTAGCCAGCATCGGTAGGAGCTGCTGAAAGCCGGTGGAGTCAGAGTCAGAGTCAGAGCCAGAGCCAGAGACAGAGCTTGAGCCAAAGCCGAAGCTGCCGGAGAGTTGGCATGGATTGTTGCAATGTTTCGTCGCGCTGTTGCGTTTGATTTGTGTTTTCGGTTTTTGCCGAGGCGACTCTGCGATTTCGGCATAAATCAAAATCCAGTTGGGGCATTGGAAATTGGACGCGGACGAGGACTTGGTCTTGGCTGCGGAATGGGACACAAGATGTCGTCTTCGAGGCCCTTCTTTGCGACAGATATTATGGCAGAAAATTTATTTTATGGCGGTAATGGTGTTATGTTTTACGCGATTAGCAGATCCAAATGTTTGACATTGCGGCGACATCGAGGCTGGGAATCGGGTATGGAATCGGATGCGGATTTGTCCACTCGAATGGGGATGGTAATGGAAACTGTGATGGCTTGACAGTAGCATGCACCGCAATTAATGGCATTCAATTAGGGAGAATCGCCGTGGATTATGACGATTGAGGAAAGGCAAGGAAAGGTTACATATGGGAGACTTTCTAATACCTCAAAGATAAGACCAAATATATATTTAAAACCATTAAAAATAACTTAATAAGTCCGTAAACACTAACTAACTAATTACCTAACTACTCGTACCTTACCTTTCCTAAAAACTTCATATTTTGTTTAATTTATGTTGTGACCATAAGCCGATTTTATACACTGATATAAATCTTAGCAACATGAATTAAAATTCTGTGATTCTTACATTAATTTAATAATTTGATTGCTTGTAGTCTCCTTCAATAGCTTAACCCGTTTTCTAACCGTAAATACATAGATTTGATCTCCGAGTCTTGTGACAAACTCTTCTGTAGATTTATTCAGTTGCAAGTCGACTTCCTTCCCCTCTTAGGTAGACTCAGAGCTTCCGCTTTCTAGGCCAGAACCTCTGGCCCCCGAACTCGAACCTAAACCCAAACCAAAAAATCCAAAGGCACTTGCCCGCCGATGTGACCCAGCATCGCTCAGAGTTTCCCTCTCCTATGCTGCTGCCTTTGGCATTTGGCTTCTTATGCCTGCGTTGGGACACCGTCTGGGTTGGTTTTTAGTGCCGCGCACCGCCTTGTTAAATGAAGCAATTTTTTATGGTTAATTTCCTAAAGGTGCACTCAAATGCACCTCTGGGTCCCGGGTCCGGGGTCCGGGGTGACTCCTCGCAATCTCTCGCCGGCTCTTCGCTTCCCCGAGTCTTGGCCTCACTTGTCAACGCATTTCGAGATTGATTTCTCTGTTTTGTCTCTGGCCGTGGGCACAATTAAACCGTAAAAAGCCGACGCTCGGAAGGGATGGGTAGGGGAATGAAGGGTTAATTGGCGGTGGCAACAGAAGCAGTTATGTTCTCATTTAGAACGCTCCCGACAACAGGTTAGGACCCAATGTGAACTAATAAAAATTGAAACGTTTCGAGACCATTAAATTGTGAGTTTTGAGCGCGTTTCGGAATCGGAATAGGAATAGGAATAATGATAGTGAGCCAGTGGGAATGGGAATCCAAATCGGAGTTGGAAATGGAAATGGATTCGAAACGATGCTGGGACAGTAGCCACTGTGTGACATTTACATAATTAACCTTTATTGTGGCCATTGATTGGCCGCAGGGGCGGAAATGAACTCGGCCCGGGGTGTGAACCGGCTGAATTCGAGAGCTCTTTCGCGAACAAGAGCCGATCGATGGCCGGATCGATCGCCAGAGCCAAGCCAATGACCCTTCGGTGGTCCAGCCGCCGACTGTGCGGCAATAAAAGTCGAGTTAACAACTTACAGGAGCCAAGCACGCCACACGTTGATGGATATCTCTGCGACTCCCTGTGCAGCTCTCCTTGAACAGTGTGGCCACAGCCAGATTTGTTCGTTTTTATTTGTTTTTACTTTATTATTATTATTACCTATTTTACTTGTATTTTACTTAACTTTATTTTCCTTACCAAAAAAAAAAGTATTATGCTTTCAATTCTATTTTTTACATTTCAGTTAACTTGCTGACGTTCAAAAACACTTAAAAACGCATCTAAAAGTATGCAACAAAATCTTGATAACGATTTAGAGCTAAATAAGTTTAGGTTTTTTTTTCTGTTTTGTAAATCAAAATTATAATAATTTTTGCACTTTTTTTTCACTTTTCACTTTACAATTTTTTTCAAGGTAATGTTAGCTTTTAAGGAGCAGAGCTCCACTGTCGCCAGACTCGCTGGATCTCGTTCTCCTTCACGAGCTGGGACATCGCACCATCGCCCGCTGGGCCGGCGAAGTGGCACTCTCCGCTGGGTTGGCTGCACGCATCACTCTGCCACAAATGAGCATGATGCAAATGAGCCCCCGGACGGATCACGAATCTCGGCTCCTCCTTCGCCAGGCGACCCAGTTAATTAGGTGCGCTTGTGTTATGACATTCTTATCGCCGAATGCGCGTCGACCTCACCTGGCGGCCCATAAAAGTGAGTTAAGTTGCGTTGCGTTGCGAGTTCAGGGGAGTTAACATAAGTTAGGAGCTGCAGCGGTTTCTGGGCAGCTGCGGTGCGGTATCCTAATTGGCAATCCTCCAGGGGAGGAAGTGCGCGTTTCGGACATTCCATCAAATGCGGATCGGATCGGATGCGCTGCGAATTGGGCGAAATGCGCGTACTTCCGCATTGGGCAGGTCGCCGCCTAGCGATTCACCTGCTCGTCAGCCAGCTTGGCGCGCGCTCCACGTTCTGGCCGGGCACATTAACACGGCCGGGCCCGCATTATCCTTGGCCATCATTAGTTGCCGGCTCGGCAATTACGCCACTCAATTGTCTTTGACTTGGCCAGGATCTCGGCGCAGGATCGGTTCGGCCGCAGCACCTTACCCTGTTGCTGTTGCTCCCTGGTAATGGAATTATAATTATAGCCTCGCTCCGACTCCGCTGCTAATGTTGTCATCGAGGACACACGAGTCTCTCAGCCCGAGCTTCAATTTCAGCTCCAGCTAAGAGAGACTGCTGAGCCAGAGTTCTCGAACTGCAGCTTGATGATTGTCGCCACATTAAATTGTCAAATTGTTTGCGCCCCTTATCGCGATGTCCCGATGGCCACGTGCCCTGCCCTCGGTGCTCATCCTTCGGTGTTCATAACGGTTATTCTTCCTGTTGACAAGTGGCGGCAGTAAATAGGCCATCGATCTGTCAGGTGAAAGATGGGTTTATAGAAGGCACAAACACGAGAGCTTTCGTGATATTTATGAAACGTGTGAAATCACAGGAAACAATTTTTGGGGTAAACTGGTAGATAATTAAATCGCAATCCATCAACACCTAAAGACACGTAGGGAAGCAGTGCCAAGCGAGAATGTCGGAAACAGACAGAATGAGGAATCTTTGACACCAAAGAGTATTTATATCCTGATCATCTACAGCATCAACAAGCGATTCGATTGAGCCATGTCCGTCTGTCTGTCGGATCACGGAGGCTGTACGTGCTAGAGCTCTTCAATTTGGTGACAACAAAATTCACAAAACATAAAAGTTGACTCCAAAACTCTCGCACAGCATCGTGTGTGGGATAAATATTGCACCGATCGCCTTGTAAAATAAAAAACAATATTTGAAAATGTTGTTACAATTATATAAAATAAAATGGAATCGCTTAATCACTGCCGAAGTTATGTATTCGCATTCTCGACGTTGACCGATGGACAAGCGGCCGTTCTAGTCCTGACGCACAAGTTCTAGATATGGGGGTATGGTTAATAAGACTTATTACTTATATGATTCATTACCCTATGTGAATATATAGTACAATCATAATAATTCTATCAATTAATCATAAGCATTAGCTTTTAGCATTTGAATACTATTCGGGATAAAACTTAACAAAATGTTGATATTTTTTCAATTGGTTAGAAAGTTATTAGTTTAAGAAAATATGGTACTACCCGGATTATTTCGGATTGAATTCAGCGTACAGATACTCGTTTTTTTTTCTGTGAATTTTTAGTCTTGACCATATGCATGTATAGGTGGCGCCATAAACTCAACAAAATTTCATATTTGCACTGCTTTATTATACATATACTGCTTTCTTTTGCACTGCTTCTTAAATTCAGCACTACTTGCATCATAAAAAAGCAGTGCAAACGCACGACTTGTACCGGAGCTTAAAAGCTCCGTTTTGATGATACACTGGGATGCGAGGCATTTATATTATTTATACCGCCCAGCGTACTGTTTGTATGTCTTTTGATAAGCTCCGCTCTCTCTTTGGGCCAAACAAGAAATAATAATAATAATATTAAATGCTTTACTAGAGCCCCCGATGTCGAGCGCCATTGGAAATTCACATAGAAACGAGAAACTGGCACCTAAGGTGAAACATAAACAATCGTAGTTTCTGCCCTCACTTTCAAAGTGTCTGATAGCTATCTGCCTGGAAAAGATAATACCCAGATAAACGTAAAGCTAATCGGCTTTTGCCCTCCTAAAATGTATCTTAGCATAAGAATAACTCATTGCTGTTAACTACTTTGCCAACTATCGATTATTGCTGTAAAGCACTAAACTGTGCTATAAGGCGCAAATACACGGTTGCTTTGGTTATCGGAACCACTCTAAACTGCTATAAATCTCTTTTTCTTCAGTTCTTTGGAAATCAGCTCTTCGGAAATCAACCGTTATTTTGCCGAGTCAGAGTCCCTGTAAAATTTAGCTCTTACATTTACGCGATAGGGAACCAAATTTTTTTAGCCGGAACTTTATCTTGCCAGCAAATAAAGTGGAAAAATTTTTGAAAAATCCTATTCTTAAAGTGAAGGTAATAAAACCAATTCGCGGAACAATGACTTAAAAGCACTGATAAGCTGACGAACCGCTCTATCTCAGCGCGGCTTAAATTCGAGGAACGCTCGCTGGCGTGTCTTCAGTTGACTCGCATCTCTTCAATCGGAATGACGACGGCCGTGCTTCTTGTTACCTTATTCGGATTTCTTTTGCGAAACCAGGGATCCGCCGAACTTCTGGAGGAGAACTGCGGGATTGCTTACCATGATCGGGTGGGAACCAGAACTGTAGGCGGCCAGGATGCGGCTATTAATTCAAATCCTTGGATGGCCGTACTCTCAGAGCCAGGCAAGGACGGCAAGCCTCCAGAATTTTTCTGTGGTGGCACACTGATTAACGAATGTGAGAATTATTCTGAAAAATCTGTAGCACATAACTAATCAGGGAATCTTTCCTAGGCTTTGTTTTGACGGCGGCTCACTGCATTGACGGCAAGAAAAAAATGTAAGTGTGACTTCCTACTCCATGGATTGACTTGAATCGCCCTTTTTTCGAACAGCATCGTTCGCCTGGGGGAGCACAATCGATCGTCAGAGAACAGAACCTTAAAGGAAGATATATATGTACGCCGTGCCCACATTTACCCCACATTTTCGGAAGAGGACACCGCGAATGACATAGCTCTGCTCCGACTATCGCGATGCGTGACCTACAAACACCATATTCGACCGATTTGCATTCTGCTAAATTCACGGAAGAAGTCACAGACGGATGCCACTCAAAATTCACGGCCGTTGGTTGGGGAAGAACACAGACCCAGGTATCAAGTAATGTGTTACAAACCGCCACCCTTAACAGGCTGCCGATGAGCAGGTGTGACGAGCTCTTCTGGAATAAGGACAATAAGACCGACTCAGCAGCACAGTTCTGTGCTGGCACCTCGAACGGAACTGACGCCTGCGAGGGCGACTCGGGGTCCTCTGTACGCCCCGTTCAAGTACGCCGGCGTAAATCGAATGACTCAATTGGGAATCGTCAGCTACGGTAGCTCATCGTGCAGCGGACTGGGCATATACACGGATATAATGAGCTACGTAGACTGGATACGAAACATCGTTCTGGCATCCGACATCGCGGTTGTAGTGCCACGGATAGATTTCCTAGATAGCAATTGCATCAGCAACTCAACACTACTTGGTCGCGCAAGGTCACAGACTTCCTCCTTTCCGTGGTTGGCTCACGTCTACATCGACTCCATCCCCTGGCTTTCGGGGCACTCATCTCCGACAGTTCGTATTTGTAAGCAGTCCTTCTGCCAGACCCAACTGATCTCCCATCTGTCTTTCAGGTTTTGTCATCTCAACCGCCCACCTATACCCCGAAGGGGCTCCACTGTACGTACTTTAGTCCAATCACAACCACTTTTACTTAAATAAATCCACAGACAGGTGCGCCTGGGCAGGGACAGTGGAGCTACTGAGGTCACCCACAAGGTCGAATCCGTCCTCAGGCACCCGGACTCCGTAAGCCTGTCCGTGAACGACATAGCTCTGCTCAAGCTGGAAACAAAAGTGCAGTTTACAGGTGAGTTTCAACACATCGGATCTTTTAACAAAAGTAGTTACAACTTCTCTGGGCTTAGATCACATAAGACCGATCTGTTTGCCTTCATTATGGAAGAAGGAGCTGAACATGTTTAGGAAAAAGGCTGACACAGCCGGGAACCTCGTTGCCATTGGCTTTGGCCACCGATCTTCAACGCCCGTCCGGCGGCTCAACGCCACCAACTGCTACCAGGGAACTACCAAGAAATCGGAGAGAAGCAAATCTGCATGGAGCATCCCCATTCCACCAGCTTGGGCAGCGGAAGTCCCTTGGTTAGGCCACTCGCTCTCGGGAACGGGATGGCATACACACTCGTTGGGCTGGCCAGCTTCGGGTGGAGCGATGACCACGCTCCGGTTGTCTATACCAATGTCTTAAGCTACTCGGAGTGGATCGCAGGTTTGATACAGTAGTAGATCTCTGACATCTTTTGGAAAGTAATGTTTCAAGAACTAGAAAAATACATATATTTTCAAGAATTGGCTACGATTAAGTCAAGGAGCACTCTCCGCTGGGTTGGCTGCACGCATCACTCTGCCACAAATGAGCATGATGCAAATGAGCCCCCGGACGGATCACGAATCTCGGCTCCTCCTCCGCCAGGCGACCCAGTTAATTGGGTGCGCTTGTGTTATGACATTCTTATCGCCGAATGCGCGTCGACCTCACCTGGCGGCTCATAAAAGTGATTTAAGTTGCGTTGCGTTGCGAGTTCAGGGGAGTTAACATAATTGGCAATCCTCCAGGGGAGGAAGTGCGCGTTTCGGACATTCCATCAAATGCGGATCGGATCGGATGCGCTGCGAATTGGGCGAAATGCGCGTACTTCCGCATTGGGCAGGTCGCCGCCTAGCGATTCACCTGCTCGTCAGCCAGCTTGGCGCGCGCTCCACGTTCTGGCCGGGCACATTAACACGGCCGGGCCCGCATTATCCTTGGCCATCATTAGTTGCCGGCTCGGCAATTACGCCACTCAATTGTCTTTGACTTGGCCAGGATCTCGGCGCAGGATCGGTTCGGTCGCAGCACCTTACCCTGTTGCTGTTGCTCTCCGGTAATGGAATTATAATTATACAGGCAGGCTCCGGTTTTCACTTTTGTTTTTCGTTTTCGTTTTAGACCAAAATCGTACGTTTTCGTTTTTAGGTGCTCCGGTTTTCACAAACTTTTTGTCATCGTTTTGTTATCGAAATATTTAATTATTTTTATTGCTCAAACAGTTGACTTGGACGTTTTGAGAAGTAAACGGAATGTTTGAATGCCTTTACTTTTTTTAATTGATTGTTTTAAACCCAAATAAATGCAGAAATTGTTTATTTATCGGTCCCAGAGCGCTGCCACTCTTTAAACAGGAAATTTTATACCTTTTTAAATGGTAAAATAACCATTTAAACAATAAAATTAAACTGTTTTATTTATTAAAACCTTTCTTATCTTCTTTGAACATAATTAATGCCCTACTTTTAATTTTACAAGCATTTCGACCAGATTGTTTGGTTCCACCAACAGTACGGCAGCACTGGCAACCAAAACGATAGTTGTCGTTGCCGACGGCAAATATTTTTTGCGAATTCGAGGTGGGGTCAGAAAATAATTCTTTATAAAGTAATTACGAACTAGATTGATCCACTGATGGTGTGAAACAAACATCAATAGACCAACAAGTCAACTATTTTTTTTCTTTTGCAATTAAGAACCGATTTGATGTAGAAAAAGGCATTTACTTTTCATTTCGACAAGACAAACTTGCCCGTTTTTGAAAACGAAAAAGTCTTGTGAAAGTGAAAACGGGAGCACCGATTTTCGTTTTCGAAAACGAAAACGAAAGAATCTTGTGAAAGTGAAAACCGGAGCCTGCCTGATAGCCTCGCTCCGACTCCTCCGCTAATGTTGTCAGCGAGGACACACGAGTCTCTCAGCCCGAGCTTCAATTTCAGCTCCAGCTAAGAGAGACTGCTGAGCCAGAGTTCTCGACCTGCAGCTTGATGATTGTCGCCACATTAAATTGTCAAATTGTTTGCGCCCCTTATCGCGATGTCCCGATGGCCACGTGCCCTGCCCTCGGTGCTCATCCTTCGGTGTTCATAACGGTTATTCTTCCTGTTGACAAGTGGCGGCAGTAAATAGGCCATCGATCTGTCAGGTGAAAGATGGGTTTATAGAAGCCCAAACACGAGAGCTTTCGTGATATTTATGAAACGTGTGAAATCACAGGAAACAATTTTTGGTGTAAACTGGTAGATAATTAATTCGCAATCCATCAACACCTATAGACACGTAAGGAAGCAGTGCCAAGCGAGAATGTCGGAAACAGACAGAATGAGGAATCTTTGACACAAAAGAGTATTTATATTCCTGATCATCTACAGCATCAACAAGCGATTCGATTGAGCCATGTCCGTCTGTCTGTCGGATCACGGATTCACAAAACATAAGTTGACCCCAAAACTCGCACAGCATCGTGTGTGGGATAAATATTGCACCGATCGCCTTGTAAAATAAAAAACAATATTTGAAAATGTTGTTACAATTATATAAAATAAAATGGAATCGCTTAATCACTGCCGAAGTTATGTATTCGCATTCTCGACGTTGACCGATGGACAAGCGGCCGTTCTAGTCCTGACGCACAAGTTCTAGATATGGGGTATGGTTAATAAGACTTATTACTTATATGATTCATTACCCTATGTGAATATATAGTACAATCATAATAATTCTATCAATTAATCATAAACATTAGCTTTTAGCATTTGAATACTATTCGGGATAAAACTTAACAAAATGTTGATATTTTTTCAATTGGTTAGAAAGTTATTAGTTTAAGAAAATATGGTACTACCCGGATTATTTCGGATTGAATTCAGCGTACAGATACTCGTTTTTTTTTTCTGTGAATTTTTAGTCTTGACCAAATGCATGTATAGGTGGCGCCATAAACTCAACAAAATTTCATATTTGCACTGCTTTATTATACATATACTGCTTTCTTTTGCACTGCTTCTTAAATTCAGCACTACTTGCATCATAAAAAGCAGTGCAAACGCACGACTTGTACCGGAGCTTAAAGCTCCGTTTTGATACTGGGATGCGAGGCATTTATATTATTTATACCGCCCAGCGTACTGTTTGTATGTCTTTTGATAAGCTCCGCTCTCTCTTTGGGCCAAACAAGAAATAATAATAATAATATTAAAGGCTTTACTAGAGCCCCGATGTCGAGCGCCATTGGAAATTCACATAGAAACGAGAAACTGGCACCTAAGGTGAAACATAAACAATCGTAGTTTCTGCCCTCACTTTCAAAGTGTCTGATAGCTATCTGCCTGGAAAAGATAATACCCAGATAAACGTAAAGCTAATCGGCTTTTTGCCCTCCTAAAATGTATCTTAGCATAAGAATAACTCATTGCTGTTAACTACTTTGCCAACTATCGATTATTGCTGTAAAGCACTGAACTGTGCCATAAGGCGCAAATACACGGTTGCTTTGGTTATCGGAACCACTCTAACCATTCTCGTTTTCTTCTTCAATTATTCGGAAATCAGCTCTTCGGAAATCAACCGTTATTTTGCCGAGTCAGAGTCCCTGTAAAATTTAGCTCTTACATTTACGCGGTAGGGAACCAAATTTTTTTAGCCGGAACTTTATCTTGCCAGCAAATAAAGTGGAAAAATTTTTGAAAAATCCTATTCTTAAAGTGAAGGTAATAAAAACCAATTCCTGGAACAATGACTTAAAAGCACTGATAAGCTGACGAACCGCTCTATCTCAGCGCGGCTTAAATTCGACGAACGCTCGCTGGCGTGTCTTCAGTTGACTCGCATCTCTTCAACCGGAATGACGACGGCCGTGCTTCTTGTCGCCTTGTTCGGCTTTCTTTTGCGAAACCAGGGATCCGCCGAACTTCTGGAGGAGAACTGCGGGATTGCTTACCATGGGTGGGAACCTGGTACGCGGGTGGAAACCAGAATTGCACGCGGCCAGGATGCGGCTATTAATTCAAATCCTTGGATGGCCGTACTCTCAGAGCCAGGCAAGGACGGCAAGCCTCCAGAATTTTTCTGTGGTGGCACACTGATTAACGAATGTGAGAATTATTCTGGAAAATCTGTAGCACATAACTAATCAGGGAATCTTTCCTAGGCTTTGTTTTGACGGCGGCTCACTGCATTGACGGCAAGAAAAATGTAAGTGTGACTTCCTACTCCATGCATTGACTTGAATCGCCCTTTTTCGGACAGCATCGTTCGCCTGGGGAGCACAATCGATCGTCAGAGAACAGAACCTTAAAGGAAGATATATATGTACGCCGTGCCCACATTTACCCCACATATTTCGGGAAGAGGACACCGCGAATGACATAGCTCTGCTCCGACTATCGCGATGCGTGACCTACAAACACCATATTCGACCGATTTGCATTCTGCTAAATTCACGGAAGAAGTCACAGACGGATGCCACTCAAAATTGACGGCCGTTGGTTGGGGAAGAACACAGACCCAGGTATCAAGTAATGTGTTACAAACCGCCACCCTTAACAGGCTGCCGATGAGCAGGTGTGACGAGCTCTTCTGGATTAAGGACAATAAGACCGACTCAGCAGCACAGTTCTGTGCTGGCACCTCGAACGGAACTGACACCTGCGAGGGCGACTCGGGGGTCCTCTGTACGCCCCGTTCAAGTACGCCGGCGTAAATCGAATGACTCAATTGGGAATCGTCAGCTACGGTAGCTCATCGTGCATCGGACTGGGCATATACACGGATGTAATGAGCTACGTAGACTGGATACGAAACATCGTCCTGGCATCCGACATCGCGGTTGTAGTGCCACGGATAGATTTCCTAGATAGCAATTGCATCAGCAACTCAACACTACTTGGTCGCGCAAGGTCACAGACTTCCTCCTTTCCGTGGTTGGCTCACGTCTACATCGACTCCTTTCCCTGGCTTTCGGGGCACTCATCACCGACAGTTCGTATTTGTAAGCAGTCCTTCTGCCAGACCCAACTGATCTCCCATCTGTCTTTCAGGTTTTGTCATCTCAACCGCCCACCTATACCCCGAAGGGGCCCCATTGTACGTACTTTATACCAATCACTACCACTTTTACTTAATTAAATCCACAGAAAGGTACGCCTGGGCAGGGGCAGTGGAGCTACTGAGGTCACCCACAAGGTCGAATCCGTCCGCAGGCACCCGGACTTCGTAAGCCTGTCCGTGAACGACATAGCTCTGCTCAAGCTGGAAACAAAAGTGCAGTTTACAGGTGAGTTTCAACACATCGGATCTTTTAACAAAGTAATTACCACTTCTCTGGGCTCAGATCACATAAGACCGATCTGTTTGCCTTCATTATGGAAGAAGGAGCTGAACATGTTTAGGAAAAAGGCTGACACAGCCGGGAACCTCGTTGCCATTGGCTTTGGCCACCGATCTTCAACGCCCGTCCGGCGGCTCAACGCCACCAACTGCTACCAGGGGAACTACCAAGAAATCGGAGAGAAGCAAATCTGCATGGAGCATCCCCATTCCACCAGCTTGGGCAGCGGAAGTCCCTTGGTTAGGCCACTCGCTCTCGGGAACGGGATGGCATACACACTCGTTGGGCTGGCCAGCTTCGGGCGGAGTGATGACCGCGCTCCGGATGTCTATACTAATGTCTTAAGCTACGCGACGTGGATCGCAGGTTTGATACTCTGATCTCTGACATCTTTTAGAAAGTAATGTTCCAAGAACTAGAAATATATATATTAATATGTATATATTTTTAAGAATTGGCTACGATTAAGTCAAATGCCTTAATTCATTTTATTTATTTTGGCGATAAGAGTGTATTGGAATGACTGTAAGATTGAATGTTCTTAATTTACCCTGACAGTTCTCAGAATCAGAGAAGATAAAGTGTAAACAAGGGTCTATTCCAGGAAGCTGAAAGTTGAAACTGTGTGCTCGCAGGGATCATAGTTGGTAGTTAAAACTCTAAACGTGTTTTTCTCGATACATTTTCCAAAATGTATGACATAATTTAACGACAATTTAAAAGAACGGTTTCAAATTTAAAATGAGTATTCTTGCATTTATTTACTATACAATCACCTACGATCATTTTGATTTGTTGAAAATTGTCACTTTGGCATTAAAAAAAATAACGACACCTTTTTTTCACAGCAACGCCATTATTGTTAGTTTTTTATATTTTTCAAAATTTTGTGTACTTCGTAGTACAGTAAATACCTGGAACTTTAATAACCTTCTGAATTTTTTTGTTTTAGTTAATACTGATCAAAAAGCCAAAATCGTGTCACCAGTTGGGGAAGTTTATCATCGGCCCTTAACTACTGACGGAACCCTGTCAGATGAGAGAGAGAGACTGAACAAACGTCCAAGGCCTACTACAAGGCCTACCCTCTCAGAGGAGGAACTCGAAGAATTGAAGAAATTTTTTATAGCGGAACTGAACAAACGTCCAAGGCCTATAGAATATTATTATTAAAAATTTTATAAAGAAAACTGACAAACACTGAGTATAATATAATGTAATTGAACTTTGTATTCTTCTCGCCATTAGAATGCATTTGTCTCAACCATTAATTCGTCATCAAACTGACAGCAGTTGGCATTTTCATTGTTTATTCCCATGAAATTTCTTTTTTTGCACGCTCATTAAGTCGTAAAGCCAAGTGTGTCCCGCCCTGGATTACTTAGTGGCACATCCTTTCGGCCGCCGCACATCCTCAGCGCAATTACGCGCATGCCGACAACGCATGCGTGACATTTCCCAGATGCTTGCTCCATGTCTAGGTACCGGTCCCGGTGGACGGACTGGGCCGGATTGGTAAAACAAAATAGTTGCTAAATGATTTACTGCCGCTTTCGCGCGCATTAGCCAAATTCATGGGGCCTGGCACTTTTGGTTTCTGTTTGTTCTTTTCGCCTCACTCTCTGCCGGCTGTTGGCCTGGCCAGTACGGCTTCGCGCTCTTGGTCAATATCACTGCAAAGGGCTTGCAGCAGGCAATCAACCGGTTTCGGCCAACTGCGCAGTTTGATCGCTTTTTCTGTGTGGTTTTTTTTTTTGTATTTTTTTTTTTGGGTGGAACTGCACTTGGTTGTGGTAACCCTTACAAGAGGGAAATACCTATTTGGCGTGGAATGTGGTTTTATATTAATTTTTGCAAGAAATAAAATAAAAACCAAATATTTACTAATGCTTTTCTTATTTTAATTCCTATTTATTTATGGTGTGCCGGAAAATTTCATTGCCTTAATTTATTCCAAGAAAATTATATGAAGTTTACTCCATGATATTTGTTTTGAAAATCTCAACATATCTGACATTTTGTATAACTGATAAGGGAAAATTGAATATAAATAATATTTGTTTTAAAATATTAAAATGTCAACATCTTAAGTTGAGATTTATAATATATTTTTAATGTATTTGATTTTGATATCCTCATAAAAAAAGGGTCTTCAACAATTCGCCTTTAAGGATCCTTGTAAATTTTATTTTGGCGCTAAAAGGGAAAATCAGGCAGTGACGGCGGCGGCGGCGAGTGGAGCTTTTTGCCCAGCCAGAATCGGGGTGTTGTGTTGTTTTGGGTTGTGTAGCCGTCACCCAGATTATCAGGAAACTGGAGGAACCAGTTTCGCAGCGCTGCGACGGCAGTGGCATGCAACCTAAATATAGATTTTGCACAGCAGAAAACAGCTCGATTTGCGGCAAATTAGCTCCGACCCCGGCATCGACATCGGCCAAATTATTGATCCACGTTTCTATGTGGTCATTATCATGGCCTGGGAAAATCGTAGAGTTTCCGCCGCCGCCTGGTGTTTGTTTATGTTTGCGTACCGCTTTTCGGCTTATCTTATCAGCACATGCTCGGGCACTCGCAGATACGCAGATACAGATACATGTGCACACCTTTCGTCAGTTCGCTTACCTGTTGCTGCTTCTCCGCTGCACACGAGCTAGCGAGAGAGAGAGAGTGAGAGCAAGCGGCGTGGCGCAAGTGTGTGGGTGTGTATCTGTGCGAGACGTCCGAGTGCGACTCCATCCAACAAGTCGTCGCGATCGCAGCCCTCATTCGCTCGAACGCAACGATCGCGCGCGGTTGTCTCAGCAGAAAGATACAAAGATACGAGGCAAGAACTCGGAACCCAGAACAGAAAGGCAATCGAAATAAAAAATAAAGCCCCCAAGAACTCTCCCCAACAAGTGCGAGTGAAGTGTAAGTGTTGTCTTGGCCAGTTTCTTGGCAAAAAAAAAATATACAAAAGTTTTGAAAACGGCCCAGAGCCGGTTTCGAGCCCTGTGTGATTCATGGTTCCAAAATGGACCAAACGTTGACTCAGCATCCCCGAAAATCGAAGACATATACATGAGCAATTAACCCCCTAATAAAACCACATTGGCACCGAAAAGCAAAAGTGTTAACCGCAAGTGGTTGTGTAACTAACCGTTGTTGTCACCGTAAGATCGCCGAAATGCGGTCTTTAAACTTAATTACGCCCATATCGCGGTTGTTCGGGACCTTTATCGGCTTAACTGACCGCTGCCTCTTTTTTCATTTTTGGTTTTTAGTGATTTGATTGAATTTCGCACAGCGCGAGATTCATTAATATTATTTTTACCACTGAACATGATTTAATTAAAAAGCCGAAATTGTTTTTTTCGCGACACAGTGAGAGAGGGAGAGGAAGAGGCCGAGATGAGTTTATTATTATTTGTTTACTTGTTTGCTGTTCTTGTTTAACTCGCCTGAGCTTTTTATGCCGCCCCGTGACGCGATGATGTGGACACAACTACGCGACGCCTGTATAAAACATCCAAATATTATATTGTATTATACATATTTATCCACATAGTCGGCCATGTTGCCGTGCATTATTTTTTGTGGCCTGTTTGCTGCGATTCGATTCGTTTCGTTTCATCTCGCTGCTTGATTGAGCAGCAGAGCCCGCAAAAAAGTATTTGTGTGGCAACATTTTAAAACATATTCATGTTTTATGGCTCACTTTTCGGGCAGACCTTCGATCTCTAAAAATGCTCAGCAGAAGCTGAAACAACTTCTTAGAAAAAGGCGGAATGATTAATCGATTATTGGGAAATGTTTAATGGATCACCACTCCGATGCAGGAGTCACCTCTGTGATTCATGCACACTCAGGATCTTCGGTGACCCAAATTGCGCAGACATCCCGGGGTTTGTTATCCCCATTTTGGAATATGCTCATACACTGGGGGCCAGAAGGAAAGTAGATCACGGGAAATAGTTCAGCGGCCCGAAACTGAATAGCAACAACAACTCTCAACTTCAAAGAGACGTGCGGAAAGTGCGTTTCATGGGCACAAGTATAAGTGTGAATACTAAGAATATTTAGTTTCTGTGTGTATTAATTCTAATAATGCTGACGTAATATAAATAATAATGGAAGTAATCTTCTGTGTGTGCCTTCTTATCTTTTAGGCGAAATACAATTCATGTTAACTTTTGAGTGCCTTGAGATACGGTTTCTTATCTAATTTTGGCAAAAAAAAGATAGTTACTTCTTGAAAACCCTAACTTGCACTCAAATTAATTATTTTAACAATTCAGAAATATAATAAATAGTTAAACAAACACTTTTTTGTATATTTTGGGTATCTTGATATACGCTTTCCTAAAGGCAAACTTAAACTTCAAATAATCATATTAATAATTTAGAAATAATAAAAATATACAAACAAATATTCCAAGGTCTTCAGTTTTAAAATCAAAATCATTCAGAATCATATTTAAAAAAACTTCTAAAGGCTTTAGGTATAAGTTATCAAATTACACCAACTTACAGTGGCGAAACGTACTTTTCTGGGGCCTGCACATCTCGACATTTAGCTGGCTGCGCCGCTAAAAGCTTGCGGATGAAAACAAAATACAAACAATTAGCCAAATAACAAAATATAACCCGAACAGAACCAAACCGAACCGAACTGAGAACAACAAAAAGAAAAGCGCCAGACAGACATTGGCAGCCGCCGTTTGTCGACGTCGCAGGCGTCGTCTGGCGTTTGTAGCTTTGTAGCTTTTCGGTTCGGAATTGAGAACCGACAATGTCTATATAGCCGCCATATAGTGGCCTCCTCTCGCACGGGCCCAAAAGCAGCGACGCTGACAGCGACGGCGATGTGGTTGAAAAGATTTTTGTATTCGAAAACGGCACAAAATGCACATAAAATTTTTCGGTTTCGGTTTTTGCTTTAGTTGAGAGAAAATCGTCGCTTAGTTAACGTCGCCCAAGAACTGATCATCATCCTCCGCTGGCCAGTGCATCTCACAAACGCCACGAATATACGAGACCCAGTCCAAATCTAAATCCTAAACCGAGTCGCCATCGAATCGAAACCAAGTTAAAGCCCCCGATCGGAACAAATCGGTCAGTACCGGAGCACGTCCTCCCCATCAACAACCCCAACAACAAGTGTGTATATATATACTGTAGAGTGTATGTATCAGCAGCAGCAGCAGGTTATACAATAGCCAAAGGATCACTGATGAATCAGAGATCTGCTCAGTCTTCCCACCCCTATATATTGCCCATATATCGTGTGAATTCCGTGAAGGTTAACAACAAGCAAAGTCCCTTACGAAACCGAAAAACTGTGCTCGCTGCTCGGTACATATTCAATTGCAAAATAATTTTCTTGGCACGCCGGGGCGAGTGTACGAACAATCCAGGGAATTCGTTTGACGCATATATCAGTTTTGGCCAGATATTATACACAGAAGATATACGTCGTAGATCTTCGGCTCGTTGAAATTAAATAAAATTATATAGTCAAAAAGCGAAAGAAAATTTTTAGAAACTTTTCAAGGTGAGTTTATTTATAGCGCCTCGAAATGGCTGCGCGCGGATTGGATTTGTTTCCGAATATTCTCGCTCAGTCAGTCAGTCAGCGCCAGCAGCCAGCAGCCAGCAGGCAGTCGCCACCAGTCGGCAGATACAATATCTGCCAGATACAGATACACAGAACTGCGAAAGTGTTGCGGATGTGGCCGCCAGCCTTCTGCCTGCGCCCTGGTCTGTGCACCTCCTTCCAAATCAAAATGCTCGAATTGCCGCGGTTTTGGCGCCACGGTCTCTGAGGCATTTTGAAATGATTTGATTTGAGCGATATAGTCGCCGACTTGGCCATATCGCATATTAATGAAGCCAGCTCTCTAGGTCGAGAGGAGGCAGAGTGCTGTCTCGGCAATTGTGCGATTTTCGTGGCTGCTCTTCGGTTTTCCTTTTCGCTTGATCTATTTTCAGCCAGCGGTTGCTCTCTCTCCCTCTCTCGGACATTGCGTATACGCAGTGGTTGCTCTCCACATCCACTTCCATGTCCATTTGCCATTTCCAAGACCACCAGCAGTCCGGCTGTGATGTAATTTAGCCATGGCCAAAACTTGTTGATACTCGTCGCTCCTGTTCTTCCCCCAGATTATCCGGAGGTCGGTGAACCCTTGACCATTAATCATTTACCTTCTTATCTTCCGGTTAAATTACGGCTGGTCACCACCCAATAATAGCTGTAAGGCAATCGAAACTTCAAGCGAATCAATCTGTACGGGGAATGAACGAACACAACACCCATGAATCAACCCGCGATAAGATTATAGTTCTATAAACTAGGCAGTGTTGGCCGATGAATGAAATGTCTTTGTTTACATCTATCTATCTATCCGTCCAGAGGCGAAATTAATTACCCAAGAAAGGGGTGAGGTAATAGAGCAAGCACTTGGGAAAAATAATAATATTTGCTATAGGACGTCATCTTTAATCTGAAGTTTTGACTAATAAACTGACCAGGCTTTTCAACGACGATCATACCCAAGTTCCAGTTAGGATTTGGTAGGATTCTTAAGAGAATTAAATACTTATTCATTTTAATAAGTTGATCTAGACACTCCCTAAAATTTAATTAAATCTAAAAGCAATGTCTTTGGAACTTATTTATTTTTGTTAGAAGATCTTAGCAATTGCCTTCTCGATTCCCTTGATGTATCTGACATTTTTCTCCGTGCACCTGAAAATACTTGCAGTTTCTTCCCCCGACCGGGGGGGATCGTAAATTAAGGCCGTCGAGGAAATGTTGCAGAGCTCATTAGAATGGCACTTCTCTCGTTCACATCCTATTCCTATTCCGTTCCTGGGTGCGTGACAATATTTCATGGCTTGACTTCACTTGACTCGGATTCGTGCAACAATCTGGGGCCTAAGGAGAGAGAGAGCCAGAACAGGGGAGACATGCTCTAAAAATTTCAAACAGCTTTGCGTATATTTTAATTAGTGCGCTCTCGCATTCGCAGTTCGCTTTTCCCTTTTTTTTTTTGCCGCTTGCAGATTGCAGTTGGCAGTTGGCAGTTTGCAGTTCTCTCTGAAAATCATTTCTCAAGAATTTAACCTTCGTGAACTGTCATGGTAGATTGCGTTCTCCCTTGCCTCTTCTGCTGAGGCAGGCACTTTTTTCGTATCTTTTCGTATCGCTCTTCAGGGTTCGTATGTCGCGAAGACCAGAGACAATAATTGAAGAACATTCTTACAGACATTCGATGGGGGATGTCGGCTCCCCTGAGAAATCATTCATATAGACTTGCATTTAGGAGGGATGACCTCATGACGGTTGATCTTGAATTGGATGCTTGGTTAGCTTTAATTACAGGGAAAATATTTCAAGAGTTCTTCGAATAGTTGCCAATTCGCCAAGCAAGAGATTTAAAAAATATTCTCAAAGTAAACGTTCACCTTACTAATTAATAAATTACATTTCCCAGACCTTATCTTTGACATTTTGACATATTTTCCGCATTAAAGAGCGTGATATGTGGCCATTAAGTAACAGCATTTGTTAAACGTTTACATTAAATGGCTCTCAACTTTGTTTCATGTTCTTTGGGTTAATTTGCGATAGTAAAATTTAATGGCTCCTACTTAAAATCCAATTCGATCCGCAACCCTGACCTTAACTTCTGCCATATCGCGCTGCGGATCTCAACGAGTTTATGACTTTCGCCTGGCCAACAATTTTATTTTTTTAGTGGCACACTTTCGCAGCAATTCGAAATCGCAAGTGATGATGGCGGAGAGCGAGGCGGAGACAACGGAATTACACAATATTCGAGACTCGAGATTCAGAGATTCCGAGACTCGAGCGGCGGCAATTTGACTAAAAGTAATCACGTATCTGACGCCTCGCAATTACATAACCGCCGCAGTGCGTTCAAAATAAACGCCCACAGCAGAGACGCGAAATCTTCCACGAAGAAGTGCAGAGACTCGAGACTCCAGTGGATTTGCCCCCCTTTCAGAGCCACTGCCACTGCTCTTTTTTCTGCACCACAAACGTGACTGGCAAACAATTTTCGGTTTCATCGCCTCGGCCAAAGCCACAAAAAGCCATCGCTCGTATGGCATCGAGAGATTGCGATTGAGTCGGCACTATGGGGATAGGGTTAAGTGGGGAAGCCCGCATCACCCCGGACCAGAAGAGACCTCAGCTCTCCTCTCTCTCCAGCTCCAGAGCTTTGTTTATGAATTTAACGAACGGAAAATATTTATTTTGGCCATGCACGTTACACGTTGAACAAATTATAAAATTTCATGCGGCGCGCGCTCATAAATCACAACAGCATTACGTGCATCTCTCTTTTTTTCTTTTTCGAGAATTAATTGCCCGACATTTGCCAGCGTTTAAACGGGCGATTGGGAATTTAAAAGACATTCCGATTCGAGAGCATTTCCTTGGAAGAAACTGAAAAAAAAAAAACACTCAAGAAAATGGCCCAAAACGCTGGCCTTCCGCCCACAGAAAGATATTTATGCGAACGGTATTTATGCGGCCAAGTCTATTTCGATCGACAGCCCCTGCAGACGTCAATGCCAAAGTCACAGAAATATCAAAAATGTGATTGCCGAAAGCGAGAGTGAGGGCGGCATCTCAATGAGAATTACTTAGCCTTAACCCCTGCTGCCCATTGCAGCTCCAATTACCCCGACACTGAAAGAAGAAGGATATTCTAATATATGACTAAAGTCTTAAAGTCTTTATGCATTTTAGTTCTTGATCTTCTTGTGTGTTTCAAGGGATTTATTATTATAATAAACAATTTAAATATACAAGTAAATTCTTAGATATCCATTATATTGGCATTATTTTCTGTGCAGGAAAATTAAGACTAAAACAAAAACAGAGGCGTCGGCGTCCGTCACCGAAATAGTTTCCCCGGCATTGTGTTGTGCGGGGAAAAATATGTATTTTTAACAGACATCCGAATGTGAATGTGACACTTGCCTCTGTCCATTACGAAGGCTGACAAATTGTTTGTTGAAACGGCCTGAAATGCAAATGCCTGGCATTTAACTTAGTCTTTGATTAATTCGTATCCAACAGATACGAGTATCAGGCAGGCTGGTGGCGGAGGGGAAAATGTCTTAACAAATTCATTCGAGTGTTCTCACAATGTTCTCTTTTGGCGCACAGGAGCCGGGCACTTTGTCAGCCTTAATTGCAGCACTTTGTAAACTGTCACAGGACAGGGGACAGGGCGTGGCTTGGCAGGAGAGCAACAAGTGGAGCGCGCTCCTCCTGGAGGCCCCATTTTTGATGGAGAATTATGGAGGAAGCCGCCGCCCTCGTCCTTCCCGATTTTATCTGCCGCCGCCACCGCCTGTCATTAACCCCAGAGGCAGTCTAGGAAATATTCCCCAGCCCTTGGCAGGGGGTAAAATTTGCATTTCGCAATTGCATTTCGGTTAATCGCATTTTGTTAACCCATTAAAGCCTACCAATTATGCACAAAAGGTAATTACAAACAAGAAAAAACAGAGAGACAGCATGAAAATAGTTTTCAATTAATTGCATTTTGTTCATTATTGTTAAATCAAATGGCAAATCCATTCGCAGTCCGTCTGTTGCCGACCGATAATCTTGTTGACTGCATAATGAGTTCGGTCGATTGGATATGCATATGAGTGGCAGGGGAGGAGCATGGGAGCCCTAGGAAAAAATCACCAAAATATACTTTACGAGCACTTTCTCTCAAACTTAAAGCCCTTGGAGCTTCCCTTGGGCAGGCCCGTATTTCAGGGAGGATTAAATTAAATTAGCGCACAAGCAGCAGTTGCAGATTGACGGGCCTATTAAATTGTCATTATAAATGCCAAACAATTTGTTGAAATATCGGCATTGGGAAGTGGAAAGGGCGCCACTGATTGAGGGGCTTTGTTTTGCGCACTTTGTGCGGCTAATTAAATAAATGCGTTGATAATTACGCTTTATTAGCTCAGAACAACTAATATGGCATTAACTATTCCACTGACAGATTTAAAATTGTATTATTTCCCATGCACTTTTTTTAGCACTTCCCAACACAACACACTATATATCTTTTTTTGCCCTTTGTTTAATCGCCAAAGCCCAGAGTGTTTTGTGCCGAGAGTTTAATTTATGG
Source organism: Drosophila triauraria (assembly GCA_014170255.2). Taxonomy (NCBI): domain Eukaryota; kingdom Metazoa; phylum Arthropoda; class Insecta; order Diptera; family Drosophilidae; genus Drosophila; species Drosophila triauraria. The sequence continues at coordinate 11,129,594 of CM024335.1, forward strand.
GATTTGCTTTTTTGATTGTTTTCTATTATATTTAATTACATTTGGCCCTGGCAAATAATGCAATATTTTGTAATATTTATGGCCGCTTGCCTTTCCTCCTCGATTTACCCATATTAATTCCGTTTGCTTATCGTTATCGAAACTGGCCGTGCAAAAAAGGTGAGATAATCGAGAGAAAAAGCCGCATATCTTTCAGGTCTGAATATCTGTATCTGAATCTGCACATGACTCTTCGGCTTCGGCCTTATATGCAGTTTTTTTCGGCATACACAACTTAATAAATATTTACCCCACCGCATGTGCCGGTGACCACATTTTGCCTCACGTTGATGCCGACGATGTGGCTGTTGATGTTGATTCACTGGCGGATGCTCGGAATTCCTGCCAACTGATGAAAATAGGTGAACGCATTGAAATTGCATTTTCAACATACTGAACCTGTCGGGCAAACTATCTCTGATTAAAATATGCATTCGCATTGAATTTCACATTTCTCATAGAAAATATGCGCGAAATATTAATCAATTTTGCACAGTCATAGCACAATTATAATTCCCATATACACAAGCAATCAAATTGCCGCATAAACTGTACTCTCTCTCTATCTCTGTGTATCTCTGGGGAATGCTATATGTTTGTATCGGTAGAATTTACATATTTTATTTGTGAAAATTTATGCAATTACAGGCAAATATTTGAAATTGCCAATTGAGAAAAAAGTGTCGATAAAAAATGGGGCGGAAATGTGTGTGTGTAAATTGAGTTTGGCATAATGGAATAAAAGTAGCAGTCACTGCAGTTTTTGGGGTATTTGGGAAATGCCAAAAGGGATTATACATTGTGCTAATGAAGTTATGGGGCACCTGAACAGTATACAGAAAAAAATTAGAATGGTATTCATTTTATAATATTCAAAGTTCGAAAAAATCCTAGGCTTTATTCTTTAAAAGCAACTGAAATGTGTACAGAAAGAAATAAGTTTTTTTATTTCAAATATTTTAAAATTATGTAAACATCCAAGGCATAGTGTGCCCGTTTTCTTTCTACAAAAGTACCTTAAAGCAGTCGTCTTTTAAACGTAGTGTGGCAATAGCAACCTAATTCCTTCCAATTGCTTTCTTTCATTTAAATAAATATTTAAAGATGCAAAAGCTGGCAATGGGGGATCCTTTAGCACAATTTAAATTTATTTATTTATCTATTTTGTGGCTGTGCTCCGCCTTCACTTCGGTCTACTTCACGCAGCGAATGCCAAATAGATATCGAGCTGCTTTTTTTTGTTGCCATGCCTGCATCTGTATTTGCACTTGTATCCAAGCGGGTTTTCCATGGCTGCCACATTCAATGTCACTTGCATTTTCCTCTCTCTGTCTCTCCCGCTCTTAAAAAGCGAAGAAAATAGTCACAAAAGAAACGGCAAGAATGCATGCAAAGTGTCACTTTTGTCAGCTTTTCTGTTTGTCTCCCGCTCTTTCTCGCCTATTGCGAAAATATTAAAAATATCAGACAAGCACACACGCAACACAAAAAGAAAACTTTTCCCTTGTTGTTTTTCCTTTTCTACCCCGGCATCTATTTTTTTTCACTTTTATTATTTGTGTTTTTTTCCTTATTTTTCAAATACTCAAGTGTTTTGATGCACTGACAGTTGCAGACGTGTGCTGGTGTGAGTGAAAAACTTTTTCAGCTTTCAGCGCTTGATAAGCGCCGCGAAAAAATGTAAAAAAAAATAGAAAAAAAAAGAAAACAGGGAAAAAGAAAAAAGTCGAGTCGTCGAGCCGTTGAGTTACGCCCATTTAGCACGCGCATTGCATTAGACAGACTGAAGAGCAACAGCGTCGTCGTCAGCGGGGGATCAGGCGGCAGGCGGCGCTTTCAGGGAAGGGGAGAAACATGTCCTGTTAGCCGCAAGCACGAGCGCACACATGACGTCACGTCACGTCACATTGCATCAGTGCAGGAAGCTTTAAAATGGGGTAAAGCCACAAGGCAACCAAAATACCCTTTAATTCTGATAAGAAAATATTCTATAACAAGTAATACCTAACAGGCAATGCAAAAACTCTCAAAAATCATAAGGAAAATGATAAAAGATGAGTAAAATGTGTTGGTAGTCGAAAGTACTACCTAAACTACCTAAATGATTTGAAATCTCTTCAAATGATGCCTGAAAGTATGCAAGGATATATTTTATAAGGATTTAGGGATTTTTTTTTTTGGTAAAACCCGAAGAGAGGTATTCGGCAGCATATTATTAGTAAAATACAATATTTCCAGATTATATAAGTTAATAAGCATTTTATTAGAAAAAAATATCAAAATTGTATAACCATTTCACTGAGGCCTTTTAAATTAGATCCATGTATAAGTACAAGCTCAGTAGATATCTAATAGATATAATATGTTATCTATAAACAAAGTTTATGGTTTGCTTTAACTGACTTAGTAACAAAGCAACGTGATTAAAGTGGGTCATATGAAACAGAATTAAAATTCCACCTAGTAATTGTTAACAGCCTGGTTAAAGTAGAACAAGGTATTTATAACGATATAAGCATTAGTATACAGAACCTTCCCTATCTGGGAGATATATAGATATCATAAGACCACACACATAACCCACTAATTTCTATTATAAATCATATTTAATAATTCATAACTTCCAACCACTCAAGCAGCCGATAAACTTTCTTCCCAAAACTCTGACAGTTTAACTGACCAATGATCCGTGGCTGTTACCTCAATCGGCACGCTACGCTAATCCCGTATACCCAGCTCCAGAGCTGTCTGAACGGTATTCAAAAATCACTCGCCCCCAGGCAGAATTTCTACGATTCCCAAGCCCCTCTCGATTTCCCCCACACTCCATCGCCTCGCCGGCAACTTCAGTTTCACTCAGCAGCAGCCAAAGTTTAGTTTTGGCCTGGCCAACAAAAGCGCGTCTGTGAAAAAAATAAGCCAGAAAAAATATAGAAGAAGTGGGGGAGCTACAAAAAAAGAAGAAAAAACAGAAAAGAAAAATAAAGAAGAAAAAACGTTGAGCAGTTTGAAGTGTACGTGAAATTTGCATAAATGCGAAATCAACGCGTTCACTACTTGGCGCTGCCCTCCGCTTCGGATGCCCGAATCCCCGAGTCCCTGAATCCCCGGGAGAAACTGCAGAGCACTTTGCCACACATATGGATGTGTGCTGTGTTGTGCGGCATTTGCATGGCTTGTTATTCCCGGCAGTCGAGTCTGCGTTTTTCCACTCCTAATTCCAACTTCTGCCAGTTAGTGGGTGAATATGTCGCTCCGGCTTCACTTTTGTTTGGCCCAAAGAGCCAGGCACATCAGCAGCAGCACCAGAGGCAGCCACCACATCTTTGAAGTAGTTTTCTTGGGGCTCGACCACTTGACAGCAGGCAGCCAAATGGGAAACCCTGCATGGGAAATGGAAAAGCTGTTGCTATAGCCGTGGCTGTTGCTGTTGCTGCCTCACTCGAGTGGCTTTTAATGAGCTGTTCCCTTATGCAGTTTATTAATGTGTTGAAATGGCCAGCTAACCAAATGTACAATGTTTGCCTAATACCCGATTTGTTTGGAGTCTGCAGCACGTAATTAGTTGGCTCATTACAGAAAGGGAAGCTGTTCCCTACGATAAACAGATAGTCCGAAATAAACACTAGTTGGGATTGTGTTTCGAAAGCGATTCTAATTTAGATGAGAGAGCTACAAGGGAGGAGGAAGGGCTGTCTGGAATTTTGGGTTTGGAATTAAATTTTAGAGCATCTAAGGTATATATTGGTTAAGAAACTCAGTCGACTAAGGACTTCCAATCAGCAAAAACTAACTAATTTTGTTAGAAAACTTTTAATGGTATTTTTCTTATGAGAACTATTAAGATCTTATTTTTTGCCATAGTAAAGCACCGTGCGAAATGGCCAAATCGAATTGGCGACCCCAAAACCAAAGTTTCCCCCTCTTTAAACTCTTTTTCGTTTCCCCTTCGCTATCAACGCCATGACATCATCAGTGGCAGGCAGTAGCTTCAACATTGCCATCGCCATCACCATCATCATCATCATGGACTTTGACTGCTGATGGTTCCAGTTTGGTTTCGGTTTCGAGGTTTTTTCCTTTGTCTGTTCTGTACTCTCCGGGTTTCGGCTCTCTGTTATTATTCTGGCTTTTTGGCGGGGACCAACTGCTAATGTGTGCCGAAATCAATTTGATTCCTCCAACTCATGAGCGGCTGCCATTTCCATAACGGTGACAGGAAATCGGCTTACAATTTTCCCCAAAACTTTTAATACAATTTTCGGTCTCAGTGATTTTTCAGTTTTTGCATGCCAGAAAAGCCACACCCTCTCGGCTCTCACCGAAAAATGTTGGCAATAAATCTTTGGAATTACCGCATGCAAATTGATTTGTTGCTCTCCCCCTGAATCAAATGCAAACTGCAATTCGGGGGAAAGGGGTAGCGCGACACATAAATAAATTGTAATTTGCCAATTGTGTGTGTAAAAGTTATTAGCGATAACTCGTTCCCTGACACTGCCTTTGTGTGCCCCCCTCATATCGATGGCTCACTGTACCCGGAAACGGACTACGCCGCTACGTGTCCCTCGGCCTGCCCTGCCCCGTGCCTCTGCCCCTGGTGGCATTTGGTTATTAGTCATAAAGCTGCAATGGGATTGCCAACTGGACAACTTTGTTAATGATACATGGTTGACCAAGTTTGGATTTGTTGCCGCTCGGCCCGCTCGTGCTGTTTGTGCGGCGTCAAGTTGATAAGTTGCCGGAGCAACTTGCCTGTTTGAGGATCAAATAATTTGTTTACAAACTGCCTTCCATATGGAAAGTTTGCGCCGCAGCTTGCCCAAGGCCGACTTGGAGTCCGGAACGGGGCTGAAAAGTGGGTCAGGTGGTCCTTCCTTGAGACACGGGTGCAGAAAGGGGACTTGGAAGAGTGAGGAGTTATATGTGACATCCGCTATTATGTTGTATGAGAGGGACTTGTGCCTGAATAGAGATTAAGGCAAAGCGATTAAATGGTTTATTTATTTAAAAAAAATTATTTTTATAATAAACTATTAAAGGCATTTCACTCTTAGCTTGGTTTTAGATACTACAATTATAGAAGGATTGTGTTAGTACTTTCATACGCTCCAAAAGGTATAGACATTTTTTCTCCCACAAACAGAAACTCTTTTTTTGGTAATACGTTTTTTTAAGGAACTTTAAAAGGTTCTTAGCGCAAACAAAAAATATTTTTAGAGATTTTAAGACTCTTCCTTTAGAAACTTTGAACTGGAATGATCACCTCACAAAAAAAGGCTTTTTGAGTCATTTTTATACCCTTGCAGAGGGTATTATAATTTTGCCATGATATTTGCAACGCAGTGAAGGAGGCATCTCCGACCCCATAAAGTATATATATTCTTGATCAGCATCACCAGCCGAGTCGATCTAGCCATGTACGTCTGTCTGTCTGTCTGTCCGTCTGTCGGTTTCTCCGCGAACTAGTCTCTCAGTTTTTGAGCTATCGGGCTGAAATTTCAGCATAGTCTTATTTCTTTAGCACGCAGTACATATGTCGGAACGGCCGAAATCGGACGACTATATCCTATAGCTGCCATAGGAATGATGGCGAAATTAATGTACAAAAATTTTTAATTTCTCTGTTTTTCAACGAATTTCTATAAATTTCGAGATATAGTCATTTTTTATAGTTCTAGAATTACGGTTTTAATTTCATTAAGATCGGACAACTATATCATATAGCTGCCATAGAAGGGATCGGTCGATTTATATGAAAATGTAAAATTCTACATGTAAAATGTAAAATTCAACATGTAAAATGTAAAATTCTACATGTAAAATGTAAAATTTACAAAATTTACATAATTTGACATTTTTTTGTACATTACGATCGATTTTGGATCGATTTTCAATGATCCAATTGCTGACTGCAAGGGTATATAAACTTCGGTTTACCAAAGTTAGTTTTCTTTCTCGTTATTTATTAATAATCTGTAAAAATAATTCCCAAAAATTCTAAGCAAAAACCTTGATATGAAAACTCCCAAAACAACCCCAAATACCTACTTGTGGCTGACACCTGTACCTAACTTATCTTGCAGTGTGTTAAATCGCCGATGACATTTTGTCAGCCGCAGAGCATCCTTCTGGCAAGAGCATTTGAGCCAGTAATTAGCCGGGACTGCAAACGACTCCTTTAGAGCCAGGACGAACTCCCATTTAGGAGTGCGGGAGGAGAGGCGTTCGTGTTTGCACTTTCGTGTTGTTGCGCTTTTTAGACTCTTTCAGTCTGGCACTTTGAAAATCCGTATCCGTGGAAGGGTTCTCCGCCGCCTACGCCACTCGGCATTTATTTAATATTTTAATTAAATTATTCCCGTGCATGTGCAGTTGGTTTGCCGGGGCGTCTAATGGCCCAACTTCATGGCGTACAAAGTATTTACATGCAAATGCCGTCAACGTGTTACGGCCTGTGCCCCTCCATGCTCCATGCTCCGTTCTCCGTGCTCCGTTCGCCGTGTTCCCTGTTCCGGTTCTTGGCAGGAATTCGAGCCGGAAACCTGGAGCCCGACCTGGACTCGAGATGGAGCCATTACCACCCGCACTTAACGTTAATTAAACTGCTGTGTGTGCTAAAATGTCTCTTTTCCATATGTGTGCGGATATCCCCTGCTCCGTCCCTGGAATTCAGACCCCCTACCCTCCTCCTGCCAGCTTGGCAGCTGCTGTCGTTTTAATAGCTTAATGTAGTTACTTCCACTTTGAGTGTCTCCTGTGCCGGGGGAACCAGGCAGGACACAGATACAGAGAGGGGCGAGAGCGAGGAGCACGGAGCAAATGTGTCTTTGCTAATAAAAAACACAACACTCAGCAAAATTGTTATGCAGCAAACTAAATCAACAGAGACCCGTGTACCGCCCACTTTTCCATTTTCCCCTGACCCCTTTTTCTGGGCCTGGCCTCTCTCCTCTAACGTACGGACAAATTACAAAGCTATGACGGGAAAAAAGTGAGGCAGGACATGGAGCAGGACAGCAGGACGAATAGGGCGGACGGCGGAGAACGGAGGTGAAGAAAGACGGGATCCCGTGTAAGCCACACTTACAACACACGGCTCCATGTGCCGTTTGGGGTGCGCTTACTTACAGCACTCACTGTGGCCACGAGGGCGAGGATGGGCAGGATGCGTTTGCAGCGGGGTCCTTGGTAGTTCTAGTCCTATTCCTAGTGCGAGCTTCTGGCTGTGTGTTTGTGTGTGCAAAAAAGGCGATATCTAACAAAGTTTAACTCGTTTTATGTCGAGCGCCCAGCAGAAGACTAGCTATCAAGGGTAGTATAGGCTTTTGGTTATCTTTATTATTTTTTCTTAATTTTTTTTTTATATAAATATCTTAATATTGTAGAATTCTAGCTGAGAATTCATTCTTAGTTAAGAAATGTTCTGGGTAAATTGATTTGACGCCAACTAAATGGTTGAATTTTATAAAAATGATTTATACACTATTCTTCTCTTAAACGTATACATATTTTTCATAAATTTAATCATTTTCAAAGTCAAATATCTAGAAAATGCTAGGTCAAGCCTATTTATAACTCGGTTGGTAATATATTTTATGAGAAATATAAATAATTTATGAATACAAATCTTAAGAAAATGACACAGCTTCACAGCTCCTCCGCCTACAGTTTCTTAAATGCTTTCCCTAGTTTCAGACCTTCTTTAGATCCCGATTTTATTCCCTTCTCCTACAGGATATCCCTCTAGTTGGTCCTACCCCTTCAACCACTCGCCTGGCTGCTGCATTCAGTCAGCCGAATATGTTGGCTCAGTTTGGCACACAAAACGACGCAGCAGCAGCAGCAGCAGCTTTTCCGCATGCAGCTGCAGCTGGCAACCCAAAAGTGGAAGGTGGGTGGAGTTTTCCGCCATGTGAATGGGAGGAATGAAGAATGTGGATGTGAGCCATCTGACTGCTGGCAGGATTAGCCTGGACATGCCTGAATAATGTCTTTATTAGTGGCCGAAAAAGGAGCAATCCCGGTCGTCTGTCTCCGTTGTTTTCTCTCCCATGCGTCGTCGGGGTTTTGATTTCATTAATTAGGCGCCTATGTGATAGCAAGCATAACTAATCCACGCCCCTTCTCCGTCCTCTAATTTCTTACAGTCTGCGCTAAAAGAAGATGGCCCAACCACAGCTGCTGCAAGTGAAATTGTCACGTTTCGACGCCCAGCCCTGGGGATTCCGCCTGCAGGGTGGCACGGACTTTGCCCAGCCTCTGCTGGTGCAGAAGGTGAGTGGAGAAGGAACAATTCCTATATTAAATCAGCATTAAATTCGATGGACAACTAATGGAATATGTGTGTTTGGAAACACTCTCGCCGCAGCCAAAAATTGAAATTAAACATGAAAAGCGAATATTAGTTGGGCAGTTAATTTATTTATGTGTTTAAGTGCTCGTTCGCTGGGTTTTTTTCTGTTTTACTTATTTTTTTTGTTTGTTAAAAATAAATCCGTTGATATAAGTTTCACTTTTTGTGGTCGCCGTTTCCGTGCGATTTTTGCGCACGTTACCCAAAAGCAAATAAAACCGTATTTTTCCCAATTTTCAACAAATTTCCTCTCGCACAGACACTGGCGCACAAACCCACACAAGTGAACAGCAGACAGACAGATAGACAGACGGACTGAAACCCAACTAAAAATTTGTTAAACATTCATAACAGATCTCGAAACATTTTACATTTGTGGCGACACGCAACAGCAAATTTTTGCTAAATCATTTTGACAACTTTATGAGCGCTTGCGGCGCGAAAACGTCGAAGAAATAAATGTATATATCTGCTACGTGGTTTCCATATTGACAGTGTGCAGTGCAGTGCACTCCACGCGTGTAAGGCTGTAACTAATTAATGGCCATTTAATGGATGCAGTTTCCGTCCCTGAAAGAGCAGATAAATAGATATATAATTGCTTTTGCCAGAAACTGTACCATTTTTGTATCTAATCTAATTGCTGATAATATCGCCAGCGAAAACAAAAACATTGCCAACGATTCGCGTAAACATGAGCTTTTCAGTTAGTTAATCACACTCTCTGGCTGTGGCCCTGAAATTCCTGGGACCTCAGAGTGAAGAGAATCAGGCACTGAGAATTATGAATCATATATAGAAGCCCGATCCAGACCCACAACAATTTCGTTTATGACTCAAGCACGCTGCGATAAGAGCCTTTGTTCGAGGGTGGAGAGTCTAATCAGAAGCCAAAGTCGGGAGAACTTATAAAAAGAATTGCCTTGTTGTTAAAGCATAAAGCTATTGCCGAAATAATTCCGAATTATTGATTTAGATTCGGTATTGTCCCCTGCTCTCTCCTGCTCATGCTCTTGGCCCCCCAAAACCAAAAAAACACAATCTGTAAATATTTCTGTTCGTTCCGAAATAACACAAATTCTCTGCGAGCTTTTTCTCTGTTTGCTTTTGGCTTCGAGGGGAGGCCGTGGGCGGTGGGTTGTGGACTGTGGGCGTGGCCAGCGCTAAATGCGCAATTTCTATTTAAACAGCTGTGGATTTGTGTCAATGCTATGCGGCATTTCTGAGCTGCACTGAGCTATTTAAAACAACCAACAAAAAATAAACAAAACAAAAAACACAGAGACCCAACTGCGGATTATTATGGAATTGAGCCATTTCGATTAATTTAAATCGGATAAAGTGAAGCGCGTCTGCCAATTAGTACGCCCCTTGTCTCTATAATTTTGGCCACTAACAACATTGTTGGCCAAAAGTGCAACAGGACCAGGACCAGCGGCAGCAGCAGCAGCAGCAGCAGCAGCAGCACTTAATGGGGGTGAAAAACTGTCGGAACAAATTTGTTTGGAATTTATGCGAAAATCACAGAGCATGCATAACGCAATTTGTGCAATTTGAAATGGAAATATTTATGGATTACACAACGAAAAACAAAGCCAGACAAATCCCAATCGTTTTTGTTGGCCACTCTGCTTTATCTTCGTCCACAAATCCACCAGCGACCTGAGAGATGAGTGATCTCCGCCTGCCCGAAGGCAGTGCGACATCTCCTGGCTGGCGGGCTGGCTGGCTGCCTTTTGCTTTTCGAACACTTCAAGCCCAATCGAATGGCGCACTTAAGCCGCATCTTCCTTCGCAGGATACTGCGTAAAAACTTTCGCTCATAATGAGCCACACGGAGAGAAAGCCCAGGAAAACTATTTACTGGTGAATTAATCAATCTATAATGTAAATTTTATCATAAACTAGCAGGAAATGGGTTTTTGTTTATATACTAATTTGATTGAATGCTTTTCTTATAGAAAAAATAGGCTAGAAACAGGTTAAAAACACTACAGAACCTTTTTCCCTTTGAAAACTTCCCTATTTAACTCTCAAAACGTCGTAAATATTTTCTCTGCGTGCACGAGCTGAGCTCCTTGGTTGCCAGGACACAAGCTCCGTGCTTTTGCTCTGCAGCGGAACTAAACCCCAAACGAACTCAACTGAACTCCGGCACTCAGCTCGGCTCGAGGACTCTCCTTACCTTGACAACAAATCGTCATCTCAGTCATCGTCAGCATCCAATCATGTCAGCGCCCTGCCTCTTCATCTCCTGGCTCTTCACTCTTCGCTCTCGAGCCAAGACCAAACAAATTGGTGCTCTTTAAATGCTGCTGCCGCAGCTCATCAAGATGCAACACATGACATGGGCAGGAATAAGTCTCCGCTTCCGTCAAATAACAAAAGCCGGAGGGCGGGCATAAAAATAAGCTACTGAGCTGCTTAAATCGGATTAATTTATGATTTCTCGCTGCGAGTTTCAGTTCGGTTCTCGAACCAGAACCCGCCAGAATGAAGTCCTTTTCCTGTTGCTACCGCTGTTGTCCTGTGCTCTGTGTCCTGTGTCCTATGTCCTATGTCCTGCGCCCTGTGTGTGTGTTATAAGCCTTATGCCCACGGATTTTCACCCACTCTCTCTCGGCCACAGAAGCCACGTTTGTATTTCATTATCAAGTCCAGAGTTCGTTTTCGGGCCACAAAAAGCGTCGCGCACAAAAGGCCAAAGTCAAATAAAAGCGAAAGCCATGCCCCGGACAAATAATGGACCAAATAAGTAATACAAGAGCGCAAATTCGGTTTACTACAAATTTCTGGCTTTCTGGCCAGAGGAGAGCTCCGTATCAAGCCGACTGAAAAAAACACACAAAATAAAAGCATCAGTGTCGGCTATTAGCCAACTTAAAGTCTAGACAAGCTCAGGAGGGGGCGTGGCACCGCCGGAGCTCTGGAGAGGACAGTGCATAACAAGCTACTGACGGCATCCAAGGCAACCGACGTGGCCGCCAGACCCACACACATGATCCTCCGCCATTTCAGCCCCGGTGCTTCGCCCAGCGAACTCCGCGTTCTGTTCATGCAAATCAGCTTGGCGGGTTTTTTCCGATGCCCTAGGCGAAGGTATGGTTACTTTTAAGAAGGGTTTGATATCTTATAGAAGTTTAAGAGGTTATATATTCTATTTAAATCAAGATCAGTTTTAATTTTGTGTTGCTTTAAGATATATCTTTCTTATGTCTCTGTTCTAGGAGAGAGTTCTGATCATTGTTTAGGTTTTTACAGGAGTACCCTAAAGATCTCTTCTAATAAACTGCAAAAATACCTTTATATAAACCTATTTCATTTACATATAACTCCTTAAAACATTACTTTTATTTACAAATAAAGTGCATTCCAAACTTTACTTTCAAGTGAACCCATTCGTTTCCAGATTTTTTTTTGTCTGCTGGCTACGCTTCGTTTCGGTTCAGTTTCGGCTGTGTTTTTGCTCGTTTTAAGCTTGTTTGTTTGCCTTCCCGGGTTGGCCATTAATTATTTGACTCCTGTCTGGGGGCAGCCTTTGTGTTTGTGCCCGTGTTTGTCTTTGCCCCAAACTATGCAAAATTTCATAATTCGCAACCCGTTCCTCTCCTATTTGCGGGTATATTAGTGCATCTCTAACTCTGCCACCCCCATTTCTGAGCCAGGATATCAACTGGTTGCGTGTTGTTACCCTCAGAGCCTGGAGTCTGCCACGTCTGTTTCTGATTTATGCGAGCCCAATTATGAAGGCAAATTTCCTTTGCTTTGATTTTGGGCTTTTGTGTAATTGAATCCGGCAGAGGCGACACCCAGCTGTGGTCCTAACTCTCTACTGTCGATTGTCGACTGCCGACTGTCGACTGCCGAATGCTGCTGCTGATTGAACTTGCACTTTTCTCGACCACATGTCAACAGACCGGAGGGGAAAGTGGAGGAGGAGGAGGAGGCTTTAAGACACTTCCGTCTGTGGTTGCTCTCAATTCACTCGGACATTTTATTAATTGCACAATGGCTCAAGAGCCACTCGGCTACTGGCTCGTTCGAAACATGAAAACTGCATTTGCGCACTTGCCAGGAAACTTACAATTGTTGTTCTCAATCTGGCTTGCGGCTTTCCCACTGAAATGGTGCTGATTATGGACACAAGACGCACCTGATCCACCGGCTTTTGACTTGAGTCGTTGGCTAATTCCACACCGATTGCCAGAGCGGCGTTAATTGAATTAATAAAGAGCGGCGAGCAGGCGAGCCGGCGGAGCAAACACAGCTCGGTGCAACGCAATGCTGATTTCCCGTGATTCATCTCTGTCAGTCGCAAAAAGGCGTAATTGATAAAAGTTAAGCCAGCGAAACAAAAAGGATAACCAGGCAGTGATTAAGTGCCTGGCCGCGTCAGCGCCGCATTTGATTGATTATCAATTTTAACGGACCCATGACTACTGACTCCTGGACTGCCGCCACTGGCCCATGGCCATGGTGTGTGAGTGTGAATGGGGGATATGGAATGCATGCCACTGCATCGCATTGCCAATTTAAGAGTGTTGAAATTTATTGAACAGTTCCCCAGTCCACACAGTCCACAGTCCTCCGACCCGCTGCAGTTGCCCATATAAACGTGGTCGGCTCGCCGGCATCCACATCCTCTTCCGCTCCAGGGAATCGAGTGGCGCTTCCGTTTTGTTTTAAGCCAGTCCCAAAGCGTATGCTCTCGTGAGTTTTCTTCTGGGGTTCTCTTGTATTCTTTCAGTTGCCTAAATTTAAGGTATTCTATAAGTTATTTCAACTCAATCTTCCATTAAATTTTAATAAGATAGGCCAAATGTTGAGGCTTTTATGTTTAAGCTGTTCTTAAGGGTCTCATTCATACCCAAACAAATAAATTTCCACTAAAAACCTTTCAGTATGTCTGCACTCTCTAGCAACTCTTTGAATTCGTGCCTGGAATTCCCACATGCATCGAACCTGCTCCTCTCACGCGCTCATCTCTTGTGCGGTCAGGTAGCTGGGGCTATCTTTAGTCGCTTTAAGTTCACTTGCACTTCATTGCACAAATTCTCTGGATGCTGCTGTAGCTGCTACTCCTGGTTCTGGTTTTGCTGAACAGGGCAAGAGAGGAGGAGACCAGACTCGAGCACGTCTTATTTAGATTTATCCTGCCTGCTACGCTTCAGTTGAGTTGTCGATTTCGTGCCTGCCTGCCTGTCTGCCATGGGAGCCTGCATCCTCCTGCCTTGGCCTCCGGATGATATCTCTTTCGGTTTGGTGGCTATATCTTTAATATATTATTGAATATTTTGTGGCCTGGACCGGAAATTGTACTAATGTCTAGCCAGTGCGGGCCACATCCTGAAGCTGCAGCAGCAGCAGCCTCCACATGCAAAAGTCACATAAATTTGGGCTCCTTTCCTGGCGCATCCCCTTCTCCTTGTGGCCTAATCCTTGCGCTCAGCATCTTTTCCCCAATTGTTGTTCCGACTGCACAAGAAAAGTATCCCGCATAAGGAAAGTTTCGCCTTCCTCCTTCTGCTGCTATCTGTTGTCCTTGCTTTTAAGTTGCATGTCAGCGAGCATAAATCCTTCAGTGGAAAATGCTCGCTCCGCTGCATCTGGAGCACACACACACACACATTGCACAGGATCCTGGCTCCCAGATATCGCAGAGCTGTAAGCGGAGAAATTATTGGCCGAGCTCAACACGCTGCATTATGTGCGCCATAAATATTTATAAGTTCTAAGCGTAAAGAGTAAACGCTTAAAGCGGAATCGATTCTGGCTACGACTCTGGACTCTGGACCTCTGGAGTGGCAGCCACTCTTGGAGGCCCCGTCGATTAGTCAGCTAATGGTAATGCATGGCGACCTTTTGTTACCTGCCTGGAGAAATGATTCACTTCAGGTAGCCTTTGTCTGCAGTCCTCAAATTGATATCTCTGACTCACTCGGTCGGAACAGTCGAACTCTTGCAATCCGAACTTCGATTGGGGCATTCACGTAGTGGAAGTCTACATATTTCTCGAAATATTGAGCTTAGTTGATGGAGTTGGACAAAGTTCTAAAAGGAAAATGTAATTAAAGTAAAGTTCAAGTCCGTAAATAGTTAGGTCGCCTCTAGAGATGTCAGACTGTATGTGGCCACTTCTCTCATTGTCTCTCTCTCCTGCATTCTCTGCTTATTTCCCCAAGCTGCTCTCGGGAGTCTGTGATTTAATTGTTGCTTAGTGGATTTTCGCAGCATCAGCGCTGGTTAAGGGCAAGCCAAGCGGAAACGGAAATTGCGCGATGCGCACACTTATCTCTGCCCCATGCCCGCTGCTCCCAGCTGCCGGTGCTTGTGGCTCATGGCTCCGGGCTCCTGGATATCTCACTTCCTGTGCGTGGCCGTGTGCTCGAAAAGGATGTGCCCGGCGCAAATTGCGTGCTGTGGCGTAATCGAAATAAATTATGAGCCGCACTTACATTGCGGCTGGCTCTGGCTCTCGCTCTCGGGAGCTTTGGAATCCGGACTCCAGCGAGGGGGCTTTTAGCGTTTAGCGTTCCGTTCCGCATTTGTTTGGCTTTAATTGGCGACGAGCTTAGGCGGCGACAGCCCAAGTTTGTCCGGCAATTAGCGGCAAGGTAATGGCTCCCCAACATATGCTATTATCCTGTTTATTATTTTATTCCGATCTGCTTTGTCCGCATTTGCTGCGCCCAGCGGGTATTCGCATTTGCCGTAACGATATGTCATTGATTCGCAGTTAAGGCTGGGGCTATGGAGCTCCGTCTCCGGATCGAAGTCATCCCCTTGGCAGCCATTACGCATCAGTGTCCTTCGCAGCCGGCTCTCCATCTTCATGTGTCGTCAAGCGCCTTGGGGCCATGATATATTATGGCCCGTCGCCTTGTCTTGTTTATTTTGCCGCACATCTCCGGGAAACGGAAAGCGGCTAGCGGGAAGTGGGAAGTGGGAAATGGAAAATTCTTTATTGTTATGACGCATATCTGGCTGGGAGAAATTGAGAAGCTCTTGATTTCCCGGTGATTTATTGTCCATCCAAATTGATTGAATATTTACTAAACGTCTCCGGCAGCACCGTCTAAATGGTTTACAGCTGCGCCTGCTCCATCGATCCCAAATCGAAATCGATTGCGTTGAACTCGCAACTCGCAACTCGCAGCTCTGAGCTCCTAGCTGCCAGGAAGTCTGCAAAAAAGTCAATTTTGTTAATCAACACGAACGACTTAATCCAAATTGAATGAACTCGAACCTGGGAGCGCTGCCAAAGCGGATCAGCCGCTACACATCATCCGCCCAGGCCAAATGCGAGAAATAAAAGCGGGCGCAAATTTACACATTTTTCGCATTTCTGCTTCCGCATCCGCCGCCCCCTTTTTTTCCCAGCTCCCT
The DNA here is from genome assembly GCA_014170255.2 of Drosophila triauraria. Lineage (NCBI taxonomy): Eukaryota > Metazoa > Arthropoda > Insecta > Diptera > Drosophilidae > Drosophila > Drosophila triauraria. The sequence goes on from CM024335.1 coordinate 11,145,375, forward strand.
TTTCAGCTACGAAACATTTGCCAATAAGTGAAGTGACTGCGAACCAAGCCGAACCGAACTGAACTGAACCAAACCGAACCGAACCGAAACAAATCGGCTCAAGGCTCACCGAGCTCAGGTGAGAGACCGGAGGCCTAAAAAAGTGAAAATTGAAAAACGCAGCTGCCAGGGCCATAATAAAGCCCCCAAAACACGAGCACACACAACAAAAAACAAGAAAGGATAGCTGGTGGAGAGAGCTGGACCTTGGGATACTCTTAGAAGGGTGAAGTGTTCCATGGGAGACATAAATCTATCAGTTCTTGAACTTAAAAGAGAACTTATGGAGTTAAAAGTGCATATTCCTTATAACTGTATTTTCAATAACCCTGAAAGCAAACATTATAATATAACCTTGATAAAACAAACAATAAAAGGTATAAATGTTAAGGGAATATGTAGAAAATTGCCAATATATACCAATTATAATAGATCGATTACAAAATTCAAGAGATAGGCTGACAAAACAAGGTTCTAGGCAATATCCTTATAATCTTCGACCTTTTTGGTATCCCAAAATGTTTGCAGAAACCATAATACTCCTTCAAAGGACCTGAAAAACAGACACTGACAAAGGCCGGAGAGGGCGAGTGAATTGCGTTTTGTGGACGAGGCAGTGTGTGCGCGTGGGCGTGGCACTGCCCACAGCCGGCTCAGCCACGCTTGAGGTGATAATGTAATAAGCACTTTTTATGACCCTGCCGGATTTAGACCTAAAATTCCACTCCACACCACCCCGGAGCACACACTCTCGCCTCGGACTCGGTCTCGGAATCCGAAGGGCATTGTTCTGTCTGCAAAGTTCGCTAGTTTTTCGACGACCAACAGGCACATCCGGAATGTTAGAATCCCTGCCCTTTTGAATCCCACCTCCTTTATGGCATTTTTTTTTTCGACGGCAAGGATTTAGATTTTAGCCTGCAGTTGTTTGAGCTCAGCTGAACATATTGTTTCCATTTTCCCGCTCTTGTTTTTTGACTAATAGTTGTTTTTTTGGCAGCAGGACTCTACTAATTGGTGGCATTCACATTTCTACAGCCACAGTGCAGGTGTGGGCGTGAAGTGCAGGGGAAATGGCAATGGAAAATATGGAAATTTCTCACTCACCCGTCGTCGTTGTCGTCTTTGATTTGATGAAATGTTGCACGTACCTGCAGGGAAAACCAAGAATATTGTTAACAAGTGCCCGCAATTAAGGAAATTATTGCACATGCCAATCTCACCTGTCTAAGTTTCACACACAAATGCCAATTTCTGCTTTGTCAGCTTCCATTCACATTTGTTATTGTTAAGATGCAAGGTAAACACAATATTAAAGCTTTAAATTACTTTAAAACACTGGAGACGAGGTGGGAGGTATTTGTTTAGAGATTATTAATTAAAATATGGCAGAAATATCAATTTAGATTGCACGTTTGGGTAATTTGACACATTTACACACAAATAAGCTCACAATAATTAGATTTAAAGAAGAAAATGTAAGCAAATTTAACGAAGGATGTATTTTTTAAGCACTGGACACATTTTTTTCAATAAATTCCTATTTTACAACAACAGAAAACTAAATTAAAAAAGATTCGCGACAAATAAAACAGAAGAACGCCGAAATTCACGTGATTAGCTACTAGTGATGGAAGAGCTTGAGAGATGAACTATCGCCATTAAGCTGAAACGATTATAATCGAAGAAAAAGCACGATCACCACATTTCAAAAAAACGTTCGAACGTTTTTTATTGAACAAGCAAAAATTTCCAATTAGTAAGCTAATTTTCGGCAATTTAATTTCCTAATTGGCCAACTGCAACTAGTCACACGCAAAATTAACTTTTCAGCAAACATCGATTGTCACGCGAAGCCGACTGACCATCGATGAATTATCGATGGCTTCACTAATTAGCGAACATCTCGCGTTTTCCCAGTTTCGTGTTTGCCAAATTTGCGAATTTCGCTTTGGAATTAAATTCAACAAACCTGTGGACACATTTTCCCGGACAATTCGCCATTAACTGGGCCCATATGGCACAATGTTTTCCGCATTTAAGAGTCTTAAGTGATTAAGCGGCGAACGAGCGAGGGAGCGAGACGCACCGATGTAGGGACATGCATCAAACATACTGTCATTAATATAAAAATGAAATTACCTTGTCCAACGCCAGTTGCCATTAAAAAGGCGAAAAGAAAAAGAAAGGCGGTCGGAAAACGTGGAAAATAAGGACAACTGCGGACCATCACCGCCCACATTGTCGCTGTTGTTGCGTCGCATCATCAAATTGAAAAATGTCAGCGATAGAGACGGAAAATGGGAAATCAGAGAACAATGCGGCACAGGACAGGTAAAGGTAAAGGCAAAGGTAAACTGCCACGCCCCAGGGGCGGTCTGTTGTTCTTGTTGTTCCTCGTTACTCTGCTGTGGACGCGGCCCAGTTGCATTGACAATCGACAAATGAGGAAAGATAATGCAGGCATTAATCTTGCTACCAGCAATTTGTCAGCGCTCCTCTCCATCTATTGCCGTCCCTTTCGCTTCGAGATGCCAGTTGCAGTTCGAATTTCTCCAATTTGTGGAGACTCAGTGGCGCACCAAAGAGGAGCCTATCCCTGGGGGAATCTGCACTCAAAAACATAGTTAAGTGATCTAGAAACCTCTTATAAAATTCCCCTGAATATCCAGGAACCTGAAATAATTGAGATTACCCCTCTCAAAAGGGTTTAAGAGTCCACTCCTGGCAACCTGAGTTCCAGAGTTTGTCCCTGTCGCTTCTAAACGTTGGCTTCATCAATTAATTTACAATTTGCCAGACATCCGTGTCCGCATTCGCAGTCCAGTTCCCAGCGACGCTGTCTCGTCCTCGTCCTCGTCCTCGCCCCAGCTCCAGCTCAGTGTGGTGGTCAGCTTGGCATACTTTTTTCTATTCCTCTGCTGGCCCACTAATGGCCATGTCCTTGCATCCCTGCATCCTTGCACCCTTTGGGCCACTCCGATGCCGTAAATTGCATTGGTTGCCAACTTGTTGAAAGGCGGAGCGAACTTAAATGCTTTTCAATGTTTTTCCATGCAGTGGGACCCACTTAAGGTCACAGAGCCTGCACATGGAGAAATATTAGAGGTTATTCTATAAAAAATAATAAGTTGTATCTTTCTAATAAAATTTAATAAGCATTTTGTAATAGAAGGTTCTTTGGTCTAACTTATATTACCCTCTTGAATCGTATAATCTTTTCTCTAAATAAAATTCTAATTTCTTGTCTCTTCTCTCCTAAGACAGTGGCTCTGTGCACCCCCCTTTAATGGTCACAATTTAGCATTTAATTAGATCGACAAATTTGTTTTCGAACCATTTTGCTCGCCCGTGCGGATGGCGGGCACAGATTCGATGGCGACGAAACCCCTTGGAGAGTTCTCCGTCCGTCGCCTTCCACCCGGAATTAGAGTGCTTACGGTTTTTCATTTTAATTGTTTTTGTGCGGCGAAGACGACTGCCCAAAGCCCCTCCCCGACCTCCCCCTCTTTTTGCTGCCGTGTCGCTAATTTATTTATTTCTATTTGCTGTTATTTTGCTGGTTGCTGGCTGCTGGCTGCCGTTGCTTCTTCGGTTTTTATTTTATTTTCCACCAAACCAAGCGAGCGCAATTGCGGTCGCTGAGCGTCTGCCCCCCTTTTCATTTTGCTGCTCGGAAAAACCCCCCTCGGCCGCCGCGCGCTGTCTGCGTGCCATGCTCTAGTTTTCTATTTTTGCTTTCCCGGCCGTAATGGCAACCTTAATCACGTAATGATTTTGAGCGAGTGAGCGCGAGACGCGGGTGTCCGAATTTCCATCCTCCTCCTGCTCCGCCTGCGCTTTTGCCACCGATTGTGCCCATTCTGCTCGATTTTCCTACTGCTCCTCCTGCTCCTGGCTGGCTGTTTGCTCATTCATCGCGGCTCTTGTTTTTGTATTCAGCAGTTCGCATTTCGCAATTGGCACAAATCTCGGCCCTCGCCACGCTAATGGCCAAATGCTGTGGCGCTAATTGAAATTACATTTCTTAAAGTTAAATATTTAATTGAGAGCTGCCAAGCCGGGCGGACATCATCAGCAGCCGTCCGAAGGCTCGAAAGTTTCTCGAGTGCAAACAACAGACTTGGGGAAAAAACGAGCAAAGTATTTAAGCATCCATCAGAAGGAGGAGTTTTCGGTCTGCAAGCTGATTTAATATGAAAAGCCTTTAAAAGTTCCATTGAATGCGTTTCCTTTCAGCTGAAATCGTAATAGAATTTGATGGCTGCCATTCCTTGACCCAATTTCCCAAAGCCTTTGTTACATTTTTAATTGTATTACAGTTGAGAGAGAATTAAATTGAGGCTGCATCCTTAGCCTTAGGGGATTACTTAATAAGAGAGCTTAAAAGTGCATAAAAAGTGCGAATACAATGTCACTAAAACCTATATAAAAAGCAGTTTTTCCATTAGGAGAATTCTTATTAAAAGTTTGGCCCAATTAGCCCTGTTAGCTGAGAAAGCATTATGGTGTTTACAAAGCTTTAATGTTTTCTTAAATAGCATTTTGATGTTTCTATTAACTATTCATTATTTTGCCAAGGGAAAAATCAAACATTTAAGGGTATATTCAGATTAATGATTTCCTTTATACTAAAAATATATTTTCAGCATTTTTAGCTGCAAAACTTCTCATAGGAAATTCTGCTGTCAGTAACCTTTCCATTAAAAAACCCCCAAAAGAAAACGAGAGTTTTGATGTGTAAATTTAAGCAAGACTTTAATTGAAATTCCCTTAAAAGTTGCATGGCAATTCCCCTTCTCGGTCATCATCAGGGCCCTTTCTATTTAGGGCATCTCCCGAGCCTCTTCACTTCATCCTTGTGGATCGACATTTCGGCGTCTTTCATGTCAACTCCCCGGTGGCAGCCTTCGGACCTTGCGACATGGCAATGTCTGGATCTGGTTCTGGCTATGGTGATGGCGATGGCTCTGCCTTGTTGCATTTTCCCCCGGGGACACGGAAGGGTAGCCCGAAAAAGAACGCCGATGCGGATGACGATGCTGTGGCATGCTTAGAATGCCCGACACGAAAGCGTCGCCAAATCCTAATTGCATTTGTCTGATTGCACTCGTTGCAGCTGCAACTTCTCCGATATCTGCAATGCTGCAGTTCAAGAGGCCTATCCGAAGCCGGAGCTGAAGCTGAAGCTGGAGCTGGCTGATGATGATGCTGATGCTGATGCTGATTCATTAAATTGGTGCCCTGCTCCCCTTTCGGCCTTATGACAGGAACATGTAAATGCCATTTACTGTTTCCATTTCGAATTCGGTTTCTGTAGCTGCCCCGCCATTGTCTTGTCATCGTCATTGTCATTCCCGGATTGGATTGGAGGCCAGGAGGGCTGTCGGTCTTTTGGCTCAATTGAAATTCCATTTAATGTAATTTGAGTGCCATCATTCATGGCTCGGATAACGGCGAGATGGAGGGTGATTTTTGGTTAGTCCGAGATTACGCTTAACACGATTTCACGGCTGTCAGAGAACTGCGCCCAGGATTGATGGATGCCTGATGCCTGAGAATATCTCTGGTATTTCCAGGAACCAACAAACAGAAACATCTCTTCCCTGGCCTCCTTTTTTCTCGGTTTTTTTATCGATTGAGCCATCAGTGGGAGTGCGGCCGAAACATCAAACAAGCAAACAAACATGCATCTCAATCTCAGACATTTCCTGCGCTGCCATGGAGTTTATTTAAAGGCCTGACCCAAATGCGCCAGACTGCAGTCCAGTTGCATAGATATCAGATACACACAGACACACACCAGCGAGTGTGTGTAGATGCAGATACTTTGGCAGCTGACTCACGCGCCTCGCATTTCGACACGTCCGCCGTCTATGCGTAAACAATGGCCCAAAACACTGGCCACTGGGCTCGGGATAACCAGAGATGTGCGGCGGAAAATGCGAAAAACACATTGCCGCCCAGCAGGTAGGCAGGTTGGGAAAGTTTTCCCGCTTCCCTATTTCGGTTTCCCCATTTCAAAAATTCCAAATTTGTGATATTTCCCATTCCGAGGGAATGTGGCCCACACATCTTGGTTATTTCCCGCAGCCAATTTCAGGCTTCATTAGAATTTTCCACAGTCCCGCAGAAAATATAATTTATGCATGCTCCTGACACAATACACAAAGGGTTCAAGGCAACCGCAGCCACAACCAGCTGAAGAAATAGCAAACTGTCTGGTTTTATTAGGGAATTTCGAATGGGCACATACCCTTTGATCCTTTGACATTATTATTAATTAAATTAAACCTTATTTGTGTAGGAGTTGGTGGTGAAGGTGCAAACTAAATAATAAATAAATCATTGAAGCCCTGCAGCAGGGCTTAATTGGTTGAACAAATTTGTGTCTAAATTGGAATTTAATTCACCAAAGGGATTTTATTTAAAAGAACATCCTTTGATAAATTTCTGTTGTAATTAAACCTAAAGTGAGTTTAGTTGAGAAAGCTCTGGCTTGCAGGCAAAAAAAAGGTTGAAAAGTCAATGTACTATTAACTCCTGATACTGTACACCTTATCTGTATCCATTGCCCTCAACATACCCTATATAATCGCAAAATTACTGGGTGCAATCGGCAACAAACACCAGCAAGGGCAACGTTGACGCTGACGACACTAATTAAAAATGTTGGCCAACCCTTCGAATGGCTCATGCGGCGACTGACAAGCACAGAACTCTGGTCAAAAGCAGGAGCTGGAGCTGGAGCTGCGGCTGTGGCTGAAATTGAAAAGCCAGCTAAGCTCCCGGCCGCAGTAAGCAGAAATCCGCTAAATTCCCAAACAACCCGTCGCAGGAAAACAAACAAGGGAGAATGAGGCCAGGCAGGACACCGTTGCGACCTTGCGACCCGCGGCCCATTGATGATGCTGTTAATGGAAAAAATCTCAACACCCTTTTCTGGCACAGGGACCCAGGACTGACTCAAACAATGGCGCGTAATTTTACGAAATTTACATTCCTTAATTAATCTTGTTTGCGCTGCGGCAGTTGGCAGTTGTCTGCCAGCCATCCAGCCAGCTATATGCACACCCCCGTGCACCTAGCTAGCGTCCCCCAGTGGCTGTGTGTGTGTGTGCCTGGGTTTTGGGGGTTTCATCCGCTCGTGGATGTGCCTCTGGGGGCAACTAACACCAGGCCACCACCACCACGCTAATGACATTCGAGGCACACAAGATGCCAAGATGAGGTGGGCCGCGCACATCCTGGCCCTGCCTTATTAACCCATATATATGGTGTTTGTATGGCGGGGCCACAGGATATCCCGCTGCCTAATGAACCCTTCTTGGCCCGCAGGTTCAGGTTCAACTTCAGCTGGAGCTGAAGCTTCAGCTGCAGAGTCAGTTCCGCGCTCGCTTTAATCAGCAATTTGCGTACGCAGAGGCAGCGCGCGGGACATGTGACATTTATTGAAATTCTAGTTTGGCCGGGATAAGAGGAGCGGGCCGGATCCCCGCCGTCAGCTGAGAGCAATTTAAACTCAATTTCCAGTCTGAGACAGTAAATTGCTCCAAGAAGATGAGCCGGCAGATGAGCTTGTGCGAGCAGCCAGCGAGTGATGATTAAATTGGATCCGAGCTGGGGAGCTGGAGTCACTATCTTTGTGAATTTGCTGAAAAAATACAAATTAAATCAGGGACTTAAGAACAGTGGAAAATCGATACCCAATTATAGAAATAAATCATGCGTTAAACTGTTTCGATTTATTACATTGGCTATAAGCTTTCCTTCAAAGGAAAGTGTAATTACAGATTTCCCAACACCTAATTGCTTAAACTGGAAATGTAATGATTTTTGGACAAGCTAATTCATTGCTTTTCACCGTTTACGCAGAGCCTTAAAGATCCGTGAAGCATGGGGAATTATTGCCACGCAAAAAACTCGCCTTGAGTGGCCATAAAAAATCACAGAAATTACAGAAATGTCATGCGTGAGTGGGACTCGTTTAAATTGTATCTCAGACCGCAAAACCTGTCTCGGGATTAATCTGCGAATCTATCACAAGCTCCTCGTGCGTGAGTGGGACTTTCACCTGGGCCACCATTCGTGACTTGACTCAACCCAAACTGCCACAAACTGCAATTGGCAATTTCTCACTCGTTTTTACCCATTTTGCTGCTGTCACAACTCGCAAGTGTCCAGCTCAAATCCAAATCCAACTCTGAGACCAAAGCCATAGCCAGAGCCAGAGCTAGAGCCAAGCCCCTCAAGGCGATTGTCGTTGGCTCAGCTCGAGAGGTGTTGCCTCAGCTGTCCAGGAAATCCACACACACGCCAGCCAGCCCACAGATCCGCAGATACCCGAGAGATACAATGTTACGCGGATGCACATGCTCTGCTGCAGATGGACGTGGATGTGGAGCCGTAAGCCAGGTCCGGCATTAGCGCGCAGATAAATGATCGGCACGCCGGCAGCGCCCACGCAGCGGATTAGAAAAAGCCCCTGGGTGGTGTTGGTGGTGGCGGTGGAGGAAATGGAATCTGGCCGTCCGCCGAAGGCCTCTGCTGCTCCACATATGAATCTCCTCCGTCTGCCTGGACCCACATTCATTAGCCGGGAGCAGGAGCTGCCGCAAAATGCGCGGCATTGTGGCAAACTTTTTCCCATTGCTCCTCGTTATGAATATGCAACATTTATATAAATTGTCACGTTTATTGCAGTCAGACTCTCACGCTCTCTTTCTGCTTTTCTCTTTCCCTGTTGTGTGTGTTTGTGTGTGGCTGCATCTGTCATTCTACCAAATCTGAAAAAGGGAAAATATAGTTAAGAGAAACCTTCAGGGTAATACTCTTACTTTCCTTAAATTAATAGATTTAAAATGAGAGAAAATAAGGAGATTAAAGAGAAGTTTATTTTTCCTTTAATTTTAATTGAAGGTTTTTAATATATATTTTTTTCCGACTATTAAAACAATTTCTTTCACCGATTTACCCCTCAAAAAGTGTACAACAAACCGACTTACAACTCGCCCTGGTCATAGCCTGGCTGCTGATGGTGGAACGCGCTTTTGTTGAACGTTGATTGCAATCATAATTTATAAATGTTGCCGACAGTTTGGCGGGTGCCACGACGTTGCTGTTGCAGTTGCTGCCACTGCCGCCCATATTTCGCCATCAATAAATAAATATTATTTGTCTGTCTGTCTGTCTGCTGGCTGGTCAGCCCTGAAAAGCGGACCGACAATGATGGTTTGAGGAGCGCCAGCAGTCACAGTCAAAGCCAAAGCCATTAGCAAGTGATTTGGTGACTTTCCAATCTAATTGAATGCTGGGCAAAGGAAGGAAAAAAATATATAGATACGGAGCTTTAAAGATCACAAGGAGCACTTTAAACTGCCAGGCAAACGAAGTGCTAGTGAATTGTTTCTGTTGCCGGTAGTTTGCTGTTTTTCATTCACTCTTTGGCTGACTTTAATCGCTGCCAGCTCAGTCTAGTTGCAAACTGTTTGCCCATCGGGATGCCAGTCCCTATCCCAGTCTGCTCCCGTTCCCATTCGCGCTGGTCAAGTGTTGTGGTTGCCATTTGTTTGTGCCAGAAAGCCGCATCAGGCAGTGGCGGAGTTCTCGGGGCTCTCCAGTGATTTACCATGGGGCGAAAGGGCTTTTGGGGGGCGACGCGGCGTATGAGTGATGCGCCATGCATATTCATACACATTGAGATTCATTGTATTTGCGCTGCATTTCCGCAGTATTTTGTATTTTATCTGCTTTGTTCATGTTCGCTCTACTTACGACTTTTCCGCAATTTCTCTTTCGCTTTTTACGGCCCCAGCGAGCCGGAGATAGGGGGAGTGAAATTTTGGAGTGTGTGGCGCTGTCATATTGCTCGCCTCAGCTGGGGCTTTAAGCAGATTTATTTTCAATTAAACAAGCTCATAACTTGGCCGACAACTTGGCAAAAGTTGGCAGAGGCCGTTAGGCTGCGCAGTGTCCTGTGTGTGGCTGTGTGCGTCCGTGTCCTAGCTCTTGGTTCTGGCTTAATTTACGCCACAAATTCAATTTATTTGAGATACACCTAATCCACAAAAGCAAACTTGATTTATCAACATAAATATTTTGCATACAATGTGTGAGGGTTTCTTTCCTTTTCTCCCCGGAGAATGCATTTGGGTTCGGTTTTTGGTTTATGTTTTTCGATCCATTGTTGTTATTTTGTCTCTGGACCCTCGACGAGTGTGTGCGAGTGTGTGTGCTGAACGAAATTCAATTTTAATGCACTTGAATGGATTTGAGCAGCGCTTAGTTGACTTGATTACGAGCCTTTGGCTTTGGCTTCGGCTTCGGTTTCGGTTTCGGTCCACAGCATTTCATTTGCTTTATGGATTTTCCGATGCTGGACTCTAGAGATTCTCGACAATATTTTTGCCCTCGTCTCCGGCAAATCAAACACTTCAACAGAGACGAATTTCTTCCATACTTTTGTGAGAAAATTGTTTGTCAAGCTGCCAGCGCCATTGCCATCGCCTCGAAAGCCACTTGGCCATATCTGACAGTATTTGTCATAACGCATATAATTTCAAGAGCTCCCCTCGAGTGGAGAAGCAAAGAGCATACATATTCAGATGCTAAAATGCTAAATACATGCCTGGCAAATGCTGATGATAATGCAAATGAAATTATTTTTACAACATCTACTCTCGTCCGGCCATGTTTCACCCACACGTCCAGGGGCTGTGGAAGCTCCGGCCAGCTGCAGTATAAATCATCATTTGCCTGCTGCTGCTGCTGCTGGTTCTTCGCTCCTCATTTAGTTGTTTTGCTCCCTGAGAGCTCGCACACACTCATGTTCATGTAATGTGCCAGGACATAGCATTAATGCCCTGTTTCTTCAGTGGGGGATACTAAAAAGTGAGGGAGGTTGGGCTGTGAGCAGAGGGTAGACCTTAAAAAATATTAAAATATTTTCTAGCGTACGATGTTTTTTAGGAGTTCTAAATTTATGAGAAGCGCGGAGAGAGGCATTCTCTGAAAAGCGCAGAGGAAGGCTCTTAAAGTAAAGAAACAATTAAAATTAAGATTTTTATATCAATACTTATATCAATACCGAAAACCTAAGAACATCAAGATGAGAAACGTCATGCGTCATTTATGTACTCATGTACTCATGTCGCTTGCAGAAAAATGGCTTGCATATTGCAAATCAAATGTATGGCACTTCGTGATCTTAGTGAAAAGTGAATATTAGTCCTTGCTTACTAGGATTACTAAAAAAAACTTAAAGAAATAAGTTTCTTTTCAGACTGATATACCCCTTAAGGTATACGGTATCAAGGTACCCAGGGTCACTCGTAACAGCGACCTGTGGGATCTCTCTGGAAACTGACAGTAAAACTAATAATGTAACCCGAGGGCGGGGCCCCAAAGCTTTCTGGTAATACCATTTCGGGCCTGTCCATCTCTGGCTGGCTGGGCCCGCTGCTCATAAGTCATTCTGCAGAGCAAAAACAAATGCTCTGTCAATTGTCGGCCAGCCGCAAATGCTATAAAGCTGACAAATGTCGAACTGCCGCACAGATAGCTATTCGAAGGGGCAAAGGGGACACAAACATGGATCGCAGGTACTCATAAAACTGTCCAAATGTCAATATTCCCGGACCCACGGAGCTGTGTTAAAAAAAATACTTTTCGAGCCGCGTTCGCTTTGATTTCGGTTGCCGTTCTGACTCGCTGACTGACTGCCCTGACTGATGGGGCTGAAAGGGAATCAAGAGCAGGAGGCAGTCGGTAGGCAGCAGGACTTATTTGTTGCTGTCTGGGAAACACCTTGGCCAAGCAATTTCAATTTTCCCCACAGCCGACAACAAGAAAATGAACATGTCAACGGCACACGTCGGATATGGACTTGGATTTGGCTTTGGCTCAGGCTCTGGGATTGGGAAATTGCACTGTGGGAAAATGGTATTTATTTTAAGTCATGTAAGCTGCATCAAATAAAACATTTAATGACTAAATTGGAACAAGCTTAATTAAAATTTTGAGATTTACCCGTAACCATGCTGAATATTAAGATCCTTTGGAAAACGTAGGGCTGATGACATCTCCTGGCTATGTCAGAAAAAGCTGCATACCCCAGAATACTGCCTGACTTTGAGGATATCTTTAATATGTTAAAATATACATTTAAATCTGATTTAGGAAATATATAGAATAATAATTTATGTGCAAAACTATCATTTTATTTCGGAGGTTAGCAAATTTCTCTGACCGGCCTCTGCCGGGTCACGCATAATATGTACAAAACAAAACAGAAGAAGAAGGGTTAATTTTTAATTTTTTAGAGTTCAAAACCCATTTTGTTTAATCATAGATCTTGTATGCCATGTTATTTATTTTTTTTTTTCGGTGACCACTGATTTAAAGAGCCACCTTTTTCTCTCCGTGCACATTTTTGTGGCTCGGTTAACCTGTCGGCTCTGCTCGGCTGCTCCGATTCGCTGCGCCTCGATTCGATTCGATTCGTTTCGGCTCTCGGGATGGGGCTTCGACGTTTTTTTGGCAACTTTGTAAATATTACAAAATTTAGGTGTCTCGCTTGGTGAGTGCGCCAATGAAATATTTATGCACACACACACACGGGCCGCGGCGAATCTGTGTGCGAGTGTCTCTGTTTGTGTTTGTTTTTGCACGAGCGTCGCCCGTTTTGTGCAAATACACACCGTCCACAGTCGAAGGGGGTTTACGGGGAGTCGGGGTGGACGGACGGCGGACGGACTGACTGACTGGGCCTGCCAGTTGTCTGATAAACAGACAATTTGCCAAAGTGGATACGTGCACGGCGCGTATAATTTTGGGACACACCTGAGCCCCCTTTTTGGCGTCCGCCTGGCTCTGGCCTAGACCCCGAGAGGAGCAACAGGAGCAATACAGCAGTCCCTGCTCTGGAGCTCTTCTCTCCTCTCTGTGGCTGTATTTTGCGGTTGTGGACTTTAGCTTGATGAGTGTATCTCTGTGTGTGCGGGGCTGAGTGTGTGCTTAGTTGGTTAGTTTGGCTGATGAAGCGACATTGACAGGCCAAGTGACTTCCATTCTAAGCGGCTTTAAAGCTTCCCGAAAGCAGGTTGAGTTTAAATGGAGCTGAAAGGGCACCGAAAGCAGGTTGCAGGATGTTCTAGGGAATTATTAACGGTCAACTAATTCTATAATTACTAGTTTTAGAAGCAGTAGAAATAAGTTTGTATAAATATATTTAGAAAGAGATTTTGGTTTAGTTTTCCAGCTACTAAATATTATTATTGCTGTAAAAAGGGCCAACTTTCTGCATATCTTTATTCCAAACAAGCTGTAAAATATATATTATTTCCGCCTGTAAATAACGCCTTGTTTTAGCGGCTTTTACACGGTGCTTACAAACTTTTTCCATGCTTTAAACTTAGTCATGAATAGTTATTCGGAATCCCCAGGGCTTGAGTCACGCTGCTTGCCATTTCAATTTCAAGTTTGAATTTTGAAAATCCTCTGCCAGCGGCCCACCCACACACAGCCCCGCTGGCCATATAGAAGATTCTCCGGCGTAACTTTTACGATTTTAATCGCGCAAATTTATGGCATTTTTCCCGCACGATTTCCCCGCGGACCCACATATATATTCGGAAATAAATAAATGATGAAAACAAACACCCAAAACGCACACAAAGCAAACAGCGCCTATAAAACTAAAACTTTGGCCAGATATATGTCGGTGCATATGTATTTGTCTGAATCTGCATGTTCCGATGGGCATGTGGAATTTATTCAGCCAAAGTCAGCGCCACCGCGAACTCGGATTCGGATTCGGATTCGGATTCGGATAGCCGCTCATAATTTTTGCAGTTGCAGCATAATAAATTTAAGGCCCGGTCCGGCCAATTGGGCATTTTGCGCTCGAGAGTTATGGCCCGGGCAAATCGAAGTGGAGTTGATTGATGGCTAACTGAGCATGTTTTTTTCGCTCTTGATTTTTCCAGGTTAACGCCGGCAGCTTGTCCGAGCAGGCTGGCCTGCAGCCCGGCGATGCCGTGATCAAGATCAACGACGTGGATGTCTTCAATCTAAGGCACAAGGACGCCCAGGACATTGTGGTGCGCTCTGGCAACAATTTTGTCATCACAGTGCAGCGGTAAGATCTCCTATCTCCGTGTAAACTATCTCCTCTAATGCATCTCCTTTCTCCTATTCCTATAGCGGCGGTTCCACCTGGCGGCCGCATGTGACGCCCACGGGCAATGTGCCGCAGCCCAACTCGCCGTATATGCAGACGGTGACGAAGACCTCTCTGGCTCACCAACAACAGGACAGCCAGCACATCGGCTGTGGCTACAACAACGCGGCCCGTCCCTTCGTGAGTGTACTAATTTGCAATCACGCAAAGTATAACCCCACCAAGTCATACCAAGCCCGGCCATGCCAACCCCTCTCGGCCACATCATTTATAAAATTCATAAACTGGCAACCCGAAGTTGGGAATGCGGAAAGTTTTAGTGGCCCAGCTGATGCTGACGTCCTGATGATGACCAATGATGTTGATAGTTAGTTCTAGACCGCCTCCCCGCACTTTGCGTTTATTTTGTTGTCTGTCTGTGGCTTTTCATATTCATTCATTTCATTTTCGGTTGGGTTAGGAGGAGTCCTCGATCCCAGATCCCAGAACCCTCTGTGTGAGTTGACAACATTTGCATTTATACGATGTCTGTCTGTCTGACGCTCAGTTTGTTTGTGCGTAGTTTTGAAAAGTGTCAGAATGAGTAATGAATATGAGTGCTAGGATTATTTGCCTGGCAAGAATTAATGTGCAAAAGGTCCCACACACCCACGCCACACACACTCTGGGACACTCATCTGGGCCATGCCATGCCATGCCATGCATAGTAATGCTCCTCCTCTCTCTCGGAGGGTCTACATGTGTGTGATATGCATACATTTACGTATATTTTATTGTTATGAATTTGTATAATAATAGCTCCAGCCAATGACAACAGCAACAGACATTAAATTGATTTGGGATCATTTTATGTGCCAAGTTTCAGGAACAACATTATGAGGGAGTTGTAGGAAAGACGCAGCAAGCTTAATGTGATTTAAGGCATGGTTCAGTTGAAACTGTATTGAGATATTGGTAAACACCTCCGGCTTTGGTGTATAATTTCATATGCGAATAGCAAACGAGCAGGCAGGCAAATTCTATTTGGAATTAAGCAAGAGGCTCTATTTAAATCAATATTGGAAAAGGCGCAAAGGAGAGTAGTAATTACGATTATGGCCTGGTTAAATCCTTTACTCATATGAATAAAATGCTTGTTAAGTTGGAATTTTAAATAGAAGACAACGGAAGTTCGTCTTTTGACAGAAAGCAGTCTGACAGTTGGACTGCCACTTGTTCCGATCGCCTGTCACTTAAGGTTGCCACCTAATTTAACATCGTTAACGGAGATAAGAGTGGCCTTGCCCTTTTATTTCAATAAAAAATCGGAGAATCAAAGTTAAACTTTCGTTTTAAATTAAGATTATTATCAAGGATCATAACAATTAAATTATAAATGAGGAAATCTTATTTAAAAGTGCCAAAGAGAGTAGTTATGGGTAATATAGACATTATGCATGTGAAGCATATAAATATAGTGTGTTAATTAAGTTACATTTTAAAAGAAATATAGGTTTAAGCTGAAGAGTTCGGCATTTGGCAGAAAGATATCTGGCAGCCGGGCTGCCCACTTGTTCCAATCGCCTGTCCCTTAAGGTTGCCACTTAGTCTAATATCGTTAACGCAAAGAAGTGTGGCCTTGCTCAATCAAAATCAGAAATTAAAGTTAAACTTACGGTTTAAATGAAGATTTTTATCAAATTGAATCAATGATCATAACAATTAAATTATAAATGAGCGTTAAGGCTCAATTTCATTGAGATCAACTTACTGAAAAGTGCAAAGGAATACCCAGCAATTGAGAACAATAATTCCCAATTACGATAAGTGCGTCTACGTGAAACTTCGCTCATTTCACACACTTTCTCAGCCCGGCAAAAGTTCCCATGTAATTTCTCCCCTCGCTCTCACACACACTTACTTTATTTTTTCCAGACCAACGGCGGCGATGGCGGCGTGAAGAGCATTGTCAATAAACAATACAACACCCCGGTTGGCATTTACAGCGATGAATCTATTGCGGAAACACTCTCGGCTCAGGCGGAGGTTTTGGCTGGCGGTGTGCTCGGGTAAGTTTTCCACGAGTAGCAAGTAGAAGGGGGATGGGGGCCGAAGAAAAGGCAACAAACAACAGTCTGGGCCGCAGCCGTGACAGTGCAAAATATCTGGTAAAAGTTTTACTTAAAAATTTTCGTTTCCCGGCTTTGCTTTGCTCTGCTTTCTGTTCGCCAAAGAACAAAAAAAAAGTGAAAGAGGACGCAGAAACCACCGCAGGCCGCTCCAAGCGGTGAGTGCAATTTGGCAAATGATAGCCGGGGCTGTGGCTCTGGAAGTCGCGGGGCCAAGTGCTCGGGACTGTGCCAGTTGCCGACTTTGGTCGACTTTGTCCAAAACGCACGCGTGGGACCGTGGCGCGCGCCTTTAGCGCTTAATTTCTTTGGGGGATTTGCTGGGCAACGCGGCGGATGCGTAACAATCTTGTTCTCGCCACTCACTCACTTAGTGCAGCACACTTTCGGGCCGAGACCGAGCAGCCAGTAAGCGCGGCCCAAAAGCATGCTACACCCCAGCAAGAGCCCTTAGCTTTATTTACTCTGCCGGCTTTCCTAGATTTCAGTCAAAATGTCGGAATTTACTTTACTTTTAAGGGGGGTCTTTGTTTTCCAAATTATTTAAGGATTCTATGAGTTAAGGGGTAGAAATTTAACTGATAGAAAATATTTAGAAAGCTCTATTAAAGCGAATTTAAGCCTTAAGGTCTTAGAGCCTCAGGAAAGATTCAGTTAAAATATTATAGAATATTAATATCAGGAATAATACATTTTAAATACTAAAATCTATTTTTACTTTTCCCCTTTCAGCGTCAACTTCAAGAAGAACGAAAAGGAATACCAAGGCGATCGCTCTGAGGTGCTGAAGTTCCTACGCGAGGAGGAGACCGGCCAGTCCACTCCAGGTAAACTCGAAGCCAACTACGAACTGGCCCGCCTGCTGCTCCTCCTCAACGGCGGTGTCAATCCGTTTGTGAGCGATGGATTGGGCGATTAGGGCGATTGAGGGTGGGACTGTGGGCAGTCTGCCAAGAGCTAGTCAATCTTTTTTTAAAAATGCCCAGCAGGGACCTTGAAAAGTGCTCTGTAATGTCGTAACTAAATTGTTTTATTTTTTATGTCGTTTAACCCCATTAGACCAGCACAAGGAGATGGACTTTCGTTTTCTCTATGTGAAGACAAAGTTCTAGTCGCCGCACACAGTCGAAAGTCTACCCAGTCATGTCTATAAAAATATCTCTATAAATATTTATATATTAACCAAACAGTTTCAAAGTCACCTGCACGGACCTAAAGAGTCGTAGATATTAAAGTATTATTTTCTGGAGCTAGAGAGTTGGATAGTTACGTGAGAGAAGGGGTTCATATACATCATACAATAGTAGTTATAGGTTTGGGTTTTTTAATATTTAAAGGCTTTATTTTATTAGAATTTTTGAAGGTATTTTAGGAATGTTGTACCTTCAAAGCCAGAGCTTTGTTTTAGCGCCATTTCTGTCCCTCATTGACTGCTAAGGAAAACTCCCTAAAGACACTATCATTGAAACATTTCTGTCTATCTCTCTGTCTAACTCCTGTTTGTATTTAAACTATTTTTCATAAACACTACACACTACACTCAGCATTCGGCAACTACGAGCATGATGCACCCAAGCAACAATATCAGGCACCTCAGCAACATCAGCAACAACAACAGCAATACAACCAACAACACTATCACCAGCAACACCAACACCAACAACAACAACAACAACAACAATCGAGCGCCACTCGCCATGTCAGCGCCCCCGTGAACACCCCCAAGCCCCCGAGCACCGGCGGACTGCCAACTGGCCAGAACATTTGCACCGAATGCGAGCGTCTCATTACGTAAGTGTTTGCGCGTGTTTGTGGATCGGTTCTAACTACCCTGTAAAATAATCTAGGGTATTCAATGGTCTTGGACAAAGGGTTCTTTGAGAACTTATACTTACAGGCCTTGGAAAATGGGTTCTTAAAGTTTTTATAGTCAAGCAGAAGATTGTTATTGTGTTCATACATAGATTAAGGGAACTTCTTAAAGGGATACATTTTCGATTAAATTTTTAATTTATTGCAGATTTTACACCATAAAAAATGATGTAGAGAGTTCTTTCGGTTAAATATTAATGAAAAATATCATCTAAATATTTAAAACGTTTCTAAAACGTACAAATTTTGATAGTTTTTTCATAATGAAGAATAACTTAAATGTGTTACTCGAGAATTTTCAATGCTTGACCAATTAATTCCAAAAACTCTTAAAATTCGGAGACACTTTTAAGGGTTTATGTATTTATCTATATAAAAAATATATTTGATGAATTTTTATATGGTCTTAATCTTAAAAACAAGGAAATCCCTAAAATATAGTTTCCCTATGAACACATTGAACAATTCCTTACCTGAACCAATTCCCAAGGTCCCATTGAATACTCGATCATAAGTGTAAATTAGCATTTGTGTATGCACATTGACTAACAGCCAAACCAGCAGCGGTGCTTCCTCATTAGTTACTAATTTCCAGCAATTAGTGGGGTTGGGCTTGAAGGAGCAGTTACAGTTTCCAGGAGCAGACTCTAGGCAGGTTCTCTACTCATGAATTAACCAAATAACTGACTGAGTTTTTCCAACCCACCGACGATGACAACTGTAGAGCCACACAGTCCCGCCAACTTTTACTGGACACAGAGCCATGCCATTGGCGGCAACGAGCGACGCACTCCGCTGCACCATCAGCCCGATGAGCGGATGGGGGTGCCGCTGCAGTCGAACACGCTGGCGCCGGAGGCACCACACAGGCCCAGTCTGCCTGTGGGCCCCAAGGATAAGGAGGAGCAGGCCAGACAGGATCAGGAGCAGCCCGATCCGCGCATCATTGTGCTGCCCATCTGTCCCGGGCTCCAGGGGCCCGAGTACAAGGCCGAAATGGCAGCGGCGGCGGCGGCGCTGGCCAGCGACCAGGACGGGCGGCCACGTCCGCTCTCCGCCAGCGGACATCCGGCCTGCCAGTTGTGCGGCGTGGGCATTGTGTAAGGATTTGTTGTGTGCGCGCCTCCGTTCAATGATAATTCATGCGTCTCGTTTCCCCTGCCCCCTACGCGTGTGTCTGCTGCATTTTAATTCGCTTTTATTCCCGAAGTCAATTGTTTGCCATTCCCAGCACCTGAGCTCCCCAGTAGAGGCTCCTGATCCAGACCATGGGAGCCATCATTTGTATTAATTTGTATGCCAATTTAATTGGCTCGCCATCGGGGCTTAATTCGATAATGCATTATAGCTTTTTACATATTTCTCGCATTACCTTCCCCAACATGGAATCACTAACAGATTCGCTCGGGGTCTGCTTCGATGTACACACACAAATGCACCGAGAGAGCTATATATATCAGTAATCAATCATTGATTGAGTGTCTGTGAGGGAAGCTCTTCAGGGTATGCCCAGAATTTATTGGACTTTGAAGAATTAACTCAGGAAATCTTGATAATTATTTATAATACATTTTAATGAGACATCCTGTGACTCCTGAAGAGCTTCTTGAACCATCTCTTTGAATCACTATAACTTTACTAATATTACTAATAAAATTCCGTTTATTTCCCCAATTTCCAGTGGCGTTTTCGTCCGCATCAAGGACAAGAACCTCCACGTGGAGTGCTTCAAGTGCGCCACCTGCGGCACCTCGCTGAAGAACCAGGGTTACTACAACTTCAACAACAAGCTTTACTGCGACATCCATGCCAAGCAGGCGGCCATCAACAACCCGCCCGCCGGCACCGAGGGCTATGTTCCCGTGCCCATCAAGCCGTAAGTGATCGGGGAGTCATAACCCATGTTATCTATGACTTTTTGCCTTGTTTTTTTCTGTTGGGGTGTCGCTTGCACGGCCAATTGGTCAGGCCGAGGAAGGGCACAGATGAAAATGAAATATAAATAAATTCAGAGAATTCGCTATATGCCAAAATATATATCCGTCTGACATGATGGCGACGAAAAATCGTCCATGGTATTTGCATACGTGCAAGAGTGCCCTTTGAGAGGGTCCTTTGGTTTAAGGAATCGTTCAGATGCTTTAAAGAATATATTCTTTAATATTTTCCATCCTTAATGGGTTGCAATTAATATTTAAACTAATAAATCCTTTTAAACTTTAAATATAACTAAAACTGCAAATTGTTTTCCAGCCTGAAAGGGCATTCTCCCGATAGCAATTCCCATCACATCCCTTTTGCCTTTTGTGCTGTTTTGTATTGGTTTTGTCCACACTCTCCCATATATATTTGGAAATGAAAGAGGCGGCACTGATTGCTCTGCTGACGTGTCATCGGCTGTGCCGCAAATTTTTAATAAATGAATTGGCAACATATGTGTGCGAGCCGCATACTTTGCAAGCCGAACGAACTGGGAATGCACTTTCCCGGCACAGATCGGTGTAACCGCCCGAGGAGGGTTCGTGTGTCAAAAATATCCGGCCGGTGACAGTTGGCAATTTGCATTTGGCATTTGGAATTTGTTTGGGGTCTCTCTGTGCGCGCTCGCTCTGTTTGCCAATTTTAAAACGATGTCAAATTAAAGGCTTGCCGCTGGGGGCAATTAGGCGACTGGCGACTGGCGACAGGCAATTACTGATCAGATTTATACATATATTTTATATATATTTTTCCACCCACAGCAACACCAAGCTGAGCGCCAACACCATCTCGTCGGCCTTGAACTCGCATGGCTATGGCGGCGGCTCCAATGGCTACTCCAATGGCAACTCCACGCCCGCCCCGGCACCGGTAAGTGTAGACTACGCGTCCTCCTGCTCCTTCCCAGATGTTAACTGTTTCCCTGCCTTGGCTAAAACAATGTCAGACACTCAACGAAACACAGATATATATGGATATAGACACAGACGTGGCAAGGGAACACGCTTTCACCTGAAGCTGCTTCAATTTTATCATATTGCCAAGAAAAATGTTTGCATAAACTCGGCACATTTCGCCGGCAGCGTCTGCTGGCTCCTCCGACATATGCTAAAATGTTAAAAATCATCTCGTAGCGAGAGCATCGAGTCGGAGAAAAATGCAATATAATGCAAAAAGTTTTGCCCGGCGCAAAGGAGTTCAAACATCTTGGGCAATTTTATCAAGAAGCGCTTCTTGTTTACTGTTTTCCTTTGCTCGCACTCTGCTTTTCCTTTGCTTTTTCCTTGGCCACAAAGCGTTCAAATGAAAATGGAAAAGTTTTATGCACAGCACAGAGGGAAATCGTTTGTGCAAAATATCAAGAACCCATTGACATGTACTTGGTTTATGAGTACTAAATGATTTTCCTTAGAGCCATTTATTTTGTATAAGCGTTTGCCTTGTGTTTCCATCTTTTCTCTCTGTGTTTTTGTGTGTCTGCCCCTGTTTTGTTTTGTTTTTTGTTGCATGGAATTATTATTGTTTGTTTGATTTGGCTCGACCTACGGCTGGTTGGGTAAGCAGATCTGATCAATGGGACTGGGTTTCATTGAGGACCGAAGAGGACTTCCTTCTGCTGTCAAATCAATGCGATCGACACGACCAGATTGATTGCACCGAGGGGTATAAATAGGTGTGGCGACTACTACCTAGTATATTTTACTATTTTTCTATTTTCTCTCCCTCTGGTTTTCTGCCGCGGCCAGCGCATTTCGCGAAAATGTGCAATGGCTGCTGAAAGCTAAATATATAAGCCAAGCGCTGCTTTTTACTCATTCCGCCGTATGTTCTTAGGTTTTTTTTTCATTTATTTTTATTTTTTGTATTTAAAAGTCTATAAAAACACACAGCTGCAGCGGTTTGTCTGCTTTTTGGCCGCCGTGGCCTCAGTTTCGTTGCGCCCTGTGCCCAGTGCGCATCTCTCTCGGTCCCCAAATCTCGTCCGTGTCCGCGAAGTGTCCGTGACTGTGTCCGCAGGCGAGCGGACACCAGCTAAGCGACCGATCCGCTCCACGGAAAGTGTCCAAAAGGGGATTTATAATTATCAAACCCACGATCAACAACGAATCGATCAGCGAATCAAGTGAAACGACTTTTATTTCAGTGATTTTTTCGGAGCAGAGTTCCCCGAGTTCTCAGAGGTTGCATAACCGAGTGCGAGGGGATACCTCAAAAAGGGGTTTCTTTAGCCCGCCCATTGACCTTGACCTATTAGCCATTTTTAGCACACCACAAGCACACACAGACACTCATGGGGTTACATATACGCACAGGGGACTTACTTCATCAGCCGTAGGTTGCGTGCCACTTGCATTCCGCCTGCATTTTAATTAACTGCCTTTGTTTTAACCCCATTTGCCTGCCTTCCTGCCTTCCCGCATTAACCCCATTCAGCCTGAGCCCGAGAGCAGTCAGGAGCTGCCCCTGCCGCCGCCGCCCTCGCCCACCCAGCTGCTGCAGTACGAGGCGGAGGAGCAGCCTCCTGTCCCAGAGCAACAGCTGCCCTCCGCCCAACAGCAGCCGGAGCAGCACACACGCACGCACAGCAGCCTGTCGTCCATTTCGAGTGGCTCCTCCTCCTCGGGAGTGGGCGGCAGTGGGAGCGGGAGTGGCGTGGGCCAGAGCCAGCAGAGCTACTGCTCCACGCTCTCCCTGGATCGCTTTGGCTCGCCCCAGCACTCCCGGCAGACATCCGCCTCGTCCACATCGCTGGAGGTTGCTGCGGCTCCGCTGTCTGCCTCTGCCGCTGCTGCTGCGGCTGCTGTTGGTCCTGGACAGGGCGATAATTACACAATGCCACCATCGCCGCCACCGCCGCCCCCACCTGCTGCCAGTTCCCTGACGAATTACAGGCTGCAGGCGCCGCAGTTGCAGCTGCAGAACGAGAACGATATGAATACGCAGAACAAGGGCCACAACGCGTACAACCAGCTGCTGAAGGAGTGCTCCAACAAGCTCAGCAAGAACACCATCACCCAGCCACCACACACAGCCAACACACCGCCACCCACACAGAGACACAACAACAACACGGCCAAGCCATTTGCAGCGTCACAGCAGCCGCTTGTGGCAGCGCTGACGGCGACACTTGCTAATCAATTGAAATTTAACCCACATCAGGTTGCAAGCCCCCAGGCAACAGCAACACCAACAGCAACAGCAGCAGTAGTAGCTCCCCCTGCCACCTTAGCAGCAACTGCAACAGATAGCTCAGCAGCAACAGCAACAGGAATACCAACACCCACAGCAGACATTATGTCGGCCAACGTGGCGGATGAGCCGCCTTCGATTTATGACCAAATCAACACGAGCCAAGCTCCCTCTAATCCCGCTGGTGGCGATCAGCCCTTCGAGTATGTGACGCTCACCGGCAATGTCATCCGTAGCGTCCAGGCGCCCGGCAAAGGAGCGGCCCCGGGCTACAAGGTAAACCACATCCTGCAATTAGAACCTCTGAGGTCAAGGGCAGTGAGCGAAGGAAGGAAAATATGGAAAATAATAGAGAAACGAGTCTTCAGAGTGGCTTTTTTCAGTAAATTATTTATTTTAGAAATATTAAGAGAGGGCTTAACTAAGGGAATTAGTCCTCAGACTAGTTTTTTTGAAGAAATTATTTCTTTAGGAAATATGGAGAGGGTCTTCAACTCTTTCTTCCCGTTTTTCAAAGCAAGGTAATCATAGATATATCAATGATTAATATAATCACTAAGATGCCGAACGGCCATACATTTGTGTTGCAATATGCAAGAACATTTTCTGCAAGCGACAAATTTACGCCTCTCTCGCTGGAACAAAATTGAGAGCAACAACAACAAACTTTCAAGAGAATCTGAAGCCAGCACAAAAAAATCTCATGTCGTTACTATCGGGATGTTGTAATGTCTAATGTTAGAAGTTACTTTAATAATTAATAAGTTTAAAAAATCGCCAACACCATGAATATATTATTACTTTTATCTATAACTGAGTTAGAATTTATTTTAAAAATTGTTAAAAATTAAAAGTCTAAGCTAATATTATTCAGTCCCTTTGCTCACTGCTCCTCCTACCCAATGAAAGACCATCTACCAACTCAAACAGTAAGTACAACGCACTCTGCTCCGCTCAGCTCGCGCCGCAGCTCGCTCAGATCAGCTCAGATCAGTCCCAAAAAACTAACTGACCAACTTGTGTTAAGTGTTGTACCGTGTTGGCCATTACCTAAAGTAAAAGAGGACTCTTCCCGTCCTCGAATCGAACTAAAACAAATTAATTAATAAAAAACTTCCACTCTCTCTCGATTCCAAGGTAAACCAGGGCTATGCTCGTCCCTTCGGAGCCGCCGCTCCCAAGTCGCCGGTGTCGTATCCGCCGCAGCAGCAGCAGCAGCAGCAGCAGCAGTACCCGTCGCAGCAGCAGCAGCAGTCGCCGCGCCCAGCTCCCGGTGGCCAGAATCCCTATGCCACCTTGCCCCGCAGCAACGCTGGCCAACAAGGTAAGGCTGATGACGACGGCTGTCTGTCAGAAGGTGAATGGGTCTAGTCGCTTAAGCCAATGAGATTTTTTGTACCATACTATATAGCCTTAGCCCTTAGCCCTTAGCCATTGCCCCTTGTTGTTAGACCCCCCTAAAACCCTAAAATGATTATGAAGAGAGTGATAGACGACAGATGATGATATGTTGTATAGTATTAACCGGATTTTCTGTTTGTAACGATGATTTATAGCGTTTTATATATTTATATATATACTTTTATTGATCGAAATAAATTGCACATGACTTATCGAAAGCGAGCACCGAAACTAACCAAGAAAACCAAGTGCTCTGACTATCGAAATTATCGAGATGCTTCTGGCGAAATTTACTAAACAATTTTCCGCTCGTTATACCCACCGACCGCCCCCGTCCCTGTTTACCGCCCCACGTGAGCAACTAAATGAAAACTATTTGGCAACTGTGGCTGCATAAAGCATTTAGCACTAGACTATTAGACTATTAGACCTCTTACTGTACTCTATATATATATATATATGCTATATATCCCCCTGCTGTGTGCGTGTAGGTCGTAATGTGAGGTACCAGCAGCAGCAGCAGTACAGCTCGCAGCAGCAGAAGCAGCAGTATAGGAACTCTTACCCCATGGGATCTAATTATAGCACCCCGAGTCAGTCCCCCTACATCACCTCCTCCAACACCAACAACAACTACAACAACTATAGCAGCAACAACAACAACTATAGCACCTTCAACAACAACAACAATAGCGTTTACCGAGGTAAAGAGCTAGCAGTTGGCATTGCCGCCTCGTTGCAGTTGTTTCGTAGATTAAAAATTCACTTGTTGAGTCCGAGACTTGCTTTAAAGAGCTTCTATAATGCGTAGCTGCTGTAGCTCATTCCATATCCATATGCCACCATATATATATCCGAACCCATTCAGTTGCAGGGCACACATTAGCAGACACCCCTCAGAGAACCCCTCGTTAATAATGGCAACATTTCGTTGACAAACTCAATCAATAGGTGGAAACATTTTAAAATGTGTTTATCATTATTATGGGCCCAGACGGGAAATTAAAACTGACAATGGCCGTTGTAAAGGGAGGAAGGGAGGGCGGTGCTATCGCCGGTTTCAATGCCAATGCGATTGCCATCTTCCACTTCCGTGTGCCGGCCCAGTCAGCCTGCTGAAAGGCGAATGCAAATGGGGAAATCGCAGGGAAAAAGCAAACCAAACCCAACCAAACCGAACCGATCCGAAAAACCCAAACCCAAAAATGAAAAAGCAAACCAAACCAATACGCTGCGTATACGTAACGCGGTGCGTTGCGAGTGCAGCGAAACGAGACCCATTCATGTACACAGAAATAAATGATATAAAATGTATTCGGTCGGTGCCATTCCAGCCTCAGTTCTGGCTACTGGCTCCTGCTCCTCCTCCTGCCTCTTGCTGTTGCAATTGCGGTTGCCTCTGCGCTCCTTTGCTCGTTTGCCAGGACAGTATAGCTTTAAATGCAACGCAAATATCCCGTCAGGGAAAATGAAGGAGGCCGCAGGACAGTATGCGGGAAAAGAAAGTGAACAGGGAAAATCGAAAAAAGGTAGAAGGGAATTTAGGAAATGAGAAAATGGGTAATAAATGAGAAATAATTATGGAAAAATGTGTAAATATTAAGAATATGTAACCAAGAAGCTTTAGAAGGAAATAGTTTAGCCAAATAATGTCTAAAGACTTCTTAAATATTCATAATACAATTATTTAAAGTTCATTTTAGGTCTTAGAACGTCATTTAGATTTTTTATTTTTGACATTTGGGTATGTAATGGGTCTAAAAATACTTATTAAATATAATTAGTTGGTTTTACAAAGTAAATATAAAGTAGAAATATTTAACAGTGTGGACAAGGCACACAACTCGAAGATTTCTAGTTAATACTATTTATTTTTCTATTTGTCAATATTTATTTCTTTTTAAAATATCCAAGAACTTAAACTTTACCTTAAAACTTAAAGCAAAAATTAACTTTTGAATAGGAGTGCCTTATATTATTTGTTTATTTCATTTTTCTTACTTTATTATAATTATTCTTTGGTTTCTTATCAACATCTACCAGTTTTTTAGCCCTAGAACTTCTCTAGCTAAGAAACACCCTTAAAATCACTATAAATCTAAATAATAATGCCTTATATTATTTTTTCATGTAAGTTTTCTTACCTTAATATTATTATTCTTTGATTTTTAACAACTTTGATTGGTATTATTTTTTTTAATTAGGAAACTTTCTTAAAATTTCTATAAATAAAATCAGTTCATCTTACTTTTCCCACTCACTGTGCCGGCGGCTTTAACGACGAACATTTGCAGGGCCTCTTGCAGTAATTTCTGGTATTTTTTC
Organism: Drosophila triauraria; assembly: GCA_014170255.2. NCBI lineage: Eukaryota > Metazoa > Arthropoda > Insecta > Diptera > Drosophilidae > Drosophila > Drosophila triauraria. The sequence continues at coordinate 11,172,468 of CM024335.1, forward strand.
TTCGCCATCCGCACACAGTTCTCGGCTACCGATTCCTCCTCGATGTTTGTCTGTTTGGTTGCTTGTTTGTTTATCAATTACCGCGCCGCCGCGATGCTGGCTGTCATAACGGAAATGAATTAACAACAAATATGGCGACGATGCCCAAACAACAAACAACAATTGCACTCCAAATTTATGGGGCAATTTTCGCGAGCAGAGCCGCCACCACATTCGTTAAGCAATTAAAAATGCAATTAGCCAGGGAAGCGAAAGCGTGAGCGGGTTTCAGCTCCCCTTATAATAAATCTTCATTCCGCCAGGAATCAATCTCCTAATCAAAGCGAAAATCACGCACAGCCGCAGCAATCATTTGGGGTTTCGGCGCTCAGCCACATACGAGCATTTTCGCAAATCCAGTTCCAATTTGCTTCAACCAGAAAACAAAAGCAAAAAAAAAAGCATAGAATATGTGCTGGCAAACAAATGTTTGCCTGGCTCGAACGCTTGGATGCCGGCACGCACACGGAGCGGGAAATGTAAACGAAAGCAGATAAATTACCAGCCATTATTATCCAAGAACAAGCATCCGCTTCGGTTTTCCTCGCGTTTCCCCTGTTTTTCTTTTCCCGAATATTGAAGCGTGCCGGTTGGCCATACATCACATGGCTGGCATTTCGTCAGGCGGAGATTTATGGGGTGCACTATTGTCCTAGGCTCTCACTTTTGCCATAATCCCTCGAATAACCTTTGTTTTGGTTTCTGCTTCTTTTAGGTTACGGTTACCAATACACGTATTAGAAAGCCCCAAACCCAATGCCCCCTTAAACACACACAAAAGGCGTGCAAAGTATGGCGAAACTATGGAAAAGAAATATCTAAGTTCTACAAGAAATACCAAATAATATCTAAATTGAATGTGGAAACCTATGAATTTTAAGCAAAATAAATTGCCCATTTATTTCTATATTTACTTGCCAGAAAATACTGTTTTTAAGAACCATATATAGTGTAAATGCTTTGTGCCTAACCGCATACTGCTTTAAAGCGCTCTCAAGAGTCTGTTTGTTCGGGGACACACCTCTCTGTGTCTCTATATAAAAGCTACTAATCGAACTTGTGTCCCCGGCTATTCTAAGAATTTCTTTCACAACTTTGCATGCCTTTTGTCTAAGCACAATGGAGGAGGGAACCAGAGAAAACCCGAGAAAAAACAGCGACAGAAAATAATAAACATAAAGCAGAAGCAGAACTTTTGTTGGCCCCGGCGGCCTCTTATTATGGCCGAAAGAGAAAACTTTTCTGTGGCTGCTGCCAACATTTTTGATATGACAAAATATTTGCGGCAATAATTTTTTGCGTTGCGTTTCGTTTCGTTTCGTTTGTTTGTTTCTGCCACAGAAACGGTCCTTTGGTCCTTTGTCCTCCGAGCCCTGGTCGTGTGTTTCTGCCATTTTCAATTTCTGCAAAATTACAGCCAATACCGAATTATGCATAATAAAATCCAATGACTACCTGTCGACGCCATTTTGTGCACAGCCAAAGGGGGGTCCTCCGTCCTCGTCCTGCTCGACGGCAGACGTGGTCCCATAAAAAATGGAAGTAAATATGCGTGTGCCTAGCAGAGGAGTTGGGTTTTCCTCGTACCCGCTCTCGGGTGGAGGGTGGGTGTACATACGCGTGTGTTTATTGTTGCTCGCCATGAAAATGGCTCTGAAAATAAGAAATAAAAAATTTATTTGCCTCGGCAAGGGGCATAAAACGTTTCCTCCTCCTACGCCAACGACGACGACGACTATTGTTGTATCGCATTTAATATTTTTCCTCTTTTATATACGGCCAGCGATATACTGCTGTTTGTTTTTGTCTGTCAACAAATTGCAAGGGATTGAGAGGAGGGGTTCTCCGGGGGTGTGGGCGTAAAACTTTTCCGATCCAGTCATTGCATCGCTTCGATTGAGTTGCTTAACCACCTTACACCATGTCCTGCTGTGTGCCCTGAACTTGACCAGCCATACACCACTCGAACTACTCCAAGCACACTCGGACCATTACTTACACAAGAGAAGGGGGTGTCTCAGGTGCTTACCTTGGGCATCCCTGTCTTTAACTAGTATTTATTTTTACTATTTATTAATGCCTAAAACCAAAGACCTTTTAATAGCAAGATAAGTAATGCCATACGAGGGAATGCACAAAAATGGCTTGCATATTGCAAAGCAAACGTATGGACGTTGTGCTTCTTGTTATTAAATTACTTACTGCTTTTAATACCAAGAAAAATAGCAAAAGCAGAAAAATGTCTTGCATATTGCAAAGCAAATGTATGGTTTTTTCCTGTTATTAAGAGGTCCTTGCTAAAACCCATCACCAACTGAATATAATCAGGATTGAGTTGCTCTCGTTTTTTGCCGCCTCTTGCCTTGTAGTTTTTAGACCAAGTTGCGTCTCTTATATCGAATCCGCTGCCGCTGTGTCGCCGTTGTCAAGCCACTGATCCACTGATCCACTGAACCACTGAACCACTCTGCTGCTTTCTCAGTGCCAAGGACTAACAAGCGCTTGTCTTTTGTTTCTTTCTGCTCTTATATTTGCCCCGATCGAAACTAACCCTTTGCCTAAAAAACACCTCACACACGCACACACACAAACACTTGACCCCTGACCCCTGCTGTTTGACCCCTGATCTCTGTCGCGGCTTAAAAAGGAGCTGCAGAGGAGCTGCAGCCGGAATACGAGGAGGAGGACTTCTGCGAGGTGGACATTGAAGTGGCCATGGCCGCCAGTCATAGATCGCATCGTAACTCCAGCTTCACCTGGCCCCCTCCCCAGGATGATAGCCACCTGGCACCCACCGCTGCGCCACTATACATCCCACCACCGGAGACCCAACATGTGGTGGTCACTAATCCGGTGCAACAAGTGCCTCCACTGCCACCTGGAGGGGCAACTGCTCGACTCGATCCGCAGCCTCAAGAACAAGCAGCACCAGCGCCAGCGGCAGCTCCAGGAAGAGCTCCTCAATGGCAGAGTTACTCTGCCCCCCAACTGACCGCCTCCAATGCCCGCCAGCAGGCAGAGCAGGAGTCCAGCTCGGAGAGCTATACCTCCACGGCGACCACAACGACCACGACCTCGGAGGAGTATCAGCGGATGTACGCCGCCCAGGTTCAGGCCTATCAGCAGGAGCAGTCCGGCTCGGAGTTCGATTACCAGGTGGACTATGGCAGCACCCAGGACTCGATGCAGGAGTACGCCTCGGGGCGGCGAAGTGCCCAGGAGTGTGTGGACTCGCTGGCAGTGCCGCTAAGCACCTACAAGCTGATCGACATGGTAAGGGAGGTGACCCCGAGCCCCGTGACCACGCCCGTCCAGACACCCGCTCCTCCTGCTCCCACGACCCGACGCGTTGTCTTCAACGACGAGCCCGAGATCAAGGAGCTGCCCCAGCTGCCCGGCGAGCTGGAGACCATACCAGAGGCTATTGAATCCTCTGACGATCGCGAGGGTCTGGTGATCGAGCAGCGCTGCCAGATCCTGGAGAGCGAACGCATGTTCCAGCCCACGCCCGAGATCGTGTTCGAGATCCCGCCCGGGCGCCAGATACCGCCTACGAGGATCCCCAACCCGAGTCCCAAAGAGTGGATCAATCCCATGATTCGAGTGCTGACCACAGCGCCGGAGGTTCCCTTCCACCTGGTGGAGTGTCCCTTTCCCAGGCCCTGTGGCGATGACTTCGAAGCGGAGGCGGCGGCCGCCGAAGCCGCTCGAGCCCAAGAGGTGCAGGCTCCTGCTCCGCCACCACCACCTCCTCCACCGCCACCCGCTCCTGTTGAGCCGCCGCCAGCTCCTCTGAGAGAGTCCCCTCCCCGCGGCTCCCGTCTCACCCAAGCCATGATCACCGCCCCGGAGTTCGAGCTGAAGTTCGCTCCTCCCGCCGATCAGGGCATCCCGCTCCCGGAGGAGACCGTGCCCTACATGCCACCGCCCATGGACATGAAGCCCTATCTCCGCGAAGACTATCGACCCAAGTCGCCCTTCGTCAGTGCCCTGACCACCGCTCCCGAGCGCCCCTTCGAGGGTCACTTCGACCGGGACGTACCCATCCACCTGATCGACCTGCCCACCCCCAAGGAGCACCTGACCATGGCCGATGCCCTGGTCACAGCCCCGGAACGCGGCTACACTCCCCTCAATCCCGAGAATGCCATGCACCGCGTGGACGAGGAGCAGAAGCAGCTGGAACTGAAGAAGCATGAATTTCAGGTGCTGGACCACGAGGAGGAGCTGGGCATCCGCCCGGAACCGCCCCAGTCTGTGGAGTACTACGTGACGCCCAAGGATCAGCCCCGCAAGTCATCGGCCTTCGCGGCCATGCAAGCATTCCAGCCATCCCGCGAGCCTCTGTCCTCCAACCCGAACTCCAGCCAGGCCAGCGTGGCTGCCACTCCCCGGGCTTCGATCATCTCCTCCCTGGCGGAGGCCGAGACGGATCTGGAGTACCAGAAGTTCTGCAAGGCTCAGGCTCGCAACCAGAAGCGTCTGGAGTACTTCCACATGAAGGAGGAGGAGCTGTCGGGACTGCAGGGCCAACAGCTCACCCAGCTGCAAAGGGAGCTGTCCAACCAGCAGCAGAGCCTGCTCAGCCAGCAGCAGCTGCAGCAGTCCAAGCTCCTCCAGCTGCAGCAGTGCGCCCAGAGCCAGGAGCTGCAGCAGCAGATACAGACGCTCAGCCAGAAGTCGCACCAGCAGGAGCAGCACCTCCTCACCGAGCAGCATCAGCAGCAGCAGACCCAAGTTAACCAGAGAACACAGTCCCAAGTCACCCAAAGAACCCAACAACAGGTCACCCAACAACAACAACACTCTCAGCTCGCCCAGACCCAAGCCCTTCAGGCCCAGTCTCAGAGTTCCTCCTACAGCTCCAAAGCGACTGCTTGCTCTAACTCCTCTTCCACAGTCCCACCGCCACCTGCCGCCTTTGCACCAGCTCCTGTTCAAGCTCCAGCTCCCGCACCAGCTCCTGCACCTGCACCTGCACCTGCACCTGCTCCCATTCGCCCACCAGCTATCGATGTATATAGTAGCCATCAGCAGAGCACCAGCAAGTTCGATGCCCACGAGCTGATCGAGGAGACCGTCGAGGAGCTCGAGCACTCGGAGGTCCTCTTCCCGCCGCCCTCCCCGCTGAGCCACCTGACCAAACAAGGCAAAGCCGTACAGTCCGGCCTCCACAAGGCGGACAGCATCCCCAAGTATCAGCGCAACTGGACGGTGCTGCCCACCCAGAGTCCCATTCGCACCCCGGAGCCCCAGGAGCTGCGCGAGAACGTCCCCCTGGCCTTCGTGGACGCCCCGAAGGCTCCTGTAACCAGCGACTCCTCCACTGTACATAGACCCATTGCCATAGCCCAGGTTGCAGCGCCGACAGCTGCCAAGGCTCCTGCGAAGCCACCACAGCTGTCGGTGCCCATTATTGTCGAGGATCGATCGGGTCCAGTAACGATGGCTTTCCAACCGCTAGACGAGTTCGTGCGCCCGGACCAGGCCCAGACGCCCACCAGGCCCTACACGCCGTCGCTGACCAACAAGCCGGCGCCCATTGTGCCCTTCTACCAGACGGAGGAGAAGCTCTGCTTCGACGAGTGCCCGGCCACCCATGCCAGGGACTATGACCAGGGCGCGGCCTCGCCCTTCCCGGACAGAGCTCGTTCCCCGGCCCCGGGGACCGCCACCGAATCCGCTCTCAGCCATCCGAGCGCCGAGGATGAAGGATCCAGAGCCCGCCGGACCTCTGCTGTCCGTGTCGGGGGCTCCTCGCATGCAAACGGGCTCCATAACCACGGGACAGAGCTACCAGGGCCAGCTCTTGGCCCACTCGGAGGAGAGGTCACAGTCGGCCAGCCAGAGCTTTAGCCAGCAGCCGGAGAGGATCACGGAGCAGAGGATTGGGAACATGAGCGTCCAGCAGCGGGAGCAGTCCTCCCAGCTGCAGCAGCAGGCGCAGTCGCAGTCCCAGAGCCAGACGCGCAGCCAGGTGGGTAACACGCAGATCGAGAGGCGCCGCAAGGTCACCGAGGAGTTCGAGCGCACGCAGAGTGCCAAGACCATAGAAATTCGCACGGGAACCCAGTCTGTGTGCCAGGCCCAGGCCCAGTCTCAGTCCCAGAGCCAGTCGGACACAGAGCGCCGCTCGTCCTACGGCAAGACGGGATTCGTGGCCAATCAGGCGCGGCGTCTCTCGGGCCTGGAGCAGGAAATCACCAGCTTGACCAGCCAGTCGCAGGCCATCAGTGCCAGGGCAAGTACGCTCGGTGAAGGCTGCTTCCCCAACCTGAGATCCCCCACCTTCGACTCCAAGTTCCCGCTGAAGCCAGCGCCCGTGGAGTCCACAGTGCCCGGCTACGGAGCCGCTCCAGCAGCTACCAGCAAGCTAGTGGCCCCGCCACCGGGCTTCATCCTGCACCAACAACAGCAACAGCAGCAGAGATCCGCCTTCTCCGGCTACCAGGCCACCACTTCGACGGTGCAGCAGGCCACGAAAGCCACCTCCTCATCGCTCTCATCCTCATCAGCATCTGCTTCAGTCGCATCAGCATCAGTCGCGAGATCGTCGCAAAGCCTAACCCAAGCTTCTGCTATTACTACCACCACTAATAACCAGGCCACATCGGCCTTCAGGAGCGCCGCCACCAATGGCAGCAGCACTACTCAGCCTAATCTGGCCTCGCGGCCATCCATCGCTTCCATCACAGGTCCAGGATCGGCTCCTGCTCCTGCGCCAGCTCAGCCTAGAGCTCCATTCAAAGCGCCAATTGCTCCGAAATCGGTGATAGCCAATGCCGTCAAGGCTGCTGCTCCGCCCGCTGCCGCTGCGCCCGTTGCTTTTCCGCCAAATCTTAGCGATCTGAACTTGAACTCTAATGTGGATGATTCTGCAGGTGCCGGTGGCAAGAGCGGCGGCGTCTTTGGAGCCACCTCGGCGCCCAAGCGCGGCCGAGGCATCCTGAACAAGGCGGCCGGACCCGGAGTGCGCATCCCGCTGTGCAACAGCTGCAACGTGCAGATCAGGTGAAGATCCAGGGCATCCCCAGAGTTCGTTGTTGTGTTCCTGATGTTTCCTTGTTTTATTTGTGGCTGCAAATGATCCTTAAACTGCAGAAAAAAATTATTTAAAATATATTTAAGGATTTTAAGAGAAAAATCTGAGGAAAGAGATATCTTAAAAAGCTTTTTCCTTCAGATATCCCTTGTTTCTTTTTATATTTAAATATTCACCCATGTTTTTTATGTTTTAACTTTAACAATTATTACCTTTAAGTGTTATTTTTGGAATCATCTCCTTACTGATGAGCTTGATCCCTCCCTAAACCCCACTAATTCGCATGAGCCTAACCCGCCGCCTGTATTTGTTTGCAGTTCCCACAGGAGCTCCTGCCGTCGCCGTCAAGGCCACTAATCCGCATGCTAATCCGCAAACCTATGCCACTTTGCCGCGACCCCAGCCTCAAGCAACTGACTCGGAGCCGGATGCCACTTCCCTGCTGGCCGAATCCGTGGGCAGGATCAATATGGGCGACAAGACTAATGCCTTTATGCACGAGGCGGGCAAGATCATCAACAATATGCTGGAGGCGCGACTGGCCAATAATGGCGGCATGGCAAGTGCCCCGCTCTCCCATGCGGGAAGCGCCCAGAGCCTGCGCAGCAACAGCAGTTCAATCTGTCCAAGAGCCCAATGATTGTGCGCAAGCGTCTGGATCTCGATGATTTCAAGAACCTGGATCCCACCCAACCCGTGGCTCTGCAGCCTGTGGTGGCTCTGCATCCTCACAAAGATATCACTGCAGAGTTAGGGAATCAGAAGGCACAACCTCAAGCTCCTCGAGTGGAGCAAACCCTCCAAATGGAACTGCCTGCCCAGCAGCATCCCATGGGCAAGATACTTGATCTCTGCGATGGCGGCAAAGCCATAGATGCTCCAGAGCCAGTGGCCTTCAGGAACAACTTGCGACGCACTGGGGCCAGTCATCATGCCACAGACCGGCGTTCCTACATAGAGCCCAAGCAGCCCGCTGCAGCCGCTCCTGCCACCAACCAGAGTCAGAGCCAGAATGGCAACCAGAACAGCTCATCCACGTACTGTGTGTCCGTCAAGGCCCTGGGGCCGCACAGCGAGGATCAGACCACCATGTCGGAGGAGAACGAGCGGGCCGTGAGTCAGTTGCTCAAGGAGGGTAAGAAGCCGGTGTGCTGTCAGTGCAATAAGGAGATTACCTCGTAAGTAGCTCAGCTTGCTTCCTTTGTTTGTTTCTTTGTGGAGTTTTTTTAAAGATTTTATTTTATTCGGAAACTTATTTGATTTTATTTAATTTTTACAGAGGACCCTTCATCACGGCTCTAGGCCGCATCTGGTGTCCGGATCACTTCATCTGCGTGAACGGCAACTGCCGTCGTCCGCTGCAGGATATTGGGTTCGTTGAGGAGAAGGGCGACCTGTACTGCGAGTACTGCTTCGAGAAGTACCTGGCGCCCACCTGCAGCAAGTGCGCTGGCAAGATCAAGGTGGGTTTTCACTTGGAAAATTATGAGAAAGAGGAGCTGGCAACTAATAATTCCCTTCCCTTTCAGGGTGATTGCTTGAATGCCATTGGCAAGCACTTCCATCCGGAGTGCTTCACCTGCGGCCAGTGCGGCAAGATCTTTGGCAACACGCCCTTCTTCCTGGAGGATGGCAATGCCTACTGCGAGGCCGACTGGAACGAGCTGTTCACCACCAAGTGCTTCGCCTGCGGCTTCCCCGTGGAAGCTGGCGATCGATGGGTGGAGGCCCTCAACCACAACTATCATAGCCAATGCTTCAACTGCACGGTGAGTGCTCCTAAAACTTGATTAAATCAATTTAAAATCTATATTACTATATCTATATTTATCCTAACAGTTCTGCAAACAGAACCTGGAGGGCCAGAGCTTCTACAACAAGGGCGGACGTCCCTTCTGCAAGAATCACGCACGCTAAGTCGCCAGCCAGCTGATTTTGTTCGACTTCAGGGATCACGCACACACACTTAACCATCAACAACAAGAACTATCTTCACAGTCTTTGGATACGGGCTCTCGCTCGCTCTCAACTCGTATCCCAAGAGCTTAATATTGCAATTGTCAGAGTGAATAATGCGTAATTATTATTATTTCTATATTTGTTTTTGAATTGTGCCCACAAATATGTTATCCTAATTTTAAATGACTTACGAATATCAGTCTCAATCAAAAATTGTAAAACTGCAAAACGACACGAAATCGAATTAGCTAGCAAATTACACACACACAACTATTATTTATTTCAAGCCAAGCATCGCCGCCGAACTATATCGATCCCAAGCCCTCAAATATTGTATGTACTGTGGCCAGAGTTAATTTTCTTAGTTGGGCCTGAGCCGGAACACTGTTGACCAACCCAGGAACTCAAAAGCTAACACATTGCGCGAAACGAATTGGGCTGCTTATTACTCATTATTATTTCTAAATTTTATGTTGTAAATTATCCATAATCTGATTGTAAACGAGTGTAAATTGTAAAGGATCATCATCAGCAAGTGAATAAATTTCGAAATATTTATCGCGTTTAACTGAAAGTGTTTTTTGACGTGATAACGTCTTATAAATCGATAGAGCAGGCTGCACGCTCGAAAAAGCATGACTCATGCGTCGTTACCTCTGCCGCGACACAGACAGTGCAAACGTGACGTGAGCAGCAGCAGCAGAGAAGAGAGAGAATGAGAGGTCGAGTGTGTGCGTAAGAGAAAAACGAAGTTGGCTTCGCGCGAGACGTTCGCGCGAGGATCAGGCAGTGCCGGCTGCAAATGGCCAGTTTCAGGAGAGGATCAGGCAGTGCCGGCTGCAAATGGCCAGTTTCAGGAGAGGATCAGGCAGTGCCGGCTGCAAATGGCCAGTTTCTGGAGAGGATCAGGCAGTGCCGGCTGCAAATGGCCAGTTTCTGGAGAGGATCAGGCAGTGCCGGCTGCAAATGGTCAGTTTCTGGAGAAGATTGGGAAGTGCCGGCTGTTTGTTGATATGTTAAGTTAAATGGATATAAATATTTTAGAAAGTCTATAAAAGCCAACCTCCATACTGTTTCAGAGCTGCAGATATAATGTTTTTTAATGGTATTTTGTAACTTAGAGCTGGCTGCTCCCATCATAGAGTTTGCGCCTACCAAGTCGACGGCCGGTAATATGTGTAGACCTGCTCACTCTGTCTGGTCGGTGGTGAGGTTTGCCTTTTACGTGTCTGAGTTGACCTTGTCGGTGCCGGATCTCGCCTTCTCTGTGACTGAACCAGACTTTTATGCGGCGCACTGCGCTTTGGCCGAGGCTGTCCGCTATCGTAGGATTGGAACACCATTTTGATCCAGTCGGCGTGACTCAGGACGTCAGTAAACACGCTGGCCATGGCGCACTGCTGGTTCGTGTAGCTGGCGATGCCGACCTGGATGAAACGCTTCGTGTTCCCGATCTGAACCAGTGCCCCCACGGGACCGCCGGAGTCGCCGTGGCACAGATTGCTGTCCGGGTTGCCGGCACAAAACTGGTTGCTGGCGAGGGCATTGCTATGGACGAATTGGGTGCAGATTTTGGGATCCTGGCGTTGGATGCTCAGGGACATCAGGTAATCGCTGTCAGGCTCATCCTGGGTCTTGCCCCAGCCAGTGCCGGTGAGGGGGCTAAGGGAGTTGATGTAGTTCCTCCACCTGGGGTTCAGTACGATGCAAATGGGCCTGATGTTGTCTGTTATATATGAATAAATATTTATATTTTGTTAATATCTTTTATTATGGAAAATCACCCACTTTTGTAGACCACAGGCGTGGCCAGCCGCAGAATGGCAATGTCGTTGGCATTCGTCGCCGGATTATAGTTTCGGTGCTTCATGCCCATGTCCACATAGTGCTCTTCTCTTTTGGTGCAGTAAGGTCCCGCCGCGGTGTTGTAGCACTGATCTTTGTTGCTTCTCTTGTACTCCCCCAGACGAGCCACTCTACAAAAGGCCACAAAAATATAGAGAAAATTTATAACGGTTTTTATGACAATTTTCTTATAGAAGGTTTACTTACAGCTGTGTGTCGGGCAGCAAACAATGCGCCGCCGTTAATACCAGTCCTGAAAAAAATAGAAAAAATAAATAAGTTCTGTCCAAAAAGGATCTGGAGATTATCCAATACGAACGGTGTGTGATCAGGGTTCCGCCACAAATAAATCGATCGTCTGTCGAGTGCAGAAAAACCATCCAGGGGCTGGAGTTCATGCCAGCAATGGAGCCATTAACGACCCTGGGCGCCACCGCGGGAGCTCGAATCCCGCATGCCTCGTCAAGCAGCTGACTAGATCCTGACCGAGGGCGGAGAAGCAGGAGCAGCAGCCAAGCAAAAAGCGCACTTCCAGAGGCTGTGGAATTCATTGTGCGACTGACGATAATCAGCCAGGGTTTGGTAATAATAATTTGCTTATCAGTACCCTCAATGGGGTCAAATGTTAGTTCACTGCTTGATTTTGATGAAGAGCGGTCTGCTTCTGGGAAGTCGTTAAGGTTGAGGCACAGCGACCTTTTTTAAATGAATTATTCAGAAAAGTCCATCGCTAACAAGATATCAAAACTTAGGGTATGCAAATTTACTTTATTAATTTTTCCGAATTAAAATATAAATCCATATAAACATTTGCAAGTGGATAATGTGAGCTCTTGTCTCCGTCTGTTGTTCTGGTCTGTTTTGTGATGATCTCAGAGACTTTAAGAAGGTTACAAATTTTCTAGTTCGTTTGTTGACAAAAGTTTACCAAGAAGTTTTGAATGCCCCATAAATTAAAATTATTTAATCAGAACGAATGATGGTGGCATCTCATCAATGTTGCATTTCCAAGAAATAACATTAGAATCGCCGCTGAAGAAGGAGGAATACGTTATAAACCTGATAAGCTTGCAGACAGTCAGTGTCAACATTCATTATTATGTTGTATGCTTGATTTTGACGAATTAATGAACCAATAAATCATCATATATGATGCTTCGAAGAATTCACTAAATAGCTTTTACGCTTCCACGAAACCGCGATCACGAGATATCACATACTCCCTAAACAATTGTAAAATATACTGATATATATAATATATACCAGAGACCCTCCCCGGCTTTGCACGGGTACAACTAAAAAAAATTCTCATCGTCGCTGAATCCAAATATCACTGGCCATCTTTTCCATAGAGTAGGAGAATTAGTAACTTAACAAACCGCTTTTATGATGACTAAAGATACCTATATATGATGATAAATCTGAACCCGGCTGTCCAATTCGAATGATAAAATCCTCCATACTGCTTCAAAACTGCAGATATAATTTTTTTAATGGTATTTTTTAACTTAGAGCTGCTCCCATCATAGAGTTTGCGCCTACCAAGTCGACGGCCGGTAATATGTGTAGACCTGCTCACTCTGTCTGGTCGGTGGTGAGGTTTGCGCGCTCACAGTTCTTGTCGGTGCCGGATCTCGCCTTCTCTGTGGCTGACTTAGCTGAGGCTGTCCGCTACCGTAGGATTGGAACATCCTTTTGATCCAGTCGGCGTGACTCAGGACGTCGGTAAAACGCTGGCCAGGGCGGACTGTTTTTCGAAAACACAATTGCTGCGACTGGTACTCGAACCCGCGATCGTTAGATTAAAACTCGAACACTCTAGCCTCTGCACCACGCATGCAAACCAGACGGCGGCGTCAAAGACGCACATTTATACTTGTAAAAACTATTAAATTGTATAAAAAAACATTGACATAATTGTATTTATGCGTACAAATAAATCTAACTTGATCAATTTTATTGTGATTTCCAATTACCTCCTTCTCTATATACATACAAATCTATTAAACAAATTAAATTAAAATTTTCTTTTGAAAAATGTTACCATTCCATCGGTATTTTCTTAAGACGTTGTCACGTTCAACTATCGTCAGTAAAGCGTCTTTACAGAGAACCAATTTTTTTTTTTATACAATTTAATAGTTTTTACAAATATAAATTGTTTTACAACTTTTAAACATGTGTACTATTTAATTTTTTACAATCTGTGTTATTCTGTTGAGAATAGGACGATGATTGGAAAAGTAGGAAACAAAAGGGAGTGTTTCGAGTTAAATGTGTCTTGAAATAGTCAAATCTATGGTGGTGCCTCCTAGTGTTGTGAGCGCGCAAACCTCACCACCGACCAGACAGAGTGAGCAGGTCTACACATATTACCGGCCGTCGACTTGGTAGGCGCAAACTCTATGATGGGAGCAGCCAGCTCTAAGTTAAAAAATACCATTAAAAAAATTATATCTGCAGCTCTGAAGCAGTATGGAGGATTTTATCATTCGAATTGGACAGCCGGGTTCAGATTCATTATTAAGGTATTTTTAGTCATCATACATTTTATTTTAATTCGAGACAAGTTTTTGTTGAACAATGGAGGCTTATGGGAAGCAGAAACAGTCAATGCAGGAACAAAAGTGTCAATTACGGAGCCAATAGCTGAGTTAAATGTATTAACAGCAGAGTAAATTTCATTGAAATTCGTTAAGAACGACCAATCTATTTGTGATAAAGATAAATATAAACCATCAAAGTTAGCTTTACGGAAACATTTGTAACGAGTAGGAAGTGACGAAGTGACTATATTATAAGAGATACAACATTCAACAGATATTGATAAAGTGGGATGATATGGATCTTCAGGATAGGACATAGGACAACATCTGGCTACCGATACCAAGGAAGCCTTGATTACAAATATGAGGTTTAAAAGCCTATCTCGATTATTCTTGACGGGATTAATTTGCAAACAATTTGAATTTTACGTTTGCAAATTGAACATTGAGAAAGAAGGCAGCCTTTTACAGGTCTTAAGTTTTATTTATTTATTTATTTAATTGGCATTTTCGAAACAATGATATTGATATTCGATGAGTCGTTCGCAATAGTTTGTATCTGTTTGGACCTTATATCTGCAGCTCTGAAGAAGGATGGAGGATTTTATCAGTCGAAGTGGACAGCCGGGTTCAGATTTATCATTTAGGTATCTTTAGTCATCATAAAAGCGGTTTGTTAAGTTACTAATTCTCCTACTCTATGGAAAAGATGGCCAGTGATATTTGGATTCAGCGACGATGAGAATTTTTTTTAGTTGTACCCGTGCAAAGCCGGGGAGGGTCTCTGGTAAATATAATATATATCAGTATATTTTGCAATTGTTTAGGGAGTATGTGATATCTCGTGATTGCGGTTTCGTGGAAGCGTAAAAAGCTATTGAGTGAATTCTTCGAAGCATCATATATGAAGATTTATTGGTTCATTAATTCGTCAAAATCAAGCATACAACATAATACTGAATGTTGACACTGACTGTCTGCAAGCTTATCAGGTTTATAACGTATTCCTCCTTCTTCAGCGGCGATTCTAATGTTATTTCTTGGAAATGCAACATTGATGAGATGCCACCATCATTCGTTCTGATTAAATAATTTTAATTTATGGGGCATTCAAAACTTCTTGGTAAACTTTTGTCTTCAACGAACTAGAAAATGAACACTGACCTTCTAAAAAATCTTGAAAGACCATCTATCATCTTATCATAAAACCGTCTATCGCCTGTAATAGTCAGGACACAAGAGCTCACATTAACCACTTGCAAATGTTTATATGGATTTATATTTTAATTCGGAAAAATTAATAAAGTAACTTTGCATGGACTTTTCTGAATAATTCATTTAAAAAAGGTCGCTGTGCCTCAACCTTAACGACTTCCCAGAAGCAGACCGCTCTTCATCAAAATCAAGCAGTGAACTAACATTTGACCCCGTTGAGGGTACTGATAAGCAAGTTATAAATACCAAACCCTGGCTGATTATCGTCAGTCGCACAATGAATTCCACAGCCTCTGGAGGTGCGCTTTTTGCTTTGCTGCTGCTCCTGCTTCTCCGCCCTCGGTCAGGATCTAGTCAGCTGCTTGACGAGGCATGCGGGATTCGAGCTCCCGCGGTGGCGGCCAGGGTCGTTAATGGCTCCATTGCTGGCATGAACTCCAGCCCCTGGATGGTTTTTCTGCACACGACAGACCATCGATTTATTTGTGGCGGAACCCTGATCTCGCACCGTTCGTATTGGTTAATCTCTATATCCTTTTTTGGTGCAACTATTTTTTTTTGTATTTTTTTCAGGACTGGTATTAACGGCGGCGCATTGTATTCTGCCCGACACACAGCTGTAAGTAAACTTTCTATAAGAAAATTGTCATAAAAACCGTTATAAATTTTCTCTATATTTTTGTGGCCTTTTGTAGAGTGGCTCGTCTGGGGGAGTACCAGAGAAGCATAAAAGATCAGTGCTACAACACCGCGGCGGGACCTTACTGCACCAATAGAGAGGAGCACTATGTGAAAATGGGCATCAGGCACCCAAACTATAATCCGGCGACGCAAGCCAACGACATTGCCATTCTGCAGCTGGCCACGACTGTGGTCTACAAAAGTGGGTGATTTTCCATAATAAAAGATATTAACAAAATATAAATATTTATTTCTATATAACAGACAACATCAGGCCCATTTGCATCGTACTGAACCCCAGGTGGAGGAACTACATCAACTCCCTTAGCCACCTCACCGGCACTGGCTGGGGCAAGACCCAGGATGAGCCTGACAGCGATTACCTGAAGTCCCTAAGCATCGAACGCCAGGATCCCGAAATCTGCACCGAATTCATTCATAGCAATGCCCTCGCCAGCAACCAGTTTTGTGCCGGCAACTCGGACAGCAATCTGTGCCACGGCGACAACGGCGGTCCCGTGGGGGCACTGGTTCAGATCGGGGACACGAAGCGTTTCATCCAGGTCGGCATTTTCAGCTACACGAACCAGCAGTGCGCCCTGGCCAGCGTGTTTACCGACGTCCTGAGTCACGCCGACTGGATCAAAAGGGTGTTCCAATCCTACGATAGCGGAGAGCCCCAGCCGACAGAGTGAGCAGGTCTACACATATTACCGGCCGTCGACTTGGTAGGCGCAAACTCTATGATGGGAGCAGCCAGCTCTAAGTTACAAAATACCATTAAAAAAATTATATCTGCAGCTCTGAAACAGTATGGAGGTTGACTTTTATAGACTTTCTAAAATATTTATATCCATTTAACTTAACATATCAACAAACAGCCGGCACTTCCCAATCTTCTCCAGAAACTGACCATTTGCAGCCGGCACTGCCTGATCCTCTCCAGAAACTGGCCATTTGCAGCCGGCACTGCCTGATCCTCTCCAGAAACTGGCCATTTGAAGCCGGCACTGCCTGATCCTCTCCAGAAACTGGCCATTTGCAGCCGGCACTGCCTGATCCTCTCCTGAAACTGGCCATTTGCAGCCGGCACTGCCTGATCCTCTCCAGAATCTGGCCATTTACAGCCGGCACTGCCTGATCCTCTCCTGAAACTGGCCATTTGCAGCCGGCACTGCCTGATCCTCTCCAGAAACTGGCCATTTGAAGCCGGCACTGCCTGATCCTCTCCAGAAACTGGCCATTTGCAGCCGGCACTGCCTGATCCTCTCCTGAAACTGGCCATTTGCAGCCGGCACTGCCTGATCCTCTCCAGAATCTGGCCATTTACAGCCGGCACTGCCTGATCCTCTCCAGAAACTGGCCATTTGCAGCCGGCACTGCCTGATCCTCTCCAGAAACTGGCCATTTGAAGCCGGCACTGCCTGATCCTCTCCAGAAACTGGCCATTTGCAGCCGGCACTGCCTGATCCTCTCCTGAAACTGGCCATTTGCAGCCGGCAGTGCCTGATCCTCTCCAGAATCTGGCCATTTACAGCCGGCACTGCCTGATCCTCTCCAGAAACTGGCCATTTGCAGCCGGCACTGCCTGATCCTCTCCAGAAACTGGCCATTTGCAGCCGGCACTGCCTGATCCTCTCCAGAAACTGGCCATTTACAGCCGGCACTGCCTGATCCTCTCCAGAAGCTGGCCATTTACAGCCGGCGGAGCCTGATCCTCTCCAGAAACTGGCATTTGCAGCCGGCACTGCCTGATCCTCTCCAGAAACTGGCCATTTGCAGCCGGCACTGCCTGATCCTCTCCAGAAACTGGCCATTTGCAGCCGGCACTGCCTGATCCTCTCCAGAAGCTGGCCATTTACAGCCGGCGGGGCCTGATCCTCTCCAGAAACTGGCCATTTGCAGCCGGCACTGCCTGATCCTCTCCTGAAACTGGCCATTTGCAGCCGGCACTGCCTGATCCTCTCCTGAAACTGGCCATTTGCAGCCGGCACTGCCTGATCCTCGCGCGAACGTCTCGCGCGAAGCCAACTTCGTTTTTCTCTTACGCACACACTCGACCTCTCATTCTCTCTCTTCTCTGCTGCTGCTGCTCACGTCACGTTTGCACTGTCTGTGTCGCGGCAGAGGTAACGACGCATGAGTCATGCTTTTTCGAGCGTGCAGCCTGCTCTATCGATTTATAAGACGTTATCACGTCAAAAACATTGACATAATTGTATTTATGCGTACAAATAAGTCTAACTTGATCAATTTCATTGTGATTTCCAATTACCTCCTTCTCTATATACATACAAATCTATTAAACAAATTAAATTAAAATTTTCTTTTGAAAAATGCTACCATTCCATCGGTATTTTCTTAAGACGTTGTCACGTTCAACTATCGTCAGTAAACCGACTTTACTGACAACCAATTTATTTTAAAATTTAGTTATGGTGTTATGGCACTGGCTTAGAAACTTTATGAATTGGAGTTTTTATTAGAGGCTTGACAGCAACCACAGGGTTTTGTTTGAGTGCGAACAAGACTACTTTATGACACTTTCAAAAAGAATCTAATTTATTAACAATTAATAATTATAATAGATTAAAAAAAAAAATGCTAACAAAATATTTATTTCCATAACAAAATTGAGTCTCTGCTGCCTTAAATTGTATTTGAAAAGTTTATATTATTCTCATTAGAGGTGAGTTGATAAATTGGTCTCACAAAATGTATTGCTTTTTGCTGGGGTCTTATGTGCCATAATTTGCTGTACACAAGCATAAACAAAAAAAAAAAAATAAATAAATATAAATTAAATTATGTATAATTAAATAAATCCATGTAAAAGAGCAGGTTAAATATCAATGAAAGACTGCAAAAATGGATTATTATATACTGCTACCTAACCTTTTAAGTCAGTGTGACCGTAGTGGCCTTACAAAAAAAAATCTCAACAAAACCACACATATAGTTATACCTTTCAAGGTTCCAATGAAACCTCTAATTAATGTATTAAATTAAATGCAGTATCATAGCACCATTAATGTAATGTATTTCTTTCATTCCCATGTTCCTCGTGTAATGTAAAATGTCATAATCGTTGGCAACTTCCGGTTTGCTGCGCACACGAATTCCGCTGGATGCCCGAAAGTATGCAACAGTTTCGGCCGCGCACGCACACATACTCACCGCTCCGGCAATTTCATGCTTAACCAATTTTTGTTGCTTTCATTTGGGCCATGCCTGGTATTTTCTTTTTTCTGAGGTGTGAGGTTGTGTTTGTTTCGCATTTTTCCGTGCGGTGTTAATCGCCGGGACGCCAACCCTCCCCGAAAACAAAACAAAAACTTCACAGGCCTCTCTGACGATGGCAGCAGAATTCACGCTAGATTAAGCAGGATCAGGACATGGCTTCTGCGGGATGGATGCACGTACGCCCCCCTTTTTTTTTGAGGAAGAAAGAAAAACAACTTTGGGGTTTTTGTGGCATTTTTCAACGATTTGTTGGGTTTTATTTCTCATGTTTAGTTTACGTCGCCTTGCACATTACAGGAAAGGACTTTTAAGTTAGTTGAGTTGAGTGTGTGTTGTGTGTGAGTGTGTCATGTGTGTATTGTACTCGTGCAGGACACACGGGGCACAATTAGTCGTAACTTACATATCATTAGGGGTAGGTCTACCTATTTTGTTTGTGCGAAACGCATTCAGAAATCGAAATCGACATCGAAGTTCAGTATTCAGTTGGATATTCGTGGTTTCCGAAATTGCGCGCCAAATTTGTCACCGTAGCGTTCCGTTGCGAAGAATGCGTATCCCGCGGATACGCATATCTACATACACTCTATACTTAGTTTCTGCCTTCCTGGATTCTCATCAGTTTAGTAGCTAGAAATGCGTTTTCGTATTTACAGTTCGATAGTTTGCAGGAGCCTTCTTCTTATATTTTCTTTGCTTTTTTTAACACTTTTTTTTTGGGTACTTTAATACTTCAATGGGTGGAGAGAGAGGCGTATATCTGTATAATTGCATGTATCTAGAATTCGTAATAACTACGCTGCGCATCTGCTTAATGCTTACAAAAATAAATTCAACACATTCAAGTACAACAAACATCTTACGGCTTAGGTTACAAGTTTAGGGGTTACATTACATCCATTAGGAGCAGCTTGAGTTCCGTACAAATAAATACCTTTGGGTTAACGAGTGTCTGAGGGATCCGGTTCGATCGCTACAGATGCGCCAATATATCGATCTGATCGAGGGCGCTGGCCTGGCCAGTTCCGCTCTGAGTGTGGCTTCCTCCGGGCGACTGCGAGATGGTCACAATGGTCACCAGATCCTTGCTCTTGTTTCCTTGCTTCGCCATCGCCGTCGCTGGCTGGGACTCGCGGTCCCTCTCCGTCACCCTGTTGGACGACTCTATCTCCACGATGGCCGAGGTGAGCAATGTGTTCGACTGCAGCGCCGTGTAGTCCGGCAATTGCTCCACCACCGATGGTTCCGGCAGCTGCAGATCCTCGTTGGCCAGCAGGCGTCCGGATGGTGCCGTCTCGATGTTCCGCTCACCGCACACCAGACTCGCGGGCGTGGCGTTCCGGGAACGGTAGCTGGGCGGCAGACTGTACTCCGAGCCGCCCATGCTGCTGCTGATGGTGCCTCCAGCGTTGCCGCTTCCTATGCCAGAGCGCAGGGTGGTCAGTGGAGCCCTGCAAGGTAAGTGAATCAAAGGCATGAATTATTTACACTTGAGGCAAAGTCAATTCGGTTTTGTTTGCCCTTTTTCTTGGGGGACATATAAGGAGCTGGTAAATATGTTAACCAAATGCACAAATTTGCATGGAGGAGATAGGAGCTGTAGGTCTGGGTCGGGGTCTGGGCTATGAGCTATGAGTCTGTGTGGATGAACTGACAGAAAATTATATTTTATTTAAATTATAAAATTAAGACGGAAAAAAGTGTATACAAATTATGGAACTTTATTTTTTGTAAGCGAATTTCTGAATTAAATTACTTTAAAATGATTCCAGCTTGTAATAATTAAAGGAAACTAACTAAACATATTCCCCAAATGATGTTTCTTCTATTTCTAATTAGAATATTTGTTCTAAATGTTGTTTTTAGTAAGAAACTAATTAATTTATATCCGCAAATATTTATATATTTTAAAAACCTTGATTTAATCATATCTTTATAATTTTATTCCATAGTTTATTTTCCCAGTGCCCTCAAGTGTTTGCAGTCATCATCCTCGATGGGATATATGACGACCCTTTCCCTTTTCTCCCACACAAATATATATATCTACATATATATCCGAGTGTGTGGATTCCCTATATTCTCATCTTTGTCAATTTAAATAACAAAAGGCCGCTGTGGCAATTGTTGCCATGTGCACGACCCCCGTTCGGGGGGGATTTGAAAGCAAAGGGATCGGAATAAAGATAGCTGAGAGGCTTCCGGGCAGAAGGGGAGCACTAAACCCAAATCACAGACAATTCACACTTCAGTCGGCAGAGCACAAAAGTCAACACTCAAACGCTCATCTGCACATAATGGCAGACATCGCCGCCCCTTCAGGCGTTTTTCGAGTAAAAGTGGGTGTGGACTTCGGTGCCAAGTCGCACACAAATTGTATGAAGCAATTTGGAGTATGTAAAATTGCATTTAATTGTTCCGACAAAGATGGCTGGCGCAAAGGAAACCGGACAGGAAAGTAAGTCATCGTCATCGTCCTGGAATCGGGCCTATCTATATGTTGCTCTCCATTGTCCTTGATGCGATGCGATGTGCTGTGCATAACAGGCAATTTTCGCAGCACTTTGGCCGGCTCTTTGTTTTTTAATTGACTTGGCCAGCTAGGTTAGCCAGAAGGGAGCCCAGCCTCTCCCTCTGTAACTCTCTCTGCTGCTGCTCTGCTCTGCTCTGCTTGTTATGCGGCCTGGCAGGTCCTTCAGATGTGCGCGCGTGTGTGTAAATATTTTGCAAAATTTTCCTCAGAATTCTTTGCCAGCAGCTTCTGTCTCCCCCCTTAAAGTATGCTGTGATTTCTTGCCGCACACTTTGCATAAGTTTTGCTTTTTGACATACTTCCCCAGACTTCCCCTTCCTTCCGTTTCCGCTCGGAAATCAGCTTTGCATTGCCCACATTATAAATATGCCAGCTCGTGGTGTGTGTGCGTGTGTAAATTAATTTGTCATAAATACTTTACGTTTACGTTCACGTTGCGTTACGTTACGCTTTGAATGAGCTGCGAATATTATTTGAATACGAAATTCAAGCCTCGGTAATTTGTGGGCCATAAAAAATGAACTTTTCTCATTAGCCAAACATTATGGGTTCCGGGGCGATAATTATTCCACCGAATGTCCTTTGTCTGAGTCACGATATTCTTTTTTTAAGGGATCCTGGGGACAAAGGCCATCGGATTGCTCATATATATTCGGGGAGGATTGCCTTATCTCTTCAATTAGTTGCCGAATCAATTGCCGAGTGTTTGCTGACAATCTGTGCGAGGCTTTCGAGTCATCCCACGGACGACCAGGACGACATTGGGGGAAAAATCGAAAATGGCCCGAAAACGGAAAACTTTTGGCCCCCAAAAGCGATGTGTCAATGTTGACACCCTGGAAAACCGCACAAAGCCAAACCGCCGAACCCGGAGCAGACTCACCCCCGAGATCCGAGTTCCCAGATCTCACATCTCTCGCATCCCGCCCACCGATTTCCTTTGGTCTGGAAAACATTTTGCGGTTTGGCAGGCGCCAAACTTTGCAAATAACTCACGAAAGGCAGGGCAGGGGCGGCAGGGACTACAAGGACTGTACCGGAAACGGAAGTACTTACCTCAGCAGGCTGCCCGCATGAGATCGATAAGTGGGCGGCGGCGAATTTCCACGCACCACGCCATTCTGGCGATCGCGGTCCAAAAGCAAAAGTCTGCGGGCGAGAGAAAAGCGGAAAAAGGATTCGGGTGAGTGGTTGTAGATGTGCCTGGTTCACGACAGGAAAAAGGCGGCCAGAATAAGTACGGGGATGTGGGCAATATAAACACTGAGAGCAGCAGCTTTTTTATAAGAATTTTTTGAAGGGTATTTTAATAATTTCTCGGGAATGGCAAAAAAAAATGAAAGTAAAATCTTAATATGTGAATATTTAACATTGAATTTCTTTATTCATTTCTTCAGTACTTTAATTACTTTAATTCTAGATTTATTTTAAGCCTTCCCCTGCTCTCAGTGTAGCTACAAAACGCTCTCTGGCCGCTCTGGATAATTATGCATAATGCAATTAATTGCGTCAGGACATGCGAGTGGCGGGCGAAAGCCGCAGGACCGCCACCAACTGCTGTCCTTGCGTGTAATTTATGCACCAGCAGTTCTGGCACTCGCATGCCTAGTACTCCTAGTTCCTTCCTGACTCACCTCAGCCGGTACTCCTGCATGCTGGCCTGGTAGGAGGGCGGCGGCGGTCGGTGCTGGAACTCCGGATAGAGCAGGCCGTGGGGCGCTCCGCCTCCGCGGCTGCAGGGCCTCCGGCCGCACCGCCCGAGGTCCACGCTGGTGCCCAGTCCAATGCCCAGACAGCTCTGGCCGCCCGGCGCCGTCATCCGCCAGGCAGCGCCGCTTACCGTCACCAGCACGACGCCGACTCCTGGAAAAATCGAAAGAGAGAGGTGGAAACGCGGTTAATTTTAGAGCCAGAGTTAGGGTAACGCCTCCTTCGACAATTTCCATTTAGCGGCCGATTTAATTAGCCCCCACTCACAGAGAGGGGCGTGGCCGCAATTACGGACTCACTTAAACCTCCAAATCCAAAGCGAACTCAGGCCCAGCTCGAGTTGTAAAGCCACAGTGGAGTTTAAAGAAACAATTGGTTTTTAGAGGCTTTCCTTTTTTATGAAAGTTAAAGGCAGTTTACGACAATATTATTACCTATTTAAAGTTTAAAACTTAATATTTGCTTATTAAAAAAAAATAAAAACAATAATAGTGCCTTTAATAGGGATAGTAAATTTAAGCTATACTTAAAATAATTAGTGGAAATTTTATTTAAACTTTAAGAAAGGTTTCCTTACATTTTTAAACTTTTATTTAATTTTTACTTTAAAAACTTTACTTTCCAGAGCTCTCACTCTCATATTCCTAGGCCTTAACCCACTCAAACCTCCATCTTAGACTCTAATCATGCCCCACCGACTTTCACTTTTACTCCTGGCACTCACTGGAGCATGTCATCATGGCAAATTTTGCCGGCTAGGCATACGATTTTATTAGCGAAAATTGTCATGAGTGGAGCTTGTGACATCTTGCCGCAAAAGCCAAAGACCTCGCCCATCGTCATCATCGCCATTACGAAGATGATGATGGGACCAGCTCCCTGCTCCCTGCAGCCTGCTCCAACCACAACTCCATTATGGCCCGAACATAGTTGGAGATTTGCTGACTGGCTGCCTTGATTGCCATTAAATTATGTAAAACGCTGCCTCTGTATAGTGGAAACTGAAAACTTTTGGGTAATTGCCGCCGAAAATGGCGCAATGTCACGCTTCGCGAGCGCTAAACTAAACGCGCCGGCAATTGATTAGACGTCGCATACGAGAGACCCCGACTTGGCAGAGGCGAGCTCTGCTCTTGGCCCCGCTTTCTGCGGTTACGTAATGAATGATTCATGAGTGGCCCCAAAAAGTTGCCAGAATCGAATCCGAGTGGCGGCGAATGGGGGGTTTTTAATACCAAAAGAAAGGGTGGCTTTTAATTCAAGGGAATTCCACTGCCACCACCCTCTTCCAATCACCTGTTGAGCTGGCCAAATAGAGCGTTGGGTTGGCCAAAGAAATCGCAACCGGAACTAAATGCTTTGCCAATATTGACAGTTGCCTCTTGTCTGGCTGCAAATTTGTTTGTTCTTCGAACTGGGTCAGCAGATGTGAGGGCCCCGATGGAGGGTACACCCAGGTACTCGCTCGGACAGACACCAGACAGACACCGCCTCCTCCGCCTCCTACTCCTCCTGCTCTTTTCCAAAGAAAAACCCAACAGCGAATGGCATTTATAATTGTAACAATTGTGAACAAACACGGTGCCAGCCTTTTCACCGGCTACGAAGGGGAATTTCCATGCCGCCTCCCATGACTTGTGTAAACATCAGCGAATGGCGAACATCAAAAGGCGCTCGTCGCCGACTTTAATGCCATTTTTCCCCCCAGCACGATATTTGCCAGATTGCGTAATCTCACAGTTTGCTTGGAACTCGAAAAATACAAAGTGACCTGGTAAATGTAGAAAATCAGCTTAAAACAAATCAGCCTTGAAAGGGAATATGTTTTAGGGTACTCATCATTGAAAATTGTGCCTGGCATTAAAGGGAAAATATTTTAGGGGAACTGAATGTATTTTGTTTTTAAATAAAAGGTGTTTTGTTAGGTAAATATTATAAAAACTCATTAGAAAATTAATTTGACTTGTTAAGGCTTTAAAATTGTAAATCAAATGATTTTTAAGGAATGATTGTTTCCTGTTAAGTAAAAATTTAAATTGTTATTAGCTTAAAAAGTAAATAGAACCATTTTTTCTAACCAAAAACCTTTAATAATCTTTAAATAATTGGTTTGTTTCTATCACTATTTCTGGCCAAGTTTATGAATTACCAGCTCTGGAAAGTGTTATTTTTCTGAAAGTCTAAATTCATGCAAAAATTGGAACACCATTGCAGACATAAATTCAAGTTCTCTCTCAACTTGGCTATAATTTACATACTCCTTAAAAAAAAAGTTCCCTTGTCCCATATTTCCGCCTATAAATATATTTTAGAACAAATTTATAGAAAGCCATAAAAGTCGCACTCACCAATCATTAGCAGGGCGGCCGTTAGGTGGGAGTTGGGCGGTCCGGCCAGCCCCGTGGCGCCCAAGGCCGCTCCGCCGAGGGCGCAGGCCACGCCTCCCAGGGCGACGACGGCGATGAGAGCGCGGAGCGGCGGTCCAGCGAACCACTGGCCGCAGCAGCCCTTGCCGGACCTCTCCGAGGGGGATCTGCAATGGAAGAGAGAATGGCAAACAGATTTTCAGCGGGGCTGTGGCTGGGAAATGACAAAAGAGGAAGAGGGCAGGTGGGAAGGCAGGAAACGAACGGCAAAGGACAACAGATGTTTTCGTCCGCAGCAAATTGGCAAAAGGCTGGAGGACTAAGCAGCGAGCAGCGTCTCGTGCCAGGAGTGTCCTCCTCCTCCTGCTCCGTCTAGGGTTTTTCCCGACACACAAAAGCGCAGCGAGTGCGCAATTGTTGTAATTTGATGATTTATGAGGCAAAAGACCAAAAATTTGCGCACTGCCCGCCGACACGAAACAAGCTGAAGCTAAAAAGGATCGGGCATCCTTCGGCGCGGGCATTCTATCCTTGGCAGACAGCGACGTCGTGAAATATTTTTGCGGAGAAGAAGGGACAATTTATGCGACGCAGACGACGGCGGCGGCGACAAAGGCAAAGGGATGTGTGTGCGTAAATTCATTAGGATACGGCCAGGAGCCAGGAGCCAGGAGCAAGAAGCAACCCTTGCCAAACAATTAGAGGAGGAAATATTTATGGACAAAGATGGAGTTGGAGTTGGTTGGAAGTTGTTGGAAAAGCGTCTGGCGCTTTGTTGCCTGTGTCATCGAAGCAGAGCTGCCTCCACACAAAAAGATGATAAATTGTTGGAAAATTACGTGCACAAACATACATCCGTAAACAAGGTTGCTCGGGCGACCGGAAATTTATGTTAAATAATTTGATGCTGTTCTCGCCGGCCAAGGATTTGGTATATACTTTGGGATTTACACTTTTATGGCGAGCCATTAAAAAGAGAGAGGGGACGCTGGGAAAGCGACGCGGGTCCCTGGCCCCGGGGTCTTTGACACCCGGTAATGCGGCGGCATGAATGTTTCATCAGCTGTCGTGTCATGATAAATTTGATCTTTTCATCGCCCAGCCCAGCCCTCGGAAATGAGCGCGCAGAAATGCCAAAAGGTGAACCGACTCGGAACAATAACTCTGCCTGCCTGCCTGCCTCGATGCTGCTCTTTCAAAACTTCCTAATGACATGCGTTGTTCTTTGAGATCTCTCCCATAGTCCGGGCCCCATGCGGTGACAAAAGTTCAACTACATCGATGTATCTTCTTCCACAGAAGCCCCCCACTGAGATCGAGTGCTGCTAAGCAGCGGATGATTGATTAGTCACAAATTAGGGGCGGACCAATTTGGAGAATCTCAGCCTTTATGCCTTTGCATTCCCATGTGAGGATTCATCGCAGTAAAGTGCACTTGCATGCGAGCAAACACTGCAATTGCGCACTTACTAAATGATGAATAAATAGTAAAAAAACACAGAACAAAAATGATCTAGAATTCAAGAATTTAAATAAGGAAAATTTATGAATAATGCAGTTATTTTCAGTTATATCTTATAAGCAAGTTGCCTGCATCAATAATTATTCAAATATATTTAATAAAAAAGTCACTTTTAAACTTGATTTTTTCCTCAGTGCCTCTATAGCCAACATATGTGAGCTGTATGTAGTTCAGGGTCAGTCTCTGGGCTTTATAAGTCTAGCGAAGGCTTAGAAGCCTCTAGTAACGAGTGTGTTCATCGAATGAAGCGAGCCAGTTAAGTCAGTCAGAGCGGCAATTATTCAATCAGACGGCTGCATTTAATTTTCATTTATTAATTGCAATTTGTAATTGCCAGCAACATTGACACAGTTTCAGCCAGCGGTCGAGCGTATTTATTTATTTACTCGTCTTTTCGCGGCGTCGCTTACTTATCGAACTGAACTTTCATTTCTGCAGAGTTTCCATTTAAATGGCGGCACTTCCGTTTCCTCTGCCCCACGCCCGCTTTCCAGCTTTCCTTGCCTTGCCTTTCCGGCAGCTGTCAGTTTGACATTTGCATGCGAGCGAACAACAGTTTCCAATTGATTAAGCAATTTGCACTGCGACAAAAGGCGGCTTCATTACGATAAGGCCCAGTGGGATTTTTTTGTTCATTTTTTATCAGAACAACATCCGCTGGCAACTATCAAAGGCAAGAAAATTAATTCATGTTTTTTATGGGAGCTCGCAAAGCACTTAGAAGAAGACGCAGGCCTCTCAAAGTTTAATGGAAATTTAAATTTTATTTATCAGGCAGTTCCTCCGTGAGAAATCAAATGAAAGCCGAGGAAAACTAATTAAATGTTAACGAACGGCACAGACAATGAAAGCGAAATTCGTGTTGAATTTCATTTACATGAATATTTGATAATTTATTTAATTCATTTGAGGCTTTTCTTTTCGCTCTCGCTCTCGGTTTCTGTTTCAGTTTTCCTTTCTTTTCACCTCGACTTATGTAATTAAATGTGGAAAATGAGGCAATCACGGCGGGCGGCAGCAAATGAAAATAATTAGCTGGAAAAGCATATTAACATTGGCACATTGGCACACACAGCACCCCCCCATGAAAAAGTGTTTTTTTTTCCAGCCTCAGTTTCTGGCCCACTGACAAAGCGAATTTCTGGCTGCAGCTGGAGCTCGGAGCACGGATTAGGCCACAAAACCCATTTTCAACTTTCAATCACAGAGTTTCCTCCGCTCCCGGTTCCTCTTTCCCGCCCTCGAATGAGGGCATAATTACAGCGCGCTTTTCAACTTTGACGCAGTTCTGATTTGTAATAGTAACTTTTTTTGTTTTGTTGCCTTTGCTCCCTCATTGTTTTGCGGTCTTTTGTTGTTTTGGCAAGAAGGGTTTCGGGGCTTCAACTAAGTACAAGCTGTGTTAATTTGGGCAGACATTTTTGGGGGAATTGCTTGTTCTTCTGGTTAAAGTTGGCTGATTTTGAGTTCAAAGGAAGAAAAAAATAGAGGTCTTTAAACTTAAGTTAGAAGCTTATAAGCCTTTAAATAAAATAATAATTAGTTCTTTTCATTATTAGTAATTTTAGCCAACTCGAGGTCGATAGTCAACCTGATCTTCATATATCTTCTTTTCTATAAAGTATGGTCTAATTTCTTCATTTATTTATATAAAACATAAACTAATTCCTATTGAGAGAGAAAACCTATTGAAAAGTAGGAACGTGCATTTATGGACGTGTGGGAAACTTTTATACATAATTTCCCTCTCCTTTCTCTCAAAGAAGATCGCTGCGGTGTTCTATTAAATTTCATGACACTGCCGTAGCTTTGAATTGCCATAGAAAAGGCGGCTGAATAAATGCCCAAACACGCTTCTTTTTTTTTTGTCATACAAAAAATTGTGTGTGTGGGTTAAAGAGACATAAAATGAAAACCAGTGGCAATAGAGAGACTCGGGCTCGGGCTCAGAACATGACATTCACCCGGCATTAAAATCGCAGTTGAGACTGTTTGTTTGCGGCATATATATGCGACCGAGTATATATATATATAAAACCATTTAAAAATGAAAGCAAACAGCGAGACTCGCAGACGGCAATAAAATATCCAAGCGAAAGAGACAAAGTTACGTTGGGTGTATGGCACTCGGGCTATATAGGTGCGAGTGCGAGTACGAGTACTAGTATCTGAGTATCTGAGTCTCTAAGTATCTGAGTGTGTGTATAGGGGAGTACGATTTCACACAGAGCCGCAGAAACTTCTGACCTACTAACTGCAGAAGACGGAGAGCGAGTCAGTCTCTAAACTTGGGCAACGTTTTTCCAGTTAACTGCAAAACGCTTTGACGCTTGACTGATGCCGGAGAGCCCCGAAACTCTGGGAGACAGCGAGTCTTACCATTGGAGTCTTTAATTTGGAGCCACCTTAAAGAGCCCAGCCGTTGGGCTAGGCTTCCTCTGTCTTCTGGTGGGCGTAACTCGAGCACACGACTTGATAGCGCCCCGGAACGGAACGGAACGGAGCGGGTCGGAGAACGGCTATCTGCCAGTTGAGTTGTCGGAGGAGTTGCCTCCGAGTTGGAGTCAAAGTCGTAGCCAGAGTTGGCTGACACGCTCCACTCCCCCGCATTCTGGCCTGAGCCAAGTGAGCTTTTAATGCGAGTGTAAAAGATTATATGGCAAAGTTGGCGCTGTCCATTGACTGCGGCGATAGCTGCACTCAAAGAAAAATATAACAGCTAAGCAACAAAGTAAAATATAAACAAATTAGTTAATTTCTAGATTCTTCTAGCAATTTTAGGGATTTTCTACAGGTCTTTCTTAGGTTTGTACAAATCATATTTAATTTAAAAAGGTTCCAAGTTTATCTCAGGAATTATTCGTACTTCTGAGTTCCTAAAAATAATATTTATTGTATTTAATTTGTAGGCATAACCAGAGTTTTATAATATACTAAATTTTCCTAGGTGTACTTGGTGAAATTTCGCTCATCTCTTAAATTTAGAACTCTTGCTGGCTGACACCTAAAATTAAATTTCGTTGGAAACTCGCTGGGCAGTAATTTCAGATGACACCTTAACTTAAGATGCCCTCCGGTTGGCAAGTCTTTAAAATGTTGCCCAGCCATTTCGAGGAAAGTACTTGCCCTGGCTCCTAAATTTAACACGCAGGTGGATATAAGGTCTCTTAAAAATGCACAAAGATTTTAGTGGCCAGTCCTGGGATTTTTGTTTCGAGTGCAAAAGTGCAGACAAAGTTTTTGGCCAGCGTTTATTGCCAATTTTTGGATGCATAAAATGCCAGAGGGTTGCCAGCAATTGACGCCCACGGATGGCTCCCTTGGGGTGCATCCTGCATCTCCTCGAGCAGTTCTGGAATATCCAGATATAGGGCAGCGTGCCAAGTGTGTGCATGTATTAAAAAAACATGGGCCACCCACTCGCACATGGATGAGTTGCTGGCAGGGAACAAGTGCCAAACATCGTGACGACAACGACGACGACGACGACTGGAGTCGCATCGCGTCTGAGGCATTTCTAATTTGAGATCCGTTTCTAATTTCTGGCTTTCATGTGGCACAGCCAGCCATGGCCAGCATCCGGGTTGGCAATTACTTTTACATGTTGCCGACGCGACATTGCAGCAAGCAGCAGCAAGCAACATTGCTGCAAGAACCACAGCCAATGTGGCGCGCTCTCTCGCTAACGCACATATGCAGTGAAGGTTAAAAAAATAAGTCCTATGAGGGTTTCAGTTAAAGGAAAACACCTTTAAAATATTTAGAAATAAAAAATCTTTAAAGAACAAATCAAAACAAAGACTTAAAAGGTTTTAACGAGCCACAATTCTTTGTAAATATTTTTTGTCACATATATTTTTTTATTTTCCAATGCTAGCATCTTGATTTCAGCTGTACAGACCGCTTAAGTGGCTGTGTCATTAGGCTCTTGATGCTTTTGCTTTTGCTGTTGCTGTTGCTGTTGCAGCATTTCCCGAACTGGGATCGGGTCTGACATGTATCTGTGTCGCTATATGTACGTACATAAATTAAATTCTTAAATTGCTCGTTAGCTCATCATGAGGTTTGCTGTGATGCTGCTGCTGCTGCCGCAGTTGCTGGCCTATGATGGGCTACAATAACAATAATCACGCTGGCAGCCACAATGTAGGTCACCATTCGCCCCAACCAAATCCTCGGTTTTCCTCACTTTTTTCACTGCCCAGCGATTTCCCTCGCATCCTATGCGCTTTTAATATCGCGCAGTGGCATCTTCAAGTGATTTAATTTAGCACCCAATGGATTCTTTTGTGTCTAAGAGGGGACTCTCCGCCTCGCTGGACAAAAATTATGTGCGCCAGTGGGG
The DNA here is from genome assembly GCA_014170255.2 of Drosophila triauraria. Taxonomy (NCBI): domain Eukaryota; kingdom Metazoa; phylum Arthropoda; class Insecta; order Diptera; family Drosophilidae; genus Drosophila; species Drosophila triauraria. The sequence continues at coordinate 11,203,514 of CM024335.1, forward strand.
AGCTATTATATTTATATTTTTACGAGCATTACCCTCCGAGATGCGGGCTCCTCCACTCGACTAGCACAGTTTCATCACCCATGAGATGCTATCGGAGGGAGTTGTCGTTAATTAGAATACATTAATGCCCCGGCGAGTAGCTGACAGCACGAGTGTCGGGTTAGGCGGCTTTGTTCTTCGCCGGGAATGATTCACGGATTTTCATATACAAAAGTATCCGCAAGATACTTAAGCAGCCACCAGGGGAATATCTGATTTGTGATGCTCGAAAAACTAAAAGCATTTAAACATGAACATTGCTGGCAATCCTCTTATGTATCTCTGTCTTTAATTGTTCATGCATTATAATATATGTTTGCTTAATTGAAGAAAGAGGTTGTAAATGGTTAAGGGGGTGGTTTTTACACTAATAAGTAGTACTTAAGATTACAAAGGAAGCTTTGTTTAGTAGAAGATGATTGCTGATTAAAAGATAAAACATTAAAGCATCTAGTTTTCTGAATTTAACTTAGTATAATGTATATGGTGTTAGGTTTTAGCTGAATTAATCTTATTATCTAGTACAGGAAAATCTTCAAGGCACTTATGACTGATTTTTCTCAAAGCCCGCAGCACGTAAGCACCGAAACCACTGACAATCTCTAAGTTACCTAAATTTACAGTAGATTTTTCTAGGTTCCAATGACTGACTCTGTTCATAAACTCAAATCCCTGTCAATCTCCAACCATACCCCTCATTATATGCACTCATTATCATTTGTCGCTTTAATTAGGCGCTACAATATGGGCGGGTCAATGGAAGTAATTCGCAATCAATCGCAGAGGCAGCTGCTGAACCGCTTTGAACTTGCCAGAGAATCGAATCTGAGTAAGGGGAAATATTTAACCGAAGCGAGAATCGATCCCGAGCAGGGGGAATATTTAACTCAAGCAAACAAAAGAATATCGCAACATTTGCCGACGATGCTCGGCATGAGGTCAACAACTCATTACGCTGTTGTTTAATAAACATTTCTGGGGCGGTGGCCTCCGCATCCTCCACACATCTCCCTCGCTTTTACCCCTTCTTACTACTTATATTGTAAATGGCTTTGGCTTAATTGCTGCGCCGTTTGAAGTGGAAGTTTTATTTGATTATGACACCTGATGACCTCGGGGGCTGTGTGGCCTCTGATGCTTGCCAAGTGTGAAAAATACCCTCGTTGCCCCACCCTTTGCGAGCAGAGAACATTTTGGGGAAATGGAAATAGGAAATCGTTGGCATTGCAGTGCACAAATTGAATTTCGGATTCAGATATGCAAGAAATGCGGAGCAGAGAAAGCCAATAAAAGCAAACGTAAACGTCTCGAGTTATGCAAAAACTTTGGCCGCCGAGCGTGAGCAATTTATTGCGGAATCCGCTCGCCAGGAATGCTCTCTGCTCTGTCTCCCTTTACGCGAAGGTCAACCGAAATGGCCAATAAAATGGAATTCCAGTACCCAAAGGCAGGGCCAGGACCAAAGCCAATAAAAATGCAACCGATTTGAAATCGTTGACAAATCGAAGCGCCAGTGGTGGCTAGAATCGGAATCGGAATCGGGGGTATTACGGCGGAAAAGTTTTGCAGTTTAGGGATGGATTTTCCACTCCTCGAGAGTAAATGCTATGCGTGAGGTCGGAGGAGAAAAACTGTAAAACCTTAACTGGATTTTCCCAGCCCCCGACGGTGGCTTTTCGAGTGCTTCCAATTGAGTTTTTCCTTTGTTTTTGTGCTCGGCCATAGCCAATTTGATGCGGCGGATTTCTGGAGTTTGTTTTTACGACAAGTCCGAGGTGGAGGAGGTGGAGGCGTTCTGCCCTGTAAAGACAGCATTTTCGTTTCGGCTCCTCTTTGTTTCTCCCCTCCTGTCCTCCGGAAATTGCTGCCATCGATAGCTATATAGCTATGGCTATAGCCGCTGTCCTCCGACTTGAATCGGATCCTTTTTGGCCTTTGCAGACGACACTTTGGCAATTTATTTCCATTCCTTGGCTGCGATTTGCATAAGCGCCAGTCAGGCTCAGCCTCAGACTCAGCCTCCTTTTTTTGCACAGAGAAAAAACTTAAATTTAATTTAAATTCTTGACTTGAAACAGTGCACTGCGGAATATAAATCAGTGGAGGAATATGGAAGATATCAGTAATGAAAACGTTTTGATGATCGTTTTGAAAAAAATCAAAGATTTCAGAAACGTTTTCCAAGAATCCTTGGACTCTAAAAGAAAGCCTTTTAATATATCAACTTCCTTATAATTCTTAGAACCATTTTTTCTTGTGCATTTAATTTTTTTTACACTCAATCCAAGCATGAAAATGACACGGCAAAGGGAAGCCAACGGAAGTTGAAGTCACGAAGATAGAAGCAAAAAAATCGGAGCAGATTAAGACAAATACAAATCAGTGCATAATTTTTCTATTAAACAATTTCGAGGGGGTGGAAGCACCCACTAAACGTGGACGTGAAGCTGTAGGTGGACGTCGACCACCTGGCTCTAAATTCGCAGTATGCCAGCCTGGGCCATGTTGCTGCCGGGTCACGTGCCAGCCATCTATATATGCACGGACTTTTGTCAGAGTTTGCCCCGAAACGGACACTCCGGGGGAGACCAGAACCCGGACTCCGGTTCCGGACATTTGGGGACAATCCGGACACGTTCCGCTGGCACAGCTCGACTTTTCAATTTTGACGCAGTTTATATTCAATTTTTGGGCGCTTTAATTCGATGCCCACTCAGAGATGTCGCTTAGATCGAATGCGGTTGCCATAGTTAGTAGCTTTTTCCTATATATTTTGTCGCTCTTTCCAGAGGGCTATGCAAATTGGTGTTCAGTGCGCGAAAGTCGCGCCAAATGAAAAGCAAAAGCCGATTGAAATGAAATACACGGCAGAAATTAAATGAATACGTGGGACACGCTCTTGCTTTTGCTTTTGCTTTTGCCATGTCTGCTTTTTATATGTCATACATATTCAATAACAGACAAAATGCAAATTTGCAATGTCGAAAATGGAAAGTGATGGCAGAAACGGAAAGCAAAAAGCAGCCAAACAATCGAGACTGCTGAAAGGAGGTGTCTGGCGAGGAGAGCGGTAACCCCCCTCATCATGTCGAGAATCATCAGCATTCATACTGGAACAGGCATAGATATGGATATATCTACATATGTCCTACTCCAAACCGAACATGGTTAGCATTAAAAGTCGAAGGGAAATGGATTTAAACAGGAAAACAAAGCGAGAAAGTATTTATTAAAGAGAACAAACTTTTTAAAGATATTTTCTAAAGCGGAAATAATACTGCTGTGATACTTAAAACATTTTTAAACCAAAGTAGATTAATTACTAAGAAAAAACACACTCACTAAGCTTAAAACAAAGCATATTCTGATTAAAAAAATACAGTAACTGCCAGCTGACTGATTAGAAAACACTTGGCTCTGTGCACTCGACAATCATCACATATATTTACCATATTCTCAAGCGACCCCAGCCAGGGCCAAAGCCATGTGGAAACCTGAGCAAACATACAGGTCCGCCGCCTGATAGTCGGACGGAAACGTGAAGTCTCCTCCACCTGAGAACCGGCGATCGTTCAGCTCAATATCAAATAAATTTGAGCTGTGTGCATATTCATAACTCACTGCACGAAAAATAATAAAAACCCGAACACCAAATTGTGGCACAGGCGATGATATCAAATATCAAGTGCTTGCTGGCCATAAACAACTTGACCTTGTGCACGTACCTCGGAGCCGCAGAGCTTTTCCCTCGAGTTGGTGCCTGGCCAGGAGAAGTCGGAGCCATGCCCCATGCTCATCGATTACCAATTCACGTTCGAAAGAGGTTTGTGGATCCATGGGACTGGGACTGGGACTGGGACTGGGACTCGGACTCGGACTCAGACTCAGAGTCAGTCTTAGACCCCAATCCGCCTTGGTCATGCTCATAAATGTGGCTAATTTGCAGAGAGCGCGGCCACAATGGCAGCCGCGATTGGCGATGCTTCTAAAACACCTTGCCCCCGGCACGTTGCCGGATTGTTAGCTGATTGAAATGCTGAGCTGCCTGGCTGCCTGGCTGGCTGGCTGGCTGCCTGAGCTGGATTGCTTTCGTTTTGGGGCAAAATTGTACCAAAGTCGTGATTCAGCTAGAGTTTCCACTCCATTCAACTCTTTTTCAGCGATAACCTGCCGAATTCTGGCCAGGCAGAGCCGGAACATGGGCACCTTTAGTATTTTCGGCACGCAACTGGCCCATTACCCTTTTTGCCATTATTACCTGGCCCATTTATTGGCCCCGCTGCTCTTGGCAATTAGTTTTTGATTATTTGTGAGAGCATCATCATCGATGATGGCTCATTTGGCCTTAAAGAATCCATAACGGCCAGGAAGGTAATGAAGTCACCTGCTCGTAAATTTTAATAGAATTTCCATAACGATAATGTGCCATAATGGCAGCTCTTCAAGTGAAAAACCTGATCAGGTCAAAAGGCCGCTGCTAAACTAATTCATTTTGAAATTTCGAATCGAATCGAGCGGATAATCAGCTGAAATTTAATCTTATTTAGGGGGGCAGTGCGTGAACACATGGCATGCCAATTATTTTGGCCATAATTCTAGGCTGGCCTAGCACTGGGCAGGCTGCTGCTGCTAATGTGCAAACGAACTCAATTACGTAGATAAAATACAGTGCCAGGCAGCGCAACAAGACAACAAGCAAAAGCCATAAAAATGCGCATAAAGCGCAAAACTGATTGAGAGTTATATGGAGACGAGCACACACTCCCCGCTGCCACAGCCACAGCCGCAGCCCGAGCCCGAGCTCGAGCCCAGGGTATCTGCCAGATACTCGTGCACACGCAGCCACAGATAGAGGCAGAGTATCTCGGGGCCAGACCGGACCGGAGCAAAATGAACCGAGCCAAGGGACATCACGCCACAGCGCATTAAAGGAAATTGACGCGGAAACGAAGCGAATAAAAACTACCCGAGCTGGCCGCAGAAAGCAATATACAGGAGAGAGAAATAAGTGTGTTTATTATGAGCTAGAATTATTGATATTCAAGCTATGATTACCCTACAATACTGGCCATGTTTGAATTACCTACCCAACTACTTTCTTCATGGGCACTTCCTTGACTAACCCCATGGTGAGAAAACGACGAGCCTGTGTGGAGCGATGGGTAGTAGGCTGAACTATGAACCAAATATGTTTTTTATATTCATATATATTTCTATCTGAAGATACAACTTTTGTTAGAGCGTGGAGAGATGGGTAGAGTGCTGAGCTACGAACCAAATAGGTTTAAAAATCATTAAGAATAAGGGTACAAAAAATTAAAATATTATATATTTCCATTTACAAATTCTGCTTTTGTTAGCTTTTTACTTATTGTTTTTTTTTTTCCTTACAGACCCAATTACTTCTATGTTTTATCCAGTGAAAATTTAGGATATTCTCAGTAATAAAAGAGGAAAATTCCCTGAGAAGCTGTATAAACAACTCCTTTAAAAATATTACTCTAATATTAAGTGATTGTTTCTCTCTCTGTGCACCTCAGAGAGCAAAGCAGGGTAGGGGTCCGCTTGTCCGTCCAACAAGCAATTTCCAGCTATCAACACAGACCCGCACACACACTCGGCCCGATAACACACTCCCCTTTCCGCAGAAAGTGCTTACTTCATTACGCATAATTTCCTGAGCCTGCGTTTCAGCAACATTTTCATTTTCATGTCCATTTCCATGTCTCCATGTCTCCCTCTTTTACTTTTTGTTTCTTTTTTTTCTCCCCTCGAAATGACACAGAGAACTGCGAACTGGTCAGTTTGGCAATGTGAGAATGAGTCTCAAAAGCAGACCGGCAAGAGACTCATACTCCGACCGAGTACAAGCACCCTAGGGGTGGCTTGCCTCCTTATCGAGGGTCTGCCAAATGAACTATGGGGCCATGGCCATGAGATACGATGAGATACGATGAGGGTGTCCATGTCCAGCCACATGTTTCAGTGTTTCCTTCGTTTCGATTCGTTTTTATGTGCGGCTGGGCAAAAATTATATGCTGATTGCAGTTTGCCGATAAGCGGAACGAACCAAACGAAATTATGGCCATGCGGGCAGTACAAATATCTCTATCCTAGAACGGACTGGCTGGGCATGGGCTGAAGGAGGAGTAGGTTCGGTGTGCGGTGCTCGTAAATGGAAACTAACCGCAGCTGTGCGAGATTTGCAAAAGTTGCATTGTAAAATGCAAAAATTGCATCCACTTGGCCAAGGGATTTCGCGAGGGAAAAGCAAGCTGCAAAAGCAGCAAAGCTGCGGCGTGTCTGCGTGTGAAAAGTCGACGCAAGTGTGCGTTTAATAGCGCTGCGGCTGCGGCAAAAGATACTTTTCCAACAGGGAAAGAAGAGGTAAACCCATCTTGGGCTCTTTAACTTGCCAAGTACTATATACACACTAAGCACACACACACACACACACCCCGAGCACAACACAAACACATGCAGATGAAGAGCGTTTAGCTCGGGAGAAAGTTTTCTCTATGCCTTGGCTTTTGTGGCCGGGCCGGGAGATGAGATGGGATGGCTTGGCTTGGCTTGGACTGGGACTGGGATGAGAGTTGCCTTGTTTCACTGCCACTTGCCTATCTTTTCTTCTCTCCTTTCTTTGCAACTCTTTTCATTTCTTTTTCACTTTTTTTTGCCCATCGCCCCCTCCTCGGCTTTTGTTTTCAGCTGTTTGGCCACGCTCTTAGTTATTATAGCAAATTATTTGTTTTGACTTTTAGTTGGGCCGTCAACTCGCAGCGGCATTGTTTGTGTTGTAAGTTGTAGGTTGTGTGGGGCTGCAACAGTTGCTGCTGCCGCTGTTGCTGCTGCTATTGCTGCTGCTGCCGTTTCCCAGCTGCGTCAAATTACCGCCTTTGTCTCGTGCGGTTACTTCCCATTTCTCATATTTACCATGGAAGAGTCTGAGGCTGGGGCGGTGATTTTTCAGCATCTTCTCCATTAGTTTGGCTTATGAAAGTGCTCGTGCTCTCTAATTACGGGCCCCGTCCAATCCCCGATGCCAATACTGAGGCAAGACATTTATAGTTGTCACTGGCAACGAATTTTCAGCCCAGCCAGCGAGCAACCCTTCGTGGCACAAACATCACGCATACGCCGCGTGGGAGGCCAAGACAAATTGTAAGTCTCTCTGTTTGCCCTTGTCCTCCATCCGTAAATGTTGTGCCACTGTGTGTGTGTCTAAGTAATTATGAGAAACGCACACGCAAAGGAGAGGTGGGGAAGGGGGTAGCAAAAACAAGAAGTAACATAAATTATGCATTTTATTTGCTCAAGTGCTGAGGACACAAAGGATACGATACAGCCACACGCGCATTTGTTAAATGTTTTAATTAATTTACGAAACGCGCTACCAGCTTTTTGTTGTTTCTAGTTTGCAAAGCTTCAAAATAAGCAAAGAGAGAGGGGGAGAGAGAGTTTATACAATGTGTGCCCCGACTATGAGATACCTGGTTTTGTGTTTAAAATAGCTTTAAGTGAGGAATGTATCGTAGAAGTTTAAATTTAGGATAAATGTCGGTATCATATCTATCTAATAAAATATTTTCTTAACAAAAACTTGAAATAAAATGTTTTGCATAATTATAAAATATGTGCCCCGACCGTGAGATACCTGGTTTTGTATTTAAAATTTTCTTTGTGGGAGGAATGTATCGTAGAACTTTAAGTTAAAGATATATGTCGGAATTTTGTCTATAAAGTTATCAATAATATGTTTGTTTATGATTATTAAATATGTGCCCCGCCTATAAGATGCCTGGTATTGTGTCGAAAATTGAGAATGTATTTTTAAAATTTAAATAAAATGTAAATATCGATGTTTGGTCTATCCTATGCTACCTGTTCTTGTCAAATAATTTAAATTAAATTTATATAGAACTTTATTTATTAAATAAGGTGTTTCTTGTATTTATAAAATTATAAAACCATCTATATATAATGGCTTAATAATACGTTTAAGTAATTTAAAAACTCTCTAAAATTAAAGGGTATTATTAAAAACAAACAAAACTCCGTAAATGTTTCGCCCCGTGTGTTTTCCTGTGTCTGTGTGTTTGGCAGTGTGGCAAGCAGATTTGCAGACAACGAACAAATAAGCTTTGGCAACAACTTTGACGGCAACAACGACAACTGAAACAGCCACGAAACTGCAAAACTCATTGCACTTTAAATTGAAATCAGTGCGAGATACAAGAGGTCACCCCTCCTGCTCCACCCTTGACGCTGCTCCTCCGTATAATGGCATCCTGCTGCAAGTTGAATTTGTTTTTTTTTTCGTTTTTGGCTGCCCTTTTTTTAGCGCGCGCATTTTGCGGTTGACAGTTGACACAGTGCAGTGGCAGTGGCAATGGCAGGAGCCGTATCTGTAGCTGGAAAATGGTGAAAATCGGGGAAAATCGGAGCAGGAAGTGGCGCCCCTTCTGCGCGCACTTGTCTGGCAATTGGTTTTGGGTAAATGCTACACTGTTTAAGCTAAAATGCTGCCATTAAAAAGCGCTTTCCCCGCCGCCGAGTTGAGTTTCCTGTGCCCTCATTACGTTTGCGCATTTCGTGTATGTATTGGTTTTAAATATTTAAGCCTTTGCATTTGTTGTAAACGTTAATTGAAGGCAAACACAGGCCCGGATGTCAGAGGGAATTCTATATTATTTTTGGGAGCAAAGCAAGTGCAATGATCTTTTGTGTTTAATTAGAAAATATTGCAGTACTTGCAAGTATCTAGAGAAATCCCTATGTTTAATTATAAATCCATAAACAGACACTCTTTCTGGCCTGATTAGAGGAAGTGACCATCTTAATGGATCGCCTTCACCGAGTGGGAGTTTCTCTGGCGATTCATAGGCAAATGTGCCCACCTACTGGCCATCGATCAAGAGATCTACGCAACAAGCAAGCTGAGAAATCGTTAACTTTCACCCGAAAATCACAAAAGGCAGAGCTGAAACAAAAAAACTGGTTCGCCAAATACCAAATATTACCTCATGGCCCAGTCAGAGGTCCAAGGGAAAGACTCGCAGTCAGAGGCTAATTATCGGTAAAGAAAAATCACAGTTTTTAAAGCCTTAGCTTTAATTGGAGGGATTACTCAACCCAAATTTTGGCCAAAATCTCGAGTGAAATTGCGCCCCCACATAAGAGGGATAATGCGGGTCAAGTGGTCTGCTCTCTGAGTCAGCTTTAAAGCCAATATTTGTGCATTTTGCCAACCGAACTCGGCTGAACCCGCCGGCTATATGGCCTGGCTATATGGTTTAGTATCCCCTCTCCAAATCAATGCCACACACACACGCCCTGTTGGCCAATCCCATCGAACTCAGTTCATTGCACAAAAGCCAGCAAAAATAAAATTATAAAGGAGAGAGAGAGAGGAGCTTAGCCGTAACATAAATTATGGACTTTTGTTTAAAACCGCAGCAGCCGCAAAAAAATAAAAATAAAATAAAAACTGATAGAAAAGCCAGGCTGTACTCGACCAACCTGATACCCAGGGTGAGGAGTTGAGAGGTAACCACTGCGCGGGGGAATCACCTCAAGCCATTCTCCTTCCTGTCACCGAAACCCTTGTTACTCGAACCAGCCTCAGCAGGCACGTGGTCCCCCTGGTATTATCCACTCGATACCCTATCTTCTATGGGGAGTGGTCTCTGGATTTGCTTATATCTTATTTATGCGCTTATTTCAAAATGATGCCCATCATGGGAATAATTGTATTGTGCTCGGCATTCCGAATTTGCATCAAACGCCGCCATTTGTTTGGGCTTTTGTGCGAATTTCCGAATCTGAATTCACAATGAGTGGTGTTTGGCCGGGCTTTGTTCGTGGGCTCTCTGCCCAAGGCATTGAACTGTAATGGCCAGAACCGAAAAAAATACCGAAAAACAAACAGAAAATCTAAGCTAAAAGCTAGCTGAAAAAAAAGAAACAGACAGAGTCCACAGTTTCCCAGTGCTCAAGGCCGGGGCTCATTTATGGCAGTTAAAAACTTATTAAAACAATTTGGCCACAGTTAGCAAGACTTAATTGCAGTGGCACAATTACTGGCCGAAACCCCATTAGATTTGGCATTTTGCGGTTTCGGGGCCAACGAAATCCAGTCCCAGTCCCAGTCAAAGCGAATCGATTCGAATCGAATGCACTCGGGTGACAATTTAATAAGCCAGAAGATTGGGTCTCGGGCCCTTTGGCCAAATCGCATCAGCTCGTAGCTCGTATATTCCATTCCCGGCAACTCTCTCTCTATTTCGGTGACTGTTGTTCGCTGGCAACTTGTTTGCAACTTGGCCCCCGTCTATTTTGTGATGCTGCCACTGCTACCTCTTCTGATGTGGCTGCTGCTGCATTTTGCCGGCTCATTTCAACTTGGCCCGAATGCATTTTCTATACAAACACAGACAGAGCCAGAAGGCCGACGGAGCTCGAGCTGGAGCTGGAGCTTGAGTAGACAACCGCAATTCGGTTGGGCTTGGGTATGGCCAGTACACAGAGAGGAATACAGCCAGAGTGTCGTTAAAAAACATTTTATGGCATTAATAAAAATCAGTAAAAAGCTATTATTTTCGGAGAATTTATAAACTGTGAACTTTAGAATGCATATAATATATTTCTTATCAAGGTTTTGCCTATTGATGAGCTTCTTGCTCACTTGAGGTCTAGTCAGCTGATTTAATCTACAGAAAAATATATTTTGGGGTGTGTTTTGATTTTACTCTGATTCAAGATTAGAAGTGACAACAAAGAATCTATTTTTTAGTAAATTTTCGACTACGAAAGTCTGAAATAAAATAAAACTAAACTCTCTTCACCTGACTAGTTTTTGTAAGTTCAAGTTTAAAATCTTTTCACTGTGCAGCAAGAGTCCCCTTCTTACCCATATCTTTTCGACTGGAGAATGGCAACTTTTTGCTTTATTGGCTTTATTGACTTTTGGTAAGTTCTCGACTCGCTTCGCTTCGTTTGGTTTCGATTCGATTCGCTTTGCGGCCAGCTTCTTTGCTGCTTCTCCGGCGACAAGTTATTTTTGGGGAACGGTTGTGGGGATGGAGCTGGATAGGAGCTGGTGTGGAGGAAAGGGTATGCCGGTGGTCGGTTAGTAAACTCTACTGATTGCTGCCTGTGTTTATTCGCTTATAAAAATAAATAAACCCAACGCCGCCAAATCAGAGAAAGACCCGGAGCTGGAGTCACCCCGAGACAGAGAGAGAGAGAGAGAGGGAGGGAGCAGGAGCAGAGCAGGACAGAAGTTGGCAGTTGCAAGACCATAAAACTGGAAAGTTGTTTGGTCAGTTCTACCGACAACAGCAACAGCAACAGCAACAGCAACAGCAGCAGCAGCAACAGCCAGCAGCATCAACATCTAGTGTCGAGTGCTGCTGGCTCTGGGGCTTTGATTTTCTCGCTGGAAATTTATGAAAAATCACTCAATTTTCCAGATTCAGCTCCAGCTGCCGTGGAAAAAGTGTGTCACCCGCCAAAAGTCGCAGAATCCCCGCCAGAGATCGTCGAGTATCTTTCTTTGGAGACCGGGGTTCAGGCTTCAGACTTGCAACTCGATCTTGGCTCGTTTTTATGTTTTTCCGTTTTTGTCTTGTTGTTTTTTCGGGTGAAATCTGGTTTTGCATCCGTCCCTCTCTCTCTCTCTTTTTCTCTCCTCTCTCTCTCTGTTTTGTTTCTGATTCTGTTTCTTTTTCCATTTGCATGACTGAGGTTGAATCATCGATGTCGATATCGAGCTGGCGTATCTTGCAGATACTTTGCACTTCTCCGCATGCAAATTTGTGTATATTTTTGCCAGTTTCGTGGTATTTGGACTCTCAAACTGGTTTCCATCTCCTCGAGCAGGACTCGGCCTTTCAAGCCAGCCAGGGATGTCCAAGACAATCGGTTAAATCGATACTTTATGTAATAGAAAATCGAAATGCAGATGGTATATCGATTTTAACGATTAATTCGATATAAAAAGCTGGGATTTATTAATCGGAGAATTTACAAAAACTCCGAATAATACAAAACACAGTAGATAAATATTTAATTTCGATAATAAATCGATAAATCCGATAATTTTTGTGAAAAAATAAAAAAAAACGATAATATATCAATTTATAAAGATTAATTCGATATAAAAGCGATATTTTAAGAATTATCGATATATTCAATAATAAGTCAATGCCTCGATAGTGAAACGATTTTAAATTTCGATATCTATTAAGATGCAATATTTTTGCTTTGATATCCGGCACAATATTTCTATAGCTGTATTTATCAGATTTGTTTTGTGATAAATGTACATCCCTAATCCAGGCAATTAGCACTCAGACCCCAGCGCCGTAATTATTAAAAGATACACGCGTCCAAATGATGTTAACTAAATTGTTTTTGATTTATGCCTCAAGTTCGAGTTCATTTCGGTTATGAGTGAGTGTCTTTAAGCCAAATTTATGATAAGCCGCTGGCCATTTGGCCCGCGTTAACCTTAAGCCCCAGCCGCAGATACAGATACAGATTCAGATTCGTATCTGTATCTGGATGCGAAAGTGAAAGTGGCCGAAAAATATAAAAAAAGACAGCAACTTGCACTCCCCGATCTCTCGCCTGTCCTCTCTTCCCGCTCACGGGTCTTCGGTCTTCTGTCTCGAGTGATTTTATTACCGCCTCTGTCTCTCGTTTTTCTCTGTTTTAACTTTGGCTTTTGTTGTCGGTTTCGGCGGAGTTTCAAAATAAAATTAAATGCTAAGAAAAACAAAAGCAGCCAGCGAGCGAGCGAGCGAGGAGTGAGAAAAAAACCAAAAATGATTACAACGATTTATACGTAGTGCGGGGCAACGTGAGTTCGGCATCACGTTTCCTTTTTATTGCTCTCTGAATTTGTTGCTTGTTATTTTTGTTATTTTCGCCGTTGTCATTTTTCATTTCGGGCTCAGAGTTTGCCCGCCGTGTTTTTTCTCGTTCGGTTATTTAATGATTTAAAGATTATACACGGTCCACCAGGCGACCCTTTTACTCCTGGTCGAAGTGGAGTTCTCCTCCTTCCGCTGGGGGATAAAAACCCCCTAAAGCTGAGGCAGAAAAACTTTCGCTTTTTTTACACCTTTTTCGGCAAGGTAGAGGGCCAGGTAAGAAGGCAAAAAAAAAGTGTTGTGTAAGAGCATGTTAATTTGGGACGAAGGCAGAAGGTGTTAAAATTGCAGATAATGTCTGCGGTTTGTTGTTTGAGCTCTCTCTCTGCTGCCACAAAAAGCAAACCTTTTCTTTGAGGGATGCTGTTCACACTCCGATTGAAGGGATCTCTATTAAGCGACCCAATTATCTCGGCAGCCGAGGTCAGGAAGGGGTATATTAAGCGGCTTAGAGCGGAATATCTAATTCGGATGTTGGTGGTACAGGGAAGCCTGCCCTGCTGAAGCTAAGAGCACCCAAGTACGCCCCACTAAGTGGTATTCATCCGACTTAATTCTAGACTGTTTCATATATGATAAATCTGGCTGACTTGGCTCATATTGCTTGCATAATCACCTCACCTGCGAGCCGGGCAACCCTTTGCCGGCGAAAACATTTAATTTAATGGCGGCACTTTGACTCACACAGAACGAACTCGAACTCGATGCTCATAAATATGCTAATCAGGCGGCAGACACGCCTCCACCCTCCTCTCCCATTTACACAAAGAAAAGCTAATTCTGCCTGACACAGTTTTGCAATTATTCAATGGGCAAACACAATTAAAATTGTGAAACACGACTTGCTCTTGACTCGAAATGTCAAACGAATGCTGGATTCTGGGGCTGGGGATGAGCGGGGAAGTTGTTTTGCGAAACGAGACGTTTAGGCAGGCCATTAGACAGATAGCGCGCGCATCCGTCAGATACAGATACGGCTACATTAGCGACTCAGCTGCTGCGAACTCGAAGCAGCTAGAGATACAGAGATACAAGTTCGAGTACGACGCGGGGCATCGATTATTTGCCAGCAAACTGGTTCTGCCAGTGCCCAACTATAGATAAGTATTTCAGTATTCCGGGCAATAAATGCGTGGGAATCGAGCAAAGCCAGCAGTCCAGCCATCCAGCGACTGGGCCATCCGATATAGATGCGGAATTGTGGCCAGTCACAGCCTAGGACAAAGCCCGGCTGTGGCGGCGCTAGATGTGCAATTACAGATAAGCCCGAACTCATTATAATAAAAATGAGTTATTAAAGCCGAAAAGCTGAAAAGCTAAAAGACTGAAGACCCAAAAGTTTTCGCCGAAAACTAGCCAAGAATAATGGCCCGACCTCTGGCGTTCAGCCCGGCTCGGCCTGAACTTTAAATTAAAGCCACTCATTCACTCTATTCACTCTTCCTCGCTCGGTTTTTTGTTAATTTCTTGGAAGCTGTCAACGTTTGAGAATTAATTTTTACACCACGAGTCCCGGGATCGGACGGACCTGGTTTCCTGGTCTAGCCTTTGACTGGGACGAAGCAGAGGTGGAGAATCAAATCATGCAAGAAATTTGTTACTGACATAAAAATTACCATCATTATAATGTCTGGCCCGTCTAACACGAACACGAACACTGAAAAGCGAAGCAGGAAGAGCGCCACAGCCAAAAGCGAGTGTGTGGTAATAGAAAATGTCGAAATGGGCACTGCGGAAATACTGAGGATTTTTGAAGATAAATCGAGAGAAGGATGAGAACTTTTGGGAGACTAAACATATTTTATTTTATTTATTTTTTTGTTCTAACTAAAAACCTTGATTGCAAACTAGTTTTGCCATAAAATGAATTTTTTAATTAGAGATCAACGTCTGGGATTTTTTACTTATGACTTAAATTGTGAAATCTAAGCTTTGACAATTAATTAGAAGAATTTGTTCAAGGTTGTCTTCAAGAAATATAATTAATATCAAAGTCGATATATGAAAATACATAAAATATTCTCTTGCAAAGGCTGAAAAATGTTAGCTTATATTTTATGATTTATGAAGAAAAGAATGTTAAGTAAATGGCATAACAAAATTAAATTTTGGCTTTTACAGAATATTTTAGCTAAACTTAAATTTTAGATATTACCCAATAGTTCATGATTTATGTGTCAAAACTTGTTTGTAAAATATATTTAGTGTTTATTGAGTTTCGCAATTTTATAAGCTTTTCCTGTTGATAACTCTCTCAGAAAAATTTCAAATGATTTAAGTTTATGTAACTCCCTTCTATAATAAACCCTAAAATACCCCATTTAACAGTCACCCGCATTTTTCTGAGTGCACTTTCCTAAGGCCAAGGGAAGCGAAACCCGAGACTGGCTAAAAACGACAAAGGAGCGCCCCATCCCATGTAACGGGGCGGAGGAGTGATCGATGCTGGCCGGGAATGGGGCTTGGGACCAGGTTTTTGGATACTCGTGGGGATGGGAGCTGGGAGTGGACTCCGACATTGTCCATTGAAACTCACCTGCGCATGATGGGCAGCGGCAGAGTGAAGCGTCCATCGCTCATGAGCGGGGCCGGCAGCGGACCCGGCAGTGGCACCGTCGAAATCACGGACGTCAGCGCTGGCGGCTGCGGCGGCGCTGCTGCGTGGGCAGCGTGTGCTGCATGTGCTGCATGTTGCTGCTGCGCCGCTGTCGTTGCAGCAGCTACTGCAGCGGGCGGTGGCGGGGGCGGTACCGTTGCCACGGGCACGGGTACGGGCAGGGCGCTGTAGGGCGGCGGATAATGGGGATGCAGGATGTCCGGCAACAGAGCCCTGGCCAAGCCCATGGCAGCGGGATGCGGGTGGGGCAGGGGATGGGGATGCGGAAGCGGATGAGGATGGGGATGATGTAGGTGCGGGGGCGGGTGCAGCTGGGGCGGTGGAGGCGGGGGTGGGGCGGCACCATGATGACGCCGCGGATGATGCGGCGGAAATTGCTGCTGTTGCTGCTGCTGCTGCCTCCGTTCCCTTCGCTCCCTGCGCCGCTGCTCGCGTGTGCGGATCTGTTGCTGTTGCTGGAGTTGCTCCTGTTGCTGCTGCTCCTGCTGCTGCTGCTGCGAACTGCTGGATGAACTGGCGGTCAGGTCATCTGTTTGGCATTCCGTTGAGGTGAAGGTGCGTGGGCTGCTGCTGCTGGCATTCACATTGATAATATTCACACTGTTGTCGGCTTGCACACTGCCATTATTATTATTATTATTATTATTTAGCTTATTTTGTACACTTGCACTGAACACTTTATTATTGATTTCCACCACGCTGCTGTTGTTGTTGTTGCTGTTGTTACTCGCATTGTTGCCAGAGTTGGCAGAGCTGCCAGTGTTGCCAATGTTGCTGGGGGTGTAGCTGCAGTTGACAACGCACACGCCATTGTTGTTGTTCACAATGCTCGTGGGCGAGGAGGCCACCGAGACGCGATTGCCGTTATTAGTACCGTTAGCAGTGTTGCTGTTGCTAGTGTTGTTGTTGTTCACTTGGATCGTTAAACTCGGCTGTCGCTGGCAGGACTTGCTAGTTGTTGCGGCAGTTTCTTTTGCCGCAGGCAACACTGCAATGTTGCTGATGCTCTTGGCCTCTTCGCTATTGAGAAACACACTGCTGCTGCTGCTGTTGCTGTTGCTGTTGCTGCTGCTTGCAACAGTAGCTGCTGCTGCTGCGGCAGTGGCTGGCACATTCAGACGCATCTCGTTGGCGTTTTCAATGTCCAACTGGCTCAGTCCCCGCTCGAATCTGCTTTCACTCGCGCGAAATTCGGCATACAGGCGCTCGAGTTCTGCCAAACATTTGTTGGGCCGCAGCACACTCTGCCCGTCGTACACTGAGCGATAGCCGTGGTTTGGATAGTAGCAATTCCCGTTGCTTGCTGCCGCGCCGAATGTTGCCGAGAAACTGATCGTCGGGTGCTCGGCGCCGATGTTGCTGGCGTTGCTGCTGCTGCTGCTGCTGCTGCTGCTGCTCTCTCTCGCCAGTGTTGCTGGCTTGGCAATCGCTCTCATTGCCGCTCTTTGCTCTCTTTGGGCACAGGAAACAGGTTGAGTGACCTGCACTGCCACTGAGCTGGTTTCCTCGTTTCCTCTTCTGCTCTCTTCTGCTGGTGCTGCTGGTGTTGGTGGTGGAGTTGCTGATGTTGTTGCTGTCTCATCACCGCTCTGTTCATTGATAATGCAATTTTCTTCGCTTTGTTGTGATCCCGCATTCGTTGCTTTGCTTTGTGCTGCTGCTTCTGTAGCTGTCTCAGTGTTGCTGCCTTGCTTTGTTGCAATTTCCACTGCATCTGCTGTTGCAGTCGCAGTTGTTGTTGCTGGCGTGAATGAAGCGCAATTCTGTGTGGGAAAACAAAGAGAGGAAGAGATATAATGTTAGGGCACAGCGCAAAAATGTATAGAAATATATATTTTTCAACGAATTTTTATAAAAATTTACTTGAATCGTACTTTTAAAAACAGCAATTAACAGAATATATTAAAGAAAATTAAACTAATAGTGGAAAATGCTTCTTGAAAAAAAATTATAATAAATAAAATGAAATTACAAAATAAAAAGAAACATAACATGAATAATTATCAATCAGGGTTGCGACAGAAATCGTTTTCGGATCTGAAAACAATTAAAAGGTGCCCAAAAGTATGCATTATTCAAGTTTTTGGGTTTCTAATGCTCTTGAAGCTTTATATTTATATTAGTTGGTTTCTAGTAAATAGCGTAAACATTTTATAATATAAAATGTAAATAATTTTATATCAAATTAATAATACTACATTAATAAAGATCAAATATTTTGAAACAAATTAAGAAGGGTGCCCTAATAAATGCAATACCAAATTTTTTAGGTTCCTAACCCCTTTAAATTTTGTGTTTTTTTTTTATTTTTTGTTTCCTAGAAGTTTTATAATAATAAATTGTAATTTTTCTATATCATTTAAATGAAAGTTTACATCATTTTATAGCAAAATATAATCTCTTGTGAGTTTACCAAGAAAAAAACTATAGATCAAATTATATAAGTAATCGTATATCTTCAATAGATTGACCCAGCTTAATTTTTATATTCTGTGAGAAAGTAGGAAGCCCGCAAAGTCAAGTTTCCACATAGCTTTTGATGAGATTTAAGTTTTAAGTCGTAATTAATGCTAATTGCCGGGGGATTACCCCGAGCTGTCGTCATTTTGCCCTCGCAAAAAGGTGCGAGTATCCTTGCCGGGCGCAGGGCATAAATGTGCGCTTAATTGAATTAATTAAGCCAACGCATAAACATAAAACCGTCACAAGTAATTGTTGTTGGTGCTGGCTGCCGCTGCCTGAGCCTGAGCCCTGCTGATAAAGCTGTCCCAATCCCAATCCCAATCCCTAGCCCCAATCCCCTTCGACATGATGTGGGTTACAGACCCGTGCTCTGGGCACGTTGTGTGTGTATATATGTGGGTTCTAATTATGTTACGCTGTGTTACTTGCATTAATTACGTCACAGAAATATAATGTGATTTACTGTTAGCCCCGCCAACCGCCTCGAACTCGTATTGTTCAAATGCTGCTCACTCTTCAGCGCTGTGATTGCGTCGCGTTGCCGTCGAGTGCGTTGCAATCACAGCAGCAATGGCAGCAGCGGAAGGGGTTTTTTTTTCTACCAAAAACCAAAACTCATCCTCGGCTAACGGTACTTGGAGCGGGCGGAGGGCGGAGGGTTGGAGGAAAAGCGGAAAAGCGCTGGCAACTTCATTACTTCTTGCCCATAAACCTCTCGTCATGAGCCAGTCGTCAAAGCAGAGATACATATGAGTTGGCCCGGAAAGGGGGCGACAGTCTGGAGAAGACTTCTCCATTTGTCAGTGCTTATTAAGTTCGGCCATCCATGAAGGGATATTGACACTGGCAATGGATTAGAAATACTCCCGGTTTTTGGAAAGATTAAATGACCCTTTTTCGTTGAGGGAAGTCTCTTAAAATTTTACGTCATCAAAGGGGGAGAGCTTTGGACAGCAAAAGTTATATTAAAATTACTTTGAATGATAGAATGCGACTTTATGATAGAATTTTGGTGTGGTCTTGAGTTCTCAGAATGCAATTGTATTTATTTTGATAGTAAATTATTAATAGAAACCTTAAAACTACCTTTCTTGTTACGCTTTTATGTGAATTGGTATTACTGCATTTATTTTAAAAGTAATTATATTAGAAACAATCAAATTTGACAAGTTTAGAGCAAACTTTCGATGGGAGAAAGGGATTCTGAGTAGATTAAAGCATTTTAAGTCAATTTTAAGTATATGTTTCACAAACTTCAATTATAAATTGATTTATATAAAGTTGTGCATCCCTAAAATTATTTTCCTTAAGCAAAACCAAAGAATGCTTATTTATTTATTGTTTAAATAAAATAAAAATACTAATCCTTTGTAAAGAACTCTAAGAATAACTTTAAGAAGATTTATGGTTTAGTTTGCACTCAAAGAATATAATTTAATTGAAATTCTAAAAAAAAAAACAAAGGACATGCTCATCTAGCTGCAGGCACACTAGAATTATGTCAATATTTAATATTTATCCAAGACTTTTATGTGCGCTGAAAAATCGAATTGAATTGACTGAATTTATTTTGAAGACCGAAAAGAGTTGTGTAAAAGCTGAAACTGATATTTTTGTTTTTTGCTCTCACCTCTGCCACTCCCCGAAAAACCATTGTGCACATTCCCCCCTTCTATTTCCCGACGCCTTTGTGCTTTGTTTGTCATTTTTGTGCGGTCAATTTTCCGTTTCGCTGACGCCGCATAAACAAATTATGAAGTGTGCACGAAAAGCGGAAAGCAGCCACATGTGAGCCCCTATGCGAGTACTTTATGCGATGCTTTATGCCATACTTTATGCATATGCATATAAAATTTAATATATGTGGAAACAAAGCCCCTCCTCCGCGCTAGCCCGAGTTCGATACTGATAGGCAACATATGGCGCTTATCTGCGAGGGATGCTAGCGCGGCACTTAAGGGCCTAAGTGAAGCATTAGCCCTTATCGGGGCCCACAATATGGGCAGGGGGTAGGTTTATTATATGTAGTACGGAGTCGGAGTACGAGGCTGTCAATGGGCCCGATAAGGCGACAGTTCGACTTGGCGCTCCCATTTCGCGCTGGAGTCCCCCAAACACACACAGTGTTCCATTGGCGGCGCCAAACACTTTGCGTTGAACCCTTGACATCAAATTTGATGGTGCTCCATTAGGCAGCTGAAAGTATCGATGGAGGGGATGGGGAATGGAACTGGAACTCTAACTGGGACTCGACAATGCGTTGGGTAAGGTATCAAATTCTCACCTAAGCAGAGTGCAAGGGCTGCAAGGGCAGTGGCCAAAGATATATAAGGGTGTAAGATGTGAACAAAGGAGCCTTAAGGGTTGATCGCTGAATAAACCTTTTTATGGTCAACACAAAATCCTCGAGGAATCTTTTCCTTTTTTGTTAACGATTTCTGAGCTAAATTTATCCCAGATATTTTTCCCAGTTGATAAATTAATTTTAAATATTAAATAATTAATTACCTGCGATATGTAGTCATCCGTGAAGGAGCGCTTTAGACCCAATCCAGCCGGAACTTTAGCCGTTAGTGGAGCAGCCTTGGACCCTTCCTCAAACCGATCCGCATCCTCGTCCGCTGCTGCTGCTGTCTTCTTTGGCGATCGTTGCGATCTATCACATGGTTCCTTGCCGAGCAGGGCTGAGGATGCAGGGGGAGCTGCTCCCTTGGGATTACCGGCCGAGTACAGTGACTCGTAGGACGGTGGCTCCTTGATCGAGGTGGCGGCCGAGGAGCACCACTGGGTGAGAGTGCGGGAGGGGCTGCCCTGGTAGGAGGGGAACGAATAGCGATTCCGTCTGCCGCCGCCGGAGAAGCCACCTCCTCCTTTGGCCAGGTGATCGAAGCCGGCAATGGCCTCGTCGAAGGCCCTTAAACTAAACGGGGGAAACGAAGGCACGGGGCACGGAGGCAGGGAAAGGAGCAGGTCCTGCTGCTGCTGATGGTGGTGGTGGTGTCCGAAAAGGGGTAGGTGGTGCTGGGGCAGTGCTCCTTGGTGGGAATGATGGCTCAAGACCGAGGACGAGGCCTCGTAGCTGCTGTGCGACTTGCGCAGCTTCCGATTGAGCCGCTCGTCGTCATCCTCCTCCTCCTCGGCCTCCTCCTCCGAGCTGGGCAGGGGCGTGCGCTCGTAGGGCGTCCACAGCATGGAGGAGAGGGCCTCCTCCACGTCCGGCGGTCGCTGGCGGTGCGCTGTTCCTCCTGTTCCCGTGCTCCCGCGCTCGTGCCCGTTCCCGTTCCTGTCCCTGTCCCGCCTCCTGCCCCTGATGCCTGCCCATGGCTGGGTGTGTTCCGTTCAGACAAGGACATGCTGCGGTGGTGGCCAGTGTCCGTTGCCTCATCGCTCAGCCGTGATCCTCATGAGGTGTTGGATGGCCAGGAGAGCCTGAAAGGGAGTATTCTTTAATTATTATATATTTTTAATGGATATTAAATAAAAAAAATAATACTATAATTAGAATTATTACAAAAGCAGTAATGAATTTTGTTTTTTTTTGCCTTAATAAAAGTATTCTCTTATGAATTTATTTAAATTAAATATTTGCAACAGTTAAGTAAATAAAAGACAATTAAATCTAATCCAATAACTGGTAAATATCTTTGCATCCTCGTATTTTTCACTTTCAAATCTTAAATCCGAACAAAAATGCCACAATAAATTCTTGAAATACTTCTCTTTAGAAATTTTTTAATTTGTTACAAAAACGTTTTGTGTGGATTTATTTTATAACAAATCTAATAAACTTTGTTGGCTTACAATAAATACAATATCGATTTAGTGGCATTCATAAATCCCTACAAAATAACTCGCATTCGGACTTTCAGTTTTATTTCGATAAATAAAACTCGACAAAAAAGTCTGAGCATGTTACAACTCGCATTGTGAATGGGAAATGAAAAACTTTTAACTAAGCAAATGGCTGACAAATTAAACGCTTACAAATGCCCCAATTTCAGGGCCCCAAAAACTTTTCAGCCCGCCCGGCCTCTTCCAATTTGATAAATTGCGATTAAAGCATTTGAAATTGGAAGGGGTTTCTCTCCAGCTATAGCTCTAAGTGAATATGCCTCACGGCGGGATGGGGTTGCTGGGTTGCGGGGAGAAAAAACCTAAAAATGGAGAACCCCAAAAACGAAATAAGCCAGCAGACATGAAAAACAAGCATCCGTTTTGAGCAAAATATATGCAGAAAAGTTTGCGATGCAAAGTTTTTGGCAGCCACGCTAGCTCTCTCTCGATTTTCCTCTTCCTTTTGCCCCAAAGGAGTCAGAGTCAGGAAAAAGGAAAACTTTGCCGCAGACCGAGGCAAATCGAGTACGTGAGTGTGCGTGTGTATAGGCCGTGCCAAGCCAACTTTAAACTGGCATCGAGTGGATGTGGAACGGGTGTATGGCTTAACAGCCATCCGACTAAACGGGAGACATCGAAGCGGAAATGGCTGGCCATCCAGTTGGCTGAGATGCAGTGCCACCATTACATGGAGAAAAAGCTTAAAAGGATCAGATGTAGGTATATTATTTATCATTAGGAAAATGCTTATAGGAATATGCTTTATCGAACTCAGGAGCCATAAAACTCTAAGTAGAACTATCAGAGGGAGAGGCCTGAAGGAAGCAATGGAGTAGGGTTCGCGTTGATTAGTAAATTTGTATTTCTAAAGGTGTTGTTCTCTAGAAAGTCTCACAGAAATCTTTAGGGACTTAATATCCATTAATTATGATCACTTAAAAGTATGCTAATAAATATAATATTCCATATATTAGAGTGTCATTACTTATATGCTTTTATTTCAAGGATTTTTTAAATGTTTCTTCTGAGGAACTATTAAGAGAAACGTTTTGGTAGGGAAATACCGATAAATACTATTATTTTTAAATCTATCATTTGTTTTAAACATTATCCCTTCAGTGTATTAATTTTTTGTTGACTTTTTTCCCAGTGCCGCATCCAAAGAGTGGGGCAAGTTGAAGGCTCCTGAAGTCGCTCTCCCGGTTTGGTGGCTGGCAAGTTTTATGTGTTGCATATCCCGAGGCGCTTGACTGTTCTAATTTTTGCACTCGCCGCGCTGGCCCTTGGCCTCTCTCTCCGCTGAGCCGCGCTTTCCTTGATTCTTTTTCTTTGGGGGCTTCTTTTCAGGGTTTTCTCTGTGTGTGTCTGGGGTTTGTGGGCTTCTCCGCCATTGAATTGCTTTCTTTCTGTCATTCTTTACTTCTTTTTTGGTTTTGGGCTTTTATTTTTCGTGTTTTGTGTTATGCTTAAATAAAGATTTGTGTTAGTGTGTTTCATTGTTGCTCTTTTCCCACTGGTTATTGTTGCTTTTATTGTTGTTGCTGCTGCGCACTTTCCTTGTGTTTGTTTGGCAAGTTTATGTGCAGCGCTGGCTGGCCTTCATTGTTATCATTCTCAATGGTCGCCATTTCATTGTTGTGTCGAAGGAAAAGGAAGAACAAGAGCGCGCACACACACACACACAGCTCAGCCATTCAGGTTGAATTAATACACTGGACCAAAAATTCAAATGTAAAATTTTTTCTTATTTTATTGTTTGTAACTAAAAAATAATAAATATAGTAAAAACACATAAAAGCCTTCTTAGGGCAAGTTTTCTTATAATTCCCAAGTACATATTCGTTATATGTAATGAATATGCTTATAATTCCCAAGTACTAATTCAGTATATGCTCAGAATCCAAATTATAAGTAGTTTACTCCAGATTGTCTCCCCTTTCTCTGATAAATCTTGAATGACTGAATAAGAGTTAAGTATTTGAAAGATTGATAAAGAAAATATCAAAAATTTCCTATTAGTTTTTCTCTGAGTGCACTTTTGTGCAACAATTGAGAGTGGGCCAGCCAGCATGTGTGCGTGTGTGTGCGAGTGTAATATGCATGTTACCTACTTTTGTGAGCTTTTAATTAACAACAAACCCCACACAACAAACAAAGCGACAGAGAGGCATGAACCGAAGAAAGGGGCGGAAGAAAGCCTTGAAATCTCAAAGGCCTTTTGTGGGGATTTCGCAAGTGTGGCATTCGGCTCGTTAAACACACATCGCACATATTTTACATGGAATTATATGGGGATTTGCGCCAGCTTAAATTGCAATTGAACAATTTCCCGCCCTCTCGGTGGGCTAATGAGGCCAGATAAATGATTCAATTTATATTTTTGACTCTACATACTCCAGAAATTTTAAGTTCGGACCTTTCACAGCGAGAATCACCACAAAGGAAATAAATAAGCAGCCGAAAAGTTCAAATATTTACGCAAAGGCGGAAAACTCTGCGGAAAGCGTCACGCAAATGAGCAAAATGCCAAAATGCTGCACCATTCGATAGAATTATTTACATAAATATTCACAGAGCGACCAAGTTGCTGGCATATTTTTTTTTATTTTCATTTCTATGTGCCATTTTTATTTTTATTTTTATTTTTATTTGACTAGACGTGCGTCAGTCAATCATGCTCCAGAATGCCAGCGAAAAAGTTTTCCCCACTGGGGAATATTCCCGAAGTGGAGGGGAGTTGCAGATAAAAATATATATATGGAAAAAGAAGGAAAACTTGGAGAAGCGTTGCCATCGACAACTGAGCACAGAGGCAAATTGCTGCCAGTATGTTTGTAATGCAAACAAACTTTATCTAATTAAAGGAACACGTGTTACACAACGCCCCCGCTCCGCCATGGTTCGTCTAGGGAGCGTCTTCATCTCGGGGATCGACGTCTACGTCTCCATCTCCATCTCCATCCAAATCTGAGTCCGAATACGAATATAGGAATATTCTTGGGATGCCGGCAGCTGCTTTACATTGATGACGACGCACTCGAAATGCTTTTGATGTCTCACTTTGCATTTGTCGATTCGACAGCTTCATAGACATACACACGAGTGTGTGTGGGGTTGTGTGTGCGAGTGCGTAGCTTCCGTTTCCGTCGCCCTTAGGCCTCCGCTCTCCCGTGTCCTGTCGCCTGTCTCCTGCGACTCTCTTCCGGCTGACTGGGCTCCCGTCTCTAGTCTGGCGATGTCGAGTGCCTTTTGAGTTGTTTGTCAATATGTAGACCATTATTCAATCAATATATTGACACACATTTCATTTCCTCCGCGCCCGGTCTCGCCTCACCAATAATCCGGCCAAGTGCTAATCGCAAACAAAGTAGTTTTTGCTTGAGTTCCATTTCAATTTCTTTTGACGTCTCAGCCACTCATTTTGGCCCATTTTTATGGCTCGTGGCTGTTTGGTTTTTCCTTCCCTGGCTTCGCTTCCTTCGATTCGATTCGATTGATTCCCTTGAAGGTTTTACGTACTTTGACACACTTCCAAGGCTCCGTGATGCCTTCGTCTTTGCCTTCGCCTTCGCCTTTGCCTTTGCCCCCAGGGACTTACATTTCCGCTTAACTATTGTCGGATGGAGGAGTTTACTGGGGTAAAGCCGAGACTATGCTCCTTAAATTGAATTTGAAGCCGGGGATCCCTCCTCTGTTATTTGCACACGAGCCGATATTCCTCTTCGTGTGCTTCCCCACTTTTTTAATTCAATTCGGCGCCTTTTGCTTTGGCACTTAAAAAGTTTTTCCCAGTGCCCAAAAGTAGGCAACGGATCCCGACCCGAATTTGGAATACGGAAAAAAATGTCATGTACTAGAGGAAGAAAAATAATCGGAAATAATTCTGTATAGGTCTCAGTGATATGTGAGATTCACAACATTTTTTAAAGACTTTTTTAATTGAAAGAATTATGCTTTCTTCTCATATTTTCTTCAGCATTTTTTTAAAATTAAATTGAAATCGGTATAAAATGATTTACCCCATACATATCAGACTTCTATCTTTATTTTATTTGAAACTTGAATTAAAGCTTAGATAACTTTTTAAAATCAATCTTAAGAACCTTAATTGCTTTCTAACTAATACCTTAGCTTTAACCTATTTGTAGAGAAAATATAATGCTCTTGAATTAAAGGCTCTATTTAATTTAAAGAAGTTTTCTGCTCATATTTACTTCAGAATTTTATTGTCAATTAAATTAAAATATTTATAGAATGAATTCATTATCTCAATATCCATCAGACTTCTATCTATATTTTTCTTCCACTGCCTTTGGCATCGAAATGCGAGAACGAATGCGATCGAGTTGCTAAATCACTTAAGCCATTCAAGTTTCGTTTCGATTCCGATTCCAAAGCAAGCCAAGGAATAGGGAAATTGTGATGGAGAGATTACTATTGTAGTTGAGGGATTTGTTGAGGCAAGCTGGAACAGTGTAAGGAATTGACTTTTGAAGCCTGGCCACAATAATCCGCATTAAATTGAAACTTTCTGTTTTTTTTTTCCTTTCTTTTCACTGCCCAGGAGATGCTCCTCTGAAATTCCCGAGGCCCGTGTGCTGCATAATTAAGAGCGGCAAGAGTGCAATATTCAATTTAAGTTTCCTGGACTTTTCCCAGGGCTTCAATTAACCAACTATAAACAAGCTGCTAACTTGGCCAAAACAGTTGGGGGCAGCAGGAGCAGGTGCAGGGGCTCAGGCCACCACTTACCATGCAGTTCGCCTTCAGGACCTTAAAGCTGCTTTGACTGGCGGCTGCTCTTCAAAGTTTCAAGGCTCCGGCCAAGTTTTTTCTACTGTTGTCCTTCGCTTCCTTGGTCCTTTGCTGCTTTGGCGGGGCCAGACCCGCCCCGATGCGCTTAATTATGCTAAAAGCAGGCAGCTACAGAAATGAATATTTACACCTGCCCGGATGCAAATGTGGCGCCAATGTCAAAGCCATCAACTATGGCGCCAGGTGAGCACGTAAACAAAGTTGCTTTGCTTTTCACTTAACAGTTTTTAGTAGTTTTTTGTTTTTTTATAATTTTATTTACAACACATCACGGTTAGTTTTTGTTTTCTTTTTTTGGGTTGTAATAACTGCAGTCCGATTCTTACGACTTTTGTGATTCGAAACGAAATTTGGCCCGGAAAACAGTGGACTTTAACCAGGCTCTGCTGCGAGGGAAAGCGCGAACGAACTGACTGGCTTAGAAACGGCACAAAGGCTTTTCACTGCCAACTTTGGCTTCGGCGGAAAACTCAACACGCGCTCTCTCGGTTTTTGGTGAGTCTGCGCAGGACCTTTGCCCCGCTCCCATAATCTGCACGTGCATGTGGCTTCCAGGAAAATGTGTGGAAAATGTTTGTTTACATTTGGCAGAACAACAAGGAACCGAGAGTTCCGGGGGGACAACTCCAATTGGATGTTGCCTACTTTCGGCCGGTGAAATATGACTTCTGCAATCGAAGTGGAGCTGGAGATGCAATTGCAATTGCAATGGGCCGAAAATGGCCTGAAGGCCGGCCGCAAAATTGAGCAACAAGCTGTTCCGGAAGCGTCGGTAATCCTGGCTGAAACCGATTCCTGGCACCAGCTCCCTCTTCCCTCGCACTCGAGGACATTATCCCTAATGAACTCGATGCCTTTTGCTGATGGACAAACTTTTTTAATTATCATTAATGAACACGGCCACAGCACCATCATTGGCCAAGTTGCGTCCTGCAATTATTTTAATGTTCAATGAGGTTGCTGCAGCAGTCATCGCCAATGATTTATTACGAGTACCACCGAGGTCCTTAGCTTTGCCAAAGCACTCGTCCTTCTCCTTCTCCCCCTCGACCTCGCCAAAGTGAGTGTGTGAAAGTTGCCGGCATTGGCAATTAGATAGCTGGAAAAGCCGGGAGAAGAGCCCGGGAAAGCGGGGCAAGTCCATGAAACGGCGTTTATGTTTAATGCGTTATAATGGCCGTTGTAAGTGTACATAAGTTGATATAAAAGTTTTATGGCCTGGGCGTGAGCAGCCTCCGGGATCCGATATGAAAATAGGCAAGTGGAAGGAGGGTTCGGTATAGATTGTAGTCCCCTCGCCGAAATGTAAACAAATCGATGAGTTATTCCCCAAAGTTATCGCAATTGAAATTTAGATTTAATTCAACTCTCCGCACTTTTGGGGGCCACAAATAAATTATTGACCCTCCAATCGTCCAATTGAATTAGTGACTCTAATTTGTGTTTGCATTATGGAATTTTCATGGATTTCCCTGGCTAAAGCCCCGAATTTATTATTTTTCGGTTGGGCCAACCACAAAGATGGGCTCGCTTTTGAGGTTTCTCGATCGAGATCGAGCCGAAACATAAATTATGTAGCCCGGAGTGAGCCCGTTTTATTGAATTACTTGATATTGCCAGCCATAAATTATGTGTGTTCAACAATTTTCCATAATTTATGCGTGCTTCAAAACAATTTAAGCCCCCCTTGGCCCCAAATAAAACACATCGATGGAAATAATTTCAATAGAAAAACAACCTAAGCGCAGGAGGCGGCCAGTCAACACGCACGGATACCTCCCCGAAAAACAAGGACGCGCGACGCACACACACGGGCGACCGCTCACGCACACGGCCACACGCGTACGTGTGCTTAGCCAGATATCCGTATCTATAACTGCCTCACAATTGCAGCGCACTTGCCGCAGAAAGACCGATAAAAGAATAAACAAGGCGAGGAGTTTTGGGCTGGGGAGGAGTATGACGAACCTGGAATACCCTTCGGGAGTTCAGCTGAGAGCACAAGGCATAACGACACACCTACTTGTAATGCCTTATAGATATTAGTAATTGCATTTATATCATTTCATAATCCATAAATTATAGATCATTTAATATAGTAGATACCAAGACAGTACAGTCTTAAGGATCAGTAACGCCTTACTCTCTCTGCTGGCCAGAGAGAGAGAGCACTCTCAATTTCGGTCGCCAGCAGAAAAATAGCTTGCATACTGCAGATCCAATATATGACAGCTCGGCATCTCAGTAATTATTTCGGTCTCTGTTGTGTGATTATGAATTAGATATTAACAAGCTACATGTTATGGAATATCTGATAACTATAGGCAATAATATTTATAACACTCCATAATGTTTAAGCTATAGTTTAAATCATCGCGTATATATGAATAAAATTGTTTTTAGGAAAAAATACAACGTCACACGTAGTTTTAATAAATAAAAAAATTTTATTGCTTTGACTTAAGCATTATTAAATTAATAGAACATTTTTTTATATAATAAAGTCATATGATAGCCTTACCTTTTAATCTCTAATTAATTTAATTAATTATTAATTTCATGAATTATTAATTTTATTATTCCATAATCCCAGCACTATTATCTGCAGTTCTCTTCAATAAAACCAAGAAGGTATACCCTCTTAATCGTAGAGCACTTTCCCTTAACCATTTCCATTTCGCTTTTACAACCCTGTCCTTGCAAGGGATCCAGCAGAGGAAGTGGAAGTAGAAGGACCCCGACCCAGACCCCATTTATGACATATGCGCGGGTCGAAGGGCAGTGGCTGGTGGGGCGGGGATGCAAAAAGGCCCTGCAGCCGGCAGACGCATCCAGCCCCCTTTCGACAATACCCATGCCCCTGCCGAAATCCCTCCTCCGGCGGCAGTGGCAAAAAATCTTCGGTTTAAGCGATTTCGCCTTCGCTTTGGGCGGAGTTTTTCCTTTTGATGCCGCTGTCCTTGGCTCTGCATGGAAAATGCTATATGAATCGGAATCCGCATATCCACGCAGGACTCACAGGACTCGCTGGAGTCCTGCTCCCCCGTGACAAACCGTGGCAAATGGCGGCGAAGAGAGAGGGTAGCTAGGTAACCGTAAAATAGAATGCGGGATCTGGGGTGTAGGTGTGGGTGTGGGAGTGTAAGGCAAGAATTGCAATAAAACATAAAATTGCTGACTTCAATTCGTTTGCCATTTAGGTTTCGTTTTCCCTTTTTTTCCTCCATGCCCATCTGGGCCATTGTGTGTGCGTGGGCGTGGGTGGAAAAGTGGTGTGTGCTTGGGTGTGTGGCAACCTGCGTTCGCCCCTTTATATATTTTATTAGGTTTTATTTGATTTACACTTGTTTTGTGCTGAAAGCACTTCGCCCCTGAGCCCAGAGCCCTCAGCCCTCAGCATGTGTGTTTGCGCGCCTGGGAGGAAGAGGCATAAAAGGAGTGAAAGGAAGGGCGGTGGGTGAACAAGGAAAAGCATCCCATTTCGTGTTGGAAATTTTCTAGAAATAGAAGATTTCCATATAAAAATGACAGCCTATAAAATAGTACGAAAGAAATTAGAGATGCTTTTGGAATATTAAAGATAAACGACGCTGGGTTACAAGGTAATACAATTTTAAGCGGATGTGATTTAACTTATTTGAATTTTTGATTTAAAAATGATTTCTTAGATGTGGTTTTAAATTTTAGTAAAGATTTTACTATCTTATTAAAAAATGTGAAGTATTTCCACCTGGTTCTTGGACTTGCACAAATTTGTAAGACATTTTTAACAGAGATTTTAAGTTAACTA
Organism: Drosophila triauraria; assembly: GCA_014170255.2. Lineage (NCBI taxonomy): Eukaryota > Metazoa > Arthropoda > Insecta > Diptera > Drosophilidae > Drosophila > Drosophila triauraria. The sequence goes on from CM024335.1 coordinate 11,234,010, forward strand.
AAGTTTGTAGAATTAAATTATTCCCCTTGATAATGAAACCCAGAACCAGCTTGAAAATATTAATACTCATTACTCCTTTATTGGCCAAGTTTCTCATATAGAAATAAAGTGTGCAGCAATCTACTTTCACTTGGTAAAAGGACTCCTTTCTGTCAAGTCATAAGTGCAAATATCCTTCTTCGTTATATAGTGCTCTGCCTTTCCTGTTCGAAAAGTGGAAATCCTTTCTGCCGCTGCCAGCTAAAGCACAATTAATTAAGCACGCACAGTGGGAGCACAAAGATTTTAATTAAAAATTTTGCTGAAGCTGCACAAGTGTCCTCCGCCGCCGCCTGCCCAGTGTCCTGCTCTCACCTACCATCCTTTGTCGATTCGGTTCGGTTCTGGGTTTCCCGTGTTGCACTTTGTTTCATTATTTCATTACATGCCTGAGCGGCAATTGTAAGGCTTTCAATTTAAGCCGAAAACTGATGAACGGCCATTGGTAATTGCCAATTGACAATTGTCGATTGGCCATATTGATGATGCACCTGCCATCCGGCATCCTGCATCCTCCATCCTCCATCCCTTGCCACCCTTGACACACTGCACTGTGGCTGTGATATTTAGCTTTTCGCTCTACTTCCCGTGAGAGATAACCTTTATCAACTTACCTGAAGTCAGGGGTGACTCAGCGGGGATTTCTAAAGAGCCAAAGAGCTGCCTGCGGGCCTTAAGGTGTTAATGAAGGCGATAAGATCCAAATTAGAATATTCATAATTCATGGTGTTTGCGGGGCGCTTTCAATGCGAGCTGCTCTTTGCCGGCCAAGTTTGTTTAGTCCTAGAGGCCAGCACGCCTTATACCCCTCAAAACTTAAATCGATTGTGGGACTCTTGCTTATATTTTATTAATTTTTTATATATTTAATAAGAGTATGATGTAAAAAGGCTAAATAATTGGTTATTTAACAAGTTATTAAAGAAAATGTCGGTCCACAAAATATTTTTAGCTGAGAGGTTTCACAAATAAGGATAAGAGGGCTTAAATAATACCTTTTCAAAGTTCCCTGCTTAAATAGGTGCTTTTTTGGTACTCTTAATACCTTCAATAATATTTAAATTTATGAATAAAATCTATAAGAGAACTTCATCATGCTATAACCACACAATGGCTTATAACCAAACTTTGACAGAGTAAGTATGGAAAACTACAGCCCCTGTTCAGCTTCCCCTGCTCTGAGGACACTTTCCTCGCCGCCCCTTCAACACCTGTGTTTGCTTTTCAGCTTAGCGCCAGCAGCCCCAAAGACAAAAACAGCTTCACACGCTCGACTCCTGTCCGTGTCCGTGTCCGGATCCATTCTCCGTGCTCCGTGCTCCATCCTCCACGCTGGTTATGCTCACGAGCACGATGGGGTCCGCAGGTATTAAGGTCAGAGGTATAAAACATGCAAAGCTGCCGGCCAGCCTCACCTCGAATCCTCGAATCCCGGCCAGAGGGCAGAAAACGCAGGCAGTCCATCACAAAAACAAACACACGTCGGAGTGTTAACTCGGACTCCGAATCCAGCTACGCTTTTAGCCCGGATCCGAGGCTCTGCTCTGCTGCTGAATCATGGTTTTACAGTGCAGTGTCGCAGTTTTATAGTTCCGTAAACAGGAATACCAAGGGTTTAGATAGTAAAGGACTGCAGTCCTTTGGCATTTGAATATGATGTGGGTTTTTAAGGAAAGAATATAAATATAGTATTTGAGGAATTTGTTATAGTGTGACTTAGTTTTATATCTTCAATTAATTTGAGAAATTAATAAAAAGAGATGTAATGTATTCTATTCATTTCAGTCATTGTAAACCCTTTTTCTAGGGTCTTATAGTAAAAAAAGACTTAAAAATATCTATAAAAATGGCCTAAAAGTATGCAAAGCTATAAATTTTTAGCTTAAATTCGAGTCTTAAAAGACTTTTCCTTATTAAAATAAATTATTTTCAAAACAAGTTACCATTTTACTTAAATTCTGTTTAAAATATTTTAAATACATTCCAGATACAATCTTGATTTGCTGTTTTCTACCCTAACCTTACCCAGAGCCAACCCTTTTTTTCCCTCCCCAAAGGAATCTTATCTGCTTCACGCAATCGACTTTGAAGAACATAATTAAATACCGCACCCAATTTTGCCAGCCAGGCAGCCTTGACCTGGCCCCAGTATCTTGGCAGTGACTGTACTCTGCGGAATTTATCCCATGTTGCGCCCATAAATATGCTACACTCCGAGCGCCTCATCCTCGGACTTTGATGTTCTCGCTGCGAGGCAGAGGCGGAGGCGGAGGGAGGGGCGAAGCAGTTTAGACGGACGTACTCCCTTGTCATTTGCGGTTGCTCTGGTTTCCGGTTAACACGCACACACACTACCACGAATGTGCATATGAAAGTGTGCTCGTGTTGTGTAGCGTGTGTGTAGCGTGTGTAGTTCAGCTTGTCTGTTTTGATCCCTTGTTAATAATATAAATGATGATTTATGACCCTCCAAGGAGGGCCAGCAGATTGCTGAGCCAGGGGTCAGCAGGGGGTCGCCAGCGGGGTCGCCAGCGGGGTCGCCAGCGGGGTCGCCAGTGGGGTCAGCAGTCCGTGAGAGACAATGGTCTAATGAATTATTGATCAACTTAAAGATGGCTCCAACTTTCAGCCTAATTGTCAATTACCCTCGGAGAGACGGGGGCCACCCCTAAATCCTGGCAGCCCGGGCCCAAGCCCGAGAAAATATTTAAAGCATTTGCCGGCACATTAAAATCGAATTTTGCATAGCAAAACATGGCAAAAAACAAAATAATAAAAAATGGAAACCACACTGAGAGGGCGAGAGCTTCTCGAAGAGCATAAAAAAGAAGCCACAGGGCTCGGGCTCAGCTCCAGCTCGGTTCTGTGACCCACAGCAGCGCAGAGACAGCCGCCATGGCAATGGCAACGGCAACAAAAACAACGAAAATTTATGCAAACGAATTAAATTGGCAGGCTGGCAGGAAGCCAGGACGAAGCGAAACCAGAAACAGGACTAGGATCAGCGCCACCCCCCGCTGATTGCGCCTGCCCGAGCATAATGATATAATACATTATTTTTCCAAATTTAAATATTTGCCCGCGCGCGCTCACCTTTGCCAGGCCAGAAAAAACAATCCACTTACAGCCGATAAGCGAGGACACGGAGACCCTCCCCCGAAGGCTAACTTTGGCAATTATAGCCCAGAGCGAGCCCCAAATCGAATCCCGAACACGGCTCCTAATTGGTATGCCCCCCGAGTTCACATCGTTTACGGCGTTGGTGGCCTGCTTATGAAATTGAAAATTGCACAGAGCGACAATAACTCATTTCCACGCACATATAACGATTCTTCTACCTCCACACTGTATCCACATATAGCGGGCAGCATAGGCCATATCATAAGTCAGAGTCAGAGTCAGCCCAGAAATATAACAACAGGCGACGCATGCCAGGCACATATATCATGCTGCCAGTTGAGTGTGAATCCGAATTGGAGCCTGGACTGAAGCCTGCATGCAGCGAAATAAAAATAAACAATCGAGAGGGTGAGGGGGAGGGCGCAGAAAAACAAAAAAAAAAAAATAACAAACAAACATCTGACTTCACAAGAAAAATGACACACTTTGGAAAAAACTGGGTCTATATATTTTAACTTGAAATGTAGAGAAGAAGCGAAAATGCATACTTCAAATAATAAATAAAATATTTTAAGCAATTAATGGAGCTTAAGGTATGATTAAATAACTAACATATCAAAGACAGTTTCCTTTAAGATTATGGAAAGTAGGTAAGAAAACTCTCTTTTAAGCACTAAGAAAACCTTGTGAAGACAATAGTGTCTCCCTAAAATTTTAAGTAATTCGTTTTTAAACCTTTCCTTATAATTTTTAGATTTTTTCGGGGATACCTATGTTTAAATTATTATAATTAGTTAAATTACATTTATATAAAATTTATTTTCCACCACTTTCTATCTATGTTAATATATATTATTTATTTATTAATTAGCTTAAACATTTTTTTTTGTCTCCAATTTCCCCTCATCATATTTTTCCCGTGCCAAGGTATTCGAATTGATAAATACCCTTGTGATTGGATGTCCCCGACATCTGCAGGAATGTGTTCCTTTTGTATGATTATGATGGGGTCTGGCGGAAGTCCCATAGACGAAGCTATTTCTGAGAGCCAGAAACCAGAGGCGACGGGCGAGAAGTCCACGGCGAGAAGTTCAGGAATGAATGAATGAATGGATGAGTGACAGGGAAGTAGCCCGCTGAGCCGTCTCGCTACCGAGCTGGCATTGTTGGCAACATGGCCTGGTGCCTGGTGTGTGTGTGTCCTTAGGCCAATGCATTTGACTGTGTTTGTGGGCCCAAACAATGGAGTGCGCGCGTGTTGTGTCCGTGTGCGTGTCGTTGTCTTGACTTCCCGGGGAATTGTTGCTGCCGTGTTCCCATTTACATGGCCTCCTTCCGCTGAAACCCACCGGCTCCCGCTGCTCCCTCGGCCGCTGCTGCTTCTTGCGGCGGGCCCATAACACGGTTATTGCATTAAGTAAAGTTGTAGCCTAGATTTGAATGGCACACGGCCTCCGCCTCCATCCTCCTCCAGCCTTGTCCCCCATTCCCCAGGACCTTCGCTTTGTTTAAACATTCAACGTTCATTATTCCTCCTTCGGCAGGCTTTTCCCTCTCTTCGTCGCTTTTCCTTTCCATTCTCCTCAGCCTCCCCCCCAGCGAACGCCCGCTGCTGCATATTTAATAAAGTTTTCAGTTAATTTTCATCATTCGCATTATTTTCGCGGCACATGCGTGTTAACAATTTATTCCTCGGCGCCATCCATTCATCTTTTTTTTGGCTCGCAGCTTCCTAAATATTTATGAGCCAGCTTGGCTCTACGGCGGGGTAAATGTTTAAAGCGAAATATTCGGCCAGCGGAGCTTTAAAGGTTTATTAACTCGTTTAAAGCAGAAATTAATTATGTAGGGGGAGGAAAAATGTTTAAAAACATTTTAATTTATTTAATTTGTTTATTAAATCGTATAAGGCATTAACTGTGATTAATTATATCTCAATTTTTACACAAAATAAAGCTTTAAAGCTAATTTAAGAAGCAAATAATTATTTAGGGAGTGAAAAAAGGTATGTACACTTTTCATTATATTTTCATTATTTATTAAAAAATTTTATTTATATTCTTCTCTGAATATTTTAATATTCTTTTTATTTTACAAGTAAATAAAATACTTCAGCGGAAAATGGGTTAAAGTCTAGCCGGATATAAACGATTTCCGATGTCTGGCTCTATTATAGTTTGACACACGCTTAATCCGCTGGCAGATAATGCGATAATAATAATAATTTGATAGTCTGCCATAATACAATTAAAAGTGACAATCTGCCGAGCTCGCGGCTAAAGTGCTTTAATGGGCGCTGGCGGAGGAGGATATGGGATTTCCCAGGGATGTGGAGCAAGCATCCTCCATGTATGGGGGGCCAGGACACGACAAAGTCATCCCGGGCTTTGACATTAACAAGCGAATCCTGCATTGTTGCTGCCCCGATAAATCCCCGAATTCCAAAACGAATGTGGAGCCCTGGAGTACCGAGTCCAGAGTCCCCAGTCCCGACTCCCAATGCCATTGAACACTACGGAACGGAACGTGTTCTCCGGATCAAATGTGTGAGTGGGTGTGTGCCCGGAAAGAGCGAAAAACGAAAACAATGTCAAACACATCAAAGTCAAGCAGCGATTTTCCATCGGCAACCAAGCGACCGCCGACCGACCCTCCTATGCAAATGGCAGGCAAATCAACTGAAAAATCACAACAAAAAGTGCCCCAAAAAAATATGTATATCCAGATCCAGCAGATATATGCAAAAAGGGAGCGATGGCGGAACAGTAGAAAAGTAAAAGGGAAAAAAGCACGAAGGCAGCGCGGAAAAAGTGCAGTTTTGGCAAAAATGGAAAACGATGTCAAATGCAAATTGACAGCTTTCAATATCAATTCCAAAACAATCGGCGAACTGCACGCGAGGGAAATGAAATGCCGGCTAGCAAAGCGAAAAGTAAAATCAATTTTCCCTGTCACGCGAGAAGACATCTATTTTTCCGGCATTTTCACTAACTGCTCGTCGTCGCTCGTCGTCGTCGTCGGGCAACACTTGAACTTCATTCGATTGAAGCCATTCAAATGCAATCAAACGGCTTGACAGGTTAAATTAATTAAACCGGATTTATGTGTGTGAATGCTGGACGACGAGGTCCTTTGGTCTTTGGTTCCTGGCTCTTGGCTTGCTCGATCCTGGGTATACTTTGGTTTGGGGTTGTTTTGCTTTTGATGCGGTTTCCATTCGTCTTAGTCGCATTCCCCGGATGCCAAGCCAGGACATCAACATCATCATCGTCCTGGGGGCCGGGATGTGTGTTCGGGTGTGTGGTTTAGGTGCATTTCGCAAATTGCCCTTGCGGTGAGCTCTGGTCCATCACTGTTTGTCAATGGAATAAGTATTTAATCGCAAAATGAGTAATTTGCATAAATTAACTCAACTCCGGCTGCAACTAGCCTTTGCCAGCGATAAGGATGTATCAGCATTTAGCCTCGCTTTTCCCCTGGGAAATCGCCTCCACCTCGTTATCTCGGCATTCGCCAGACCGACTCCGACTCCGGCTCAAGTCGATAAAATTGCGCAACTTTGCTGCATTTCAACGGCAAATTATTGGGCCCAGGCCTGGCGAAGGGTTCGCAGCTGGGAAAGCTGGGAAGAGAGCAGAGGAAAATCGGACGGACGTAGGACGTAGACCGAGGAAATATAATGCGAAGGGGCATAAATTCAGGGCATAAATTTCAATGCCCCTTGTGTGCGCATTTTTCTTATCGCCAGGAAATTCCATGTAAGAGTTTGCAGACGAATCGAATCGAATGGCATCGATCGGGGGGAAATGGCAACTTTATGAAAATTATGAGGGACAGAGTATTGATTTTTTTCTCCTCTACTTTTTTTTTCTTTTTCTGCCAAGTTCAGGGCGGAAAGTCAGCCGTAGATTTGTAATTACGGGATTAGTGCGGGGCTCATCTTCGATTGGCAATGCCAACATTTGCTTTCCTGTCCAAACACAGACGACCACGACACGTGACCAGCTCTGGAAGGGAACTAATTTGCAATTAGATATGTTTTCCCAAGCTCCCAGCCCCTTTGAGTTAGCGCCTTTGAAGTGGATGATGTATTCAGTGGGGCGCAAGAATTATGACTCCCCTCAAAGCATGACTTTGGCCCGTGGCCATCAATTTGTTAACAAATCTCAAAAACAAATCATCAAACGCATCAGCTCACGCGATTTAAATGAAGTGGCCGCAGTTTTTAAAGCTCTCTGAAGAGCGGGGGTGCCTGTGCCTGGGTGAGATATGGCCGGCACTCGGAAAACTCTGCTTTCCAACCGACTGAGCCTGAGTTTCCAGAGAGACGACGCAGCAGCCAGCCATGACGAATGCGGGAATTTGGGCCGCTACTCTCTGCCACTGACGACTTCCGTTGCTCTTCTTGTTTGTTGTTTTTCCTTTTCTTTTTTCATGGAAAACTTGGCTGCCTTTGAGGGGTTCTTGTATCGCTGTTATTCTTTATAATTGCGCATATGACCCTGTTTAATACAGTTCGCTGAGCAATTTGCCAGCCGAATCTGCTTAACTTGGCCCTCTGTCTTTCGTCTTGGCCTTCTCTCGCTGGGGGTTGGGCAGTTGTGGGCCAGTGGGTCGCCGCCTTCAGTGACAATTGATGGCTAAATAAATGGTAATTAACTGACACTGATGTAGCGGACTTTGGAGTGGCAAACTATGTTTGCAGTTTTGGGGCCATAAATCAAAGGCATCGGTGGTCTATCCGTCACTTTGGCGGGCCCATTTGATAAAAGCCATGGCTTTGACACAGGTGTGTGTATTGTGGGTTCTTTCGATATTTCCCAATAAAGAATTTAGGAGTATTTCTGCAGAGCAAAAAAATATCAAATACATTATTAACCAAGTCTTAAGTATCGTTGTTTGAGAGGAGAGCCATTTTTGACACAGGTGTGTATTGATGGCGTTCGAGTTTAGCGCAATATTTTAGTGGTTTTATTACAGAGAACGAAATAGTATTTTAAATCAGTTGTGTTAGTGCTAAAACATAATTGCAATAATAATTAATATTAAGATCTGTATAATTATTAACATCATATAAATAAAGGAAGACATGCTTAGAAACTTGTATGCTGTCCAGAAATATTCGGCATAATATTTCATTCACAATTCCTAAACAAAAACAATACACTGCATACTTTTATACACTTTAAAAAATAATTTAAAACCAGTAATGATTTTTTTGTTCACTAATTAATTTAGAAAACCTTTCAAATTCCTCACCTTACCGCAGCCACATTTTTCTCCGTGTGTCCTTGGCTCCATTTTAATCTGGTAAGTGAATGTGTCAACTTTTTCTCACTTTGTTTGTTTGCCCTGCACCACGCACACACACACACCCCGGGGACACACACCATCTCTCGCACAACAAAGGCAGCCAACAATGGGTCTCATTTGGGTTGTTTTTCTCGGCTCACAACGTTCTATTATTCATTTCAATTTGCGTGTGAGTGAGTCAAGGGGGCGTCCGAATGAAAGTCCTTCAAAGGTACGGGTAGATTTTTCATCAGAGTTCATAGTCCAGCCCACAAAGGTCAGTGAAAGTTTGTTATTCTTTTTATTTATTTTTTTTTGTCCGCTCGTTTATTAGATTGTCAGCCCTCGACCAGCGCCGAGCTGAGCTGACACATCAAAAACTTGCCAGCGGCGGCGGCTGCTCCTGACAAGTCGATGTGAAGTGGCATCGATGCCCGGGGCCAAGGGGATTGGCGGAAACTGAAACTGAAACTGGGAGTTCGAGAGCTGGGAGCTCGGAACTCATAAACACGACAAAGTTTCACTGGCCCTGTCGAAGCTGATCCGCAAAAAGGGGGTTCATTATGGGGCCAGTGCTGGTCATTTGTTTTAAGCTGAAGAAAAATGTAGCAGGGTTTTGTAAGGAAATCTTGTTGTTTTTTTAAGATATGGATATGGTGTCTTCTTTAGAAAATTGTATAAAATGTAGACAACTTATCCTTAGAACCATTATAATATTCGGTTTTAAAAACAACAAATATTAAAACTGATTTATAAATTATTGACAGCCATATTTGCCCTCTTTTTTAAATTTTCCCTCTCCATTTCTTCTTTTGTTTTTTGTACAGACTTTACCTGTTTTGGATATTACTTTCTTGGCACCACTGATTATGGCCAACTAGCTGCTGGCCACAGGGCCCTTCCTTGACAGATCCAACCCCTCAAAATACATAAGCTTAGTTTCCTTTTTGGGGTCGCGTGTAGCTCATAAAACTTGTATACAATATATATACAATATAGGAACAGGCGAGTGACGTGGAAAAGGACTGCCAGCTAATGTCTTTCTAATGGTTATCCTGCTTGGGTTGACTGCTGCCCATCAATTGTGGGCAAGTAAATATTTTGTTAACATAATTGCATAAATCACAGTCAATTTTTCATATCGTGCGATAATTTCTGGCCCCTGCCACCCGCGCGCACACACACGCTTGGCTCCCTCGCTGAACATTGACTGGCGGCGCTATGGTAATGATGGCGGTTGGGTAAATAAACTGTCAGTTTGCATGACTGCTGCCATCACTCATATGCCCTGCCTGCCGGGCTGCCAGGCTGCCGCGCTGAGATTGTGCCACGCTCGTACGCACTTGTGGCAAACAGCAGAGGGCCGCAGCCAGACAACAAATGAAGTTTGGCGCTTCCGTTTCCGCTCCCCCGACTGGGGTCATATGCAGTCATAATGAAGACATTTCCGGCTCATTGAACGCCAAAGCAACAGCAGCAGCAACAGCAGCAACAACTCGACCTAATGAAGCCATAAGCCCCGCTGGAACTGTGCGGGGTAATTGCCACTCAGTTCAGTGCATATTCAAATATTCGTGGTTACTTTTTGGCAATCGGCAGCTTAACAGTTGAGTTGATTCCTCATCACTAAATGGTAATTGCTTACCGGGTGACAATGGCTCTGATATATCCAATCAAGATAACGCCCCTTGAAACAAAGATAAAAATAGCAAGCAAATTTAAAAACTTTGTAAGGTGCTTTAATTTAATTTTGCGTGCCTTTTTGTGTAACAAACCAAGGCAAACGACATTAAAATATATCAGACTATATCCATCTATGAAATCTTTACAGAAATGAGCCCTTTAACTTACTTACTTAAGTTTTCTTCTTGCGATCGGATCTGCGCAAATCCAAAGGTTGATCTCTCAAAGTTTTCCCTCAAGACGTTCCACTTTATAGATCAGTTTTGAAGGACTATGCATGAGAGAGTTTAACTTGAATTCGCTGAAAGAGCTGTTAAAGCTACCCGATATGAGAACAAAGTGGTGCTTCCATCATTGCAGATTCGTTAAACAAAGCATAATCTTCGGGAACAAGTACATCGGAAAGCATAAGCTTGGAATGAAGGCCAAAAGATTTACCATAACTAGTTGGCAATAAATTCAAACTTAAACACAAATCTGTGCTGAGAAATGTACAGTGTTCCATGTTTTGGCAACTCCTTGATGGGATGCATGTGGAATTAACGAGAAACCAATGAAAGGGAGGCTATTTTCAGACATATCCGATCGGAATAATTGGCATCGCCACCGTCACCGCCGCTGATTTCGTATGCAGATTGAAAAGTGTTCGATGCATACCCGCCGGACTCACTTCGCAGACAATTGCTGCAATTCCGGGGAGGACAGACAATAAATATCTGCTCCGGCTCCGGCTCCGGCTTCCGGCGGGAAGCACTTTAAAATTGATTCTGCTGAGCTCTCCTCTAAGCGCTCCCCAGTGCGGCTACCTATTTGGGCTGCCTGCCACCACTCAGCCCAAGTTGGTCATGTCCTGGGCCAAACAAGACACGACAAATTGCCGGGAGAATGCCTTGGAAAGTGCCCCCCAAAAACAGGGAATGAGGTGGCTGGGAAAAAAGCCTGAGCCTGGGAAAACTTATGCGCATTGGGCACAAGTCAAATTGCATTTAAAGTGACAAATGTGCGCCGGGCTGGCACAAGTTGAACCAAGACATATAGTGTGTGGGAGTGGACCGTGTATGGGGGACAGAAATTGACCAAACACGTGCTAAAAATATTTCCTTGGCAAACAAAAACCAAATGCCAGTTAACTTCCTTTCTTCATTCATTTCGTTTGGGGCAAAACAAGGAGCAGGAAAAGCCAGGGGAACCGAAGCCAGAAGGAAGCGAAAGCATTTTTCATGCTTTGGTCAGCTACGCCCCTCGCTAAGGGGGGGCATAGGGGGCGTGGCTGGCAGTGCTGCTGACCCGGCATTAGAATTTATCGCTGTCAGCACTCTGCGGCTGCTCCTACTCCTTGTGCTTGTTTTTTCCCTGCATTTTTCCAGCAGCAGGAAAAACTGTCGCTCCATGTGGTATCCGAAATGTGGGCGGTATCGAACCGCCCTGCCTGTGACATGTGAGTTGGGGAATTCGGGGCGAGTGGTAAAAAGCAGAAAGCCAGCAGGACCCAGGACCTGGTCGAGCACCTTGGGCCGCTTGATTAATGGCCTTCTTCTTGGCCTGTCTGTCAGCGAGATCCATTTGGGGCGACATTGATAAGGCGCGGCAGCTTAAAGCCAACTTGCCGCGTAAGTATCCGCATTAAGCACCAATTAGTTGCTGGGAATCCCCTCTCTCTCCTGCGTCTCGGTTGTGCGGCCACATAACTTGGCTTATTAACAGTGCGTGCAGCGTGTTCTGGCAATTGTTATTGTTATTGCCAACCAAAAAGTTGCACACAATACAAAATGCAGCAAGCAAGGACCTGCCAGCGGATGAAGAGCCAAAATGATGCTGGAAATTAACTCAGAAATCTGTTGTGAGCTCATTGTCAGCAGCCGACAAAGTTTTCTTGGGCACGAAAGTTGGCCCAGCTTTTGCAACTTTGCGAATGCAAAAACTTTTCGGTTTCGGCGAGAATTACAATCGTGATAAAAATTATGAAAATATTTGGAGTGCTCAAGTTTTTGAGCGACAACTTGGCGTTGGCGTGGCTGCCTTGCAAATCAAATCCAATTAAATTACACAAAATGCGCTGAAATAGGAAAATGCTGTTTTTCCCCATCGGCTCTCCGCCATTAAATTAATATTTTCCAGAGAGAGAGAGAGAGAAAAGCTGAAAGAGCAGTCTCGCTATGCAGAGCAGCATTTCCACCTGCCATGCCAGTCCGGGGAATGTTCAATGGAAAAACTTTTGTAATCAAACTATTTGAATTGAACAAGCACTCGCACACACACACGGAGTGGCACAACTATTTTGTATTGAGAGAGAGAAACTCATAAATCTAAAAAGAAAACTATTGCAGGCGGGACAGAAACTGGGCCGGAAAATCGGAAAATCGAAGGCAGGGCAAGGGGAAACAATGCCCAAGTTATTTACTTATTTATGCAGCGTACATATTGGAACTCTGGGACTTGCAGCTGTCTCTCTTCCCGCTGAAGCGAGTCCTTGGAAAAGCGGAAAAGACAGAGCTCAAGAGGACCAGAGGACGAACGCACTTAGCGGGCAATTAGAAAAGTTCTCGAGGAAATCTCAGCTCAGCTCGAGATCAGGCTGCCAGACTGCCAGACTGACTGAATGAATGAATGGTTGAGTGTCTGTCGCAATATTTAAGCGTCGGCTGTAAATATTTGATGCCTAATTGAATCATTCATTCGGCTGCCGTTGCTCATTGCCCCGCCCATCCCTAACCCGCCTCGAACGAGTTGATATTTGAATAAATTTGAAATTCTGCTGAGTCTGTGCCGGTGCCTGTGCCTGTGCCTGCGCCTGGGCTGGCACCCATTGCAATTTTGCCAGCTCGGCAGCTCTGCATCGGATGCATCCCTCCATCCCTGCCTCTGGCTGGGGGCGTGGCATTGACTTGGCGTGGCATACTTTGCGGTGCATTATGCGGCGAAACGAGAGAATTGTGCAAATTAGCGGAGCGCGTTTGCACTTGCTGCCTGCTCCGCCACTCGGCACTTATCAATATTTGCACTTCAATTAGTGACGATATGACAAACAGTGCTTACACATCCGCGCATTTTCAGGCGAATATATAGAGCACGATGTTCGATTAGTCAATTGGCTGGGCGATGCACAGAGGGAAAGTACTTGATAGAAGGTCTTTAATCAAATTTGAATGCTTTGGAGTCTGGTATGAATATCTTATTGAAAATTTAAGAGTCTACAGAGGACTTTAAAGATAAACATAAATAAAGAAATTTGAGGATTTCCGGTAATATTTAAGGGGTTATGCCAGCCTAGACTTTTTTTAAAATCAATCTTATAGTTTTGTTATCACATTTAAGATTAGTTTAACCCTTGCTAAAATTAGTTCAGAAGTTGTAACGATTTGAAGTGAGCGCTCTTGCATACTCCCGAAATGTTTTTTTCGAAACCACGTTTTCCAAAATGGTGAACACGATATCCCAAAATCTACTGGGCCGATTTGGGTACAACTTTTTCCACATATTCTTAAATGTACTCGCTATGGTGCATCATTTTTTGGTTAAGGATCTCGTTTTAAAGTTATGCATTTTATACCCGGTACCCATAGGGTACAAGGGTATTATAAGTTGGTGCCAACCGAGAATGTATGTAACAGGCAGAAGGAGAAATCTCCGACCCTACAAAGTATATATATTCTTGATCAGCGTCACTAGCCGAGTCGATCTAGCCATGTCCGTCTGTCCGTCTGTCTGTCCGTGTGAAACAACAGATCTCAGAGACTATAAGAACTAGAGTTACCAAATTTGGTGACAATATTGGAGTCTGTTGCACGCAGATCAAGTTTGTTTTCAAATTTGGCCACGCCCACTTCCGCCCCTGAAAATCATAAAAAACGGTATATAAGCCATATGCGTGACTTTCGGCGTAAAGTAAATAGATACTCTTAATAAGTAGGCAATCATGGACGTGTTCTGAAAATTTGAGTAAAATCGGATGATAAACATAGAAGTTCTTAAACAATAAAGTTTCTGGGTAAACTGCTTGAGAGAGAGAGAGAGAGAGCGCACGTGCGTGTTGCTCAACATGTTCCTAGCAGCATTTGTCTTTGTTGGGTGTTGCTCAGCATGTTCCTAGCAACATTTGTCGCTTTTGAGTGTTGCTTAACATTATTCTAGCAATGTTTGTCTTCATTTGTCAAAATTTCCTTCCTTCCTATGATGCACCATAGCCAGTACATTTCTAAACAAGAAAATATTGTGCCTGGAATTTTCCAGCTTACCTTACCAATTCACAAATATTTTAAAAAAAGCGTTCATACCTCCAACATTTTGAAATTATTTCAAAATTTTTTTAATTGCTTTTTTTTAACATGTACAATGTACAATTTTTGCTTATTTTAACCTATAGGCTCTATAGAACATTTTGGGTCTTTTATACATATACATATTTAAATTTTTTTCGGCCGCGAGGGTGGCGTAACCCCCAACGAGGTCCAACAAGTTCCAACGAGTCAGATGGTGCTCTTTGGTGTGACTTAATAGTGTCTAAAAGCCATTTACGATGGTAGGCAATACTGGAATAGGCTCTAGGACCATCGCAGTTTTCCTTTTGGAATGTAGAGTCAACTCCGACCAATATGTTATTAACGACTAAAGGTCCACCGTTGTCTCTATGGCATGGTCCTCGCAATCCAGCGCAAATGTGATCCTTTTTTATCCAAGGGAACAATTTCCTACAATTTTTTTCGCTTTCAATAATCATGTATACGCCTTGCAGATTTTCTGGGTTGTCTGGTTGCGTTGAAAAACCACCAATATTGGTTTGTCCCCAGCCAGTTGCTATAGCAACGCTTCCTGCGGCAGGATCCTTTGTAGCCAAAGGGATTGCCTTTATTTTGCTGCTGAATTGAAATGGATTCCTTAATTTCATGATGCCAATGTTGTTTAAGACTTGCGGTTTGTTGAATTTAAAATCGGGGTGGTGCCACATCCCTGACACTGCAGAAAGACTTTCTTCGGAATATGGGTAATCGGATCCGGCGGAAATAAGCAAGTCCGTGTTATAATAATAATGATATGTTATTCCAGCACTTGTAATATTCCACCATACGAAGCAGAAGGCAGCCGTAATGACAATCGATGCGCTGTAGATGGAAGCACCACAGTGATAAATACCAGCCGCAGACACGGACACCTGCCAGGGAGCCTTCTCGATGTCCCAATTATATCCTGCGACTATGCGTTGCCAGTTATTCAGTGGTATGCCACTTCCCTCACACTGCAAGCCGGCTGCCAAAATCAGAAGAAAATGTCTGCTGTTCATCTTGCCTTTCTGGATAGAACTGAAGATCGCAATGGCTGATGTAAGAGTAGTCATGAGAAGCAAAGTGTAAGATCAAAAGGTCTGAGCGAAACGAGATGCATTATAAATGTTGAGCAAAGCGAGTTGCATGGCTACTCTACCCTTGAAGGGTATTATAATTTTAGTCTGGCGTTTACGCAGTTTATTGCCTTTCAAAGTTGTTCGAACAGTTCAAAGTTAAGGCAAACCCTTAGACTATAAAAATCTAAAATTCATTCAAACATAAATCAATATCAACACTCAATAATATTTATTATTTCCTCTTAAATTACACCTCGTACATACATTTTGCATCCAGGACTCGTTCACTGCGTAGCAAACTTCTGACTAAAATCATAGCACCCTTGGCAAGGGTATACAAAGTTATCTAGTTTCTAATTTGGCATGCTAGTATTTAAGTATTTAGTTTCAAGGCTATATATTTTGCAGTTTAACGCGTTAACCTTTAAGATTGTGGAACGTATTTAATTAAGATTTTGTTGTTAAGCCAGGGAGCCATATGTTATGCAATAGGCAAGTATATATATCCTTGATCAGCATCTCCAGACGATTCGATCTACCCATGTACGTTTGTCCTTCGGCTTAGCTAAGTTTCTTCCTTTCCTTTTTCTTATTTTACTTAAAAAAAAACCAAACCTAAAAGTTTGTACCTTTCTTGATATTAATTGAAAATCAATTTTAATGATATTTTTCTCTGCGTGTGTCCAGTGAATTGCAGCTAGAGATTTCTCATAATTCACATTTTTATTGCCGGCCGGATGGTCGAAACTTTGGCCATTTCCTAAGCGCCTCTGAGCTGCAAAAGTAACAAGTTTTTTGGGTCCTGCTTTTGTCCAAGCTCATTACCGTATTGCGTTTGGACTCCTGCTGCTCCTGCCGCAGCTCGTGCCACTCCAGCAGCCTGCCACTTGCCGCTGGCTGCTTGTTTGTGCCGCAAATGAACGGAAATGGTGAAACTTTTAATTGAAACCATAAATTTTGCGTGGTTTCTGTGCCCACGGAATTTGTCGGCCCCCTCTTCACCCATATTATTGTATATAGAGTATAGCCTTCCTTCCAGAGCCACCTTAACCTGGTGGAAAAGTGCAATTAGCGCTGGTCTGGAAGAGGGAAACCCCAGGCCTGCACTTTTGACCAGGTAAGATGGCCCAATTGCCCAGAAACTTAGCCAGAGATTCCCCCACAGCAGCATCGCTTGACACATTCGACGGTGTATTTGTGGACCGGAAATGGCGAATGATTAAAATGGGCGTGCCATAATTTCCGCTCAGCTCCGGCAAACGGGAAATTGTCGAGAGCGATGGCAGCTTCACTACCTAATTGAAAGGGACGAAGCCACTGAAGAGATGCTGCCGGCTCCCACAACAAGTTGTTGCCGCAGATTCGTATCAGTCATCCAACTTCAGCTCCAGCTCCAGCTCCCGTTCGACGTTCGCATTTCAAAATTCAATTTCCTGCACTTAAATGGCTTTCCAGTTGCTTGGGAGACAGCCTTCATGCATTGGCACTTGCCATTGAGTCGCCTGATTGATAGCAAATGGGGCCGCAGGGCAAAGCCAATTTATTTCAAATAATTTGTAACTCATAGACACATGCGTCGGCATTTTAATTTAATTAGATTTAACGCGAAATTACTATGTGTAAATTGATACCGACAGCTGAGAGTGGTAGAGCGCCGGATTAGTTTATTAGGTCATTGATAAGAGAATTTTAATTACGAAAATATAAGCTTATATTTAGGCATATGATAATTAAAGAGAATTTTAATTACGAAAATATAAGCTTATAAATATTTAAAAATATAAGCTTATGAATTATTCAGAAGTATATATATTTATTAAAATCTGTGAGACTGTATAGGGATTAAAGAGAATTAGTTTGGTAATTGGTTTATTTTTGCCAAGAATTGTACATATAATATGTGCAAAAACCAATTACTTTGTATTTTTGCTTGAATAAATATTTTTTAAGCTGTCTAAATATAAGAACAACCGGGCTCTATAAGCTTCTTATATAAAAAATATTCTAATATCCTACAAAAATGTTGTGCAATCCCTTTAAATTGCAAGAACTCTCTCCAGTCTTCATTAAAATTCCCTATTTAGTTCAACTTTCAACTGCTAACTCCAACCGGGAGTCGCAGCGAGAATATTTGGGTCTGGCTAATATTTCAAATGTCTGTCGCGCCCCTCCTGTGTGCCTCAGTTTTTGTGTGCCACTTTCGATATTGATTTTGTTTGGCATAAATATGCTATGTTTGCTCATTTTTGTTGCCACTGTTGTGGCTGCCACTTCCACTCTGGTTACGTTTTTATTATTGCTCCATCTCTCTTTGCTCTCTTCCTTTTTTGCTCCCTTTCCGCTCCCTGTGGCAATATTTTTAATTTGCCAAATGGCACAGTCAGCCAAGTGAAAGCCATACCTATGCACAGGAGTAGTGGGTTGTGAGTGTGTGGCATGTGGAAAAAGGGAAACCACAGCAGGAATTTTAATAATTCTAATGCGAGCTTGGCGAGTTATGCACGGAAATCGATACCCCTTGGCTTGCCAATCGAATGATTTACGGCGACAATCGAGAGCCCGAGCCCGAGCCCGTGCTGAATCCCATTTCCGTTTCCGCCGGATGCAGACAGGCAGACCGGCAGACAGCCAGTGGATCCTCCACATCATCGCGCTCATTAGCGGGAATCACACTGCGAATTTAATGCGCATAATTCATGGCATATTACCAACACTTCATTTCGGGCTCTAGCCGCTTGGCGGGCGATGTATTTTTGGCAATAAATTCGACGAGAATGCGAAAAATCTGAATGGGCGAGAGAGGACAAACTTTTGTTGCTTAAGTAAACTTGAAAAGTTTCAAGACATAAAAGTTTGTTGTGAAAGTCACACGAAAGTTGAATGCAATAAATCTGCACGTTGCCGCCGCTGCCACCAAAGCGAACCCGAACCCGAAAAAGGCATCTCTCTAAAATTGTGCAATGCGCTCTTGCCTGCTGCCTTGCTGCCTTGCTGCCGGGGCCAAATCCGTTAAAACCCGTTAGCGTTTTACCCCAAAAAATACGAAAGCATAAAAAGAATTCACTAACGGCCACTAAAAAAAAAAATAACGAAAATAATTCGAGGAGAATGAGGAAAACTTTCAGCGCATTCTTGGCTGATAAATGGGCAGTGAAATCTTGAAACACAGGCGCAGATTTCGCCCGGCACAAGTGCCATATATATATAAAATACAACTGCAATGCAGGATGGCTCTGCTCTTGACCAGAATCCTGCACTTCTGCACTTCAGAATGCCAAATGGCCGGCAGCGGGAGCTGTGCTAATTATGGCCGGGTCAAGGGGTTAAGCCCAGGTGCGTGGGAAATCGCATTTTCTTGGCAAGACCCGCCTGGCAGCTTATTAAAAGTTGGCAAACACACACACATGGCAGAGCAATCAAAAGTTGCCAGCACTGACAATTGAGTCGACATTTAAGCGGGCCCCCAGGGAGGGCTTTAATATCCACGAAGAGTAACCCAGTTAGGTGTCCTTGCGCCACATGCTAAAAGGGGGGAGAGAAAAAAATAAAGAAAATAAAGCCGGGAGCGAAAAGCCGGCTGCAGTCTTGGCCATAACTGGTGAATGAGTGGATTCGTTTGGGGCCGGCTTAAAAATGCAGTCCGGCTCGACACCGAGTCCTTTATGCCGGGGCTCTCTTTTTTATCATTATGTGGCAGTTGCGGCTTAATTGCAATGAAAGCGCACGGCTTCCTCCAGCAATTTGCAGTGCGGCCGAGACTTAATCACATGAACGACACGGCGCCACATAAACTTAATCTCTGAGCCAGGTGAGCGATGGCGATGACGGTGGCGAACTACGAAGGACCCTTTTCCGGGCCTGTTGTGAATGCATTCCTTCACACATATTTCGCCGGTGCGATGTGCTTTTCTTGATTATTATTATTATTATTATTGATGCAGCTCCTGGGTTCTCTCCTTCCCCAGGGGAAGTTTAAAGAGAGTTGCTGGTTCCTCAACTAATTAGCCTCGTTTAAGTTACAGTTTTCGAAAGTTAAACAGGCTCACAGACGCAATTAGCATGCTTACCGAGTTTATGAAAGTTTTCGCCAACACTCTTCGCCGCTTTTTGCAGCTAATTAATTTGCCTTCATTGCCGCGCGCCGAAGGAACACTTCACGGTGACAGGAGCAGTCGCAATCGCAGTGACAGTCGCAGTTGGAGTTGGTGTCGCTGAAAATTCACACCATAAGCCCATTTAGGGTAACATGCACAGCTCTTGCATTGATAATTTTTATGCGGTCCACCCTTAATTGGAAAAGTTTTCCCATTTTAATTAAAACATTTTACTTAATGCAAAATGCAGTGTAAAAACAACAACGACAAAAAACAACGGCCAAACAATGGGAAAAGTTGCGCCGTCCAATGTGCTGGACATTTTGAATGACTTTGCTTGGCCGGCCAAGTGCAACGCATCGCTCATACGCCCCGTGTGGCAGCTGATGGTTAATTATGAATTGGATGTGTGGAGTGGCAAGGTATGGCAGTGCCTATAGGAAGCTCTGCTCTGGGATGTTAGTGATTTTAAAATATATTAATTATTGAAGGATTGAATTGATAAAATAAAATAAATGTTAAAGAATATCCTTAAAACACTTGCAAATAGGAAAGAAATAAACTAAATATATTTTTAAGGCAAATCATAGACCGGATTTACCTCTTTGAGCTTTTAATACAGAAAATCATTATTCCTGTTGAGTATAATTAGGAAAATATATATTTTAAAATGAGTTTGATGGAAAGAATGCTTAAGAAATTATATAATAATATAAAAGAAGCACCTGGAGATTAATTAAATTATTTTATAATCCCAATCATAGATCTGAATTAATCTTTTTGAGTTTCTAGAACAGAAAATCATCACATTTTTGGAATTTAATCAAGATACATTTACATTTTTAAATGAGTTTCAATCCAAACTATTTCCTTTTATTATTTACCCTTTTAATTAGTTTTTTAATTAGGTCACAACCCCTGTTAGGGCTTCAATTCATCTGATTACTGATGCAAAAAATGGTTAATAGCCTCTGAGTATAATTAAGATAAATATTACTCCATCAAACCAGTTTGTTTTATTTTTAAAATGTGCAAAACTTGGCACTACAAGCCTTAATCTCACTATGCCGCCTGTAACACTCAGTAAGCTTTGCTCAGATTCAGACATGTGGCCGCATTTCAGATTCCACTCGCAGCTTATGCGATTTAGCCGACAAGACAAATAGTTCCATGTAATTTGCTTGTATGTCAAACGACTCGCATATGTCAAGTGTCAAACGCTGTCCCACAGCCATTTTTCTCCATCTCGGCCGAAGGCTCCTTTGTACTCCTTCCGCGCTGGCGTTGGCGTCGACATGTGCGAGAAGCTGGCAAAGTTTTGCCAACAATAAATTACTATTACAATGACAATTTCACCCGCAGTCGCAGTCTGAATCGCAGCGCAGCGCAGCGAGCATTTTTCACGCTTCGGTTACACTTCCGTTTCCGTTTTGGGCTTTTCCGCATGTGTGAGTGAGCCTGGCCATGGCAGATATATCACTGCGTGCGCCCTTTTTTTTGTTCAGTCATGATCAATGCTAGATCACGTCCTGATACTGAAAGAAAGCCTCTCTATCTCTATCTCTATCCAAGGCAAAAAAGGCAGCTAAAAATAAAAACAAAGTCCTGGCAGCCGGATGTCTGGATTAACACTTGAGTTCCTGAATAAAAAGGCCAAAACGGAACTGGGGAAAAGCGAAGGCAAATAAAGCAGCAGGCCAGACACATCGACTTGCGCTAGACTGGGCAAAGAAAATATTGTTCCTGCCCCTCGGCCAATGCCAATGCCGAAATGTCAAAGCTTAAAGTCGAAGCAGAGTCTCCGGGCTCGGGTCCGAGTCCGGGTCCGGGTAATTCTGTGTTTTAATCAGTCAGCCAACGTCAGAAGTAATTAAGTGGGCCTGGACTGGAGCCGGTTGCTAATTGAATGAGCTTACCTACTGCCTCGCTCTGCGTTTATTTGATTTATTAATTTGACCATTCCCCCGGTTCCGCCAGAATCGATTACCAAGGATCTGCCTTCGATTGCGGTCCTCCTTAGCCGAACCCAAGGAAGTTTGCGTCAGCTTTTATTTACGCAAACCGAAACATATTAAAAATTTACGGCTCGTTTACTGCGATTTGTTCAATTAAGTCGATACGTTTCTTGGCTGCCCGAGTCTGGTATCCAGAATCCCGACTCTCGGCCCCCCCATCAAAGTTGGATGGCAACTTCAGTTTGCTTCGTCTGCTTCTCTCTTGGCTGCCACTTTTAATTTTCTTCAAGTTTATTTGCCGCTTTCCTGTGATTGCTTCATCCCTTTCGCAGCCTTCCGGTGGAGCTTTAGCTTTCCTTTTTAATTTTTATTGAATTGGCTCTTGTTACTGCTTAGACTTTGGATTGAAATTAAACGAGCGTGGTTTATGGGCGGCGGGAGTGGGATTTAATCAAGTTATGCACTGCCTTTGCTGCCGGGGTGGCTGGCAACAAAGAAAACAAGTCTCAAGTGGCCGGCCATTGTTCGGGCCAAGGCGAAACTTTGCCAACTCCAAACTTAATTAAAAAAAATAAAAAATAAGGAAAAGGAGTAAGTCAGGCCTGTGAAGGGATATATATATATGCACATATTTGCTGGCACTGAGCCTGCACTCCCACACACGGCACAAAGCTAATGAGGGCTGCGACCGCGAAATTGCGCGTAACTTGGCATAATATTGACCAATACTGTTAATTGCGTATACGCCACATAGTCCGAAGTCCGCAGCACAGAGCTCGAGTGTGCAGAAACTGACTCCCGACCGCAAACAGGCCAACCAGGCAGGCAGGCAGGCAAGCATCCAAACATCCAAACATCCACCGAAAGCGAACTGAAGCTGTGCACATCAACGTAATAATTGTAATAATACAAATGCCGACACTTGCGGACAACAGCAACGTCCTGGCAAAGTGCCAGGCAGCAGGTCAACAAGGATACACAGTACGTAAGCGTACAAGTGCAACATCTCCATCATCATCATGCCAAGGGAAGGGTAGGGTAGGTAGCTGGCAGGTCGTAGTTCGTAGCTCGCAGGTCGGGTGTCCTCCCGATAATGCTGTTGCGTCGAGCAACTTGAAATGAATTTGCATAAACTTCGGAGGCCCGGGTCTCGAGTCCCAAATTGAAATATGCCAGGCTGCCAAAACAAAAGCCAGGTGGAGGCTTCCTTCCTCCTCTCTCTCTCTCTCTCTCTCTCGTCGACAGGGGTTAAGAAATAGGTTTTAGGGTTGCCACGTTGGCAAGCTGACTATATTTGCAATATGGAAATATTTTTCATTACCTTGTCTCCATCTCAACCTCGGCTCCCCCCATGTCAATCGCTGGCTGTCAAGACGCTGATGGTGCTCGTACTCGTATCTCTGCATCCGCATCCGCATCCGCATCTGCACTGCTTGTGGTTCTTGGCGAGGATGCTGCGGATGGCGCTTGTCTTGGCATATTTTATGGCAATATTTTTGATATTCCCTGTTAGTCGCTCAGCCACTTATATGCCAATTTTGCAGCCAAACTCGGGTGAAGTGAAGTGAAGCGGAGCCAACTCGACTCGAGTAACGGCTTTAACTTTTAGCAAACAAAGGAAATTTTCTAATGGAAAAGCTTAAGCCGCAGATAGAGCCTTTGTTGCACTTAAAATAAAAGGATTTAAGCGGAATAAGTTAAAGCAAATATTGAATAGTTAATCGAGAAGCAGGGAATTAATTTTAGCAATATTTTCTACCAACAAAATATAGCTCATTAATAATTATGATGAAATTATAATTTATAAATACCTAAAAGTGGTACGAAATATATTTAAAATTTAATATAAACACTAAATAAACCACCTGCTCATTCCTATTATAGCCAGAAAGTGTTGAATAAATCGAATTCCCAGCTATTTCCCGGAGAAACACATCTCCCTGAGATTCCAATCCTCTCTGCTCTTCAGCTTGGCAAGCCCTTGATGCACCCGTGGCCATCTGCCAACCCATCGATCCCGGTTAATGGGTCCTCGACCAGAACTGACTCCACTCGAAGCGGCTTTGCTGTTTGCTCTCACCGCCATCCGGCAGATGCGGATGTGTGTCGAGTGTGCGCCGCAGAGAGCGAAAGTCACACGAGTTGGTCGAACAATTGAGCGATTGAGCGATTGAGCGCTGATGGAGCCATCCCAAGTGGACGCACTAGCGTACATATATGCCAGAATGTGCCAGGATGCGCCCGGGATACGTGCGGCATTAGCGAAAATCCCTAGTTTGCCAGATTGCGCTTATGCCACTCGCTTAAATTGAATTGCCACGGCGCTGAGGCAGCGACTTTTAATGCGTTCCATGCAAATAGAGCGGCGCTCCTTCAGCGCACGGACAACAATTACGCGCATTATCCTTTCGACTGGACTTGGACTCGGACACGGACACGGACACGAATCCGGATCCGGATCCCGGCGATAACACGGCGTTTGCTTAAACAAGCATAAATGCGAAACGCTAAAAGGACACTAAAAACGAAGCGGAAAGAGGAAACTGTGGCTTCCGGTGGTCGAACATGGAATGCTCTTGGGAAGTGAGCTTATTTATCGAATTATTTAATTTCTTTTAAGGGTTAGTAATGCCTTAAATAAATTTGTTTAGTAATTTATGCAAAGCAGTTATTATTGAGGTAAATATAATTTAAATATATAAATTCAAAACCTCTTAATTATGACTTTAAGAAGGCAGATAATTATGGTAAGATATAACCCTTTACGGATATGGGGATATACGTAAACACATATATTAAATCTTCAGCAAAGTTTTCCTAGCCAATTTCCCTAATTTCCTTTAAACTGATATACCAGGATATACTATTTATGTCCCAACTGAAAGGCCCTTCAACTAGATCCTCTGGCAGGGTAGAAAGAGTGCTCTGCAATTTTAATTTGGCTAAGTAGCAGCCAGTGACAGACCAGCGGCACCAGGATGCGAATACCTTGTTAGCCAGGCTGCCAAAAGGCTGCGGACTCGACCCAGAGATACCCTGTCTAGCCCCTCCTGGGGGCCGCGTGCCCTTGGACTTGAATCCTTGCTCCGGAATGACCGGACCTGCCATCGCCCTGCTACCCAGCGTAGCCAGAAAAAAACGCTAATTTAATTTTAACTTTGTGCATCCTTTTCTCGGACCTTCTCGCAGTCCTTTCGCTCCGCCAGCTCCGCATATATATATCCCTCTGTTTGATTTCGCTGTCAGCGTCTTTGGCACACTTTCGCAGCGCATTAGAGAGCTCAACTTTGTTGGAAAGCCGAAGTCAGAAGGACTACAGACTACAGAATGGAAAAAAAAAGGAGCAAAAACTGGGAGCGAAAGAGTAAAAGTAAAATATTTGTCCTGCCACGGCCATTGCAAGTGAGCAGCGCTGATTGCGGCACTAAAACGGAACGAGTTCTTGTGCGGCGATAAGATTTCCCACCCCCCGGAAGGAGGACCTGCCCAGCCACTCCCAAGTTAATCGGTCCGAAGTTTTGGCCATCCCCATATAATGTGCTTGCCAAACTTTTCGTTTTCGGCCCCGGCTCAAAGGCAGTTGGCACCTCGGTCCGCCTTCAGTTATTTACGCAACGACGCCTGAACCTGACAATCAGCAGCAATTTGCCGCAGCTACTCCGCACTTTGCACTCTACAATCCGCTGTCCGGAGTCCGCAGTCCGCCTCCGCATCCTCATCCTCATCATCATTCGCATCCACATCCGCGTCCGCATTCTTATTCAGAAAGCATCCGATAAGCATAACAGTTGTCGTCGTGCCGCCGGCTCGCACCTTAGGTTCTAACATTTCTTGGGGGGAGTGGGCTCAGAGGGTTCCAGTGATGACCAAAATAAAAGCGAAAAAATATATAAAGTTTAACTAAAGTGTATGAAATTACCCGCATTTTTCAGTAGTTACTATATAAAGGTTTTAAAATTAATGAGAATCTAAAATAAGTACTAAATATTATGATGTAGGTTCAGAGTTTACCAGAGATTACTTCAAGAAAAGAGCTTCTAATGACTATTTTGCTTGAGAAACTGTTTCATCTTGTTTAAATTTAAATTTAAACACAATTATTTTATGATTATATTAATAAATCATTTAATTTGAAGTTAATTATTTAAATTTGTATATTCTTTCATGTAATTTTATATACACGAAAGCAAGTCTTACAACATTTTATCTTTTTCTGCTTACTATATACCCTTATTTTCTCCCTTTGAAAAAATGACCAAAAAAGGACATATATTCATCTCTGGCTGGTGGTTGCTGTGGGCGGTTCGGGTGGCTTGGGCGCTTGATGGAGGTGAGCCGCTGCCAACAAATCGTCGCCAGCTGGCGGCGACAATAAAACGTTTTACAATGTAACCAGGGCGACGACAAAGACCAGGAGCAGGAGCAGAAGCTGGAGCAGAAGCAGGGTCTGGATCCGTGTGGCCATGTGTGGACAACAATGTGCAACAAAGTTCATAATTGTTTATGGCGACGCCTTCGATTTGATTTTTATGTCTTCGAGGGTTCAGTGCCGTGATTGAGTGGCAGTCCGGCGAGGCGATAAGGAAAGGTCAGAAAAGTCTTTAAACGATTCAAGGAGAGCCCTGAAAAAAATAAAAAAGGATTTGCTTGCCATTAAGGAAAATTTAAAGTAGCTGGAATAAATTCCAGGAAACCCAAGGAAATTTCTAAGGAATTTCTTTTATTTAAGGTGAGAATTTTGGTAAAGAAAAAAAGTATAGAATCTTTGAAAAGTAAAGTTAGTATAAATCTATGTGATAATGAGGTTTTGAGTATTAAAGAAGAGTATGCAGAATCTTTGTCAAAAGAATAAAGTTACTGATATAATATTGCTACAATGATTAAGATAATGAAATAGCATTCGGTTCATTTTGACATCTTCATTTAAGAATTTCCGATATAATGAATCAGAATTAATTTCCATAAAATAAAGCATGGTTAGTAGTTTTATTATTTCCAATGGATGAGTTTCCTTCCGCTCCTGTTTCGACTTTTGAGTTCCTCCAAGTAACTCATTTGGCTTAGCCCCACATAAGAATTAGGGATGAAATTTCAGACTACATTATTTCCCCCCATCCCAACCCTTAGACATCGCCCTCCATCTCCCCTAGCCCAGGTTCAGGCTTCATTATATTGAAACTTTGACGTCGTTATTTTGCATAATTTACGCCACGCTTGAATGCAGCAGCCAAGTAGATTTCTATAACTACGTCGGAGAGATGGGAAACTGGGACGGGGATACTCCGGAGAAAGTGCGGGGGAAATGGGAAGAAGGAGAAGGAGTGTGCGTGTCGGTTGTCAACGCTACCTTGGCACATGCGAAACGTGAACTTTGAGACATCGAGTTAATGATTCGCACTTGTTCGCCCTGCCAGTAATGAAGTTGATTTATAGCATTACAAGACGCCCGGAGTTCCCTTCCGATTCCGATTCCGACTTCAAATCCTCATATGCGTCGCAACTCCTTTATTCTCCGGGTGCATTGAACTCTTCCTGGAATTCCCCTGCCCCGAGCGCAGGAAATAAATACCAAAATAGCTGCCCAGCTGAGCTGCATCTGTTGCCTCTAGTTCCGTTAGATCGAAGCACTTCCTAGGCCCCGCTATAAATAGACGTAGTGCCATGATAGTGCCCCAATAGTGTCTGTGTTTTCAGTCACGCGTCTGCGATCGGCAGCCGTCCGTGTGCTAAGTATAGAATATGGAGAAGTAGGCCCGCCAGCCACCCCAAAAAAAACGGGGAGTCTCAGAAGTCTGGGGAGCCTGGAGTACGGAGTCAGTTTAGTGTTTCTTGAAGCGCCATGGAGTGCAGAGCCATTCCCATTCTGCCCACTTACTCGCAAGCCTGGTTCGTATTAATAAATACAAAAAATTCTTAAAAAAGTGCAAAATATCAAAGCATTTACAATTTAAGCAAAATGTTCATATATTTTTTTGTGCACTGTATACCTATTTTATAGTAAAAGTCAAAAAAGAGGAAATATATTTCTTTAATACCTAATTTCAATATATTTAAACCAACTTTACCCCTTCAGCGGTACCTACTTGCCTCGAAAGCCATCTCTATGCCGAACTCTTTTCGATTACGGACCCCTGAACGATCCAGTGATTATCCTCATAACCCTAGCCGTGGTCGTGGGATCGTTCTGCCTGCTCAGCGGCTTCATTCTGCTCTGCGTTGTCTCGAAGGCCTGGCAGGACGAGACCTCCGAGGCCATACTCCTAATGGGTAAGTATTATAGGTAAAATTTATTTAAATTCTTGATATAAAGTTACCTTTTGCAGCGATTGGCTTCTTCATTACTGCCCTGTCGTGTGTTTCCTGGAAATTAACGAGGGCCCAGCGAATCAGCCAGCTGGTGGAGGCCATCAGCGTGGAGACCCAGACGGTCTGACCCCGGTTTACAGTTTTGGATAATATTCAAGTAGCATTAGGAAAATATTAAAACTATATTTTATGAGTGGTTCGTATTAAAGGAATACGTCGCTAAAGTTCCTATATCTCATTGTGTGGTTCTTAGAGATAAATAAGCCTTAAATAAATTTAAATAAATCAATTTTTCTTTGCGTTTCATGTTATAAATAGTTCAAATGCATTTTAAAATATATTTCAGTCATATAGAGACTTGGTATATTATATTCTATTTATTTATTGTACATTTTATATTATATCATTATACTTATATTTATTTTAATAAATATCAGAGGAACAGAAAATGTACCTAAGCCTCGCATAAAAATATTTCTATATGTTAAAAACATTTTTCTCAGTGCTTTCTTTTCTATGATTAATTTCCCTTTTGAGCCTCAGATTGCGAATCGTAGGTAAGGTAACCAGAGCTGATCCCTCACTGTTTTATTGCTCAGCCCTAACCTATCCTTGGCGGGAAACGAAGGCAGCTGTTTTTGAGGACTACCTGAGGATACCCTCCAGCCGTCTTCAGTTTGAAACGAGACCTTGACGAAGGATGCCGCACTTGCAGAACGTCGAGCGGGAATTTCCCCTGCACCGAGCCCTGAATCCGATCTTCAGCTCTCTATATAGGAAAGTCTCGCGAAAACTGTGGCGCTGCTGCACTCAACTCTGTCACAGCCCCAAGTTCCGGCGCTATGTCCGGTAAGTTTTGACCTTTTTCCCCTTGAAAATCCGACTATAAGCGATTCTTCCAGGTTTCTGGAGTCCAGTCTGTGCCAGGTTTAAGCCGACATCGATCGCAGAACAGCAGAGCAATGATCTTACTCAAATACGCAGCAGCATCGAATTATTATCTTGGCAAGCGCCTCACGTAGACGATGCCAAAATTAATTGGTTGAATTTCATTTTGGCCAGGCTCAGAGAGTCAGTCATTGATCTGAGTTTGGATTTTGTTTAGTGTAGTTGAGGTATATGTATAGTAGAGTGACCCAACCGTGGAAATACCTGGAAGAAAGGAAGGAAATGTTCCAGAACAATCATGAAATTTTCAAATTAATTGTTCGGTTTTACGATACCCTTTTCCAAGTCTAAAAGTTAGGGGAATGTGTTTTTTTAACTACTTCTTAATGATAATATATAGCGATCCACTTGATATTTTACACGTATTAATATTTATATGACTTAACAAAAATTAATACTAATATGAAATCTATAAAAAAAAATTGGCATTACCTTATTTTTATATTAATTCAGGAATTCGAAACCTATTTAGATCACAATTTTGTGTTTCAACTTCAAAATTACACAATTTGTTTGTCGGAAGAAAGAATGATATTTTTAAGATCAAACTGAAGAGTACAAAATTATTTCTAATAAAAAAAACATTTGATCAACT
Organism: Drosophila triauraria; assembly: GCA_014170255.2. NCBI lineage: Eukaryota > Metazoa > Arthropoda > Insecta > Diptera > Drosophilidae > Drosophila > Drosophila triauraria. The sequence continues at coordinate 11,263,380 of CM024335.1, forward strand.
CATATCGACTTGATTTTTGCTCAAATTTCCACAAAAACAATATCCCTCGCTGTCTGAAAGCATCGATTATAACAATCATATTTCTGTGGCATCGTTAAAACCGCTGTGGTGCATGAATGACGACAGCGGATCAGGGCATTTACCAAGCCAGCCACTGGGAAACTACCCCACTCCGGCGGTCTGGCGACAAACCCGCAATCTGAGCACCTGCTTGGGGAAAACACGTCGTTGTCGTTGTCGTCTGGAGCTGCCATAAATTCCGGGGGCTATCACAGCGAGCGCTCAGTCTCGTTCCACAGCCAGACGCGCAAAGATTGCTAATAATAATAAAAAATCACAAGTATCGAAACATGGATATCATCAGACTCGGTTTTGGATGCGGATTCGTGAAGAACGTTCTTAGAGCTGTGATCGCTGGCAGTCTGCTGCTCTTGATGACCGCCATCCACCGCGATGACAACGACTCCGGCTCCCACTACCTTCATCCCCGGCACGCCATGCAGAATGGCTAACAACGCCTCCAACCCTCTCCAGCGAGTTAGATCTAAGTCTAGTCCATTGCAGTCGCTCGGCTGCGTCGCCAAAAAAACCTGTTTTCCCTGCGTTGCCGGTTCGACGACATATCGAGCACTAACTGCAAAAATAACGTAAGACGCATTCTTTTCTTCAAGCGAAGAGGATTCATTAAAAAGTGCCGCCAATGGATGCCCTCGAAAAATGGGGTAGTTGTAATTCAGCATAAATATCGGATAATGTTAACATTTATTTAATATGAATATGTAGTCTTAAGCTATAATAATTAATAATTCGTTGCAATAAAGTGCAACAAATATATTCCAAAGTGGTTCGCTTTAACAATTTAATTAGAAAATATGTTTTTATTTATTTACACTTCTTATGACGATATAATTAATATACCTTTATTCTAATTATAAAATGGTTGGTGTCAAATTTATAAATAAAATATTAAAACAAAAGTGAAAATATTACACAAAGGTTAAAGCTATATAAAGCGTGTATAGGCGATGTCTTTGTTCTATATCATATATCATGCCTTATGCTGATACGCTCATTGGCTTTGAGTCAACTCACATCTGGTACTACCTATACTATATGACATGGAATCGGACGGAGCTCAGGGCCCGCAAAAATCGATTAGCAAGTGAGCAATACTCTCCCCAAACGAGTTGCAAAGCGATCGAGTTTGTTTACCGAAACAGTATTAATTTATTATCAGCACGTGTAGAACAAGATGACTCGCCCCCGGCACGACTATATCTTTTCTTCCCTGACACACATTAGAAGTCGACCTTTGCCTAAACACGCTATCTTTAATTGTTATTATTATTGAAACAAGTGTATTGGTGTCTTTGTCTGACGCGCTAACTGGTTTTTAGAACATTAACTTTTATAAGTTACCGTTTCAAAAAATGTATAAAAAATGCAAATCAAGAAGTGTTTTTCCATACAATCTAGAAAAATAGGACTACAATATAATATAATATATAAGAAATATAGGAATATAATATAATATAATATGTTTTTAATTAGACATATTTCAAGAATCCTATTTTTTCCATTCATTTAGTTTTACATTTGACTAATTTTACTTTACATTAGCTTTACAATAGCTTGGTTTTCAACCGCATATGCTTTGAATTATTGAATACACAAACCAACTGACGATTCGGTTGCTCGCAGTACACTGCGAAAAATAAAAGTTCAATAACATTTCTTTAATTAATAAGCAACAAAAAATATATGTAGTAGAACATATATTAGAAAAGATTAAAGAAGGTTTTCTTCTTGATGGAACTAAATCTCAACAAAAATATAATATTAAATCTTAATCTGAATTCAAGAAAATGTTAAAATAGATTGTCGTGTTGTTTTAAATAGATTGTCGACCATTGTAACCTTTATATGACTTTTAAAACGGCAATTAGCTAAATCTGTCGACAAAATTATTTTTTGAAAAAATGAAGAAAGTAAATTACGGCAAGCAATTATCTTTTAATATTATTTTTAGCTTTGTGATATATTGTGTTCTTATTAAGGGCTCAACATAAAATTTCCGGGTTATCCAGTATGTATAACAATAAAACAACAATATAACTGCAAATTAAAATGCTTCACAATTTTCTTATCGTTTAATTTATTCTTGTTTAATATTCCAAGTTTTATATAAATCAGTCTTATATAGAAAAGAATATAAAAGTGCCTGCTGCTTTTCAAAGAATACTGAATTCTAACAAATAACTGACGTTAATTTTATAAAAAATTTAAAATTATATACTAAGTAAAATGAAATTCTTGGAGCCTTGTATTTTTTGAAATGCTCTGACATTGAACGTAGATTTCTTGGAATTTGAAAAATACATTATAGGTCATAAGGTTCAGGAACCTTGAAGATTAATGCATTAACTCAGCATTTCTTATTTTTTCAAAACCTTTAAAAGGGGCTCAAAAACTGAGAGTCCATTAGTGGAATCTTGAAATTCTAAAAATGAGGTTCGTGGCAGCTGTCGTTGTCGTTCTTGCGAGCTTGATCCTCGGATCACAGGGACTATTCCTGGAGCCGGACTGTGGAAGAGGATGGAACAGTCCATGGCTGGTCCATATAGAAGGTCCGAATTACACCTGTGGGGGCTCGCTCATAACGAACCGTAAGTATTCAGCGAACTTAGGTGTCCATGTGCTCCTATATAATAATATTTTTTGTGTTTTAGGCTATGTGATGACTGCTGCCGATTGTGCGGAAGCACCGATCAATACATTGTAAGTGTTTTCAGGGATACCCGGACAGGAACCTATAACTTTAATGAATCATTCATCTCCAATGCAGGATACTCCGAGTTGCCGGCTCCACTTTCAGGGTTGTTTCCGTGACCAAGCATCCCAGATACAGAAATAGGCCTTCCTATAAAACAACATTGCATTGATGAAGCTGGAGAGGGCGGTGCAGTTTAATGGTAAGTAATTCTCCTTTAACCTGATTTAAGCTAAAACTTGTATCCCATTTCCAGATAGTATTAAGCCCATTTGCGTTTACTCCGCCATCAGCCCGCAACTCAAGCAGCTGGTGGAGTCCACCCAGCAGTTTAAGTTAACTTACTGGAACATGGGATCGGACGAGCTGAAAACGGGCATCGTCTGGAGGCTTAGTAAGGGGGCTTGCCAAGGGGATTTTGACGATCCAATTGGTACAATGTGTGGCCAGTCCTTCAATCCTGAAATTTATATTAACAGTAGTGGAAGTCCCTTGAGCATCCAGACGAATGTCGGAGGTCACCAGCGATTAGTTCAAGTTGGATTTTCCAGCTATGGCGCGGTTTACGACGAAGTACCCACTGTCTATACAGACATTTTATACTTCTCGGCATGGATCGCTTCTGTTGTGCGAAATCATGATAAATATGATATCATTGATCTATCTAACCAATGATAGATCAATGATAGGATATTTTCGCTTTTGTTAGTGTAAAAAAAAATTAAAATTAAATATATTCACAAGAACCTTGACCTCGTGTTAACTAAACAATTATTTATTTATATATATATATATATATATTTTTTTTTTTTTGCTTCAAAATGTCTAGCTTAGTCTAATTAATTATTACATTTGTGATAGATAAACCTGATCTTTGGTGGACCCTTCTACTTACAACGGACGGTAGAATGTGGGATATCTGGAGGGGACGGACCCGCCGGAACTCCATCCCCGGGAACCCCGAACACTCGCACCACGCGCTTGATCCAACCGCCGTGACTCACGACATCGGTGAGAATGCTCACGTTTTGGCAGCCGGTGTTGGTGAAACTGGCGATGCCCAGTTGGACGTAGACCCGTCGACCATCGTAGGCCATTTCTCGGCCCTGGGGTCCGCCGGAGTCGCCGTTGCAGAGGTTGCCGTCGTCATTGCCCGAGCAGATCTGCTCGGGCAGCATCCGCTGGCCGAACATCTGGGCGCAGTATTCTTTCGGCCTTCGGTTGAGTCTGAGCTTCTGGAGAACGCGAGCCGTCGGCCCCATCGCAACGATCCGTCCCCAGCCGGTGGCATTGAACCAGGTGACACTGTCCACCAGCGGCTTCATTGCGGAGTCAACAAACACGCAGATGGGTTGGATGTGGACTGTATGTGGGCCAAAGGGCTATTTTCTAAATCTGTCGACAAAGTTATTAAAAAAAAAAAAATTAAGGAAATAAATTACGGCATTATTTTTAAATATTATTTTTAGCTTAGGAATATATTTTGCCCCAACATACAATTGCCGGGTTATCCTGTATGTATAACAATAAAACAACAATATAACTGCAAATTAAAATGATTCACCTTTTTCTTATCGTTTAATATATTCTTGTTTAATATTCCAAGTTTTATATAAATCAGTCGTATATAGAAAAGAATATAAAAGTGTCTGCTGCTTTTCAAAGAATTCTGAGTTCTAACAAATAACTGACATTAATTTAATAAAAAAATTTTAAATTATATACTTAGTAAAATGAAATTCTTGGAAGCCTTTCATAGAACGTTGATTTCTTGGAATTTGAAAAATACATTATAGGTCATAAGGTTCAGGAACCTTGAAGATTAATGCAATAACTCAGCATTTCTTATTTTTTAAAACCTTTAAAAGAGGCTGAAAAACTGAGAGTCTATTAGTGGAATCTTAAAATTCTAAAAATGAGGTTCGTGGTAGCTGTCGTTGTCGTTCTTGCGAGCTTGATCCTCGGATCACAGGGACAATTCCTGGAGCCGGACTGTGGAAATGGATGGAACAGTCCATGGCTGGTCCATATCCAAGGTCCGAGTCACTCCTGTGGGGGCTCGCTTATCACGAACCGTAAGTATTCAGCGAACTTAGGTGTCCCTGTGCTCCTATATATACATAATAATATTTTTTTGTGTTTTAGGCTATGTGATGACTACTGCCGATTGTGCGGAAGCACCGATCAATAGATTGTAAGTGTTTTCAGGGACAATGAATACCCGGACAGGAACCTATAACTTTAATGAATCATTCATCTCCAATGCAGGACACTCCGAGTTGCCGGTTCCACTTTCAGGGTTGTTTCCGTGACCAAGCATCCCAGATACAGAGGTTGGCCTTCCTGTAAAAACAACATTGCATTGATAAAGCTGGAGAGGGCGGTGCAGTTTAATGGTAAGTAATTCTCCTTTAACCTGATTTAAGCTAAAACTTGTATCCCATTTCCAGATAGTATTAAGCCCATTTGCGTTTACTCCGCCATCAGCCCGCAACTCAAGCAGCTGGTGGAGTTGACCGAGCAGTTTAAGTTAACTTACTGGAACATGGGATCGAACGAGCTGAAAACGGGCATCGTCTTGAGGCTTGAAAAGGAGGCTTGCATAAGGTATCATGACCTTCCAAATGGTCCGGATATGATGTGTGGCCAGTCCTCCGATGATGACATGAATATTGGCACTGGTGGAAGTCCCTTGAGTATCCAGACGTATGTCGGAGGTCACCAGCGAGTCGTTCAAGTTGGATTTCCCAGCTTTGGCACGGTTGAATTCATAGCACCCACTGTCTATACAGACATTTTATACTTCTCGGCTTGGATCGCTTCTGTTGTGCAAAATGATATCACATCTGTGAAATATGATATCATTGATCTATCTAGGCAATGATAGATCAATGATATCTATCTAGGCAACGATAGATCAATGATATCATAATTCACAGATATGATATCATATTGCACAACACAAGTGTTAGTGTAAATAAAAATTAAAAATAAATATACTCACAAGAACCTTGACCTCGTGTTAACTAAACAATTATTATTTATATATATAGTTAAATGTTTGTATTTTTGTTCGAGTCGAATTAATGTCCCGTCTAAGGACTAAGGACAACGCTAAGAATTAAATAAACGAGAGAAAATAAGTTTATGCCTTTATTCAATCGATCTCAGCTTAAGACTAATTTCTTATGACAAAGATTTTACTTGTGGTGCCCTTTTGTTTACATTAATTTGGGAGCGAGCTCTCCCGCTTGGACTATGGGTTGTACATAATAATTTGAGAGTAAGAGAGAGTGGGTCTTAGTCATTTCAATAAGTGTTTATGTTATCGAGGAGCAGCATAGCCTGCTCCGGATGTGAATGTTTACAATGGGTTTGCGTGGGATTGCCTACGCTGCATATTCTTATTTTTTGTATATAGCTGAATATGTGAATATGTCACTGAATATGTGAATATGTCACTTCCCTCCCCTTACAAGGGTTGCCTATGCTTGGGCTGGCATTTCAGGGTACAATGCAGGCAACTGGTTTTGTGCCGGTTCTATTTCTTGTTGTGGTTCTTGATTATTTTTTGCTTGTTTTCTAAATTTTGTATATTAAAAGGTAAGTGAATTTAGTGTAAAAATTTTTGACAGGACAAGAAAAATAATAAGAACAATAACTACTAATATTTTAATTACGTAAAGTGTTGTATTATTTTCTGAAATTAGTTTTAAAACGTCATTATGTTCTACTATCTTTATCTTAGTTACATTAATCGGTGAATACAATGCTGTTAAATCAAATTCTGGACTTAACGAATTTTCGCTTAAAATAACATTTCCAATCTTAACTCTACATTGTTTTATTCTAATAATTTTGCTTCCATTTTTTTTTAATATCGCCATCTAATTCTTGACAATTTTGTTCGATTGTAGTTTCAGTTAGATTCCATGTAAGTATAATATTTGGTTCAACGTATTGAATCATTTCTTTTGAAAGAGCTGGTATAAAATTACAAATTGGATTTTTGCGCTTAATTATATATTTAATGCATTCATTATTATCTTCTTTATTGTCTTGATTATAAATTTTATTCTCATCTTCAAAATATGATTGTTGATCTGAATAGTCTAACTGATACCCATTATGTCAATGATGTTAATGATTTTGTGATTAATAGGGATATGTGAAATAAGTTGTAATTCGTTATTTTTGTGGTCAATCCAAGTTGATGTTTTGATTAAAAGTATAATTTGATTGTTAATGCTTTCTAGTTTGTCGTAATTAAGTAACTTTGGGTTAAAAAGTCCAAGACGTGAAAGTTGCATGCCCATTTCTATGTCTTCAATGTACTCAATAAATTGCATGAGTTCATAAACAAGTGTGTCAATACTATTGCGGTTATTTTCGTAGTTAGTAAGTTTCTCCAGTCCTTCATTCACAAACTTTACGACATCATTTAATTTATGAAGTTGAATTGAATTTTTGCAATTATATCTATTTTTTATTAATTTTACCCTATCATTTTCATCAAGTGTGCCAAAAGAAATTTTAAAGATGAACCTATTATGTCAAAAAGTCCACGTTTCTGCCTATTTTGCTGATGAATAGTTATACCATTTAATTCTTTCAGTAATTTGTTGTACAAATATTTCATTCTGGGCGAGTCTGTGATTTTTTACCAAAAGATTCAGTGATAATATTGATTTCCGTTAAATTAATTTTAAACAGTGATGTTCATACACTACCGGTATTTGAATTGGAATGCTTGAGAAGAGTAAATAGCCAAGGTCGGAATCTGGGTTGGTTATTTGAATTTGTTGAGTGTGGCCCGTGGTGAATAATAAAAACAACATCATTGTATAGAAGGTTCCTGTGGAAGTTTAACGGCATTAGTTTTCTTTTGTTTCTTAAATTGTGTTTTGTAGTATTGGGTTTCCCTATTTCGATTAGTAATTTCGTAATGGTCTTCGTCTATTTTTTTTACATTTTTATTTGCCTTAAATGGATTTTCTAATTTTCCCTTTTGAAGTGGACCTTTTCTGTATCTAGTGTCAATGTTAAATTCCTGTCGATCTTCATTTATTTTATCTATTTTTCTTTCTTTAATATTTTGAGTGTCTAATATTGGATGCCCTGCGTATAAGAATATATGAGCAGGTGTTTGTCCAGTGGTGTCACGTTTTATTTTATGGTTGTATGTGTAAAGAATTGTCTCTATCTTGCTTAATTTTACTTCTTCATCATCAGATGAATTAATTATTCGGATTTTTTCATTTATTGTCTTGTGTAGTCTTTCAACGTCTACTACGCCGTTTTTTGCCGTGTTGAGTTGTAATTCAATTCCTTCTGCTTCAAGCCATCGGCTTTAGAGTCAAGCTGGTGAAAGCTCCGTCTCTGTCTGCCTCTAATATTTTGGGTTTACCTAATTGATTAAAAATACGCATTAGCGCGTTCCTGCATTCTATCCAATCCTTTGTTTTAATTTGTTCCAGTGTAGAGAATTTAAAATAAATGTCAATGCAACTGATGTAATGTTTTCCCTCAGATGAATAAATATCTACCACAAATTTGTCTCGGCAATGTTCAGGGTTGGGTGTGATTTTAAAAGGCATTTTGGTATTTCTCTGTTCTGTCTTAGCCAAATTGCATATGTTGCATTCATTTATTATATTCTGAATTAATAGTTGGCTATTTGGAAAAAGTGATTTTCTCTGAATAATTTAGTCATTTTCTGTATACCTGGATGTAAAAAGTTTTTCATTTGATTGAAGTATAATTTCTTTGAATTCGGCGTATGAACAAACATTCTTTAATAGGTAGAGGCTGCGAATTACTTTAGTGTAAGTGGTATTAATAATTTCTCTGTATGCTCTTTGAATGATTTCAAAATCTACATCGCTTTCAATATGAATGGTAATGTTTCTATGAATAAAATGATCTAGTAAAATTTGTTTGGCCTTTTCGAAAGTCATTACATTATATTGGATTGTGGTAATGGAGATACGGAATATTGTTGAATGCAGTACTTTATTGTTATCGGATTTATTGAAAATTATTTGTTTTTTGAAATAGTTTATTGGTTTTTCTGTTAAATGAATTAGGTTACTATTATCTTCTTCTGCACTATGTTGAGTAACTTCACTGCGATGATTTTCTTCAATTTCAATTCTTGATAATGCATCGGCAACTGAATTTTCTTTCCCTTGAATATATTCGATTTTAAATTGGTATTCGTTTAACTTGGCGCTCCATCTTTGTAACTTGGCATTCGGTTCTTTTAAGGTATGCAGCCATCTAAGAGGTTGATGGTCACTAGCAATGAGAAAATGTCGTCCTAGTAAATAATGTCGAAAAGTTTTAGTGGCCCAAACTATTTAGTTTAATTCATGTTCATTAAGTTTTCTGCTAATAAAAGATATAGGATGACCATTTTGAGAAAGTACGGCCCCAAAGGCTAAATTACTAGCATTTGTGGTTAAAGTGAATTTTTTTTCGAAATCGGGTAATTGAAGAATTTGTTCTCTAATTATTAAAGCTTTAAGTTTTTTGAATGCTTCTATGTAGTCGAGATTTTGTGTATCTATCTCTACTCCTTTTTTTAAACATTTGGTCATTGGTTTTGCTATGTCTGCGTAGTTTGGGATAAATTTACGATAATAACCGGTTAATCCAAGGAAAGCTCTGATCTCTTTTACTTTAGTTGGAATTGGATATGAAACTATGGCTTTAATTTTAAGGGGGTTTGGTTTTATGCCATTAGGGGTTACGATGTGGCCAAGAAAGCTAGCTTCTTTTTAAGAATTCACATTTGTCTAACTGTAATTTTAAATTTGCTTCTGCAAGTTTAAAAAAAACTAGTTGTAATGAATTTAAATGTTCGGTAAGGGATGTAGAAAAATTATAATATCGTCTAAATACATTAAACAGTGTTTATTAAGTAACGGTCGAAGGATATTATTCATGCACCTTTGAAAAGTAGCTGGTGCATTTCTAAGGCGAAATGGCATTCGAAGGTATTCATAATGACCGCTTTTGGTGGAAAATGCAGTTTTAGATATTGATTCTGGGTCCATTTCTATTTGATGAAATCCTTTGCCAAATCGATAGTTGTAAAATATTGGCATTTTCCTAGTTTACCAAGGATTTCGTCCATGTTTGGTATTGGATATCTGTCGGTAATAGTTATTTCATTGAGCTTCCTATAATCAATTACTACTCTATACTTAATTTTACCAGAAGCATCCGGTTTTTGGGTACTACCCAGGTAGGACTATTGTATGGTGAATTACTTTCCCTAATTAATCCTTGATTAAGCATTTCCTGCACTTGATTATCGACTTCAATATCGTGCGCTTGAGCAAGTGGGTACTGTTTTGAATAAATTGGGGAGTTATGTGTTGTATTTAGAACGTGCTTAATGGTATTTGTAAATGTTAGATTGTCTCCTTCTTCATATTGAAGATTTTTGAATTTATTTAATAAACCTTTCAATCCTAAAGTTTCCTCCTGATTCAGGTGAGCTAATCAAAACAATCCAAAATCTAATTTTTTATTGATTCCTGAGGTGATTTTTAATTGGTTCTAGTGCTTTTGGATATAAAAATTTTGGTTTTTTCTGAATTTGAAGTTATTAACTTGTATGTTTTATCAAAAGGGTAACTGTGCTATTTTTGTAATTTATAATTGATTGTGCATTTTTCAACAATTTTCTGCCAATTAGCATATCATAATTATTAGAAAAGCTGTGTACATAAAATGGTTCAGTTGTTTTAAAAATACTATTGCTGGGTAACATAATTAAGTTGTTCAATGTAATAGGACCATTTGATGTCAAAACTTTACATTTAGTATTTTGAATAGGAAGACAAAATATATTTTTATTGATCATATTTATTGTGGATCCTGTGTCTATAAGGCATTTGTATGTACAACCTTTGTATGCTATTTCTATGTATTGGTGTTGTCCGAGGCTGTTAACCGAAAATTTTCGTTTAGTTCTCAGCTATTTTGATTTTGTTCATCTATATTTTGGGGGAATTGTACCTGTTGTTGCCCTTCATTAATTAACCCATGGTATTGATTGTGGTCATAATACTGTTGTTCATAATAATTAGGTTGTATTTCTTCGTATTCGTGCGCGACTTGAAATCTCAATTCGTCAATAGTTGTTTTTTGGTTTGCTCACTGTCCGATGGTCTTAGTCGTTTGGTAATCGGGAAGTTAGTATTTTTAGATGTGGAGGGTTGTTGCTGTTGAGGGTATGTATTTCCTTTAAAATATGCTGTTTGAGGATTTTGAATTTTATTGATATGTTGTGGGAAAGGATTTTTGTGAGTAAGTGGTTGGGTGTTCATGTATTGGTTGGGTCCGAAATGATTTGGTGCACGCCACATAGCCTGGTTGTTAGGTATCTGCTGTGTATACGTGGGTCTAAATGATTGCGTGTATTGATTAAAATTAGGTTGGAATGGTTGAGAATATTGTGGGTAACTTGGTCGATATTGGGTTTGGGTATTTGTATTGAATTTGTGTGGTTTATAATTCTGATTTGGGTTTGAGTTTTTATTACGGTACTCTGGATTTTTATTTAATTCAAAATTATATGTTCTTCATATATTCCCTCATTTTGTGCAATAGAAATTACCGATCTTAAGTCTGTAATATTATGATGAACCAAAATAGTGAATAATTGTATTGGTAATTTTCTGATCAATATTTTAATGGAATCTTTAATCGCCTGAACATAAATAAGAAAATCTGCCTGGTTACCTTTCAGATGCAATTTCGAAATCAGTAGTTGACGTCGTCTTTTCGCTTCTTCGCAGAATGCCCTCAGGTTTCCTTTGTAAGGTGTCTCCCTGAAGTTCTCCAATAGTTTGTAGTTCGGTGTTTGGGGTTTGAATTCTGCAACTAGTCTCGATCTAAGGGTAGGCCTCCATCCCCGGGAACCCCGAACATTCGCACCACGCGCTTGATCCAACCGCCGTGACTCACGACATCGGTGAGAATGCTCACGTTCTGGCAGACGGAGTTGGTGAAACTGGCAATGCCCAGTCGGACGTAGACCCGTCGACTATATCTCGAATTTATAGAAATTCGTTGAAAAACAGAGAAGTTAAAATTTTTTTTACATTAATTTCACCATCATTCCTATGGCAGCTAAAGGATATAGTGGTCCGATTTCAGCCGTTCCGACATATATACTGCGTGCTAAAGAAATAAGACTATGCTGAATATTTCAGCCCGATAGCTCAAAAACTTCGCTTAGAAACCGACAGACAGACGGACAGACGGACATGGCTAGATCGACTCGGCTGGTGGTACTGATCAAGAATATATATACTTTATGGGGTCGGAGATGCCTCCTTCACTGCGTTGCAAATATCATGGCAAAATTATAATACCCTCTGCAAGGGTATAAAAAGATTAAAGAAGGTTTTCTTCTTTATGGAATTAAATCTCGAACAAAAATATAATATTAAATCTTAATCTGAATTCAAGAAAATTTTAAAATAGATTGTCGTGTTGTTTTAAATAGATTGTCGACCATTGTAACCTTTATATGACTTTTTAAACGGCAATTAGCTAAATCTGTCGACAAAATTATTTTTTGAAAAAATTAAGGAAGTAAATTACGGCAAGCAATTATCTTTTAATATTATTTTTAGCTTTGTGATATACTGTGTTCTTATTAAGGGCTCAACATAAAATTTCCGGGTCATCCAGTATGTATAACAACAAAACAACAATATAACTGCAAATTAAAATGATTCACCTTTTTCTTATCGTTTAATATATTCTTGTTTAATATTCCAAGTTTTATATAAAACACTCTTATATAGAAAAGATTATAAAAGTGCCTGCTGCTTTTCAAAGAATACTGAATTCTAACAAATAACTGACATTAATTTTATAAAAAATTTAAAATTATACACTAAGTAAAATGAAATTCTTGGAAGCCTTTCATGGAACGTTGATTTCTTGGAAATTGAAAAATACATTATAGGTCATAAGGTTCAGGAACCTTGAAGATTAATGCATTAACTCAGCATTTCTTATTTTTTCAAAACCTTTAAAAGGGGCTCAAAAACTGAGAGTCCATTAGTGGAATCTTGAAATTCTAAAAATGAGGTTCGTGGCAGCTGTCGTTGTCGTTCTTGCGAGCTTGATCCTCGGATCACAGGGACTATTCCTGGAGCCGGACTGTGGAAGAGGATGGAACAGTCCATGGCTGGTCCATATAGAAGGTCCGAATTACACCTGTGGGGGCTCGCTCATAACGAACCGTAAGTATTCAGCGAACTTAGGTGTCCATGTGCTCCTATATAATAATATTTTTTTGTGTTTTAGGCTATGTGATGACTGCTGCCGATTGTGCGGAAGCACCGATCAATACATTGTAAGTGTTTTCAGGGATACCCGGACAGGAACCTATAACTTTAATGAATCATTCATCTCCAATGCAGGATACTCCGAGTTGCCGGCTCCACTTTCAGGGTTGTTTCCGTGACCAAGCATCCCAGATACAGAAATAGGCCTTCCTATAAAAACAACATTGCATTGATGAAGCTGGAGAGGGCGGTGCAGTTTAATGGTAAGTAATTCTCCTTTAACCTGATTTAAGCTAAAACTTGTATCCCATTTCCAGATAGTATTAAGCCCATTTGCGTTTACTCCGCCATCAGCCCGCAACTCAAGCAGCTGGTGGAGTCCACCCAGGAGTTTAAGTTAACTTACTGGAACGGGGGATCGGACGAGCTGACAACGGCCTTCGTCCGGAGGCTTAGTAAGGGGACTTGCCCAGGGGATTTTGACGAACCAATTGATACAATGTGTTGCCAGTCCTTCATTAACATTAGTGGCAGTCCCTTGAGCTTCAAGATGAATGTCGGAGGTCACCAGCGATTAGTTCAAGTTGGATTTTCCAGCTATGGCGCGGTTTACGACGAAGTACCCACTGTCTATACAGACATTTTATACTTCTCGGCATGGATCGCTTCTGTTGTGCGAAATCATGATAAATATGATATCATTGATCTATCTAACCAATGATAGATCAATGATAGGATATTCGCTTTTGTTAGTGTAAAAAAAATTAAAATTAAATATATTCACAAGAACCTTGACCTCGTGTTAACTAAACAATTATTTATTTATATATATATATATATATATATTTTTTTTTGCTTCAAAATGTCTAGCTTAGTCTAATTAATTATTAAATTTGTGATAGATAACCCTGATCTTTGGTGGACCCTTCTACTTACAACGGACGGTAGAATGTGGGATATCTGGAGGGGACGGACCCGCCGGAACTCCATCCCCGGGAGCCCCGAACACTCGCACCACGCGCTTGATCCAACCGCCGTGACTCACGACATCGGTGAGAATGCTCACGTTTTGGCAGCCGGTGTTGGTGAAACTGGCGATGCCCAGTTGGACGTAGACCCGTCGACCATCGTAGGCCATTTCTCGGCCCTGGGGTCCGCCGGAGTCGCCGTTGCAGAGGTTGCCGTCGTCATTTCCCGAGCAGATCTGCTCGGGCAGCATCCGCTGGCCGAACATCTGGGCGCAGTATTCTTTCGGCCTTCGGTTGAGTCTGAGCTCCTGGAGAACGCGAGCCGTCTGCCCCATCGCAACGGTCCGTCCCCAGCCGGTGGCATTGAACCAGGTGACAATGTCCACCAGCGGCTTCATTGCGGAGTCAACAAACACGCAGATGGGTTGGATGTGAACTGGGTGGGCCAAGGGATTAGTTCGTCGAACACCTGGAGGGATTCGTCTCGGGGAACTCACTTGTGTAGGTCACCCGTCTGTCGAGCCGCAGCATTCCAATGTCGTTGGTTTTGTCCTTCGGTTTGTAGAATGCGTGTCTGAAGGACATGCTCACGTCATACTCCTGGGTGGTATCCATACACACGTTGCCCTGGCAGTCCTCCGTGTGGTCTCTGTCGTATTCGCCCAGTCGAACCGTTCTACAGGAAGAAACTCACACTGTGTTAAATATTTGCTGGCATAAAAGTGTAAAGTGTGCCACTTACAGTTGGTCGTCGTCATTGATGCAATGAGCCGCCGTCAGAACGAACCCTGAAATGAACATATTTATTAACAATTAAGTAATAAATACTAATGGCGAACGAACAGTGATTGATCAGCGTTCCAGCACAGAGGAAAGAAACGTCCGTGTGCAAAAAGGCCATCCAGGGATGCGCTCCAAACGTTGCCGCCGTGCCGTTGACTATTTTGGGCACCATCCGCTCGCTGGGATCCAGGATTCCGCACTCTCTCTCCAGTAGCTGGAACCCATCGAGCCCAGCGGAGACTTGGAGGAAGGCGACAACTACGACAACTACGATTCCGACGACGGCCCTCTTCATTTCGCTGCGAGCAGTCCTCAGATACTGATACCTTCGTGACGGAGTATTGCTAATTTTAAAGCCACTTCGATGGCTGTTATCAGTGAATTTTGTATTCTGGGAAATATACATTCTATATACTTTACTGGTCTTTTGATAAGCAACATCAGATCTTTGGCCTTTTGTGGACTATAAAAGCTATAGAAAGAGGACCCTGTGAGGTCAAGTAAATATCGTGTATATTTTTCGTTGTGTCCCCTTCCAATCTCTTGTGAAAAATCTTTTTAATTAGTTTTTTTTTTATAAAATTCACAGCTCCAAAATATTACACAATTTAATAAGATAATAGTCAAATGTTTCGCCAACTGTTCCTAGAAGTATGGGGAAATGGTTTTCCCCATATATGTGAGAGTGGCCATGGTCGCTGGAGTTATTTTCGTAGGGTGCCTGCCGTACTGTTGCAGGACTTCTGTGGATCCACGAGGAGAAGGACCCCACGTCCGTGTAGACACGCGTTGGCTGGCAGACCAGCTCGTTGTAGCTCGCGATGCCGAACTGGAAGGTCCTGTTGTTGTGAACATGGCTCAGGGCAGATCCGGAGGGACCTTCGCAGGAGTCCCCCATTGAGGTTCCGTATACAGAACCGAGTCCTGTCCTGACGGCAGTTGGCAATTTGTCTGCACTCGGCGGGGGCCACAGCCTGGATGCGAATGGAGTGGAAGATCATCTTCTTTCATTGGCCCGAGTCCAGCCGGTTCCTGTGTACTCATAGATTGGGTCGATCTGCGTTGGCGGGTCGACGATTATGCAGATGGGGCTAATGTAATCTGTGGAAGAGGTTTTCAGTCGGGGTTAGCACCACATGAATTCCCGATCACAAGGATCACCTTTGTACTGCACCGGCGAGGACAGACGCAGCAGGGCTATGTCGTTTTCATGTGTCCTGTTGTTGTAAAAACGGTTCCGGATGGCCAAATCCACCTGCAAGTTCTCCGGCTGCTCAGCACCCACTCGGCCGAATTCCCCAAGGCGAACTTGTCTGCGAACACGAAGATTACTTAATCAGCTTGGGCTTCCAATTCAAAATAATTGCTAACTACTTACAGTGTCTCTCCTTCCCGAATGCAGTGTCCAGCTGTCAGGATAAACCCTTAAAGACAAATTATAAAACTTAATGACCAGTCTCGGAAATCTTGGCCAAATACCCACTTATGAATGAATCAGGGTTCCGGCACATACGATGCGCCCGTTCTCAAGCAACAGGGCCG
Organism: Drosophila triauraria; assembly: GCA_014170255.2. Lineage (NCBI taxonomy): Eukaryota > Metazoa > Arthropoda > Insecta > Diptera > Drosophilidae > Drosophila > Drosophila triauraria. The sequence goes on from CM024335.1 coordinate 11,279,759, forward strand.
TCCAGGGACCAACTGTCTGTGAGGACTGACCACTACGCGTCCTTCCGCAACTGGGATCCAGGACCTCGGCCGATCCCGAAAGAGGGTGGAGGATCAACAGGCTGGCGAGCACAGCAAGAACACTTGGGAAGACCAACATCGTGATCGGAGCAACGCGTATATACTGGAGTTTATTCAGCGTCCAATCTGTATAAATGTGTATACCGACTTATCAGCCTCACAGTCGGTGGACGTATCTGGGGTCAGTTCAAGCGAAAATAAAAATAATATTATTATTCATATTATTCATCAACACCATTCTTCAAAATACTTTAATTAATAATGTATATTTTTTTTATTACTATTATAAGATCAAGGGAAAGGTTATTATCCATCAGGAGAATGACCACAGTGAGTGTACTTGATTTGATCGAGATTTTGTATCGCCCCAATTCACAACCAGGGTTCGAAACTCCACTCACCACCTGTGGCGAGAGCGAGCTAGATAGAAAATATATTTATTGCCATATAAATCCCATGCTTACCATTGCAGACCCTTACAATTATGTTATTCAAGATGTGAAGATCATACAAAAAGCTATATTTGAAGTATTTCGCTTTTAATTAAATATAGATAATATAACACTTAATACTAAAGAAGGAAACTGAAACTGGCTGACGTTACAATTAAGAATTAACTAATTTTTTGTTTTTTTAATATTTTTGTGTAAGAATGTCACAAAATGGGAATCGCGGAAGAGTCGCCGGCTAATCGCGGGAGAGTCGCGAAGGAATCGCCGCAGAGTTGGTTGACAAAAGATATATTAGCAAAACGAAAATAAAGCCAACTCGGCTGTTGATGCTGCGTTTTCCATGCTTATCAGAAATATGCTTTCTTCACAATTTCTCTGTTCTGCCATGCAGTCTGTGAGCCGCCGAAACAGGTCTTTGGAGAGCGAATCAAGAGCTGAATGAGCGCCGTCGATGATAAGCGCTTTATTCTGACGAATCGCCTTTAGTTGATTGCCGCAGCTGTCGTTGAGATGACGAACGCCATGAGAGTACCAGCGATCGCAGCTCTAACCCTCGGAATCCTGTGTCTCTCGATCTCTGGCGAGTATTTGGATCCACACTGCGGTCTTCGGGGCAAGCTGGTCGGCACGAAAATAGTCAATGGCAAGGACGCAACACTGAATTTCCACCCATGGATGGCCTATCTTCACAGCTCCACCGAATTAATTTGCGGCGGCAGTCTCATCCATCGGCGTGAGTAATTCTGCCACAAAGTCCCATTTTCGGCCTAATTCCGATCGCAATTCCTTGGCAGGCTTTATCCTGACAGCCGCGCACTGTGTGGGGTTAACAATGTGAGTGAGTACGCTTCACTAAGCCAATACTCTTTATTTTCACTTATTTTGAATGATTAATAAATCAAACTTTGATTTGAGCAGAAAGGCCCGTCTTGGGGAATACGATAGTACCACCAGAAGAGACTGCACCGTGGACGGATGCTCTGCCGCATCCGAAGAGTACGAAATCGACATGGCTCTGCGACACGGGGGGTTTTCCATGGAAGGAGGCACCAATGACATCGCTCTACTCCGCCTGAAGCGGTCTGTGATCTACAAAGGTGGAGTTACCCAGCCGTCGCAGCCGGAACACAGTTTCACAGTTTCCTCGTCCTCAGATCACATCCGGCCGATTTGCATCATCGTGGACCCCTGGAACAGGCCGGCTGCCCAGAAGCTCAGATGGTACATCGCCACGGGCTGGGGCGACACCAAGACCAACCAGGCCCGTGGGGTGCTCCAGGAGTTGATCCTAGAGCGCTTCCCTCCCAAGCGCTGCGAAAACTTCTTACAGAGCCCCGTGCATCGGGATCAGTTTTGCGCGGGCAGTGCCCACGGTGACACGTGCAACGGCGACTCCGGAGGACCGCTCAGCCGGAAGCTGTCCCATATGAACTCGACTCGATTTGTCCAGTTCGGAGTGGTGAGCTTCGGCAGTCTGGATTGCTCCGGCATCGGGGTGTACACGGACGTTATGTTCCACACCCCATGGATCAAGCAAATGGTGCAAAGGTACTCCCACTGACGGCTGTCCACTAAACTGCATGGGCCACCGAAGTTCGACACGGTTTAGCGGTTCCAAATTCAAATATTTGAACTATTATTAATAGGTGCCGCTGCCATGAAATCTAATTTAAAAATAAATCGTTGTACTTATTTATGCAGCAATTGAACGGTTACGGATACCTATGTCCTTAAAGAGTTAAGGTTAAATATATGCAAATCCAATACAAATTCTAGAAGTTATGGGGATTATCATATTGCAGTTGTGCTACAATATTCCAAGGGTAGAAGCCTGCTTTATGATTATGCTTTATAAAATGAAAAACATTTTAAGTATTAAAAAGATTCGTGGGACAAAAGCTTAGCATTCCTTCATCCCAGAAACCTTCGTATCGCTTTTAAAAATATGACATATCCTGATGAAATCGTTTGTAAAACTTCGTAGACATAGTTGTAAAATTTTCAGAAAAAGCATTTTTGGGAAACAAAAGAGGAAGAACTTATCGTGAATTAATTTAAATAATGATGAAATCCTTTCAAACCATTGGTGAGTGATATTATCAATTAATTAAAATAACATTCATTAAATTAAGTTTCATTCTTAACTAAAGGTTCCCGCATGCCACTTAAAATGCACTTTCTAAGCGGTCATTTGGACTTCTTTCCGGAGAACTTGGGGGCAGAAAGTGATGAACATGGAGAACGATTTCATCAGGATATGTATAATATGAAAAGCGTTACGAAGGTTTCTGGGATGAAGGAATGCTAAGCGACTATTGCTGGATGCAAATACGGGAAGTTTCCACATATCATAGGCGAAGAAGAAGATCGAATAATAAAGTATTCTTCCGAGCCTAAAAACTCTTAAGAAGAAACTATTTTTATTTATTTTTTTTAATAACATTTAAGCATTCCGAGGATCCTGCAAGGGGATAGGATGTTTGCTGAAAATGTTTTTCAATTCATTATATCTCAAACATCAAAATCATAAAGCAGGCTTCTACCCTTGGAGAGCAATATTGTAGCACAACTGCAAAATGATAATTTCATTGAATTTCCCATAACTTCTAGAATTTGTATTGGATTTGCATATATATTACCTGAACTCTTTAAGGACATAGGTATCCTTAGATCCGTTTACTGAAACTAATTTAAAACTTTTTTTTATATTTTTAAAAAGTAAATGAAATCTAGCTATAAACAATATTTTCAAAAATATTGCATGTTCTTTTACTTTCAGCGCTTATATTTTCATTAATAAAGCTCTGAGGTGTATCTATTGCATATTGGATACTACTAATTTCAAATTGGTTGGACAAACGGTTTTCGATATTTTTAGCGTTATATGAAAAAATCTGATTTTTCGCGAATATCTTCATAACGGTTCTTTGAACATTTTTACACCCTTGCAGAGGGTATTATAATTTTACCATGATATTTGCAACGCAGTGAAGGAGGCATCTCCGACCCCATAAAGTATATATATTCTTGATCAGTACCACCAGCCGAGTCGATCTAGCCATGTCTGTCTGTCCGTCTGTCTGTCCGTCTGTCTGTCGGTTTCTACGCGAACTAGTCTCTCAGTTTTTGAGCTATCGGGCTGAGTCTTATTTCAGCATAGTCTTATTTCTTTTGCACGCAGTATATATGTCGGAACGGCCGAAATCGGACCACTATATCCTATAGCTGCCATAGGAATGATGGCGAAATTAATGTAAAAAAAATTTTTACTTCTCTGTTTTTCAACGAATTTCTATTAATTTGGAGATGTAGTCGTTTTTTATAGTTCTAGAAATACGGTTTTAATTTCATTAAGATCGGACAACTATATCATATAGCTGCAATAGAAGGGATCGGTCGATTTATATGAAAATGTATTTCAATGATCCAATTGCTGACTGCAAGGGTATACAAACTTCGGTTTTTCCGAAGCTAGCTTTCTTTCTCGTTTTTTAATGAGTTCAGTGTGTTCAGCGACTCAAAATTAGTCGGAAAGCTTAAAGCCAGGAAAGGGACATAGGATACTGTTAATCCATAATATAGTGGAGGAACACAGATAATTAAAGGTTTCAGTTTGATGTCGTAAGTAATTACTTTATGTTTGAAGTGGGCATTTCTACGACTGTCAAACAAATACATCAAATTCACCTGTCAATATAAATATTTTGTTACAAGTAAATCTAAGGTCACTGAACATGCAGCCTTTCACAGGTCGTACGTTTTATTTATTTATTTTATTTGCATTTTCGAAACAATGATATTGATATTCGATGGGTCGTTCACAAGAGTCCGCCCACATTAGTAGCTTTAGCAATCAAGCCACTTTCAGCATACACCTAATGAAGTGAAAACTATCCGTATGGACCTTTTATCTGCAGCTCTGAAGCAGTACGGAGGATTTTATCATTCGAATTGGACAGCCGGGTTCAGATTCATTATTAAGGTATTTTTAGTCATCATACATTTTTATTTTAATTCAGACAAGTTTTTGTTGAACGATGGAGGCTTATGGGAAGCAGAAACAGTCAATGCAGGATCAAAAGTGTCAATTACGGAGCCAATAGCTGAGTTAAATGCATTTACAGCAGAGTAAATTTAATTAAAATTCGTTAAGAACGACCAATCTATTTGCGATAAAGATAAATATAAACCATCAAAGTTAGCTTTACGGAAACATTTGTAACGGGTAGGAAGTGACAAAGTGACTATATTATAAGAGATACAACATTCAACAGATATTGATAAAGTGGGATGATATGGATCTTCAGGATAGGACATAGGACAACATCTGGCTACCGATACCAAGGAAGCCTTGATTACAAATATGAGGTTTAAAAGCCTATCTTGATTATTCTTGACGGGATTAATTTGCAAACAATTTGAATTTTACGTTTGCAAATTGAACATTGAGAAAGAAGGCAGCCTTTTACAGGACTTAAGTTTTATTTATTTATTTATTTTATTGGCATTTTCGAAACAATGATATTGATATTCGATGAATCGTTCGCAATTGTTTGTATCTGTTTGGACCTTATATCTGCAGCTCTGAAGAAGTATGGAGGATTTTATCAGTCGAAGTGGACAGCCGGGTTCAGATTTATCATCATATATAGGTATCTTTAGTCATCATAAAAGCGGTTTGTTAAGTTACTAATTCTGCTACTCTATGGAAAGATGGCCAGTGATATTTTGATTCAGCGACGATGAGAATTGGTTTTAATTGAACCCGTACAAAGCCGGGGAGGGTCTCTGGTATATATTATATATATATCAGTATATTTTGCAATTGTTTAGGGAGTGTGTGTTATCTCGTGATCGCGGTTTCTTGGAAGAGTAAATAGCTACTGAGTGAAATCTTCGAAGCATCATACATATATGAAGATTTTTGGTTCATTGATTCGTAAAAATCAAGCATACAACATAATACTGAATGTTGACACTGACTGTCTGCAAGCTTATCAGGTTTATAACGTATTCCTCCTTATTCAGCGGCGATCCTAATGTTATTTCTTGGAAATGCAACATTGATGAGATGCCACCATCATTCGTTCTCGTTAAATAATTTTAATTTATGGGGCATTCAAAACTTCTTGGTAAACTTTTGTCTTCAACGAACTAGAAAATGAACACTGACCTTCTAAAAAATCTCGAAAGACCATCTATCATCTTATCATAAAACCGTCTATTGCCTGTAATAGTCAGGAGACAAGAGCTCACATTAACCACTTGCAAATGTTTATATGGATTTATATTTTAGTTCGGAAAATTAATAAAGTAAATTTGCATACCCTCAGTTTTGATATTTTGTTAGCGATGGACTTTTCTGAATAATTTATTTAAAAAAGGTCGCTGTGCCTCAACCTTAACGACTTCCCAGAAGCAGACCACTCTTCATCAAAATCAAGCAGTGAACTAACATTTGACCCCATTGAGGGTACTGATAAGCAAGTTATTAATACCAAACCCTGGCTGATTATCGTCAGTCGCACAATGAATTCCACAGCCTCTGGAGGTGCGCTTTTTGCTTGGCTGCTGCTCCTGCTTCTCCGCCCTCGGTCAGGATCTAGTCAGCTGCTTGACGCGGCATGCGGGATTCGAGCTCCCGCGAGGGTCATTAATGGCTCCATTGCTGGCATGAACTCCAGCCCTGGATGGCTTTTCTGCACTCGACAGACGATCGATTTATTTGTGGTGGAACCCTGATCTCGCACCGTTCGTATTGGTTTATCTCTATATCCTTTTTGGTGCAACTATTTTTTGTATTTTTTTCAGGACTGGTATTAACGGCAGCGCATTGTTTTCTGCCCAACACAGAGCTGTAAGAGTCCCTGAAGTGAACTTTCTATAAGAAAACTTCCATTCATCCTTAAGCAGGACTCCCAGAGTACATTTTAACTGATCCTACAATTTTTGTGTATTTTTTGTGGCCTTTTGTAGAGTGGCTCGTCTGGGGAGTACCAGAGAAGCAACAAAGATCAGTGCTACAACACCGCGGCGGGACCTTACTGCACCAAAGAGAAGAGCACTATGTGGACATGGGCATCAGGCACCGAAACTATAATCCGGCGACGCATGCCAACGACATTGCCATTCTGCGGCTGGCCAGGCCTGTGGTCTACAAAGGTGGGTGATTTCCCGTGATAAAAGATATAAACAAAATGTAAATATTTATTCATATATAACAGATAACATCAGGCCCATTTGCATCGTACTGAACCCCAGATGGAGGAACTACATCAACTCCCTTAACCCCCTCACCGGCACTGGCTGGGGCAAGACCCAGGATGAAGGTGACAGCAATTACCTGATGTCGCTGAGCATCGAACGCCAGGATCCCGAAATCTGCACCGAATACATCCATAGCAATGCCCTCGCCAGCAACCAGTTTTGTGCCGGCAACTCGGACAGCAATCTGTGCAACGGCGACTCCGGCGGTCCCGTGGGGGCACTGGTTCAGATCGGGAACACGAAGCGTTTCATCCAGGTCGGCATCGCCAGCTACACGAACCAGCAGTGCGCCCTGGCCAGCGTGTTTACCGACGTCCTGAGTCACGCCGACTGGATCAAAATGGTGTTCCAATCCTACGGTAGCGGACAGCCTCAGCCACAGAGAAGGCGAGATCCGGCACCGACAAGAACTGAGAGCCGGCAAACCTCACCACCGACCAGACAGAGTGAGCAGGTCTTCACATTTAACATTCCGATGATTTGGTAAGCAAGCTCTAGGATGGGAGCAGCCAGCTCTAAGTTACAAAATACCAATAAAAGGGTCTATGAACAACACGTTTAATAATTATTTTTTGAGTTGGAACCTTAAGAGGAATCGGGGAACACGGTAGATTTATTTACCTTGAGAAATTTTTCTCGAAATTTCCCAAATTTCTTGGAATTTCTTTCAATTTCTTTCAAGTGGAAAGGAAAGTGGAAAGGAAAGAAGGAAAAAATAATCGCAAGCCGATAGGTCAGAGACCCAAAACAAGTGTGTCAGAGTCTTGTATAAATTAAATAAAATTGAAAATATTTATAAATTATAAAAATATATATGTTAATTGGTGTTCCTTCTATTTGTTAAAAATTTGTCCTTGGCCGATAAGAACGTTTTTAATTGTCCCCAAAAATCGGCCCGCAGAGCACCTTCGGGCTGAGGCATAAGTCGCGCCCTGAATAACGACGTCGTCGTCGGAATCGCAGCGTTGTCCGTCTGCCTGCTGCTCCTCCATCCGCAGCAGGGATCTGCTCAGGACCAGAAGGAGCAGTGCGAGACACCTTGTTCAGATTCATTGTCCAGCACACTACCCAACGCTCCACAGAGGCAAATCAGATAACAACATCAAATCTCAAATTTACTTTGTGGTCCGGCGTTCGTTTACTATAGGGTCATTCAAGGAAGAACTGTACACACGCACTGGCGAGCACAGCAACAACACTTGGGAAGACCAACATCGTGATCGGAGCAACGCGTATATACTGGAGTTTATTCAGCGTCCAATCTGTATAAATGTGTATACCGACTTATCAGCCTCACAGTCGGTGGACGTATCTGGGGTCAGTTCAAGCGAAAATAAAAATAATAATTATTCATCAACACCATTCTTCGAAACACTTTAATTAATAATGTATATTTTTTTTATTACTATTATAAGATTAAGGAAAAGGTTATTATCCATCAGGAGAATAACCACCTGTGGCGAGAGCGAGCTAGATAGAAAATATATTTATTGCCATATAAATCCCATGCTTACCATTGCAGACCCTTACAATTATGTTATTCAAGATGTGAAGATCATACAAAAGCTATATTTGAAGTATTTCGCTTTTAATTAAATATAGATAATATAACACTTAATACTAAAGAAGGAAACTCAAACTGGCTGACGTTACAATTAAGAATTAACTAATTTTTGTTTTTAATATTTTGTGTAAGAATGTCACAAAGGGGAATCGAGTCGCCGGCTAATCGCGGAGAGTCGCGAAGGAATCGCCGCAGAGTTGGTTGACAAAAGATATATTAGCAAAACGAAAATAAAGCCAACTCGGCTGTTGATGCTGCGTTTTCCATGCTTATCAGAAATATGCTTTCTTCACAATTTCTCTGTTCTGCCATGCAGTCTGTGAGCCGCCGAAACAGGTCTTTGGAGAGCGAATCAAGAGCTGAATGAGCGCCGTCGATAATAAGCGCTTTATTCTGACGAATCGCCTTTAGTTGATTGCCGCAGCTGTCGTTGAGATGACGAACGCCATGAGAGTAGCAGCGATCGCAGCTCTAACCCTCGGAATCCTGTGTCTCTCGATCTCTGGCGAGTATTTGGATCCACTCTGCGGTCTTCGGGGCAAGCTGGTCGGCACGAAAATAGTCAATGCACCCAGAAAAAAAAAATTCCTAAAATTTTAGGAATTGGCGATTCATTGCCTAAAAATTTAATTCCCAACTGGTTTTAACATCCCTGGCATGGAGTGATGGTTGTATTAATATATAAAATCAAGGCTTATATTTGCCTAAAATGAAGCGAATTTAGGCCTGTTTCTATTGCCTAAAATATGGCATTTTGGACAAAAATGCCTATTTTGCATTTTGGACAATTTTAGCAATGACTGACTTGACTCAAGCTTTTAGTCCATAACACTACGTAAGCCTATCTCCACAGCTCTACCGAATTCATTTGCGGCGGCAGGCTCATCCATCGGCGTGAGTAATTCTGCCACATAGTCCTATTTTCGGCCTAATGCCGATCGCAATTCCTTGGCAGGCTTTATCCTGACAGACGCGCACTGTGTGGGGTTAACAATGTGAGCAATACTCTTTATTTTCACTTATTTTTAATGATTAATAAATCAAACTTTGATTTGAGCAGGAAGGCCCGTCTTGGGGAATACGATAGTACCACCAGAAGAGACTGCACCGTGGACGGATGCTCTGCCGCATCCGAAGAGTACGAAATCGACATGGCTCTGCGACACCAATGACATCGCTCTACTCCGCCTGAAGCGGTCTGTGATTTCACAGTTTCCTCGTCCTCAGATCACATCCGGCCGATTTGCATCATCGTGGACCCCTGGAACAGGCCGGCTGCCCAGAAGCTCAGATGGTACATCGCCACGGGGTGGGGCGACACCAAGACCAACCAGACCCGTGAAGTGCTCCAGGAGTTGATCCTAGAGCGCTTCCCTCACAAGCGCTGCGAAAACATCTTCCAGAACCCCGTGCATCGGGATCAGTTTTGCGCGGGCAGTGCCCACGGTGACACGTGCAACGGCGACTCCGGAGGACCGCTCAGCCGGAAGCTGTCCCATATGAACTCGACTCGATTTGTCCAGTTCGGAGTGGTGAGCTTCGGTAGTCTGGATTGCTCCGGCATCGGGGTGTACACGGACGTTATGTTCCACACCCCATGGATCAAGCAAATGGTGCAAAGGTACTCCCACTGACGGCTGTCCACTAAACTGCATGGGCCACCGAAGTTCAACTCGGTTTAGCGGTTCCGAATTCAAATATTTGAACTATTAATAGGTGCCGCTGCCATGAAATCTAATTCAAAAATAAATCTTTGTACTTATTTATGCAGCAATTGAACGGTTTTATTTAAAAGAAGGTAAATGCTACTCCAATCTTCTATCCACCAGCCCTTTACATATATAAAGTCGATTATAGATTAAATATTTACTCAATAATCAATTGTTATTTATACACAATATATATAATACATATCAGTATATTTTGCAATTGTTTAGGGAGTGTGTGTTATCTCGTGATCGCGGTTTCTTGGAAGAGTAAATAGCTACTGAGTGAAATCTTCGAAGCATCATACATATATGAAGATTTTTGGTTCATTGATTCGTAAAAATCAAGCATACAACATAATACTGAATGTTGACACTGACTGTCTGCAAGCTTATCAGGTGTATAACGTATTCCTCCTTATTCAGCGGCGATCCTAATGTTATTTCTTGGAAATGCAACATTGATGAGATGCCACCATCATTTGTTCTCATTAAATTATTTTATTTTATGGGACATTCAAAATTACTTGGTAAACTTTTGTCTTCAACGAACTAGAAAATGAACACTAACCCTCCAAAAAACCTTGAAAGACCATCTACTTATCCCAGAGCTCCATTGGATGCACTGTGCGCTCTCACGGATGTGCTGAGCCATGTGGACTGGATTCTAAATACGGTGCGTCATTAAGGAACTGGGTTCAGCCATCCCACCCAAGTGCGGACGCCCACTAAGCAAAATCCAAAGCATCATAAGACCGTCTATCACCTGCGATAGCTATGAGAGAAGAGCTCTCATTAACCACTTGAAATTGTTAGGATCATTTTATATTATAATTCGATCAAATTAATCATTAATGACTTCCCATAAGCAGAACGCTCTTCTTTAAAAGAAAACAATGAGTACTAACATTTGACCCCATTGGGGGTACAGATAAGCGAGTTATTATTACCAAACCCTGGCTAATTATCGTCAGTCGCGCAATGAATACCACAGCCTCTGGAAGTGCGCTTTTTGCTTGGCTGCTGCTCCTGCTACTCCGCCCTCGGTCAGGATCTGGCCAGCTGCTTGACGCGGCATGCGGTATTCGAGCTCCCTCGGTAGCCGGCAAGATCATCCGAGGCTCCATTGCTGACATGAACTCCAGCCCCTGGATGGCTTTTCTGCACTCGACAGACGATCGATTTATTTGTGGCGGAACCCTGATCTCGCACCGTTCGTATTGGTTTATCTCTATATCCTTTTTTGGTGCAACTATTTTTGTTGTATTTTTTTCAGGACTGGTATTAACGGCAGCGCATTGTTTTCTGCCCAACACACAGCTGTAAGAGTCCCTGAAGTGAACTTTCTATAAGAAAACTTCCATTCATCCTTAAGCAGGACTCCCAGAGTACATTTTACTGATCTTACAATTTTTGTGTATTTTTTGTGGCCTTTTGTAGAGTGGCTCGTCTGGGGGAGTACCAGAGAAGCAAAAAAGATCAGTGCCATAACACCGCGGCGGGACCTTACTGTACCATAAGAGAGGAGCACATGGTGGACATGGGCTTCAGGCACCGAAACTATGATCGGGCGACGCATGCCAACGACATTGCCATTCTGCGGCTGGCCACGCCTGTGGTCTACAAAGGTGGGTGATTTCCCATGATAAAATATATAAACAAAATATAAATATTTATTCATATATAACAGACAACATCAGGCCCATTTGCATCGTACTGAACCCCAGATGGAGGAACTACATCAACTCCCTTAACCCCCTCACCGGCACTGGCTGGGGCAAGACCCACGATGAGCCTGACAGCGATTACCTGATGTCCCTGAGCATCGAACGCCAGGATCCCGATATCTGCACCGAATACATCCATAGCAATGCCCTCGCCAGCAACCAGTTTTGTGCCGGCAACTTGAACAGCAATCTGTGCAACGGCGACTCCGGCGGTCCCGTGGGGGCACTGGTTCAGATCGGGAACACGAAGCGTTTCATCCAGGTCGGCATCGCCAGCTACACGAACCAGCAGTGCGCCCTGGCCAGCGTGTTTACCGACGTCCTGAGCCACGCCGCATGGATCAACATGGTGTTCCAATCCTACGGTAGCGGACAGCCTCGGCCAGGGCGAAGTGCGCCGCATAAAAGTCTGGTTCAGTCACAGAGAAGGCGAGATCCGGCACCGACAAGGTCAACTCAGACACGTAAAAGGCAAACCTCACCACCGACCAGCCAGCGTGAGCAGGTCTACACATATTATCGGCCGTCGATTTGGTAGGCGCAAACTCTAGGATGGGAGGAGCCAGCTCTAAGTTACAAAATACCATTAAAAGGGTCTATGAACAACACGTTTAATAATAATTTTTTGAGTTGGAACCTTAAGAGGACTAAGGGAACGGGATAGATTTATTTACCTTGAGAAATTTTTGGGGAAATTTCCCAAATTTATTGGAATTTCTTTCAATTTCTTTCAAGTGAAACGGAATAAATATTCGCAAGCTGATAGATCAGAGACCCAAAACAAGTGTGTCAAAGTCTCGTATAAATTAAATAATATAATGAGTATAAATAAATTATTAAATATATATAATTTGATTTTTCTTTAATTTAAATTCTTAAAATATATAATTTGATCTTTCTTTTATTTAAATTCTTAAAATATATAATTTGATCTTCCTTCTATTTATTGAAAATTTGTCCTTGGCCGATAAGAACGTTTTTAATCGTCGTCGGAATCGCAGCGTTGTCCGTCTGCCTGCTGCTTCTCCATCCGCAGCAGGGATCTGCTCAGGACCAGAAAGAGCAGTGCGAAACACCTTGTGCAGATTCATAGTCCAGCACACTACCCAACGCTCCACAGAGGCAAATCAGATAACAACATCAAATCTCAAATTTACTTTGTGGTTCGGCGTTCGTTTACTATAGGGTCAGCCAAGGAAGTACTGGACACACGAACTAGTTCGGTAGGTAGTTCAGGCAAGGCCAATCGACACCTCCAATAGTGTAGGGATATTATCATTTTTTTTGTTGGGATTTTAATATTTTTCCGATTTTTCTCGAGTTTACGGAGTACTTTGTTGGGATTCTTGGATTTTAATAATGTATAAATTATTTTCCTTCAGACCTTCGTTTTACGTTGTTTTTGAATTTAGTCTCCACTGATTTATAAAAAACGTTTATAATTTTACTACAAAATTAATAGCTTTTGGCGCATTTGAGGTCAATACGTATTGATTTCCAAAAATTAAATCAAAACGCGAAAAATTCTTGGAATTATTCGCCGGGATCGGGGTCAATAATCTATCTCTTTTCCAAAGAAATGCAATTAAAGACCAGCGCTGTTCCACTGATAAGAGAACTCGGAGCAGATTATACAAAGCACACCCTCAGCTGAGATGGGGTCAGTTATCTCGAAGCCGCCGTCGGAATGGGAACTTTCACGAACTGGACTGCGATTGTCGTTGCAGCCTGCAGCCTGATCCTCCAGCTGCGGGCAGTGCGGGGACAGAGTAACTTTCTGAGCCCCATGTGCGGGATTTCCTATCCCGAAGCAGGCAGGGTAGCGGGCAAGATTATGAACGGACAAGATGCAATACTCGGATCGGCGCCATTCATGGCGTACTTGATCCGAAACGGGGAACTCCACTGTGCCGGAACGATCATCAGTCAAAGTTCGTAGAAGTTCGCCTCCAAGACTAAGCCTTATTTGAGTGTAATTGCTTTCCTCCTCTTGCAGGATACATCCTGACGGCTGCCCACTGCGTCTTCCGGGACATGTGAGTAACATTTATTGTTGGCAAAAAAGCTCTCTAAGCATCGCTTAATCTGCAACTCAGTGCGACTGTGCGTCTGGGTGAGTACAATACCCAGACGAACCCCGACTGCGGGCCAGAAAGCTGCCAACGTTATGAGGACTTCAGCATCGAGACCATATCCAGGCACAAGGACTACGTGGCCTCCACCTTCACCAATGACATAGCTCTGATCAAATTGTCCAGGAACATTGCATTCAAGAGTAAGTTCCTTAGCTTTACGCAATCTCCAATCGGCTTGGAACCTTCTATCCCTTTCCCCAGCTCACATTATGCCCATCTGTCTGCTTCTGAATCCGAGAAATGCGCCCTACAGGCAGCAGTTACAGGCCTTCGGCTGGGGAAAGACCCATACGGGGCGCACGTCCAGTGTGCTTCAAACCACGAGGCTGGATCGCTATCGCAACTCCCACTGCGCCCAGAGCCTGAACATGCCGGTCACTAACAACCAGATCTGCCTTGGGCTCCACGGATCGGACACCTGCCAAGGCGACTCCGGCGGACCGATGGTGACGCAGGTTAACTTTGACGGAGTGAACCGCTACCTGCAGCTGGGCTTAGTTAGCTTCGGCCAGACAGAGTGCCAAAGTCCCGGAGTGTACACCTATGTGCCGAACTACATCGGCTGGATTCAGTATGTGATGCGGAAGCTGGGACACTGAGGCAACTTTCCGGCTGACTATCTTGTACACTTGGAGAAACGGCTACTACTTAGTTTGTTAGTTGGCTTTATATGTATAAATAATATTGGATATTTGATGGCTGACTTCACCACATGAACTCTTTCCACTTGTGCAGTTGGGTGAGTAATAGTTGGGTATCGATACTGGTTCCTTCGAGGGGGCGGGTTTCTCCCTCCACTCTTGCCCGGATGGGGGTGGCTGTCAGCCTGGTCGAAAACAGGGTCAAACACCCGCGCGGCAGCCATGGCAACGAGGCCAGGACACGGGACTCGGGCGGGTGTGGTTTTTCGGGTTTTGTTTACAAGCAGTCCGGGCAGAAAGTGTCAGGATTGGAGCGAGCTTATTCATCGAAATGAGCACGCGGAATGTGATGATTACGGACCTGGATCAGCCGGATCCCGAGCAGGTGCAGGTGCCGCCCAAACGGAACCGGAAGGTGCTGCAGACGCTGTCGGGCAACTTCAATCGCCGTTCGCGCAGCGTGGAAGTGGAGGTGAAGCAGCGCCAGGAGACGGGCGCAGGCAACAAGGATCGCAGGAAGGATCGCTCCTTCAATACGCTGGTAAGGCCAGGGAGACAGTCCTCGTAACCCAAAGACATCACCTCTGCTACTTTCGTCCAGCTGCAGGCCAAGGAGCAGCAGTTGGAGCAGCTCGTCCAGCGGCTATCCACCCTGCATCGGTACAATGATCAGTTTGCCAAGGAGAACGAGCAGCTGCGCCTGGACAGCGCGCAGTTGGAACGCCGTCTGGCGGAGGCAGAGCGGCAGGTGGCCAACTGCACTCGCTGCCAGCAGCTTGGCCAGCGCCTGGACACGGTTCTTGGCCAGAATCGCTCACTGGCCGGCGACGTGGACATGCTGAAGACTCTTGTTTTCCGGCTGAACGTGCAAATCGAGAGCTATCAGGACCAGAGGCGCCACAATGACGAGGCTCCTGTGGCCGGAGGTTCAGCCGGAGACAGCACATCCTGCCCGCCACTGCCGACTCACACGCTGGGACCCCTCCTCCAGGCCTACGACGAATCCCTGCGGGACAAGGACGCCCTGTTGGCCCAATATAGCACCGAATTCGAGCACTTTACCGGAGAGCTGAAGCGAGCTCTGGAGGAGAACACCAAGCTGGTGAGCAATGGCAACCTTTAATTATATCAAAGAGTGCTTTCTACCTTTGTGTTCCTTTCAATCTGATTTATACACACCCAATCCCCTCCAGCTTCAAGCGCAGGAGCAGCTGCGTCGCGACCTCGGCGGCTGGCGAGAGGAGCGTGTGTGTCTGCAGGCCCAGTTGGGCGTGTGCCGCTCCAAGGCCGAGGCCCAGACCCGCAAGACGGACTTGGCCAAGGAGAAGCTGGTGGAGGTCATGCACTGCTACGAGCAGCGCATGCAGACCCTGCTCCTGGACATGGATCACCTGCAGGCGGCCTACGCCCGCACCAAATCGGAATTGGCCGCCCTCAAGAGTGCTCCTCCGACAGCGCCAGCTCCTGCTGCGGTTGCTGCTCCCGTTCCCGCTCCCCCTTCCGCCGAATCGGAGGCACTTAACCAGTGCAAGGCCCTGCTGGAGCAGTTGCGCCAGGAGCATGCCAGAGAGCGAGCTTCCCTCCAGGAGCAGCTGCATGCCACGACCGCACGGGCAGCCTCACTCGTCCGCAGCACGGAGAAGGCGAAGCACGGAAGGGATCGCCTGAAGGCCCGCCTAAGGATGGCCCTGCAGTGGGCCCAGAAGCTGGAGGCCGGGCAGGCGGAGGTGCGGGACACCTACGAGGCGGTGCGCCGCCTGGAGGTGCTCGTCCAGCACAAGGAGTCGCAGTTGCGCGGCCTGCACTCCCGCAATGCCGAGGAGCTGGACAAGATGCGGCACAAGCTGCAGCAGAAGGACGACACCATTCGGACGCTGCTTAGGGGGAAGATGGAACGAAGACCGGCGGTGGATTAGCCAGCTAGAACTAGAAACTAGAAAATGCGTTTAACAATTAAAAATATATAATTTCAATACAAAATACATTAATAACTTAGCGTAAAAAGCTTTTGAAGCACAGCAGTTCGGGATCAGCCGGACTCGATCTGCTCGGATAGCGTCTCGTCCGCAGTCGCCCCCGATCCGGAGCCGGAGCCAGAGCCCGGACACACCACGCACGCCTTTGGCACCGTCTGCTCTATGTACATGGTGATCCGCTCCAGCACCTCGGGGACAACCGATCGGAGCAGCTGCTCGTAGCGCTGGGCCCCCAGCTGCGCCTGCAGCGACTGCAGCTGCCACTTGAGATACTCCGTTAGCGGGATCTTGTAAACGGGGTCCTTGAGCACCAGCTGACGGTGGCGGTCATCGTGGTAGGTCTTTGCCGGATAGCCCTTGGCATGGAAGTCTTCGGTGCCCAGCTGCTGCTGCAGCTCGTCCAGCTCGTGCTCGTCGTGTATGACCAGGGAGTCGTAGAACCGGGGCGTGGTCTTGGTGGCGCCCTCCTCGACGGCGGCGTACTGCTTGTCCATCACCTCGCCCAGAGTCTCGTCCACCAACTGGAGGATGTGGGGCAGGCGGGCGAGCAGCAGCTCGTTGCTACTAAAAATCGAGGCGAAGGCCAGGCAGAAGAGCTTACGCTTCTCGGCGTGAGTGTCCGGTACCATGGGAAACATCTCGATCCACACGTCCAGGATGCGGGCCAGGGCGTCCGGCCTGCGGCAGCTGCTGAACCACGGACATGAACACCGCCTGGTCGATGAGCAGGGTGCGCGCCACGATGGTCAGGTACCAGCCCATGGTCATGGGGTATTCCTGCTTGAGGTACACCTGCTGGAAGACAAAGGGCAGGGCCGGACGCACCAGCCGCAGGCCCATCGTCGCGTCCGTTTTCAGGCAAGTCTCGAAGATCCTCAGCATGGCGATGATACCCTCCACGCGAATGTCCTCGAAGGAGCGCACGCAGTACGACACGAAGCCCTCGCCGTAACGGCTCAAGTAGGCCTGGGCGTCCAGCAGGATGTAGGCGTGGATCAACTGCAAAACGGTGCGAAGATTCTCCGACGACATCTCGATAATGGGCAGCAGGTGGTCGCAGAGCTTCAGCAGCTCAGGGGTCAGCGCAGTTGAGTTTCCGATTACGGCCAGCCAGAGCATGATGCCATCCTCGATGAGGTAGACGTGCGAGTGTTGCTGCGGATAGAGAGCGGGTCAAAGTTGGTTAATTTTCCCAGATTGGATATCATTCTGGCTAAAGTCTAGGCTGCGTGGCGAACCTCTTGCTACATTAATACGAGCCTCCTCTAAAGCTATATTGGTCATTCATTTTATTCCCAGAACTGATAAGACAATCGTCGGAAATAAATTTATAATAACAAGCCACGATTGATCAGTATAAACGCGACTTGCAATGATCATCTTAGCGTGGTTTGTGGCTTTCGCTTCTCTTATATGGCTACCCAAGGACTCCCTGAGCCAGTTTCTGGACAATAATTGCGGCTTCACCGTCCCACTCCCACCAAGGTCCAGAATTTATGGAGGACGAGCAGCAGTCATTGGCTCCAGCCCCTGGATGGCATACTTGACCCATAACTCGACTTTTATTTGCGGTGGCACGCTCATAAACACAAGTATATATTTTTTACAGATCAAAGGTCTTTGCCTGCCCAGATAATAAATGAAATATTTCCTAGAATATATCTTGACGGCAGCGCACTGCATGGCAAACGGCAGACAACTGTGAGTACAGACTAAATGCTGAAGAGTTCCCCGATTATAGAGCCCCTTGACCTACAGAAAGGTTCGACTGGGGGAGTACGATACCAGAACCTCGATCGATTGCTCGCAGGATTTTTGTATACCCCAGTACGAGGAGTACGATGTAGCACTGGCCATCAAAAACTCTAACTACCGTTTCCAACATGGGGGCAGCTACGACATTGGATTGCTCAAGCTGACCAGGCCAGTTCGCTATAAAAGTGAGATATATCCATAGCCTAAAGCGATTAGAAGTGTCCCTCTCAATATTTTCCCATCTAACCCTTCAAGTACACATCAGGCCAGTCTGCCTTCTACTGAATCCTTCCCGAGCCGCCTACAATCCCACCTTCGTGGCCACCGGTTGGGGCAAAACCAACGTCTACAAGCTGGCCACAGTTCTACAGACAGTTATCCTTAGAAAGTTTAACCCAACTGAGTGCGAAAGAGTCCTGCGCACCTCTTTGGAATGGGGACAGTTTTGTGCGGGTCAAGTACAGGCCGACACCTGCGATGGCGACTCCGGTGGACCATTGGTACAGAAGTTGTCCGATGGCCGCGTCACGCGTACCGTTCAGTTTGGTATTGTGAGCTACGGACACTACTTGTGTCGCGGCCCAGGTGTCTATACGGATGTCATGGCCTTTACCGAATGGATCCGTAGAGCCATACATATTTACGGGATTTAAAATGAGACAAAATAAGAACAAGATTTCTGCCTCTCTAATGGAAAAAATAAACATAAATTAAAAGCAAAATACCTAGAAATCAGGGCAAATGCCACGGCCATTAAAAATGCTTCGAATAATCTTTCTAATCTTTATGGTCTACTGCCTGAACCTGGTGTCAAGTCTGTCTTTAGTGGTGTTTAGTTCAGATGCTGCCATATTCCCAATAATTTCCCATGCTCACCTGAAGGTCAGTGCTCAGCTCGATGACGCTGTAGAGGAAGGGCTTCATGGGCTCTGGCACATCCCGGATCGTTCGCACCAGCTGCTCCAGGGTGCCAATGATGGCGCAGCGCAGCAGGTCATACTCCTCGCTCTCGCGCCAGAGCAGGGGCAGGTAGGCGATGAACTGCAGCGCCTGCGGTTCGATATACTCGCTCATTTTCTCCACGAGCAGCGTCATTGTGCCCAGTACCACGATCTTGGTGTCGCACTCGCCGGCCTCGTGGAGCAGCAGGAATAGAGCCTCGAAGAGCGACGGGAAATATGGGTGAAAGGCCTCCGGCATGAACTCGAAGTCGTCAATCAGCAGATTCAGTGTTCTGGCGGCAGCCAGTCTCGTGGGCATATCCTCCTGCGGTCGCAGGAGATGCAGACAGGCCTCGTAGGCCAGGGGACGCAGCTCCCGGGGCAGCTGAACGCCCACCCAGTGGCCCACCAGCCAGATGATGCGTCGTCGTAGGATGCGGAAATTGGGCGCCTCCACCCGCAACTCCGCCAGCAGTTGGGAGGTCAGCCAGGCGCCAAAGTCTAGTTTGTTGAAGAAGTGAAAGGCCGCCTGTCCCACGGCATTGTAGATGGCGTCCTTCAGCAGAATGGCCTTCAGATCGGATTCCGGGGTGAGCTGCAGCTGCTGGGCGCGTCTCACGAAGCGAAGCACCTCCTGAATCATCACCTGGGAGTGCTGCGTGAAGCAGGTGAAGTACAGGGTCTCCACGCTGGGCCTCAGGGCATACTTCCAGGCATCGCCACCACCGTCGTCCTGGTCGTAGCCCTCCGGGTCCTGCTGCCACTCCTCCAGCTCCTGTTGCGTGAGCAGGAAGTAGTGCGTCACGATCTTTTCGCAGATGTAGGTGATCCTCTCGGCCGTAAAGAACTTGGCATGGCTTTGAGCGGCACCGGCCAGCAGTTCATCCTCGATGGAGGCACCACCCTCGGGCGGGGCACTGATGCTGTCATTGCCGCTCAGCATGATTCCCTTCAGCATGTTCAGCGCCTGGATGGCAAAGTTGCCAAAGTTGATGCGATCGCCGGCGTCGAAGATGAGGCCTGTGCCCTCGTGGAACACATAGTGGAAGCTGAACTCCAAGGCCACTGGGACAAACCTCGCAAAGGAGACCGAATGGCGCTCCATCAGTTCGTTGAGGGTCTTCATCATCTTGAGCACAAAGCGCTCCAGTTCCGTGAGTATTGCAGCGGTTCCGGGCGAGACCGAGCCCATCCTCAGCTCGTAGCGCAGCTCCAGGCACTGGCGCAGTCGCTGGAACAGCTGCTCCACGAAGTTCATATGGTCCGTGGACTTGTAGGGCTTGCTGCAGCCGTAGACCACCAGCTTGCGCAGGGACCGCATCACCACGTAGGCGCGCTGCAAGGCACTCAAGGCCAAGGCCTCCTCCTTGCGGACCAGCTCAAAGAAGCGGGCGGTGAGTGGGGCCCAGATGTCCCAGGCGAGATAGCCGAAGATCTGTGAGCCCAGCTCCTCGAAGGCCCGCTGCTCGGCCATCAGGCGGCGGGAGGCGAGTGCCTTGAGGACGTAGTGCAGCACCAGGAGTATGCGCTGCTGCAGGGCCGCTTCCCCGTCCGAGCTGCACGCCTGCAGTTGCTTCATCAGCGTGGGCAGCAGCTCCGGCCAGAAGCGTGGATAGTCTGTACGCGCCAGCCGCCCCAGTAGCACCGCTATCTGGAGCGCCACCTGGGGCACCTCCTCGGCGTCGTAGTGCCGCAGCAGAACCTCCCGGATCTGCTGTTTTTGCTCCGCCGGCAGCTCCTGGCGTGAGTTGGGACGCCAGTAGCGCTCCACGCCGTTCTTCAGATAGACGGCCGCCATCCAGCGTACCTTCACCTCGGAGTCCTGGGTGTTCTCTGCACCGCCGGAGCAGCTGCTTCGCCGCATGCTCAGCCTGGCTATCGTGGGAAAGAAGCCCGGCTGCTGCTCCCACTCGCGCAGCTGCGCCTCCGCCTTCTGAACGATCTCGTGGCTCGGATTGGTGGCCGCCTGCAGCGTCTGGGCCACCAGCTGCTCCACCGACGCTCCTGCTCCTGCTCCAGCTACTGCTGCCGCTCCCGTTGCCATTGCCGTTGCCATCACACGACGCCTCCTCTAGGCGAAAATTATTGGCAAATTTCTGCGGCTGCTTCTTGTTAGGGATGTGAACGGTGTTGCCAACTCGGCTATTTCTTGGCCAGATCTGGCAATTTTGCATGACCCAAAACTGAGCCCCCCACTCAATTTAGCTTTTTTATAAAAATAACTAGCTAATTTGTAGATTTTTAAAATAATTTAATGCTCTAGAATTATTCTTAAAATATATCTATTCAATTCGCGTTGTATCAATCTGAAAAATTACGTTCCTAACAAGAAACTAATTGACAGATTAATACCATTGAAAAGTTCTAATTGTTCTGTTCTCAATAAGTAAAGACTTGGTTACTTTGCTATTTATATAGAAAATCCAGATATTTTCTACTATTATTGTTGGCCAGCATGCTTCAGCATGCTTCACTGGGTTTTCCCCCATCATCTAGGTTTTTATTTAAAAATGGTTTAGGGTCTTCAAAATATTTATCCAAAATATGGAAGCCGGCAAAGGTATTAAAATATAAAACTTGGCTCTTTTATTTGGCCAAGAACAAAAAATCCATATTTTTTAGCTACTTAATAAACTATTGTTGGCACAACTGGTGCCTTACGGCAACTGGTCACACTAATGAAGACGACGTAAAATAACTACGTAAGTAACCCAAAGCGTAACGGAGGCAAAGCGCGATTTTCCTCGCCCAGTCTGGCAACTTCAACATCCTGAGAATGAAATAAAGCTGCTTATTTATTTAAGGCCCTCTCGGCCTTGTTTTATAAGTCTCCGCGACCTTAATTCATTATGAAACTGAGTTTAGGCCGCTGTTAAAAATACCCAAATTTCCGTCCCCTATAATTTATGACTGAACAAAGATATAAGTATTTAACTTTTATGCCAGTATACAGTGGGAACCCTTTTTTTGAATAAATTGTTTTCATCAATCAAAGCACACCATGACTTTTTCAATTATATCAAACGTCAAATCTACAACTCCTGCCTAGTCATTTTATCGTTTTCCTGCAAGTGGAAAAGTCATAAATTCAGCACCAGCCTTGGTATAAATTTGTATACAGTTCTTTGCCTAATACATAATTGTAAATATTTACAAAGTAAGTCAAATTTATAATCAAATCCGCCTGCCAATTTACCTATGTATGTATTGTACGATATCATATTGTACCAGAACGATGGATCCTTCGGCTTCCCGTGAGGGGGCTCAGCCGGAGCCACAGCAGGAGCCAGTGCAACAGCCACCGGTTGTGCCACGTCCACCACCGGAACCACAGGTTTCATTCCCCGCATCGCCACCATTAAACAGAGGACGGATGCCCCTTATTCCTGAGGAACCGGAGGAAATGACGACAGCATACTCTCGTTGGCCGCGGAGCATTGGCCGGCCCCCGGCTCGCACTCAAAGGGTGTCTCCATTAACGATGTATAATTTTAACAATACCGATCTATTTAATGACAACCATCATGGTCGTGGAACCACTAATACCCATAAGTCCCATAATACCAATCGAGACGATGACTTTAAGGACTACGAATGCTGTCCGGAATGCTATGGCTCCCAGTTGGTGGCCTTGTGCCGGTTTCACAATTTGCCGACCGAAGAGATTGATGTATCAGTGCCCTTGGAGGAGCCAGTGGCACAAGAGGAGAACGTCCGTCCCTTCGAATCGTACGTTAACGAAACAGATATGGTGATCAAGAAACTCTTGGCTGAACTGGCCGAGCGCGAGAAGGTCAATTCCAATTAGTGACATTATAACAATATCAAATATAAATTTCTACATTAAATACTTGAATTAGAGTTAAAAGTGATTTTCTTCTTGGGGTCTCTAATTCCGCCTTGTGCTCTGCTTCCTACAATATAAAACATATTAGACATTATTTTTAATTATTAATTGAACGCGCGAAAAGTGCAATGTGTTTGCCTGATTTTCCGTTTTCTTCTCAACGGCAGATGGTCACACTTATATCTTTACTCTTTTTCCTGGCGTTTCCCTTGATTTTACGCAGATATCAACCCGTATTTTTGGTACCCAAATATCTGGGGCATGGGTGAAACTTCAGTTTTCCCGGAATATCGCCGAAAACCCCTTAATAAGGCTCGGGAGATGAAAGGGTGGTAAACTTTGCTTAGATAAGGAAAACACAGTGTGACCATACAACGTTGGTTTACAGTGCTGTTAACAGTGTTCCCGTGCTGTTAAGCGCCAACCAGTCATGTGATAGACACCAGCTGACCCGAACACGAATATTTTCCAAAGCTTGTCCACATCGCTCCCCGAAAAAATACAGAAAAACCCAGAAAAAGATGGCTCTGCACTCGGCAATCAAGGGAAAACTGATCAGCGTGATCGGCGACGAGGACACCTGCGTGGGCTTCCTGTTGGGCGGCGTGGGCGAGATCAACAAGAACCGCCATCCCAACTTCATGGTGGTGGACAAGAACACGGCCGTCAGCGAGCTGGAGGACTGCTTCAAGCGCTTCCTCAAGCGGGACGACATCGACATCATCCTGATCAACCAGAACTGCGCGGAACTCATCCGTCATGTGATCGACGCACACACGTCTCCGGTGCCCGCTGTGCTGGAGATTCCCTCCAAGGACCATCCGTACGACGCCAGCAAGGACTCTATCCTGCGCCGTGCCCGCGGCATGTTCAACCCCGAGGATATGGTGCGTTAATCAGCTGGAGTGGAGGACTGGAGAAGAGGTGCCCCCGTACTGTTTGGTCGTATTGCTGCAACCGTCAGAGTATTGCTTTCCATCGTAATTCCCCAGCTGTAAACAACTATATATATAGATTCAGTGCTTTGCGTTTGTTCTAATCGTGTATTTAAAGACATTTATTAAATGGTTTTTGTTGTATAAATAGTTTAAAATCGAATTGTTCCAAATCTGGGGCTGGAAAATTATTTCAGTGTTGGGTAAGGCTAGCTTTTTCCAGTTGGAGCGGGGTGTTTTCCAGTAATGTTATCACAATGTTGTTATCACAAGCAGTTCAGTGCTGTTAAGCTTTCTATTTCCAGAACTGCTTGCGCTAAACAGTTTTTCCTTAAAAATATGGCAGCGCCAATCGAAAAAGCCAGATCTAGCGGGAAATAGCTAAATTGGCAACACTGATAGCAACGTAAACAGAGAATAGATAACACTTCCGACTCGCAGTTTCTGGGAATTGATTGATCAACATTAGTCACCTGTCCGCTGCACGCACACCATGCTGAAGGCCGTGATCCTGATTGGCGGTCCTCAGAAGGGCACCCGCTTCCGCCCACTGTCCCTGGACACGCCCAAACCGCTCTTCCCGCTGGCCGGGCGTCCACTGATTGCCCACCACATCGAAGCGTGCGCCCAACTGCCGGATCTGCGCGAGATCCTCATCATTGGATACTACCCGCAGACCCAGATGGAGGGATTCGTGGGCGATATGCAGGCGCTGTATAGCAGCAGCAACATCAACATCAGGTGGGTTTATTTTCCGAAGATATCGGGCATTGTCTGACGTGTCACTTCCTTTAGGTACCTGCAGGAGTTCACTGCCCTGGGAACGGCGGGTGGCATGTACCACTTCCGGGACCAAATCAGAGCAGGCAATCCACGTGCCTTCTTTTGTACTAAATGGAGATGTCTGCGCTGATTTTCCGCTGCAGGAGCTCCGGGACTTCCACGAGAACCGCCCATCGAGTGCCCTGGTGACCATCATGTCCACGGAGGCGACACGTCAACAGTCGCTGCACTATGGATGCCTTGTTTTCGATAAGAACAGCGGAGCCGTGTCCCACTACGTGGAGAAGCCGAGCTCGTACGTGTCCACCTTCATCAACTGCGGA
The DNA here is from genome assembly GCA_014170255.2 of Drosophila triauraria. NCBI lineage: Eukaryota > Metazoa > Arthropoda > Insecta > Diptera > Drosophilidae > Drosophila > Drosophila triauraria. The sequence continues at coordinate 11,304,871 of CM024335.1, forward strand.
GTGTACGTGTGCTCGATGGACATATTTACCTTGCTGGCGCAGATTTTCCACTCGAGGAGCCAGGAGTACGGCTGCAACGGGATTGGCAACGGCAATGGGAATGGCAGGGAGCAGGGCCACATCAAGTGGGAGCAGGAGGTACTCACTCCGCTGGCTGGCACGGATAAGCTGTTCGCCATGCCGGTGCCCAATTGGTGGTCTCAGCTTAAGACAGCAGGATCGGCCATCTATGCCAACCGCCATTACTTGGGACTCTACAAGAAGACTCACCCGGAGAGGTTGGCCAATGTGGGAACCAAGCGCGGAGAAGGCGATGGCAGCTTGATATGCACCGTGTTCCCGGATGTCTATGTTCATCCCAGTGCCACCGTCCATCACAGCGCAGTGGTGGGTCTTCATTGATCTCTATGGTCTGCAGCCTTATGTAATTCTTTTCCCTGATTTTCCAGTTGGGTCCCAATGTGGCCATAGGACCAGGTGTGACTATTGGACCTGGCGTGCGCATCCGTGAATCGATTGTCTTGGAACAGGCTCAAATTCAGGATCATACACTCGTCCTCCACTCGATTGTGGGCAGGGGTTCCACCATAGGAGCCTGGGCACGCGTTGAGGGGACACCCAGCGATCCGGATCCCAATAAGCCCTTCGCCAAGATGGAGAACCCGCCGCTCTTCAACAACGAGGGCAAGCTGAATCCCTCGATCACCATATTGGGTAGGTATCTGGGAATAAAAGAGGCATGTCTCCTATTAACCCTCACTTTTCAGGCTGCTTTGTGCAGGTGCCCGCCGAGAAGATCCTGCTGAACAGCATTGTACTGCCGCACAAGGAGCTCAGTCGCAGCTTCAAGAACGAGATCATATTGTGAGGATAAACCTGCTAGTTTTGGTCTCTGCCTTATCAGTATGCCATTTTATACGTTTCTATTGTGCAATATTCCAAAAATCTACCTATTAAATGTACCCCAGCTCATGCAAGATCGTTTTTTAAGGAGACTTCGAGTCTAAAGTCAAAACTGGATCATTGGTTTTACCAAGATATTTGAATAGTGTTAAGGCGATTTCTTGAAATTTTTCTTGGAGTTACAGTTCGAGTATTTCAGAGCATAGTTTTCGGGTGAATTTAAAACTTAATTTTAAAAGTTTAACAGATTTCTATAAAGATATCTATAAAGCGGTTTTTGGTATAAAACCAGATCGGTTTAAAAAAATCTGTAAAAATATTAAAAACCTTTTAATATCAAATATCGATATATCTTTTGGGGACGTGACACGCGTGTACCTCTGGCTCAGGTAAGCGACCCACGCACACCGACACAATGAGCTCTCTCTCTCTCTTTCTCCTCTCTCGCTCTCGTTTAGACCAAAACGCGTTTACGTTGCCTGAGTGCCAGCCAGTTAGTTCGCCTGTTGCATTTGCTCTGTGTGTACTTCGCTCCGAAAAGTGTTATTTAAACAGTGGAATTAACGGGAGAAATAGTCGCAGCTTGGCATTAACGGAAGGATGACTTTGGCCAAGACGAAAGGTAAACAGGTAAGAAGCGGACTCTACGTGGGCAGTTATCCGTTCTCCATTCTCCGCTCGCTTTTGGTAATTGAGCAAGCGAAAGGGAAGAAGCAGAGCCAGTGTACAAACACTATACAGGTGTAAGTGTGTTTGGTTTGTTTGTGTTGGTGGAGCGGCGCAGGTAACTTCTGCTGTCGGAGAGAGTCATGCTCACTGAGCGGAACTGTCTTGCGCAGCGTGGGAAACTAAGCGAGAGAGGGATCATCGGCTGGACTCCGCTCTCTCCGCTAAGTCAAGCTTGGAGAGTGGAGTACGTCTAACTTTGTCCCTCCCTCTCCCATTCTCCTTGCGGGACCGCGTTGCCAACTATCGCGATGCCTATTGGCAAACACACAGACTGGGCTTTGTTGTTGTTTTTGTTGCTAGTATGTGCGTGCGTGCTGGAATCTTGTTTGGCATGCCACCTGAGCGCGCTCTGGCCCGTTCGCGCTCTCTCGCTATCTCTCTCTGCAAGCGCAGCTCACTCACCTTACCTTACCTTCGTGGTTACCTGCGTTTCGTTGTGGCGATCAGTTGTTTTTTCAAACTGAAACGAAGCGGATGCGCGACGGCCGTTAAAAACTTAACAAAAATCCGACACGCATACTAACACATATTCAACAACAAAAAAAAACTAGAAAAAAGACAACAAGACAAAGTGGTAGAAGCAACAGGCGAACAAGAAGAAGAGAAGACTTGTTTGCAGCCCCCGCCCCCTTCCATTCTCTCATATTAATACGTTGGTTTTAAATTAATATAGCACTTTAGCCAAGAAGAGTTGGCTGTTTAAAAGGCCAAAAACACAACGCGGGCGTTGATACAAATACACACACAGGTATTCGATTCATGTGTAGTGTAGGTGTGTGTGCGGCGGGCGAAAAGAAAGTGCAATAAAAACCAAAAATTGTGAAAAGCCAACAAGTGCAATGTATACAACGTGTTGAAGGAGAGAAAAAAACGCGTATGTATGTATATAAAACAAGAAAACAGTAAAAACAGTTAAATCGCCGCGAGAGCGAGGGCGAAGAAGAAGAAGAAGAAACAGAAGAGGAAGCTGTAGATATCATTTACCAACAACAACCTGTCGCATCCCACCAAGCCAAAGAGAGAGGGAGAGAGAGCTGGAGAGACAATATCCGATTGAGAACCACATTGTTGTTGCTGTAAGTTGAAAAATCTATTAAACATACCAAAATGAATGAACCAAATTAACAACAACAACTGCAACAACAAGAAAACAACAGTAAGGGGCGATGCGCTAAACAAAGTGAAAACAAATTTACAGTTAGCAGAGACCAAAACGAAGATGCAGGGAGAAAGAGAGTCCGACTTGTTTATAATACCCTTTCCAAAATCAAGAGAGAATCATTTAGTTAACACGATCTATTCGATCGTAGCCTCATATAAAAATTGTTTTGGAATAGGAAAGAGTATACTATATTTTCAAAAGATCAAAATATAGATTCTATATTTTCTATATTTCCATTTTTGCTCTATGTGCCAGTTATTGGAAAATACGTCTAGCTAATTTAAATGTTGTATAGATAAGATATGAGTCGAGTTTAAGACTCGTGCTACTTACGGAAAATTCTGTCTGATAGATAAATTATACGCAAGGGTATTCAAAATCCGCTAGGCTTTGAACGTTATTTGCTTTGCCAACAGAAGAATCACAACAACAGCAACATTGATAGAGTTGCACTTGTTGCTTGCGTGAGATTCAGCTAAAAGAGGAAAGGAGATAAAAACCGCGCTACAGCAAGAGGCTGAAACATTTTCCTTTTCTCTCCATTTTTTCTACCTCTACCTCTCTTTTTTGTTGTGAATAACTTTGGCAATTGGCATTTCTCGCCAGCAATTTTGCGCAATCATAAGTTTCCTGTTGCCCCAACAACAACATGGAACAACGGCACACTTCAGCAGCAACAACAAATGATATTTGCAAGCGGGAAACAATGCATAAAACAAAACAACAAAAAAATAGTTAAAGAGAAACTTGCGCAATTCATAATTTAATAAGCGAGTCCGAAAAAAAAAAATCTGCTCACTTTCTGGTTTACCAATCAGCAGGTAGCAATTCATTAATTGCATTAGTTGTTGTTGAGTTATTGTGTGTGTGATTTTATTGCACTCCTGCAGCGCCTGTCACTAATTCGTATTTAATCACCAGCTTTACGGCTCATTCTCTTTCAAAAGCGTAACGGCCTCTGTTGGAGACCACCGATCTTCATTTACAGGCGGAACGTCTGAAGCGGAATTTTTTCAAGTCCATTTTTGGGTAGTTAAAAATTCGATTCCAAAAATATTTAATTTCGTTTGATAGTTTTCGAAGAGATAAGCATAATCACAAGCCAAAAATTTATTTCAAAATGCGCTTAAAATGAGACTTTACCATTATTATAATTCTAAAAGTTGAAATAGGTTTTTATTTTTAAAAATTATATAAAAAAAACAGTTTTTCAATTATTTTAACACATTTTCCATAAAATAACGTGACTGCACAGTTTTTCTATCAGTTAAAACTTTCCATTTCACGAATTCCTGTAAGTTTCCAATGCCAGTTTGTTTAAGGGAAGTCCCCTGTAGTTTGATTTCCAGTTAGAGTCTGTATTTTGGGTTTCTTCTTTTTAATGACGTCCATAGCGCTTTCCCATTGTCTTTTCGGCCATTCTTTATTTTGCCTTAATTGGGCCCGGACCCGCGCACCGTTATTCATTAATGAAGAGAGTACAACCTTTTCCACTGCCATCTCTCATCAAGTGTCCGACGAAAGGGAAAACTTATCTATGCGTGGCTGCCCTTCTTGTATAACAGTTATCGCTCTCCATGGCCTGCATTGCAATCAATTAAAAGCACATAAACCATCTTATAAGCCCGCGACTTATAGTATGATATGCCCCCCGCTCCCCCTCGGAAGGTAGAGGTAAATCATGGGGCTTTAATGGGCTGTAAGGGCTTAGGGTCTCTCGTTTCAGCCGGAACAGGAAATAGAGCGCTTTTAGGCCTTTAAGTTTGTGTTGCAACATTGGGCATTGCAACATTTTAGTTTTCCAGTTTACTTAACCTTAAGAGGTCGAAAAATAGTGTCAAAGGTAGCCAGCTTAGGCTTTTTAGCCGTAGTTCTTTTGGGTTGCCTGAGAACGTGGGAACCCGTATTGATGATGATTTCCCGGTAACGGAAAAAACGACCCAAAGGGCAGGGCAAGATGCAAAAAGCGTTTAACGTTAAAAACCCGTAAAAAGCAAACGTCATAAATTGCTCAAGACCCGAGATATAACCGCAATCGCTCATTACCACATGGTCAATCTTCAGTCTTCAGGAGGGAATGAGTAAATACAGAGCGACAGTAAAAGAGGGATGATAAATCCCCGCAAGCAATTCAAGTTATAAGTCAAGTGTGGGCTAAAAGCAGAGCAGTAATCTACAGTCGAACCTCGATGTGATAAATCAACGAATTTATCTTTATTGTATACGGTTGAACTTGGGAATATCTTTCTTAAAGTAAACTTCTATCAGTCGTCTGTATAAGGAATTAACAAGACATTTTGACATTTCTTAACTGGCAGTTTGTCAGACCATTAAATGCTTAGATTGAGAAAAAATCCCCTCTTTGGGACTTGCCACTAATATTAGCTTCAACGTTAACTCATAACTTTTATATTTTTAATTTCCTTCTTTTAATTACCTTCCTTTCCTAATTCAAATGGTTTTAATAGAACACTATTTGGTTATGAATAAACCTGTGTTGAAGTCAAGACTCTTAGCCCATCATAACTTAGAGCACTTAAATTTATACAACCTTAGAAATTACTTTCATTGCGTTTCATGATAGATTTAAATAAGATTGGAACTTCAAGTTCCTGGCATAGAAGCAGGACTGTATACAATCCAGCTTCCGTTCCGATCTGATCAGATCCGAGACGGGGAGCACTTAAAGTAACTCAATTACGACAGTCTGGCCTTATTTCACGTACACGTATATGCATTATTTTAAATTTTTAATTACAACAAAGAGCAGTCATATGAGCACTACAGAGAGCGACATGCGCCTGCGCGCCCCGATTAACCCATGATCGCCATTTTGCTGAACTCTGCGGGTCTTGTGTTTTCATTAAGAGTAAAGCTTTTCCCATTAAAAATGCTCATAAAATTGCGCTGTAATTTCTCGTCGTCGGTCCTTCGTATATTTGTTCCCGTCGCCGTGTGTGCGAGACTGCCTTAGCTTGAGCTTGAGTTGTTGTTGGGCGAAATTAAATTTCAAATCGCCAGGCGAGGGTTAATACTTTAATTTCAATTTGACCCCCTTGACGTCAGCGGTCTTAGAAGTTCCATTCCGAGCCAATTACAAATGCATCTGAAAAGCGGCAACGCGGCAACGTGCCGGGAAAACTGGCAACGTCACACGGGTTAAATGACGGACGGACGGACAGGCGGACAGACGGACAGAGGACGGATTGCATATGCAAAGTGTCGCCAAGTCAAGCGTTTTGCCAAGTTTCGCGCGATTCGCCGGACTTTGGCTTTCTTTTTGATTTTTTAGTGCGAGCTCGCGACACATAGTATATGGTTAGTGCTTAGTATATCTTTATAGTGGTTTTGCTTTGACAAACTTTGACTCTGCCACAAACCGATTCGCTTTGTTTGACATTTCTTGAGCGCACTCGTAATTAGTGCTTGCTTAATATGCAGCCCAAAGTCCGAGTTCGGCTTGCAGTTTTCAGTTTTCAGTTTTCAATGCGGATTGTGTAATTACTAAACCCCTCCTCCCTTCCTCTGGCACACTTGCAGGCACAGCCGCTGGCGGAGCAGCCCTGAGAATGCAGTTCGTCCGAAGCTAGGCTGGAATGAGGCTTCAGTTCAAGGAGCAGATCCCACTAGCAATAGAATAAATCCAAGGATCCGCGATCCACCATCACCCCACAACGATCTTCAGCACGATCATCACAGGAGGAGGAGTTATAGATAAAAATGCAGGTTCCCGAGCACGTTGTTTCACTGTACATCGCGACCTGTGGCCAAAATGGTCCTGGCCTGGGATCCGACGAGAAGGAGATCATATTGCTGGTGTTTGTCCTTCTGGAGGTGACCACTGGGCAGGTGAGTTGATATTTATATCTTTACAGGAAAATATGCATAAAGTCCATCAAGTTTTATTTTAATATGATGTATTATGGTTTTATTAACTCATATAGATTATAATTCATGATAGTTTCTATTTATAAAACTTGACAGGAATTATGAGTGTATTAATAGATTTTAATTGAAACATTTAAAAGGGATTTAACTTGATCATATTAAAGTGTTATTAAAAACCCTATAGCTTTTAAAAAGCCATAAATAATTCCTCGTTTGCCTTGAAAATAATCTTAATAAGATCAAAATGTTAATTTGCACGTTAACTATCTTTAGTCAACATGATATTTTCCTCAAAGATCACACAAGTAATCTTACAACAATCATAAGACTATTATTGACCTTTTTAATGACAAGATATGGTAAAATTGATATTTCCAAAGACTGCGAAATCATTTTCTCTATTGAGCTATATAGAAATTAAGCTCTGTGATCTCCCCGAGGAAATCTCCGGTGGCGCCGCCCACTGACACCATTTTGTTGGATCGCTCGGCTCTCGTCTACGCTTTAATTAATGAATGCTGTGCGATAACAGACCGCTCGCACACACAGATACGCACCCATACAGCCACAAAAAGCGCTGCACTTTCAACTGTGTGGCGCAGCGATCGCTTATTATGTTACAGCTCTCGATTTTGATTCGCCAAAAGTCGGATAAAAGATGCTGGCCGAGTGTTTTCATTCGGCCAGCGATGTTCCGAAATACCCTTAGAGTAAACCATAAAATATCCGAGTTTTTAAAAAGATATAAACAAAGACTATTTATAAGTTAGCTTTCCATATATAAAAACCATTTGCAACAATTATATAACCCAGATATCCTAAAATACCAGAGAAATATCTGTGATTACCTTACTGCACGCTGCAATCACTATACGATATATATCTAATTAGTGGATATATGTATATATACGAGGTGCGACAAGAGTATGCCGAGACTGACACTTTCGAACCCTGCAATCTGACAGAATTTCCAACGATCCACGTGTTTAGATGTTTATGTTTTCGGGGAGATCCCTCGCCAAATTGGGGGAGTGGGAAAGTGAAGGGGCGGGCACACAGCGTTTATGGATATTTGCATATTTTGAGTTTGCCAAGCGATTGACACTAATTGTTTGGAAAAAATCTCTAAACATCCGAGCTGGCTAAGGGCAGACCCAGCCGAGAGATCTGCTGTCCCGTCGAAAGCCCTCATCGGAGCCCGCTCCGTGGCATTACGAAATTCCCTACCTCCGCCGGCCATTAAATTTTATTTGCCAATTGCCAAAGCAAAGTTTTCCAAGAAAGCACACAGAAGATTTTCAAAATGCAGATGATGTAATTGGCTCCGGTATTGGCATCCTTTAGAAAATATGTTTACCAGGGAAATAAACCCTAAATGGAGATCTTGAATCAAATATTGGGCTTTAAATACAGATAATCACGTATCATCTTATAGATTTTTCCCAATTTATTATAGTAATTCCCGATAATGGGAAGTGGGTGAGGTAATCGCCTTGTTTTTGATATAAAGATCTTTGAATAATTTATCCCCCCTCCCGATTATGGGATCCATTGAGCAACCATTCGGTTTCCCCATTTTCGATGCATTTCGTGGGGTTCAATAATGACGCTTTCGGTACGCAATTTTATTTGCCCAACGCTTGACAATCTCGAGAGCACACAAAAACCCGTATCGGGCGGTTACGTGGACGCTTCGATTCCGGCGGAGGCTGCGTGTTCGAAGGCATCGAGGCACCGATACTTACCGATATCGCAGGCACCTATATACATATATTGCGGCGGTTGTTTTCGCGCCGGCTAGAACTGATGAGGGAAAAATTGCCGGCCATTAGATGGCTCAGTGTGTACCCTCGGGTCGGGGCTCTTGAGGGGCTATTTGCTGGCTGGTTTTTTGTTTTTGGTCGGTGGAGACGACGAGATGTTTGCCTGACATTGTCGCAATTTTATGACGAGCACGCAACATTTTAGTAAGTGCAGGGAGTACCTGTACCTCCTCGCCGATGGGGGGGCCCCTTCGGCCGATCTTAAGTGGCATTTAATGGCGACATTGGGGGACCGCAATTACGGGTGCTTCTATTTCTGGTCGAGACTCTTTCGAGACTGTTCCTCGGACCCTTCCGATTGCCCCCTTGACCCGGTGTCAGAGCCGGCAGCTTCTGTCTCTTTGGCCGCCGCCAAGTTATTGTGAATTAATTACCTGCGCTTAAACTCTGGCTTCCAGCTAAGTGGCTTTCGCAAAACGTTTCGGCTTTGGGGCCAATTTTTATGCTAATCTGCGCGGTGAGTCCCCTTCGTCGAAGACTATTAGTGATATTATTATTTCGCTTTTCTCTCTTGCTATTTTCGGAAGGGTCAAGGGGTCAGAGGGTCGAGTTTCTCCAATAGATCCTCCTCCCTTTTGCCGCCACCCCCTCGCCGCGTTTGCGAGACCCTAATGAGGTATACGAGTCTATACTAGTCTAGACCAGACTTCTGAACAAAGTATTATTTATATGTCGGTCGCATCTGAATACCAAATTCAGACTGCGAAATTTATGCAAATATCGGAGCCACACATAATGCCCAAACGGTATTCGCAAGCCAGTGGAAAGTGGCGGCGGATATCGGCAAATTCAATGATATACATATATCTGTCTTCATTTAAGAAATATATAGTTTTAGTCACTTTAAACTGTTACAAATTATGAATATATTTGGTTTAGATCACGAGACAAAAGTGTGATCGCGAATAACATATATCATTAAACAATTTCCTAAGAGTCTCAACTTAATTAAGGGAAAGTAAAGCTTGCTGTGTGATATAACCCAGGGAAGTCTGGGGGTTTTCAAGATAAATGGCTATGTTAACTCAACGTTGTCCGGGCAATAAATTTATTTATTTATTGTGTATATATTATAATTATTATTTATTTGTGCGAGTAAGAATAGAAGGATATAAGGAAAATTAATAGTTATCAGTTTTTGCAAGACTTTCTTTAAATAACTATGATTTAATATATAATATTTATTGGAAAAAAGGGTAGATTTAGTTAAAAACGTACACTTTCAACGAACTATTCTTTTGAGCCTACTGTGCGTGTGCTGGCAGAGGTTGCCCAGAGAAGTTTGCAGACTTGCGTGTTAGATCTGTGAATAAAACCAGAAATGTATTTGGTATTTCTTATAGATCGCCAAAACTATCATCGTGAGTCGGTGTTTATATTGGTATCTTTGAAATACACCAAATAATAATGCTAACAGTCATGGTGATGGCCCGATACTGTTAGTAGAATTGTTATATGACAGTATTTAAATCTTCTAAAAGTCAACGTGATTAGTTATATTAGGGTACTCCTGGTATAGATATCTATGAAGTACTCCAAATAAATACTGGCATATTATGCCTCTTTTAGTTGCTACATCTGAGCCAACCTAGACATCGTGATCTAATTAATCCAGTGACAGAAATTGATATAAGATTCAATATGTTATTTAAGAACCTTTGTAGATCTTTTTTAAACATTCATCGTGAGTTAGTAAATAAAGATTGATAACTGCAGAATACTCCAAATAAATACTAAGCGCCAGTGAAGCCTCATTTATCTCCTCATTTATCATCTCTCAACCAACTTCGTCATCGTGATCGCAATAATCCAGTGACAGTAATTAATATTTGATTCCGAATCGAGGGCCCTGCCGCCATAGAAGTAGGCTGGGAATTATATTTGGTAGACTGACGTGCCTCATAATAACGCCTATACCGATGACCGATTCCGAGTGTCATTTGGCTGCCTAATGGAGCGATGGCTGGTCTTATTTTGGACAGCTGAGAGAGGGGCAGTACGACGGAACTGTCAATTCGGATCGCTTGATTATGGTATGCGTTTGGGGGAAGCGTGATAAGAGAATTTATTGGCAGGCAACTTTCCCGAACGGAGACACACTTTTCCGCCGACTCTCAGGTGATCTGTTTCCCGTTTCCCGTTTCCCTGCCTCCATTTTCGTGTCAGCTCAATCTCGAATTGAATTTCTCTGTTATAGATTTCTTGCTCGAGAGCAATTTTCTTGATTTGATAAAGACACACACTCGCAGGTCTGGCTTACATATACCGACGCAGTAATTGGCATGTTAATTACAGGCTAGTTATGACTCGTATGGCAACAATTAAAGTTAATTAACATTCGAAAACAAACTGCAAAAAGTCGCCGGAGTGGCGGTTGGCGGTTGACGGTACAGGTGAAGCTGCTCTTAATCTCTATCGCTCTGTGCGGCGGCTCTACTTGAACCAATTAGAACTCTTGGCTGTCTGAGCTTTAATAATTCAATCAGCTAGCCGAGCTAGCCGAGTGGGTTAGTGGGAGCTCCGGAATATACCCTCTCTCCTATGGCGTATCGGAGGTGTTGGGAAACCAAAAGGCTGGCATAATTAGGGGCGCTCTTAACCCCAAAGGAACCCAAATATGCCGCAGCTGTGGATGAATTTAACATGACGATAGCCGCAGCTCATGAATTTTTCATTTCCCTCGGAACCCTATTACCCGCCGTATATCGCCGTAAATATTGGTCTGCCATTCAAAGCCCATGCAAATAGATTTCGGACGCCAACAGAAATTGGAAAACAAAGAAAAGTACAAGTTTAGTTTCATTTCATTTCCTAAGGCCTAAGGCCTGCCTGCTTTGGATTTCTTATAGATTTGCATAGACAACTAACTACCTGCAGAGAACCTCGATTCCGATTCCGATCGCGACTTCTTTGCATATCCGCTGACGCAAGACTGGCTTGGTTCTTTGTTTCCCGTGGGGATCGGAATGGTAGGGATAGGGTAATTCTGAAGGTTATCCGCAGTTCACCTTTTAAAATATGTTCTCTTTCGGAATCATCCAGAAACATGGCGCCCCGGGTCGCAGGTGTATCCCACTATCGGATGATAGTGATAGCAAAGACTTGGCTCGGTCAAGAGCGGGTTTTGGCCTGATAAGAGTGGCAACAGTCATGCTTACTGTATTATTGTATTTGGCGCGGAAAGAGGCAACTCCATGGCTGTCTATCGAATGAAATTTGTGGGTCGAGTTTGGAAATAAAATATATTTTCAACTTTACAAAGTTTACTAATAATTTGGGAAAGATCTATCCTATGGAACAATATATTTTTAGTGCCTTGATCTAGGAAAATCATATTTTTTAAGCTAATATCTTATTACCCCTAGCTAGAGTATATTATTTCACTCAAAGCAACCCTTTACAGGCCATACTCATATCATTATTGCTGGCAATTATCATTGCCAAGGTAGACGACATCACTAACGAATATTTCTCTCACATCCCCAGATCGTGGGCACCAAACAAATACTCGTGCGGCCCGATGGCTACTTCATCAAGGACCGCACCATCTCGGGGTCCTCGGACAACTCGAGTGCCACCAACAACACGGCCAGTTCCCCGCCTCTAGCCATTGGCGACTCCACCAGTGTCTCCAACAATGGCAGCGGAAACGGAAGCACTCTGGACAACGGCAGCGAGCTGATCCTGCCCATCGCAGAGGCCCAGGCGGCGGGCAAGCCACTGAGCGAGGCCATCGAAGAGGTGCGTAATAGTCCAATATAATCCAATCTGATCCGCGCCGTAATCGGAGCACGTTGTTTCGGGTTGTTGTGACTTGTTTGGATTTTGGCCTGTTATCAGCCGGAGCTAGAGCTGGAGCCGGTTACCGAATCCGATAAGATTAGGCTCGCTGCACTATGTCGCCCCAGTGAATGCAAACGTTTTCCGGTGGGGGGCAGAGTGTGGTCTATTTATGGAAAGCACCCTCGAAAAAGAGAATGAGTCGTTCGTTGTTGGTCCTTGCCCCGGCCTCTCCGTGGAGTGGAGTGGTGCGTAGACTCTTATCAATGGGCATCGGGTTTCGAGGGCTGTAAACTGTACACAGAGAAAATACTTGAAAGGGAATATAAAATTCTATATTTATCATATGGAAGAATAGTTGAAAAGGGTTGTACAATTTATGCTTTTATAAAACATTGGAAGGTTTAAGAAAATGTATGTTTTAAACTGATATTGATGCTGATATCTGATCTCTATGGATTTTCTTTAAATATTTTTGATGCTATTTTGGTACAAATTGATCTAATTCAAGTTTATTTATACATAAATCAGATACATAAATTTCTTAATAAACATAATTGGCAATAACTTCTTTATCTTTCATTGCATATTATAATTTGTAACATTTGTTCATTGACTTAAGTACCCTGATCAAAAAAAGATGAGTGACATTACCCGCTCACGTGTTGGTATTAACCTTTAAATCAGATAAGAAGCCGATCAAAGATCTAATTCCAATTTACGGGACTCACCATGCGTGTACTCAATTCTTACCCACTCACCATGGCTTGCACTCTCCTCTGGAGACCTTTGGCCCTGCACAGATTCCACACCCATTCATACAAGACCTACTCCACCTCCTCCTCCCCATCGTCAATGCTTATCGTAGCCACTGATAAGGCAACCACTTCAGGCAAGCCCCCAGTTTTAGTTTCGGCTCCATTCTGACACTCTGACACTCGGGCAGAGGAGCTGGATGAACACACTCGCTCGGCAAACACATTCGGCATACATTATTCGCTGTCGATGCAGATAAAAGATCTCGATATGGTTGTGGAGAGGCAGGGAAGGGCAGAGTGGGGTCTTTTGAAATGTTGGAAGAGCTGAATCATAGGCATATTTAGATATATTTATGACGTTGATAGCTCCTGTAACCATTTGTAATTTTATGGGTTATAGATCTTTGGTTTAAAGATGTACTTTCAATGGTAATACCATGACTTAATCAGGTTTTTTTTAGTATCTGTGTATGTATCTTTTATTACCCAAACCTATGATAGATAGATAGAATCATAGCTGTAGTCTGTCTTAGATCTATCCCTTTGGTCAGGGCCTATTACTGAACACAGCTTAAAAGTGCATCTGGAAAGCTTTGTGCCGAGACGAGATCAGGGCGTGACGCATTGGAAATATCCGGCACAAGCCTGGCATACTAATTGGTCAAGTCAATAGGGCCCGCAGAGGCATGGGCCGGTGGGTCAGTCAGTGATAAAAAGAGTATCGAAGGAAGAGGGGCCAAGTGACTGGGGGATTAGTGATGTCATGTGGATTATACTCCAGTCTCTGGGCTGCGATTTCGAGCGGGTAATGCGACATTAAGCCGCGTGTTATATTTACTCACCGTGACACGGCTGAAAACTGTTCACTTAATTGGCAATAATTGCCGGCCACCAAACGGGTTCCAGCCAATGGCATTGGCGGCGACTGAGTGCCACTATCAGTAGTGACCCAAAGAGTCTAGTGGGTTCTAGTGGAATGCTTGGGGTATTTTCCCCTACACTCTAGTATGCGACCTTTGCACCGAGTCTGTCTCTGTACTAATTGCAGTTACTAATCCGTATATTTCCCTTTAGTTCGATGCCTACCTGCGTTCGCTTTCGCTCCACGATACGGAGATCAAGCTCGTCACGGACGGACAGCTGCCGCTGAGGCAGTGCCTGCACCGGGAGGCCAGTGCCAAGGATGTGGAGCTGCCGACATACTATAATCGCTTCAGCGACCTGCGCAAGGAGTTCTTGCGCTACAAGTCCGGCGACCTTGCCCGCGCCCTTGTCCCCGTGAAGGATGTGAAGAAGATGCTGCAGGCGCCGACGGCGCCAATGCCGCAGTCCATCGCCGAGATGCTGGGAGGTGAGTCTCGATTTTGGGAAAATACTTTAAGCTGCTATGGGTTATTTGTTAAATATATATATCAATGCTATGCATAAATAAATAAAATTTTAATTAAAATAAGTAGGTTAAAAAATATTTCCATATGCATAAAAATGTAATTAAACTTGTTAGGTAAGCATACTAACCAGAATTTGATTTGTACTTATATTTATATACATTTTCATGCATTTATTATTTCTAAGAACTTGTTTGCATTTAAAAATTGTTCATATCTGTGATGGTCACCTTATTATAGCCATGCAGGGTATTATAATTTTGTCTAGAAGTTTGCAACGCAGTGATTTGTCCAAAAAAGTTATCATATTTTTGGAATTCCGAAAATGCGCGAATTGTAGGTCTTCTTTTGAGCCTCTTGTTTGTTGTCTTATAAAAGGTCTTTATTTTTTATATTTATGTATATATATATATTTATATATTCTTAGAGATCATTTTCCATCTCTTAGAGATTTATTAATATAAATGATTTCCCTTTTTTCACCCTCTCAGAGCTCAACACATCATCGGTGGAAGACAACGACTTTTACATACGCGAATCTCGCGACATGGTCACTGTGATCCAGACACTGCTGCAGGCAGGTGAGTCCCCTCAAGCCCAGCTACGCCCTACGAATTCCGTTGTAAACAAATCTTACTTTCGTGCAGGTCACAAATTTGCTGCAAACGAGTTGGTCAACCTGGTACTGGAACCTGGCATTTGGTGAGTGTGGCGAGCTTTGGTTTCCGATTCGAAACGGTTTGAGCTGGTACGACTCCACTCAAGCCCCCTCTCAGCACTATTTGGAGCGCGAAAAACTCACTCAAACTCAGACATAGCGATCAGGCCCACCAAGACCCACGAAGCGGCCCCAAATCCGAGCTGGGAGCGTCGTCTCGTCAGTCTGCGTTTGGGTTGGAAGGCGATAAGAGCTCGTTGTTGCAAGGGATCGTGCTCGGCTCTCGGATCGAATCGAATCGCGTCGCATAGTATCGGGTGGCATCGCAACGGATCCATAGGGAACGTCTCTCTGGTTATCGCGGGATCGCCTTGGAAAATTTCAGCTACCTACCTCTGTTTTTTCGGGCCAATCACTATAAAATATTCAATTAGTGAGGGCGAGCGAGAGGTAACTGCCAAGACCCGGGCCCTGGAATGGCAATTTTCAGAAACTCCTTGTCGGATTATTCATGTTTTTATTTGTTCGCGCAGCTCGTTTGGTTTTATTTTCAATTTTTCGTTTTATTTCTGTTTTTTTTTCGCTGCTGGCCCATTTATGCATGACATTTTTGCTTTGTTTGTGCGAGTGTTGGGTTTGCGGGTATTGGAAGAGTCAGCAGAAAATGTTTATGCGACTCGGTAATCGCCAAGAACTCTGGCTGCATAGCGGAACGTGACTGCGACGCCTTTTTCTCCTTATCCCCAAAGCAACACGTGTTGCATAAGGATAGAAACTATTACTTACTTGCTTACTAACTTGTTCTGGTTTTCCCCGCAGCTCAATTGACGACGAGATCGACGGCAACTGCATAGTGCGGGCCAGAGGATTGCCCTGGCAGAGCAGTGACCAGGACATTGCCAAGTTCTTCCGCGGCCTCAACGTAGCCAAGTGAGTGCTAGAAACCCCAACCCAACCCAATCCAATCCAATCTAAGCCCATCCCCAATGCAATGCAGTCCATTGATAAGGCGGTTCATGGGGTCACACCCGCCGCGATTACAAGCGACCCACTTTATCTTGCCAACTGATTTACCCTCTGCGATTTCCAGGGGCGGCGTGGCACTCTGCCTCTCTCCGCTGGGACGGCGCAACGGCGAGGCCCTCATTCGCTTCGTGTCCCAGGAGCATCGCGACATGGCCCTCAAGCGGCACAAGCACCACATCGGCACCCGTTACATTGAGGTGTACCGGGCCTCTGGGGACGATTTCCTGGCCATTGCCGGCGGTGCCTCCAATGAGGCGCAGGCCTTCCTCTCCAAGGGCGCCCAGGTGATCATTCGAATGCGGGGACTTCCCTACGATGCCACCGCCAAGCAAGTGGTGAGTGTTTGTGCCTTATAAAGATATAGAACAATGGATTTGATTCATATTTTATTAATTTTTGAACTAGATTCAAGTTGCTATCAAAAATGAATGAGTTCTTAACAAAGAATCATTGATTCTTTGGCATTTTTAGAGCTTTCGGTTGAGTTTGTTCATTTTAGTAAGAAGAAATATTAAATTCTGATATTTTAATGGCTTTGATATTAATTTAAATGGAAAAGTATTAAAAAGGCCCTAAATTAATCATAAAACTTTATTTGAAAAGAGTATTTCCTCATTATTTTCTGGGAAATAAACCATGAAATCACTTTCTGTTATCTAAACCTTTATAATCTGTTTAATAGTTTTTGTTTAGAATTCTAGATTAATAATAATAATCTTTAGTAAAGAGCTTCCTATGAAACTAGCTCAATTTCGCTTTGTTTTAGATTAGCTTACATATAATTATAATTAATATAAAGCAAAGATTAAAATCTAATAAAATATATTCTCCCTCTCCCAGCTGGACTTCTTCACCACTGGCGACACGGCGCCCTGTCACGTTCTCGACGGGAGCGAGGGCGTGCTCTTTGTGAAGAAACCAGACGGACGGGCCACCGGAGATGCCTTTGTGCTGTTCGCCCACGAGACGGATGCTCCGAAGGCGCTGGGCCGGCATCGCGAGTCCATTGGGCAGCGGTACATTGAGCTCTTTCGCTCCACAACCGCCGAGGTGCAGCAGGTGCTCAACCGGTCGATGGACCCCAAGAATTACGAGTCGGGCGGCGGGCACAGCCAGCCGCCGCTGATTGCCCAGCTGCCGACGATGCAGCTGCCGCTGCTGCCGCAGGTGGGTGCCCACAGCCTCGGTCACAGCCTCGCAGCCACACAGACAGCTAACCTCTGCCCTCCGGTGCCCCATGCCGCTCTCCCTCTCCCCACACAGCACCTCATCACGTCGGGCACCACCAAGAACTGCATTCGGCTGCGCGGACTGCCCTACGAGGCGATGGTCGAGCACATTCTCCACTTTCTGGACGACTTTGCCAAGCACATAATCTACCAGGGTGTGCACATGGTGATCAATGCGCAGGTGAGACCAGTAGCTTAAATAATTTGACATAAAATATAATTAAATCAATTTATTTCAGGGCCATCCCAGTGGCGAGGCCTTCATCCAAATGGACTCGGAGGACTCGGCCCGCCTGTGCGCCCAGCGCAAGCATAACCAGTACATGGTGTTCGGGAAGAAGTTCCGCTACATCGAGGTGTTCCAGTGCTCCGGCGACGACATGAACATGGTCCTCAACGGCGGCCTGGCCTCCCCGGTGGCCCAGCCGCCGCCTCCGCATCACGCTGGCCATGCCCACAAGCAGACCTCGCTGCTGGCGGCCACCTCGGGTATGTTCAGTTCGGCGGTCGGTGGTCAGTCGCCGACGGTCAGCGCCACCGCCGGCTCCGTTGCCCAGTCGCTCAGTCCGCTCAGTCCGCTGGGCGGCTCCCACTCACACAACACGCACACTCATCCGCACACTCACCCGGGCCACTCCCACTCAGCGGTAGCCGCAGCCGCCGCCGCCGCTGCCGCCCACCACGGTTTGCCCGCTTCCTCGGCCTTGCTGCCGAATCTTTCAACCGCCGGCGGCCTGGCCTCCTTCATGGCCGCTCAACCCTCGGCCGCTGCTGCTGCTCATTCTGCTGCCTCGCTGCAGAATGCAGCGGTGGCCCTGGCTCCGCCGAGCTACTCGCTCAATCCCTTCTCCCTGCCGCCGCCCGGCTCTTCGGCAGGTGCGGGTTCCACGCCCGCCCTGTTGGCCCAACAGCAGGCCCAGTTCATTGCCCAGCAGAGTTTGCTGGTGCGGCAGCAAGCGGCCGCTGCCGCCTTGGCCGCCGAGCAGCAGCAGCAGCAGCAGGTGCAGCAGGCCCAGCAGCAGCAGCTCTATGCCAGCGCCATGCTGCAGCAGCATCCGCACCTGTACCTGCAGCACCAGCAGGCGCAGCAGCAGCAGCAGCTGTACGCCAGCGCCATGCTGCAGCAGGGCCACCAGCCGCAGTTTGTGTTGATGCAACGTCCATCGGCCGCCTACTTGCCGCCCTTTCCGCTGGGCTACATGCCCACCGCTGCGGGGGCAGCAGCAGCCGCTGGCGGAGGAGCTGGAGCAGGGGCAGCCTCGTCGGCAGGGTCCGCGGCAGGCAGCTCCATGAAGCGCTCGTACGAGAATGCCTTCCAGCAGGATTCGGCCGGAGCAGCGGCGGCGGCCAGTGCGGCCAAGCGGGCTCTGACCCGCACGCCCAGTAGCGTCTACTCCTACTACAATCCGGGCATATAGATCTTGGGATCTGGAAGCCTGAGATAATAACTCCAGCACTTCGGGCACATTCCGCGAGTGGGCGATGGGTGTTCGTTCATGGCATACGAGAGTAATACCCGCATTTAAAGCACACACAACACACCACATTTAGTAACCATATATATATCATATATCATGTGTACCATCGTGGCGACACTCACACACCTGCATACCAGACATTCTCTAGAGCTTAATTACCAACCTGGAACGTAGACTTAAGTACTTTTCTTGTATGGAGTACTCGTAGTAGCCTAAGCATACTTGTCTATGGTCTAAGCGAATAATACTTACTATAAATAATATACTAGGGGGATTAAGCAGATCTGATCAAGGGATTAAAGGTTTTATAAAGTAAAATATTTGAAAATTTAAATAGTAATCAAAATGGTTATAAAGCCTTTTACCACTTGATCACTTCTGGTTAATCCCTGCAACCTTATACACACACGCGGGCACACACACACATCCTTAAGCACTGCTCACCTACACACCTGCATTTGTACAATGGCTAACCCAGAGGGAACTTTACAGAAAAAGGATCAAACAGAGTCCAGTGATCACTTGTGTTCTACTAAGCATTTCCACACAAACTCACATGAACTTATAAATCTTCTAAAAGCTTGGTGTTTGTGTGTGCGGGCGTGTGTGGCCAAGGCAGGGGGGCGAAAGGAGCTATATACATATCGGATTTTGTATAATATATAACCCTTCTCGACCCTCCCTCCTATTCGAAGGCAATCAACAGAGGCTAACGTCGCTCATGGCGGGAGAGAGGCAACCATTGGGCGGTAGGCCCCTTCAGTGCAATCTAATTTTATTTATTTACCCTTTTGGCCAGACCCTACTCCTCTTACAAAACCCGACCAGGGGCCAGGCTCCCGCCATGAACGACGTCAGGTGTTGGCTCAAGCGCATATTTAAGCGGAATTTTTGAAACCGAAACCGATCAGATATCGATACGATATACCGAGAACTGTTTACGGGCTAACAACACACAGTTTTGTAAGCGAAAACCCTCAGTTGGCGGAATCAGTTGTGTGCCCATTGATTTATATATCCATATATATATATATTTATACATTTATACATGCTAGCTGTAAGACAAAGATGAAAGATGGGTTTGCATTAATCAATTCCAACCGGCGTTCTACTCCCGTGCCTCTTTCAAGGGCCTCTAACTAATTAATCGAGCAATTAGTAATATTAATCTCATCGTTTTGACTTGCAATACTTGTTGGCCCTACAAATAGTGCCTAGCTCTAGATGGTGTAGCTCTTAAGTGTGCGTAACTGGTGTTAGTCGCAAACCGGGATAGTACTCTCTCTATTACCTATATCACTCTCTTTACCTATTTATCTCGATATATATCTCCCTTCCTCACTGTCTGTGTGTTCTCTGTCATCACTAATTTAGTCTCGGGATCTAGACTAGATCTATCTAAAGCTTGTTGTGAGTCTTGGGTCCGCTTAAGCATATATAGTTTGTGTGCGTGTGTGTCTAGTCTGCATTGAAATTGGATAACTGGTGACTCGGGCCTTTACACACACCTCCTAGCTCCTAGCTTCCTGTCAAGATCCACTCCTGCTGCGTCTAACACCCAGTTCCGCTCGGCTTGGGAGCTTGGCGAGAGAAGGGCATGGGAAAGATAGCCACAGCGCCTAGCCTAATCCTTAGCCTAATTTAACCTTATAGTCTTAGTAGTCGTATGGCAATCGAGTGGCTTCCGAGCGGGTTCTGCGGCCACTTTAATCAATTAATTAATCTTTACTTAACTAGTTCGTACGCACAACAACAGCAACAGTTTTTAATGTTTTTTCTTGGAAACTTTTACGATTTTTGATATTCCATTCTTTTTTATTACCACTAGATGTTAGTAAACAAATCTTTGATTAATTTTTTACATCAATAAAATACGACATACCGCCTACGCTCTCTCTCTATCTATATCTTTCTCCATCTCTGTCGCTCTCTGTGTGTGTTTTATCCCCCCAACGAGTAGAAGAGGATTCGATCTAACCAATAAAAGTCATATAATGGGTTACCCCTACTAATTCCGAACCGAGAGAGACAGTAACCCGTAACCCCTTATCCTTGATTCCTGATCCCTGACCCCACACCATACCCACTCATGGCCACACCCCTCTCTATATATGTACACACTTGTAACTGGGGTATCCGGGGCTTGGGCTTAGGCTTAGCTTTACACTCGATCGCGTTTTCAGCGGACTTTCAGTGGATCGGCGTCGGCATTTTTGGAGTGTGTTTTTTTGGTTTCTGTTTCCGTCACTGTTCTAGCTGCATATCAGTATATATACTATATATATGGTGCTCTCGTTACTTTAAGTGGAATGTCCATCATGATCGTACTAGTCATAGACGCATCCTGTATGTAACTCGGCGCAGTCGTCCTTCTCGGGTGCATAATAAATACGGTCTGGTGCTTGGATTAAACAATACAATCGTACAATCGACTCTAAATTACTCGAAACAACAACAAACAAACAAAAAGAAACAAAGAAACAACCAACAATAAATCGGCTAAAACATGTTCCAAATTTCGTACTTGTACTCGTTGTGCGCAACTGTTTTCATGGTCTCTGGTGGTGAGGTGGTAAGATACTCGTTCCAACTACCAAGTACTATATATATACTATATGTCTCTCCTACCATTGCAATGTCTAAACGGTGAGTGATTGAATACGATTTTGCCCCTGCTAACCCCCAAAAAACAACCAACTAACTAACCCTGACTAGCTATGGAGTTAAGATCACTAACTAACCCAGTAACCAAAAAATATAAAAGAAAATATAAAGAACTAGAAAGAGAATCAGGAAAACTAGCAGAGCTATACCCGCATATATACCTGTATATCTTGTATATGTCTCCTCCCCCTGCAAGTCATACTCACAACACCTGTTACCTATGACCCTGAGCTCCTTTTTCCCCAATAAAGAACCCCCTTTTTTCGCTAGAGATCCCTTTTGATCTGGAGAGAGTTCCGCCGTAAGTAACCTTGGTTTCTTTGTCTCTTGGTTTAGGTGCCGCTGTGCTGGGCGCCCACTTTGGCGGCCCTTTTCCCGCCTACGGAGGGGGACCTCCGCCGCCGCCGCCTCACACACCGCTGCTGGCCACGCCCCGCGCTCATCATCATCCGCATCATGGTCACCCTCACTCTCATCCGCATCATCCGGCCTCCGCCTTTTATCCGCCGCCGCTCGTCTACTGGCCCTATCCCAGTCCGCCCGTTTCGCCCACGACCTACTTCAGTCAGCCGGGAGCGCACTCCCCATCGCAGCCTTTGGTAAGATATCCTGGGAATCCCCCCTTAATGTAATTATTAAATATTATTTCTCCACCCCCAGTACCCCCTGGACTTCTTTCCACCTTCTCCCTTGTCACCGCCTGGCGTGGGTATTCCCCACACCACCGCCGGCCTGATACTCACGCCCACCAAGGCGACCGTGTCCTTTGTGCCCGGGGCCAAGCAGTTTCCCGGCAGCAGCGCAGGCTCCAACTCTAGCTCCAGTTCCAGCTCCAGCTCGAGCAAGCTGTCCGTTCCAGCAATCGCGGTAAATGGAACAACAAGCGATGGTGCCACGCCCACGCCTGAGACCGGTGCAACGCCCACGGGATCAGCTCAGGAGGCTGCCTCAGCTACTTCACCACAAACGCTGCTTAGCATAGACACGAACCATGGCACGGCCACAACTGGAGCCGCGGCGGCTCCCCCCTTGAAGACAAGCAGCCAGGGGGCGGGTGGAGTCAGCGCGGCCACGCCCCTCGTGAGCAATCCCTGCGTGGAGCTCTACATCTCATAGGAGTCCCAAGAAGGCAATAAGCTAAGCTCTAATTTTCTTGCCAATCGAAGAAACTTGACCGTAGTCTAGTTAAGAACCGTTGCTAGCCGAGTCGCACACCCGAGCGGTGATTTGGCCGCGCGGCGAATTGAAAGCGGCGACAAGAACCTCTTAAATTTTGAAATTTAAAATTGAAACAATCCAAAATGGCAGAAACTTGAATCTCGCCGCCGTCTTATGAATTTGAGCCCCCAAAAGTAGTGCTAAGTAGCTGCCCAGTGCATATTCGATGTTCTATTTATTCCCGGCAGATCCTGCTATCCAAATATACACACAGACATTAGCCAATAATTAGCAAAGAAGAAACGAAGCGAACGCGACAAATTTATCCCTAGTCAATAGTCAAATTATTTATACAATTATCTATTTGTAAAGCTGCATGTTAATGTTATTATTGAATCCAAGAGAGACGACGACCATCAACTATATTGTTATTATTCCCGAGCACGCAGAGAGCCAGAAAAAACCGAGCGTTTTGCCTGTTGTTAACCCATTCAAAAAAGATATTATCGATTGTTCAAATCAAATATACACATAAATAAATACAAGTACACATATTTAAGACTCTCGCCATATCGCAATTTATTGTTATTATTAAGAGCAATCGTTTTAGCGGCGGCTCGGCATTAATTTCACACGCCGGATGCAATTACAAATCAATTAATGCCACTATCGATAGAGAGCAGATGCGACACATAGATATTTACAGAGATATATATAGTATATATAGGTATATGTTTAAGGCGACATCATAAATAATCCGGGGACACTGATAAATCGTTGACAAATGGCGTTACAAACGGACGAAAGTCCCACCGACCCGTTGAAAGGACACGGTCGTTGTGAACCATCATCCGGTCGCACCGTACCATTACATTCATTTAAAATAGATTAAAAATCGTCGCAGGTGAGCGGCTTTTCGCCAGCTAGTTCTATGCACCATCATTTGCTGCAGCTGCCAGGACATCCTCCAGTCAGCAGTCAGCAGTCGGCAGTCGGCTTCCTGCATCCGCATCCTCACACGATAATTTATCAAGGCTCTGGCGCCGCTGCAGTGGACACATCCAGGACCCGCCGAGCAGAGCCTATCAAAAGGACATTAGGCGTGCCGCTCCGCTGACAAGTTGGCCTGCCTGGGAAGTAAATGAAAAAGCGTCGGTTAATGCGACAAGGCCAGGAAAAATATGACTAAGGGCACAGAGAGAGAGGGAGAGAGAGGGTACAAGTGTTATTTTTTTCTACATTTGGTTTGGTTTTTCCCTCCGGTTTTCTTTATGGCTGCACACTCGACTAGGCACAGGCACAGAGATCCTGCCAGGCCCTGCACTTCCTCTAATGGCACGGAAATGGCCGTATAAATCTCATTTGTAATCGCAAAGCCGAAAAACTATCGCCAGACAACGCCTAAAGTAGGCAGCCCCCCAATAATGGCCCCGTGAAGAGAAGAGTTGCAAAACTTTGCGGCGCTGCCACTCGAAACTAAGTCAATAAAAAATGTAGTGCACTGGGAATGCAATAATAGCAAGGGCGAACCTCCGAATGGCGGCATATTTTCGTCGACTTAGTGACTGTCGTCGCCGCTGCCAGCACCGCTTCCGTTTTGGTATTAAGCCATCGAAACTTTTATTGATTTAGGGGATTCCGTTGCGTTCCAGCGAGCATTTTAGCTGACAGCCAGGCCTGTCTCCTGCCGGAGACAACAGCAAAAAAAAAAAAAAAGAATTACTTTGCATTGGCGGGAATATTAAAGCCTTCAAGGATGCGAAACTCGTTCTAGAACCTGCAACATTGAAGAGAAAAATAGGTTAAACTTAGTTAAAAAAAAGGTTATTATTTGTACTTAAATCTATAAAAGGTAAAATTCCCTTTTACCCTCTTTAAGTCGTTTTACTTAAAATACAAAACAACCAACTAATTTTAAAGGTCTACAAACTGTTTTTCCCCTATTTTCCGGCCCTTGTCTCCTAGGTCCTTGCTAAAGAGTTCAAACAAACACGAAGATCCAACACCTGCACCGGCAATTTTTGACCAAATATTTGCCGAGAGTCGTCGCCCATTGTGTCCTCTCTCCCCAGTGCCTGTGCCTCTTCCCGGGCCTGTTGTCTGGCGCAACAAAAAATCAATTTCGAGCACATTACCAGCCCCGGCAACTTGATTTTATTATTTACTCGTATTTGCCGTTTGACAGATTCACTTGGCTGCCCTCAAAATTTCAAGCGCACTCGGGGAAAATCAGGAAAAATCGGGGGGTCTAAGAAATCGGCATGTAAGGGGGGCTTAAAATTGCCCAAGGGGGTCTCGAGTAAAATGACTGCAGTGCGCCTTTCGCAAGGAGCAGATACGCCAGATACGCCAGATACCAGTAAATCGAAATAATAAGAAAGAACAAGTCGGGCGCAAAAAAAATCCAAAAAAAGAAGAAACACCGTAAAGACGCAGAGAAAACCCAACCGAAATCCATGTATGTTTGCTCACAAATCTTGGGCAAATAAAGCTGGAAAATTCAGCTGGGAAAATCGAGGGGGAAGGATAAGTGCGGCTGGATTTTACGTTTTCATTAGAGACCGTCTCGGGGAATCCTTTTGCAGCGGGATCCCCAGTTTACTGCAACTTTATCCCATTTTACAAACTACTTTAGGCAATTGATTGTGTGCGAATGTGTGGCTGTGTGCGAGTGTATCTGCAAGTACACGAGTATCTTCGAGTCTCCGAGTATCTGTGTATATATATCTGAAAGGTGGCGGCAACTGAGCCAGCGCTTTTTGATGTCTCTGCCGTGGCCTGTGTGTGTGTTTTCTTGTGATTTTTCCCCATTTTTTGCCGCTGCTCCTCGTTGCTCTTACACGATTTCATTTACTTTGTGCCGGGCACAAAGCCTAAGCACTCTATATGTGGGTGTGAATTGCCGGAGAGTGTGTGTTTGCGTGTGTGTGTGTGTGTGTCTCGGAGGCAATGAAGTGCATTTGAAGCGCACTTGATGCACGTACGGCACGCAGCGCCTTTTTAGACGTATTGTAAATGACTGCAGAGAGGCGGTGGGCGGTGGGCGGTGCTTGGGGACAAGGAGGGGCGTGTGAGGACAACGCGGTTCGTTAGTTTGACACACACACACACCCTCAGATTGGAGGACCAAATACAGACAGACAGGAAGTGAGTGTGGGCGTGTGTAGGTGTGAGTGTGTGAGAGTGCGAGTGTGGGCGTCTGTTTGATAAGTGGCAGCAATTTTTTTTTGCTCCCCGTCAGCTCTTTTCCTATGGTTTTTCTCTCTTTTAGATTACACAGCGGGGAAAGTGTCACAAAAATATTAAATTTTGATATTTTGGAAGAAAATAAAATATTTATGAGGAAATGCCCCAAGAAATTACTTAATTCTGAAAGTCTCTACTACATACTATATTGATCTTTGATTTCTTAAACCAAGTATTACTTTTCAAGCGCCAAAAATATATATATTTTATGTTTTCAACGCTCACTTGGGCTTCATCCCTTTAATAATAATAATATTTCGAAGAAATCCTTTCCTATAGCATACTTTTTGGCTCTTAAATAATTGTTTAGTAAATCTAAAGAGTTAATTTCCAAATATTACTTTTTAGGCTACATGAATATATAATTTTCGGGTTTTTCAAGCTCAATTGGGATTCATCTTTTTAAAATAATAATATTCATAAGGAAATCATTTCATATTGCATACTTTTCGGCTCTTAAATAATTGTTTTTAAATCTAAAGAGCTATTTTCTCTAAAATAACCTTTGCAAGACGAACAAAGAATACTTAAAAATACCTAAGTCCTTCCTTAGTTTATCCTTAACCTTTTTAAGTTCATTTTAAGACACCCTTTGTAACCCCTTTTTTTCTCGCAGTGCCCTGCTGTTGCTTTTGGTTTTTTTTTCTTATTGCTCCGACTGACACTACGTCATCTTCTTCATCCATCCTTCAGCCGGCAAACCAGCAACTGGCAACCAGCTAACCAGCAACCAGCATCTAGTATCTTCAGCCTGCGTCCTGCGTCCTGCAGCGGAGGCCACTAATGAAATTGTTAATTTTTGTTAGCAAAGTCACGTACACGATGTGTTGATGACGCTGAAGAGCCGTCGACGCCGCCGCCACTGACGCCGCTGGCAATTGGCCCAGGCCCGCCCATGCTTGGAATCCTTGTGATTCTCTGATTCAGCCTCTGATTCTGACTTGGACTCACAGAGAGTCCTTTTTTACTGGGGGGAAAGGTGGAGGAGCCTACACAACCACTCATAAGTTAAATGGCCCTTGTAGTTTTTATGGCCTGTCTTCGACAAATTGCTGGCTGGCATATTTATGAGCAACAGTTTTCCATTAGCATTCGATTACTTACGGGGACTTTTGGGGCATCGGCATAGAGTCCTCTAGAGTGATTTGTATGTACTGCATATATGCAGGAAAGGGAGAAGGAGCCCGAGCCAGAGCCAGAGACAGTGCACGTGCAACATATACAGCAAAAGACATCAACAGCCAAAAAGCGAAAAAGTCGCATTGCAGCTATTTCTGTTACGCTTGCCAACTGCTGCCAAAAAGAAGGTCCTGCCATTAATACCGTTTACCTCCTGGGTCTCTCTCTCATGTACTTGTTCTCGTCCTTTCTGCTGCTGCTGCCGCTGCTGCTGCTCCTGGCACGTAGCCATTGCAATTGTTGTTCGTGTTGCCTGCCGTTGCCCAAATGCGAATTACGTATACGCCAAGTGGCCCGATGCGCTGGCTGCTTGCCTGACTGTTTCGCCTCAGCTGAGCTCCGTTCGCCCGTTCGCCCGTTCACCCGTTCGGTTTGCATTTGTTTGGCATTGCATTTTATTCGAGCTTTTTTTTTTATTTTTTAGCCCGCTTGGTGGTGCCTGTTTTGTTGTATTATTTCGACCATTGTGCGGATGCACAAGTGCAGAACGAAACAAGAACCGAAGGCGCAACCCCGCCGCTCCTTTGTTAACCTTTTCGCCTCCACTCTTTGTAGATTTGCATAAATTAGAATGCATGAAATTTCATTGCAGAACCGCAACAACAATTAAGCGAGATTTGTGGAGCATATGAGCGCGGGAATTTGAATTTTTATGGCACACTTGCCCCGGTCCAGGTCCAGGCTTACAGATGTCGACGTCTTGGTTGGCTGCCATCTCATAATCAAAGCCATCACTTCTCGCCTTTGCCTTTTCAATTTGCAAAAGGATGTGCTCCTGCTGCCGCTGCTCCTGATGCTCTTTTTCCCGCTCCTGCTTACACGTAATCTGTTTAAATACACAATAAATAATGGCAGTTTTGCAGCATATATGTTATGAGGGAAATTTGCATAAAAAAACGCCCCAGAACAGCCGGAACAATGTGCGATATACGGGGTTACGGGCCACGGGGCCTGGGGTCACGTATTTTTTGGGGCAATCATGAGCATGCCATAATGCCTGTGACCACGACTATTAAATCAACACGCGGCGCCAGAGCAGGCCAAAACATTGGCCCAAATGGCAAAACGCTGCCAACAATGCTCGCAAAACACTATGTGTGTATACACACACATGTGCATGTGCGTATGAAAATATATATTTGCCATGATTTATTATTATTCCGTGCGGTTGTTCCTCATTCTCTCTCTCTCCTCCCTCTCTCTCTTTTCTTTTTTTGTTGTATTCTGCTATTATTTAAATTTTAAATAGCTGCAAAGTGCACACAGGCACTCGTAACTCCCACTAGAGTGTATTTTTCAGCTGGCCATTACAACATTTGCCTTTTCAGCTGCTGCTGCTGCTGGTACACTAGCAGAATAAGGGGGTTCTTGGAGGAAAAGGGTAATTAAATGTTAACTATGGCTAAATAAGTAAAGGAAACTGATTTGAAAAATGATTTAAGGGCTTTAAAATCGTGAATTCAAGTAAATTTAGAGTTTTAAGTATTGAAAGAAATTTGTAGAATTTTTTCAAAGATTTTTTTAAGTTAGGTTTAATATTTATTTACTTCTTTTGAATATTTTGTTCTTCTATCAAGAGAATTTTTTTTATATTTGTTTAAGCTAGTTTTAATCCAATTGCAGACTGCCTTCGGCTTTCCCAAGTTAGCTCCTATATTAGTTTTCCCTCTGTAATTTTTCCCTGTGTCCCCTTTTCGGTGCTAGCCCTGTTGTTGCTGTTGTGTCATTATTATTATCGTTCATTGTTTGCTGGCATGTTGTTGTTTGGCAGCCATTTTGTGGTAAATAGAGTCGTTTAAATGCATACACACACCGCTGAACCGCACCGTGCCCCTCTCAACCCCCGCTAGCTGGGCGAGATTTTATAATAACATTCATAATGCAACGTTTGCATGTCATTCAGCTGCAACAGAAACTACAGAAACTACAGAAACTGCAACTACTCTACGGCGGGAGACACGCAAATTGTAATTCCTGCACAGCATAGCATACTTTCCTGGGGTGGGGAGGGGCCGGGCAACAATGGGTTAATGCAATAACAGCGGCAAACTATGGAGGCTAATGGAATCAGCCGAATCCCAGCGACTCGTTAAACTATGCAAACTTAAAGACAGCCCTCAGCTTTCAGCTCTCAGATACCAGCCTTCAGCCTTCAGATTTCAGATTTTCCGATTTCCCGCTTTCCCGATTTGAGCTTTCGAGCTCATTACATGTCAGCCGGAACGAACGATGAGTGTGTGTCCCGGGCGCTTAGCGGATTTTGTGACAGGCCTTCGGGGGGCGACGCCTGCCTGCCAACCAATCACTTGCCAGTGAGCTCCATCGATTTTCCTTTTTGGCCGAGGACAAGACAAAACTTATTAGCGCCCCGAGACACACACAGAGGGCCGAGGCAAGCCCCATCATTATCATTCTTGGGGGAACTGAGCTGGCCAACTGCATAACTAACTTGCAAGAGCTTGAGCTGGAAATTGCAGCTGCGACTTGACAGTGAAAACGGGCCAGACAACAGTCGGGAATAAAAAGTCAACGCAAATCCCGGGCAAGAAGCAGCAGCAGTTTTTATTTTTTGCACGCTTCGCTGAGGGAAAATGGCGGAAAAATCGGCCAAGGGAAGCGGACTTATAGCCTGCGCTGGGCTCCAGCACAAAAATGGCAAAAGGCGAAATAAAACAAATAGAAATTTATTGCCTGGAATTTATGACAATTCTCCTCGTCGTTCTCCTCGCTGCACTCACGTTGCCTGCATGTGGCCCCCAAAATCAAATGTTTAAAATTAAACAAAAAATAGAGAAAGCCATTCTCTGGAGGGGATTTTATGACAGAAACTTCGAGAGGCTGAGCCGTGAGAACGGAGTGCAAATAACTTTCAAAGAGTACTTCTACTTCACAGACGAATAACAATCAAGTAGTTCAAACATAAAACGAGTCATTTACATCACAGAGAACTCGGTAAAAATGAAATTTAGTTATGTCAAGACTCAAGAGAGCCATATATGTGGAAAACAAATAAGCTTGGCTGTTCCCTCAGACATTTTTATGTAGCTGACAACTAGAGTTGAGTGCCTGAGAGTTCAGAGACTTTTACACACAATTTGTTTATCATTTTGTGAGAAATTTCATTGGGTTTTTTGTAGATGAAGAAAATAAGGGATTTTAAATAAAAGGAAATATTCTTTAAAATCTGTTTAACTTGTGCTTAAAGTCAAGCAAGTCTGACACTAGTTGAGATTGATGTTTAACTGGATTTTAAATATGAAAAAATGAGAACACAAATACCTCCTTTTCTAATTATTAATTTGCAGTTAAAGCTTCAAGCCCTCTTCTTGGTTGTAGTTCGATAATTACGGCTATCTCTAGGCAATGGCCTTAAATGGTTTTTCATTTTCGGGGCTCTGGCATTCGAGAGATGGCTCTGGTCCTGGCGGAGATTTGCTGGCACATGTTCAAGTGCGATTCCCTTTGGCTTCGGGGTGTGCCATTCTTTTTGTCTTTCCGCTGCTGCCGGTGGCACATTGTGCTGCCAAGTGCCAAAGTTCTGCCAGGCGGCACTTAAAATGCATTTTGCTTCTTGGCCACTGCCCATTTCTTCCATTGCCATCCGCCATCTTCTGGCTTCCAGAGCCCAACAGTCCCGGGGCTGCGTCTAATTCGATTAAAATGTTGTAAATTATTGCACTCGCATCTCGGGGCACCACGTGTGAGTGAGTGTGCTGGGTCTCCGTCTCCGTCTCCGTCTTGGCCATATTATATAATGCTTTATTGAATTTGCAATTCGAAGTGGGGAGTGGTTGGAAAATGGAAAATGTGTTTTCAATGAACGTTTTTGTGCGTTTGCCCATAAATCTTGGGGTTCAACCAACACCAACCCCGGCAAGGGCCAGAGGACACTCTCTGGAAATGGAATTGCAATTCCCTGACACTGCCAGGCGAAAATCGGAGAAGTCCAATTGCCGAATAAATGCGTATGCTCGTAACTTAAAAATCAATTCCCAGCCATACATAATGCATTCATTCATTTAGTCATTCGTGAAGTATGACAGGAACACAGAGGGGCACACGACGCACATGGGGAATATCAAAATTGTTTTGAGCCCGGCAATCAAATGTGGTAATTTAATTTATTGTTTATTCGCCAGGAATCGAAGCGAACCAAAGCGAAGCGAAGCGAGAGATACTCTCGTTTGCAAGGAGCATCTGCCGCAGGCCCGTAAACGAAATGAAGTAAATAAATAATTTGTGTCCCTGCAGCAGTCATAAACAGAAGCAGAAGCAGGAGGAGGAGGAGTCAGAGACCTGAGTCAAATTGATATTAATGATTGTTTGTCCAGGCCTTACCTCAATCCAGAAGCCAGAATCCAGAAATCAGGCAGGAGGCCATATTCCCTGGGGCTTCTCACGTCTTATCTGCAAATATCAGAGTGATGGATAAACGGAAATTAGTGGAATATATTCAGTGATTACAGGCAGCTGCTTTTGTTGCGGTCGCCCATCGAAAAGTCAATCAACTTAATTACAAATAAATAAATATTTTAATTAAAAATCAATCACAATGCCAACGATGACGACTCTCTCCGCCAGCCAGTCAGCCAGCGAGTGGAAATTAAAATTCAATTAAGTGCGGCGAACAGAGTTTTTCGGGCCGAAAAGGTGTGAGTGTGCAAATATAACGCATACGCAGCGTTGAACGCGTTGAATGCGTTGCGATTATGCATGTTTCATTGAGCAATATGCAAGGAAAATATTGCTTAATAAATGGCGACGAGGGCATATGCATAAATCATGGCATTGTTTTTAGATATTTGCACCTGGCCACAGTCGCAGGACTCGCTGGTAATAAGGATAAGGGCCGGCGAAAAAAGCCAGCATAATTGTATGCGTGCACAATATTTATTATTTATCGCCTCGCGAGCTCACGTCCTTTCTGGCCGCTGTCCTTGCTCGCTGGCTCGCTGTCCTCGCCATCCTCACCGCCGCTGGGCGATAATGGGAGCAAGTAACTTTTAATTTTAATTTAAAATGCAGTTTGCCGATGCACGCGTGCACCACTCACAGGACAGAGGACACTGGACGCCTCCCCCGAGGACTCCTGTGTGCTCCTGCCACCCGGTTGTCTGTGTTTATTCACGAAATGAGTTTTAAATTAATGCGATTTTGTTATTTATGAGCGGAACGGCATACGCGGCGTATACGCAATGTTAACTTAAAGCTGCCCACTGACTTGTGCATTGAGTTTGAGCCAGATTCGATCCTGCTCTCTCTCCGCCTCTCCTGCTGGTAAGCATTATCCTGGCAACACAAACAATTGAACTAATTTCCCAGCAGGCTCTCGTTGCGAATCGAATTCGGATCTAAATTGCAAACAAATCAATTGCTGGCCGCAAACAGGAAATCACCCAATGCCGAGGGGTAGCAAGTGGCAAGGCAGGGTGGCAGAGGCACACACTGGCAGAGCTCGCTCGGTCGCAAATTGCATTGCATTTCATTTTCTGTCTGAGTTTAAACTCATTAAATATGCAATAAATATCCAAGCTGCAAAGTGGAAATGAATACATTTGCTGCCTTGACACTGTGTCCCACAGCATCCATCCAGCCAGCATTTGCACCTCGCTCTTTATATCCCTTCGCACCGCCATCCTCGTCCTGGTCCTCATTTGAAATTCTAATTGTTTTGCGAATTCATCAATGGAGCTCCTCGCTCTTTACTCTCTCTCTCTCTGCTA
Organism: Drosophila triauraria; assembly: GCA_014170255.2. Lineage (NCBI taxonomy): Eukaryota > Metazoa > Arthropoda > Insecta > Diptera > Drosophilidae > Drosophila > Drosophila triauraria. Next base: position 11,337,663 of record CM024335.1, read on the forward strand.
GCCCGCTTCCTCCACGGGATTACATTTCCATTGGATTTCCGCAATTGATTTAAACGTATTACGTGAGCTTCAATTCGAACTCTTTGTTTGCCGATTGATAATAAATTGTAGCTGTCAGTAATTTTAATGCCGTGTGTCTATCACCCGGCCACGCCCCTAAAGCCAGCCCCCCAGGGGATGCCATTGATACGAGTGGCCTTATGATGGATATGTGCCAATCCCCCCGTCGGTTCATTCGTGTTTGCTTTCGGGGGAAAAAAATAGAAAAAAATAAACAGTTTGCAAAAATGATGAGCGAAAAACATTGATGATTTCAAAGCTTTGAATTTGGCAAAGATCGATACAACATAAGAGAATAGTTCTTTGTGTTTGAGGTATTTTAGGGATATGTCTATGAGCTGAAGCCTATTATTAGATCACTAAAAACAAGCAAGGAAGCTAACAAGAAGTTTAACAAGAAAGGATGCTTGTATCATCGAAAGTCGATGTCATTTCAGTAAAATTTTATTTATCAAATAATCGAATTTAAATCGCTTTAAAATGTTATTAAACAGAAACAAAGGAATAGTTAATTAAAGTGCTTATAAGCTGTATATAAAGGGGCATTAAAATAGTCTAACTTTGATTTTTAATACAAATTATAAATTAAACAAAATTTATTAAGAGTTTAATACCATTTTATAAAGATACAAATCACAAAAGTGAAAGGAAACTTCTTTGTAGACTTCTTCAAAGGCTCCTTCTATAGAATGAGTTTCGGCTTCAATATCAATACCTCTCTCCCCCATACTGATTGATGGCCAAGAGGTTCGGGGTCCAGAGATGCTCTTGTTGGTAATATGCAAATTGCTGGCCATAATTTCGGGTGCCACAAGGCCAAGTTTCGCTCCGCGTCATGCCACGCACTTCCGCCGTCGAAAGCCTAGAGGCGAAAATGCGGAATACGAAATTGTTCTTGTGGCGGCCAAGCCAAAGTGGCAAGAAGTGTGTGGCACGCAACTCGTGGCGTGTGGCAGGCAGGGGGCGTGTTAGAATGACAGGCTCTCTGGTCTGGAGCCGATGCAGCTGCTCCTCTACTATAAATCCAGCCACGCCCCTCTGGGCGCTGGACATTTCCGCTTCCGCTTCCGCTGCCACGACCGACGCGGCGACGAGAGACAAAGCGTTCCAGTCAACATTTAGCAAGCCATTTGATACAATCAATGAAGTTGGAAATAAACCAAGCGTGGCAGGGACTGCGGAATCTCTTATTTATAATCACTCACATCCGGCGGGGTCCGGGTCCGGGTCCGGGTGGCGGGGGCCAAGGAAAAACACAATCCCCGGAGCTGTTTACTCTTGGGCCACTGGGCTTTTTTGTGCCTTATATTTTTTGGTTGGTATTTTGTTTCTTTTCGGGGTTTGTTCTGTTGCCTGGGCGTTGGCAAATTATATGGCACTTTAATTTGCGTGTGCCCCGCTCGAGGGCGCGTTTAATGATGCGTGAGGGAGAAAAATCCACAATCTGCAGGGAGGAGCACCTCACAAGTCGCCAGGATAAAACGCCAGGAGACACGTGCTGGCGATGGCGATGGCGAAATTAATGGAGCCAACAGTTTACAGGGGCTTGCACTAATTAAAACTGACTTGGCCAAATAAGGCGCTTAGTCGGTGTCCTGTCCGAGTGAAACAGCGGAAAAACTGTCGCCAACAAGCGGCGCCTTGGATCTTTTACTTCTTCGGCTTTTTCCCTGACTTTTCCCTTGACTTTTCCCTTGGTTTTCCCTTGGTTTCCCCCTGCTTAGTTTCCATGCAATTATGATAATAACAATGAAGCGTAGTCAACGCCTCTTTGTCTGGGCGAGAAATACAAGAAAAGTAAAGTTGCTGGAAGTTTTCGAGTGCATAATTTCCCAGAAAGAAACGAAACGAAACGAATCGGAGAGGAATCCGTGGAATCTTTAGTTTGCTTTTCGCCGAGGCCTCCTCCTGCTCCTTCTCACACATAATGAAATAATTGCAACTGCAGTGGGCAGGGCTCTGGCAAGAGATTGCCAACAATTTTAATATGGCCAAGAGGAAAGTTTTGCCGGCTGCAGCGACATAATTTAATAAGCAGCCTGCCGAGTGCCGACTGCCGACTGCTGCTGCATTTCTCCTTCGCAGTCAGGCATTCCTTTCAATTTATGTGGCATGCGAAATATTCAATTTTCGCACACCCAACACACACCGAGCACACTCGCATTTGGCAAATCCGAAAACTTCTTTTCGGAGCAACATTCTTTTGGCTGGCTTAACTTAATTGCCGAGAGCTGCCGAGCTGCCGAGCTCCATAAACTTGAGCTTATTGGCAGCCGGATAAACTTGGCTTGTAATTGAGCCCCCGAAGAAACCCCAAAGGCCCGGAGGCCAAAAGATAAGGGTCGGCAGGCCCAGCAATCCTTGAGACGGCCATTTGCAGCTAATAAATTGTGCAGACAGGACAGAGAGAGCCTCCTCTACATATGCATTACATGTGTAATTTGTAACGAAATTAGAAGTTCTGCTGCGGCAAAAAATAACGAAGAAAAGAATATAACGAAGAGAAATGCAGTGTGCGCAGTGGGGAAAAGTTCTTTATTTTCCATCTTTTTTTTGCCAGGGAAATGAACTGATTCCACATTCCTCTGCTGCCTCTGCAGGGCCTCTTCTGCGCTGCACTTCTTCCGCAAGACAGATGGCAAAGTTGAGTCTCTGGCCAGGATTAACTTGTAGTCGGAGCCGAGCAAACACAGCCATTCCGCCCGCTTGCCTGCCCCAGCCCTCTTGCCCCAGAATGCAGTTGAAGAAATTGAAAAACTTTTCGCCCGCTCTCTCTCGCTCTGTCTGTCTGCATTCTCATCCGTCAGTTGGGCCACTGAGGCAACGAATTGTTCAGAAAAGGCTGGCAGGGAAATCCACTCACATGCCACGCCCCCAGATGCAGCGGCAACATGTGTAAAGCCAACGCCTCCAGTTCGTACATCGGTTCGTATACGTAATACGTACACTCGTACGTTATGTACGTTTGCCTGCTCAAATTACACAACTTGACTGCTATAAAATTCAAATTAACTCCTCGCCCAGCCAAGGCTGACGCTTTTTCTGCCGAGAGTGTGTTTTATGCTGCTTTATGTGGCAGCCGTGCAGGGGCGGCGGCCTGGGAGAGGGCTTAGAAGGGGAGTGGGGGCATGTAAGCCTGGGTTCACTCTAATATGAAAAACGAAAACAAATCTTAATTAAAAATTATTGTTGACATTTGGCGCAACGCCCCGTGCAGTTTTTCCCCCACTTTTCTCGTTTTTCCTTTTTTCTCGCGTATTTCTTTCATGTTTGCAAGTACAGTTGGTGGTAAAATAATAGTTCTAATAATTTAAATAAATTAAATAAATTAAATTAACGGCTAACAAATAAAATAATTGCAAATGGCAACGGAAAAGGCCTTCCATTAATTTAAATATTTATAATACACTTTATTTCCAACTAGAAATTGTAAAAATAAAAGCTATAAATATTTTAAATTAACAAAAATTAAATAAGCAGTTAAGCTGCAAAACAAATAATGTTATAGTTATAGCTTATTAAATTCCATTTTATTTTATTTCTATCTAAATCTATCAGGCTTCTTCTTAACTATGTAATTTCTATTTTTTTCGTAGTTCTTCCTCATTATTTTGTACTATTTTAAATAAATAAATTAGCAGTTAATCTAGTAAAATAATAATGCTATTTATAGCTCACTAAATTTCTTCCTATTTTATTTCTGCTCTTCTATTTCTATTTTTATTTATATTTGGAAAGTCTGTAATTTCTTAATTCTTGCATAGCTCCTAGTTTTTATTTTCTGTTATTTTATTCTTAAAGCACTTATATTATTTTTTTCTATAAAGCCATCACGGCCTAGTTCTGCTATTTACCAATTATTTTATATTCCCTTTAACCCCCAAGCATATTAAATATTTATTTTAATTATTCAACATTTGTTTGCCTGCCTTATCTGCTTGGCAATGACTGTGTGCCGCGTAATTCAGATGAGTGGGCGGCAAAACGAGGTGGCGAAGCAATTAAAAAGCCAGCTAGCGCCTTCAACAAGTGTTCCAATGCTGCTTGCAAACACACACACACACACACACACACCCACCCTACCAGCCACACACATTAGCCAAAGAATAAATACGCAGAAAATACGAGGGGAGGCGGCCTAATGTTCCCTCATGGTTTTTATGAAGTCCCAGAGGCTGTGGCTGAATTGCCGGTGCGGGAACAGGTAAATATTTGATGGCATGCATAAGGTGAGCGGCTGGAATTCCGTCATAATTCGCAGGACAGCCGCAGAAACAGCTCCCTGGAGGATTACGTGGGGTCCTCTCTCCGCCCAAAATAAATTCTCGTAATTCGTAATTCGATATTGGCAGCAGAAGGCCTGCTGTTCGCTTTTCTCGGTGCCCCAAAGAAAAGTCAATTAAAGTAGGAGCCTGTGGCTTTAAGCTCGGGTATGGTGGCCATTTTGAATTTTAAGTGAAACCCTGCTGCCTGATGCTTGCTCTTTAACCCTCTAAAGCCCCCCCTGCTACCCCGCCTCGGAATTCCCTTTGGTGGGGCAACTCAAAAGTTTGGTTGCAGCAAAAGTTTTGTTTAACTTTGTTACGCTTCTATTTTTTATGTGATATTAAGAACGCGTTTAACCCCTTTGCCCCCTCGCGTGGCGCCCCCAAAACTAACTTTCCGAGAGCACACGTACTGCTCCGAATATATAGTCCTTAGCTACGGATATATAAATGGAAGGCAAATATATAAGTATGAATGTAGGGCGCCCCTGTCGCATGCAAATAAACATTCAATATACAAGGGAGACAAACAAGTTTCGGCTCTTGTCTTTGCCTTGTGTCCTTGTTTTCAATTGGTTTTTATCACTGCATTTTGATTTTCTTCCTCAATGAGTTGCTCAATTGTTTGTCTTGTACGAGGAGCGGAGGAGCAACTTGCAACCAACTGGAAGCCAGCAACTGGCAACTGGCAACTTGCAACTCGTGGAGCAAGTTTACTTTTATTGCATTGTCGTGCGGTTGCCAGTCGCCGAAAGTATGCTTTTAATTTTACCCGTTGCATGTTTCTCGGAGATATTCAAGGGGTTCTCCGGGGTTAGCTTGGGTTCAGGGGGTTTCCCGGGAAAAACTTAAGCCATTTGAAGTGGCGTGGAAAAGTTGCAGGCAGCTGATTAAACTCTAAATTATGTGTCACTTAAGGAAGCCTTCGCAGGTGAGATCAATTCTCGCTCTGACTTGCCCAAACAAAAGCCATTAAAAGCTAAATACTTGAGAATACCCGAAAATACTTGAGAACATGCTCAGGTAGTGGCTCCACGTGTAGTTGGCTCATTAAAATCGGCCATTAAAAGCCGAAAAACTATTATGAGCCAGGCGAGAAGCACACGCATTTTGTAATTAGTCTTGGCAAAAAAAAAAACACAGGTAACTGGTAACTGGTAACTGGAAAACTGGCAGATAAAAGTTTTACTGCGCATTTTTGGCTAATTAAAATTAATTGCCAAAAGCCAAGAGAGTAAACAGAAACAGATAATGAAATATTTAGCTGCTGTCCATAGTTTTAATAATTTAAAACATTGCAGAGGCGGCCCATTTGCATAAATATGTATTTTTTACGCAGGAGGGCCAAAGGCTGCTCGTACTCGTAATATTTTGCCGCTTTATTGGCTTCCAAGTGCATGACTTTGGTTTGCTTTCGCTTGGCCTGGCCTAAGCCGATGGAAAACTTTGCCCAGCCCCCCCTCTTCGACCTTCGGCGGTGTGAGAAAACGTGCACCTTGCCAACTTGCGAGTGGCACGAATGGAAAAATACAAAAAAAAGAAAGTACAGAAAGTGCAAAAAATAGGCACAAGGCCCGGGCCAAGGCAGCGCCTTAAGCCCAAATAGAAAACTTCTCTCTCTCTCTCGATATGGAATTATTTACATAATGCAATCCGGGCGCATCGAGTCAAATGGAACCCCGATCCCAGCAGGAGTCACTAGGAGTCGGAGTCCTGCTCGAAAATGTTTTGCATCCTCTGACAGCTCGCGTTGTTGATTCGCCGAGCGTGCTCGTATTTTACATAACAATTGCAGCCCCCGTCCAGGGGCCCGCTGGAGATTGGAACACAATTGATTTAAATGTTTGCGCACATGTTCCGAAGAGCACAAGCGCCGAAAAAATTCGCCGAAAAAAGTATTTCGTGGCCGTGGCGCCCCCAAAAGGACTTCGACGTAATATTATGCAAAATGGCAGCAGAGGCGACGATGCGGATATATGCGGAGCTACAGAGCTGCGGGGCTGCAGTTGCAGATGCAGATGCAATTGTCGCAACATGTCGCAGTAGCAATTGCAGATCCACAGGCAGGAGTCAGGAGGCAGGAGCCAGCAGGCAGCAGCCAGGAGCCACCAGGCAGGATGCAGATGCACTGCCACACAGTTGTATGGATGGGCACGGCGGCGTCAACAACATTTTTCCAACTCAATTACCCGGCAGCCGCGACGTGTGCGGCATTTGAAATTTGAAAGAAGCAAAAAATATAGAAAAGGAAGCCAAGTCTCAAGCGGCACAAGTTGCAAACGATATTGAATGGCGACAGCTACAGCGTTGCGGTTTCAACTTTAGGAGTTTTGCCAGTTCCAAGACAGACATATTTTATGGCAATCGTAGCAGGTAATCGCTATGACTCCTTCAATTGGGAACTGAGACTATGAGGTTATTTTTAATATAAAGTTCCTATGAATTTTAACTTAACTAAGACTGAAAAATTAAGAAAGCAAGTTACCCTGTAAGTATTCATTTCCTTGGCAAATCGATAGGAAAATTACCCGAATTTATTAAGGAAACATTTTCCCGACATAATACAATTTATAGCCCTCTTTCTTCCTCAATTTAAACACCTTTTAAGTCACACTTCCTAGCCTAAATATTCCCAAAAATATCTCAACAATTTCCCGCCTAATTGCAAGCCTTTAATTTATGATCCTTCAAGCAGCTAACAGTGCATATCTTGAGCTGAGACACGTGCTGGCCACATCTCGCTTGATATTTGCCTGCCACAAACAGCAGACAGTCAAATAGTCAGGCTGCAAGCACGGCAAGCAGCCGGAGGAGCACACAAACAACACCTTGCACTAATAAATAAACAGAAGGCAGGTGGAAGCTCCCTCTCCCAACTCTCCCACTGGCTAATCACTCATATAAATAAAGCCCCGAACAAAGGAGCCACCTGCAACTGCCAGAGCGAGTGCATTTGGCTGCAAGGACGACACGACACGGGCCCAGGATCAGGATGGATATTCGCACAGGCTCCGTGTGTAACCCAGTTAACCCTTCTCACAGCTCACAGCCGTTTGGCATATGTAAATTATGACAGTGCCAAGTCAGGCACTTAACTCGAATCCGTCTGTGCGGCGGCGGCAGCGGAGGAGTGCGGGTGTGTTTGAGTACGGATGTCAGTCAGCCGGGGCCGGTGCCAGTGCCAGTGCCGGTGCCGTTGCCAGAATATTTGTGCTCAGACCTCCTCGCATCAACATCAACAACATCAGGAACGGTGGCGGGAGATGGAGCAGATGCATCCTCGCCTGCTGATTACAAAAGTCAACCCCGCCTGGCGTCCCTTTGGCAACCGCACTTTGCGAGTGTTTGCTGGTTGCACTCGAGTGAGCAAATACTTTATTAACACAGTTTTCCCTTCTTTTTTTTGGGCTTGCAGAGAGAAAAACATGTGAAAAATCAAGGAAAGTATTTTTCAGGGTTTTTGCCATCAATTTTGGGGTTTTTCCTGAGTGGAATAAATATTTTACTCGAAAGTGTTGTTATAGAAGGTTTCTTTTATAAGGAACTGCTTCATTCTATATCTTAAGAGGTCTGGGCAGGAGTCTCTACCTTTGTCTCCTATCTGCAGCTTCTATAGAACTTGTTGTAGGAGTAAAATTTACGTATCAAGGTGCTGCATTCCGTGAGGTTAAGCTTTAGTATTGAAATATACAAAGCCGTATTCCCAGCTTCTTAACTTCTTAATAAAATGAATTAAAAATATTTCAGTTTAAAGTTTATAATGGAATACATTCCAGATTGTTGAGTGAAGTATTTACGTATCACGGTGCCGCATTCCGTGCGGTTAAGAAGCTTATTAAATCATATAAAGCCTTATTTTGAAGCTTCATACTTAAAATAAAAGGCAAAACTTAAGCATTTTAACTTAGAGATTAATCTGCAATATATTCCAGATTATCAGAACTTTACTTCCCCTTCCAAATCTCATGTTTTTCCCTCAGTGCAACCAATTTAATGAGCAGCCTTGGCGGCTGCATTTGGACTTTCGAGTGTTGCAAGTGTTCTTGGCCTTAGTTATAAGCCCGAACTTAAACACTTCTCCTGCTGGAAAGTATAAAGCGGCAAGTAAGGGTGGAGCGTGGAGGGTGAACTTATAATTGAAACACAGAAAGAGCCAATGATGGCATTAGGCAACATGAGACGAAGCCTCGAGGAGGGGATTTCGTAGCTGGAGCAAACAGAATGAGGGCTCTCCATTTGGAGTGTCCTTTAAGGAAATCCGTCTCTATATCCCCTCTATCCTTTTATACACCCTTACCCCTTCGATATTCTGTCAGCTGCAGCCGCTTCTGTTTGCTTCTCCTTCTCCGTGTCCTCCTCAGTGATTGTTGTCAAATTTTTTGATTGCCATTTCTGTGCAATTTCTGTGGGGCTTGTTTGCATGTGGGCCACGCCCCCGCCCCGCCCTCTTTGAGGAGTTCGTGTCATTTGGCTAGCGATTGTTTGGCGTCGCTGGCAGTTAATAGCGAGCGAGCGAGCAACATCGCCTGACTCCGTATCGGATGTCTATCTATATATCAATCCCATCTGTCTATCCATCCATCCATCTAGCTGTCCTCCTAGAGCTCCTCCCCGCTTCTTTGTCGGGGTCATGTTGATTTCTGACATAATATTGACAGCTAAACAAATCCAATTATGCCCAACTCCGAGACGGGCTTTAATCCTGTATCGCCTGTATCCTGTGCTTGGCCTGCAAAAACTTGGCTGAGCTCAGTCGGGCGCTTTAAGCGGGAGCCATTCCAGGGCATTAACTGCTGACCAGAAGGACTGACCTGCTCCTCCTCCTTCCTCGCTTCCGATCCTTTGCCGTCGGAGGTGTGCAATTGAATTATTGCACTCAATGCACAAATACCAACACCCTCGGCCGATGCTGCAGCAGCCATAAATATGAAATTTTCAGCACAACGCAAGGCAAGGCCTAAAAGCATGCTGCACCATTTCCCTCTCTTGCTTTTAGCCAGCTACCATTTTACGGTTTATTTTTGGGCATTGAATGCAAATATTGGCATAAATTTCGGGCATTTGCGGTCACAGCAGCCGAGAAAGCAGGCACCAGAGTCCAGCGGAGGGAGAGAGACATGTGGCCATGCTCGGTCATTGTTTGCCTGCCTCACTGACTGACTGACTGACTGACTGACGGAATTCGCTTGGATTTCTGGTTATGGATTTGACTTTCCTCTTGCCCAGAGTCCCAGTGTTTGTGGGCTGCGAATCCTGTGGCTGTGGCTGCAGCTCCGCTCCGTTTCGGTCCGAGTTGAGTCCGTCGGTTCAGTTGAAATCAATTGGCTTTTTGCTACAATCTCTCCTCCATCCCCTCGCTGGTCCCCTCATCTATTTTGTGGTTGTCTCTCTCTGTGTGCCGGGCAACAAATTTAATAACATCTATCTACATGGAAACAACCTGATGGGTTTCAGGGAGGAGTGGAGCAGGGAGCTCGAAATGGCACAGACAAAAAATGTTTAGCCACTTGGAACAAATTTCATTGTAAAAGGTTGCTTATTAGGATTTAATAAATGGGACTTTGAGTTATTAAATTAGAATTTGGTAGATTTTTTGAGGGTTTTATAAAGGTACTGTATTGGTTTGTGAGGGAGGAGTTTCGGAATTTTAATTTCTGCCCAAAAGTAGGCTATAAAATATTTTGTACTAAATTGTTGCCTACGTTTAAGCTCTGAAATTATTGTTTTTAATTCTGTAGAAATTCAAAACAGGCTTTAAAATTATATATTTATTGATATTAATGTTCGGAAATGTGTAGAGACTAAAAGAAGAAGGTTTACAAAGTGTTTTAATTAAAATTTTGCCTATAAGAGGCTCCCAGGAATACCTCAAATTCGCGTATATTAATACAAATATACGCGAATTTGATATCAAAATATGATAACTTTTTTGGACATATCAAAGTTTAACAAGGAAGGAAACTAACTTCGTTATATATAAATATATAACAATTTTACTCTAAATCTAAAGACCTCAAATATTTTATTGCCTACTTCTAGGCTCCCTTTTAATTGATTTCGAAACCATTTATGATTTTATTTATGATTTTCTCTCGCTGTAATCACAGGAGATCCTGGCCGGCTTTGGCTTGTCACTCGCATATGTTTGAGTGTGTGGCCAGGCCTGGCAAACTTTAACTACTTGGGCAGGGACGGGACTTCGGGGGGATATATCAAGTCCAAGTCCCCAGTCCAAGGCTCAAAGCCCCTGATGTCCCCTTTGCCCGCCTGGCCGGCCGCCTTATCCACACATGCGTGTGATTTATGTGCTTGTTTTTGGCTGCCTCCTGCCGGACATTTATCAAAAGGAGAGAGAGGACAAAACAAGCAGCACAAAGGACCTGAGAACACACAAGGAGAAAGGACAACGAGGAAGAACATCGAATGGAGAACACAACACAACACTGCTCGGGGAGATTTTTCAGTTAAATTTACTTAGGCTCCTCGGAGGGTTTATTTAGTCGATGCTTAAATTCCACTCAGGAGCCCTCCCTCAATGCGATTCGATGCGATTCGATTCGATTCCGATCTGTGCCCGGTTCAAAGTTCAATTAAGCGCACATTTGTGGGCTGATTTCGATGTTCTCGTTAAGCCCTTCCCGACTGCCATTTAGGACAAACATATAAATCTGCACACACCCACTTGGCACCCGAAGTTTGTCTATCTGCGGGCCCAGCGAATCAATAAATTAAGCGAACTCGATGCCCGCCGATTTTGCTATATGTTCTATATATATATTGGAGCAGAAGGAAATGGAAATCGAGGCGGAGGCAGCCTTTAAAGTTGCGCCCGCCGAAAACTTTTCGACCACGGATTGTTTTGCCTATTTCGTAGGTCCGCTTACGTTTTTACGTTTTTTGCGGGCTCGTAAATTGTTGACGGAAATTGGCAAAAACATCAGAAAACTTTTGGCCAGCCCCAAAACTATGCTAATTTCCGACAACGTGGTGGCCTGGACATGGACCTGGGCCCATTGTCTACCGCTTGTTGTCCGTCTGTCCCGCAGGATTGGGAATTATAATTCCTGCCACAGGCAGCCGGGAATTTCTCACACAAATCTTGCGGCCTGCGGTTGGGATACCGCAGCTTCCCACGTCCACAGAAAACTTGGTGAAGACCCAAAGGAGTTGGGTTTTTGGTCAGGTAATTTATTGGGGAAATTGTAGAAATTATTAAAAATATTCAGGGGGTTTCTAGGAATTTATATAAGTTAGCAGCAATTAAATTATTATTGACTGAGCTAAAAGTTCTCTATTTTTTAGTTCATAAAAACACAAATATATTAATTACTAATTTAAGGAGTCTAAAAGAGTGAAGATATTCTTCCTAAAAGAAATCAACGAAGTCTGCAATAAAATGTAGCTCATATATCTTTAAGTTTCCTATATTTTGTTGTTATTTAAAAATGATCTCTGTCTTTATATAAGTTTATGATAATATCTCTTATTAGTAACTAACTTAAGGAGTTAAAAAGACTGAAAATTATTCTTCTACTAAAGTATAGCTAATATATTTTGTATTTTTATATTTTTTCTTACGTTTCAAAGACCTTCTGATCATTATTTCAATTTATTTTAATATCTCCCTTAATCCATGTACTTTTAACACCCTTTTCTGTTAACTTTATCCAGTTATATAAATGATTTTGTAACTCCTGCCTTGTATACACTTTGATTATCTTTGTTCTCCCGACTAATTTATGAGAAGCGAAACTTTGAACTGTGTTTAATTCCCCGCCATGTTGCTTATCCACCGTTCATCTTCATCCTTTGCCTGGCAATGCCTCCTGGCAATAATAAATCTCTATTAAATATAACGTTTCAACGCCTCTCGGCCCCCAACCCCCGATGAATCCTTTGTGTTTATTAAACACAGAATTATATTCCCCCGCTTATTATCCTCCGAGGGGCTTCGGTGTCGCTGCTGTTGTGGCGGTAAAGCGAATCCTTTGAGTTGGCAAAGTGTGGCATAAATTGTAAACTCAATTCGCGGACTCTCTGGCCTTGAACACATTTTAATTAGCTATCAGATCCGTGCCATGCCAACAGCTTAACGGCTACCTTCTCCGATTTACCAAGGTGTCCTTTTTCCTGCTCCCCCTTCAGTTGCCATGGCTCTCCGTTCTCCGTTCTCCGCTCTCTCCGATTCCAGTTAACATTCTCAAAGAGTGCTACAGATTTGTTTCGTTATATTTCGTTCGCTTCCTGCCTTCATTTATAGAAAAGCTACTTAGACACGACTCTCCAGGCAGGAGCCTGGTCCTGGGAAAAAAAGTAAAGCAAGGAGAGGAGATGGCAGGAGCATGGCAGCAGGACAACAATGCAAAGCAGGATGAAAGGCAGTCCGACTGATGTTTAGTTGCAAAACAATTAAGCTGAAAGCAAAGCTGTGTATTGAAGTGTGGCTGTGAAAGGAAGCGGGCCAAAAAAAAAGAGAGAAAAAGAAGAATATATATACAAGGATACACAGATACATATATAAATATCCTGGTGTAGCCGAAAGCCTAGCATTGACAAATGCAGAGAGACAGAAGGAAGCAGGCAGTCTCTGATGGATGAAGATGCCCTGACATTAGCATTAATAGAACGGCATTAATTCTGCGGCAACTTTAAGAGCTCTGTGTTGGCTGGCAATTATCCGGAACAGGAACCGAAAACCGAAACAGAAACCTCTATTAATTTTGCAGGCCCTACCCTGCCTAGCCCTGCCCTGCCTTGCCTTGCCTTTAAAATGCATGGCACTCGCATAAACCCATTAAGGAGACGTACACGGGATATGGCTTCCTGTTCGTGAGGAGTCCACTTGACAGCCACCTGACTTTCGAGAGACGAGGACGGGACGGGAACAAATGTTTGCATATGTCGGCCCCACCTTGCATAAATAATTAATTTAAAGCATCCTTTTAGGCGCCTTCCCGTAAAACTGTAGACAAAACTGCTTAAATATGCATAATTACCTGAAGCGTCCGACTCGAGTTGCTGCGCCAAGATCCCAGAGTCAAGTTGGCAAGCAAGCAGGCAGGATCCCGAGTCAAAAGTCAGGCCATCCATTCCGGAAAAGGAAGGCACAGAGAGAGTCCTGTCCTGGGGTTCATAAGTCGCTGTGTGTGGGCGCCTGCAAGGAGGAAAGGAGGAAAGGGTTTTGCAAATTAGTTGGAGGCTTGGGCGATATATTCATGAGCGGAATTTACACAATTGTTGCATACTTTGGGGCCATTTGCAAATGTTAAATTAATTGCTCACCGACTCACGACGGCGACGACGGCGGAGTGGCCCAATAAAAATCAGTTTAATGTACTGCTAATTCCCCTTAAGTCTCTCTCTGGGACGGCACGCAACATTGTCATGAGAGGCCCCCATTCCCGAGGTCCCGAGGTTCGAGGTCCATTCGCATTCCCATAAATATAATTACAATAATAAAGGAAATATTTACAACAATTGTAAATACCTCGGAGTCGAGTCGAGTCGACAACTCGACACGCACGGCCTCAAATTAATAAACTCCAATTGGGTGCCATTCCCCGGCTGCCATTCCCATTCCCATTGCCATTGCGAGGGAGTCCCCTCCAGCCTCTGGCTGTCCAAATTGCCGGGGCTTCCTGATTCCTGACGAGCGTGTGAGCCCGTAAAGACTTCCTGCCTCCGGGCTGGGGCCTGGGCTGGGCCTCAGTGCGTGTGTGTGCAGGGATGGGGATGAGGTTGAGAAGGAATCCTGGGGCCTGGCAAGGCGTGCCAAACTGTGACACTTGCCGCCGTTTCAACTGAATGTTACTTTTTATGGCCTCCTTCCCTTAAATCTCTTTGTGCATAATTGCACTTTCCTAGGCTAAATCCGGGGAATGGGGAATGGAATTATTGAAAAAGAGGGGACACAGAGGCGAAAAGGGGAGTGCTTGGAATAACTCTAAAAATGGTTCTAGACTTTAATTAAAAAATCTAGATTATTTTGAGTGATTGCTGTCTGAATATTGTCACAGATTTTAATTTAAATTGAGTTAAGGCTAAGTTAAAAGTTAAAGCATAAATCCTCTTCAAGATCATGTAGAAAAACTGGAGACTACACTTTAATTCAAAGCTTTTTATATACTTCACCCTCTAAAAGCAAATTCCTTTCTATTCCCTCCTCATATCTATATTATTTCTCCCAGTGAACATATCGAGCTCAAGTGGGGTGGAAGCCCCTGACTCTTTATGGCGGTAATATCGTGATTAAAATGGCCGCACGCCACAATGTCATCAAATAAAATGTAGTTAAGAGGTTAAGTCCACTTGACAGCAGTTCTGGCCGAGGCCATGGCACCTCCCTGGGACAGCTGGACAGTTGGACAATGCCATGAAAATTTATGATTAAACCAGAGATAGTCAAGCCGAAAATCTGAGCTCTCCAAGAGTTGGCCAAAGGTAAACCCCTGGCTGGCTGGCTGGCTGGCCTCCAGTTATATGCTAAAGAGATCAGTGCCTGAGAATAGCGGGGCCAACAATGGACGGCGTTTACCGCAGGCCAAAGAGCCACACTTAAGTGAATTACAAAGGCCGAAGGAGCAGGAGCAGCAGGAGTTGGGTATGGGTGTGGTGGCCAAGTAGGAGTAGACCAGTCAACGCGTTGACAGCCACAACAAGCGGCTTAATCGCATTAGTGAGCCAGGAGCAGGAGCAGGAGCAGGCGGAGGACCTAGGCAAGTGCGAACTGTGCAAAACTGATTGTGCGGCGCCTCCAGCTGCGGGCGGGCGGGGGTAGAGAAACCACCAGGGCCACTCCCACAGAGCCGGGGCTTTGTGAGCGTCACTATTTATACAAAAGGGAAAAGCCAGCTGGAAACAGGCAGCTACAGTTACCACGAGCAAGTCCTGGAGCAGGAGCTGGATCTTTGCCTGGGCAATCGTCGGCACACAAAAGTTGGCTGGCGGCAGGCGCAGGGCAGGAAATAAAAAATTCGTATTTATATTACACAAAAATGTTTTTTCCCAGGAGGAGCAGGAGCAGGAGCAGTACTCAACCCAAAAAAAGCAATTAATCTACGACACAAGGCAAGGACATGGAGGCGCAGGCCGAAAAGCGCCGGAAAAGGGAGCAAAAGGAGCAAGGAGCGAGGCCTAGTCGCTGGGGCGACAGAAGGGCAAAGGCGAAAAAGTGCTTATTCCTGCTTCCTGCCAGCAAATCCAATAACTTATCTTGATTTTATGGTTATTTCAACAAAGCCCGGAAGTTGTAGGTGCAGCAAGGACGAAGGGCGAGGCCGAGGGCGAACAATTGGCGAAAAGTTCTGTGGCGTCCAGTTTTGCATTTTGCACTTGACATGTCATTGTGTGTGTGTGCAAGGGGAAAGGGTAAGGATACCAAAAGGACCCTGGCTGTGAGACAGCGACTGCTACTGTCTGCCAGCTTGTTTATGCGACTCGGCGTGCAACTGCAATTGACATATGGCTTCTTTTCATTCCGGCCTCTCGGTTAGTTGTAAATTTTAAATGAAATATTTTATTAGAAAAGCGAAAAGCCCAAGCTCGGCACTTGTGTGTATTCCCACAGCAGGTGATGGCCGATTATTGACTTTGTCACCTGGCCACGCCCTCTCCTCTCTGGTAAACCTGACATCAACAAGATTAATTGGGCGTAGCGAGGTGCGTGTCCTGGGCTGCCTTTGACATTTATGAGCCGCATAAATCTTGGAGACAGTCGGCCAGCACTTAAATGCAACATAATTCGCCTGCCACTAATTGATTGGACAATCCAGTGGCACTTAAAGGGTCTGAGTCGGGCCAGATTACTCAGGGATTAGCTGGGTGAGAGAGAGAGTCAACAAGTCCCGGGGGCCAGAGCCAGAGCTCTTTCAATTAATATTTAAATTCCCCGACTGCTCCCTCTGGACGGAACCAAGTTAATAATCAAATTATTTTTTATGCACAGCGTCAATTACAAGTTGAGATTGAAAAGCGTGGGGATTATCCAGCAAGGGTGGGTTTTTCCAGAGATTGCCAAAAAAAATTAGCCAGGAAGGGGAGGGAGCAGGAAAAGCAGCTGCCAGCAGCAGAGCAGAGATAGCCAGCCCACTGATAAATCCCTGGGACGAGAGTTTTGCGGGTTGATAAGCGGAAACTTTTCTTCTTTTTATTTTTTCCCTCCTCAGCCTCAGCCATTACATATTCATTAAATTGGAAGCCCAGAGAGGGGCGGGAGAGGCGTCAGTGAGAGTGCCAAGCTGAGCTCAGGGCTTAGCCATTTCATCTAATTGGTAATGCCGCCTTGTGGCCTTTGTATTTGCGTGGCAAATAATTGAAACAAGCTCAAAACTCGTTTTCGCGAGCGAGAAAACTGAAGCAGAGCTCTGGCAATGACGCAATTTGCTGGCTGAGCTCCCCCAGTCGGCGATCTGTGAAAGCTGAAAGCTGAAATCACAGCACAAATATAGGAACTGCCACTGATGTCATTTTGGGAGCAGTATTTCTTTGGAAATTACTTTAAGGGCCAGGCCACAGAACTGCATTAAATGCAGCCACCAGCCACCGCTAATGGGCCATATTTTCTAATTAAATGCAATTAATGGCCGTTTGTGGCTTTTTTTAGTGACAACATAAAATTAAAGCGAGCGAATGCGGGACCCGCACAAATAAATCATACGCCACGTTGTCACAGATGTTTTGTCAGCGATTATATTTATTTTTTCGCTTTTAAAGGAAGGAGTCAATCACAAATTATTGGTTAAATATTATGAAAATATCACGAATAAAACCATAGAGCAAAAAGTCAATTTAAGGCCATCAATATGCAAACAGCCGCAGGATATACACTCAAAAACATATAAAAGAGAGAAACATAATTGTCCAAAGTGATTTAAATGCGCGTTGACGAAATCGCAGAGGCCAATTTGTTAACCAAATAGAATAAAGCCACGCCGCACGCACACAATGCCATATTTATTTGTACGCAATTGAGTGTATAATACGATGGGAGAGTGTGTGTGTGTGTGGCCAGCGGAAACTGAGCACAAAATGGCCGCAATTAAACAATCAGCACAACAATTACAATTGTCGACACACGACGGAGGAGAAGGAAGTGGCTATCATCGCTGACAATGTTGTTAGTTGGCATTAATTTATTGTGTTCGGGCCGGGATGGCAATTAACTTTTCAATAAACTGCATGACGACGAGGCCCGGGATTTATGGTGCAAGTTACGCGACTTTGTGGAAAAATTCTGCCCGAACTGACACACACTCATCTTTATCTGCGACTAAACGCTGGCGCGGAAGCGGAAGAGGAGGCGCTCCTACATATGATTGATATGTTAATGCATCACGTATACGCCGCGTGTGCCGTCATCTTCAGCGCTTCTCGCTTTTCGCTTCTACGGCTGCTGCCGGTGCTGGTGCTCCATCCTCCATCATTTGCATATAGACATAATATGCAAATATCTGCCGCAATCTGACGGAGAAAAGTATCTGGCAAGTTGTGAATATACGCTGCAGATGCTGACAAAATGTGTGTAAGCATAAATTTATGCATGTGCCACATTGGATAAACATTTTCCACCAGCACAAGCACACACATACAGATTCCCCCGGCTTTTCTTTTTCCTTTGAATTGGCTTATTAGACGGGAGAGTCCTTTAACGAGACTGAGAACTGCAGGTGGGCTGGAAAGCCGGATTCCTGTGCTGACACATCCTCCGTTGCCGGATTGCACTGACACGGAATGCCAGCCGTTGACAATGTGGCACGTTTGTAGCCAGCTTTGCTCCCCCTCTCTCTTTGTCTGGCCGATTTGCGCTGATTTGTTGGGAGTCCGCCAGTCCATTGGCTTGGCTTTTTCCCCGGACTCGGGCTCCGGGCCGGGGTCTTTGGGTCAGAACACATGGACAAATAAAAAGCCGCCACACAAAAGCCAACAACCAACAGTGGGAGTGAGCTTTGCTTTCATGTCCGACTGGCATATGTCCTTTGTATTAGTCCTGCTTGTTTTTCTTGTTGCTGGTCCTTTTCTCCTTGTTTTTTTTTAGCTAAGCTGATTTGGGTTGCCGCCGCCGCTGCCATTGCCTTTTTTGTCGCTACAAATGGGCGTATGAGTGATATTCCTGTTTTTCCGTGAGCGCCCTTTTGTTGGCAACAATTGATTGATTGATTGAGCGCTTTGATAAGTGCCTTAGTCAGTGGGTTAGTTGCCTTTAAGGACTTTAAGCTGCATTCCTGCTGACCAAACTAAGGGGAGGCACAAGGAGGAGGAGCAGTCCAGACAGGACACTCAAGGAGAGACGCACTCGAAGCCAGTCGGAGCTCGAGAGTCGAGAACTTCCGCCAAGACAAAGACCAACTGCAGCCTCGGCAGAAGCCTCGCTCGCACTCGAAACGGATTTCCTTGTTATGCACACCGAGCCTCCTCCCAAATAACAATGTGGCATCCTGGGATATCCTGGCAGGAGGCAGCAGCCAGCCGGCAGGCCGGATATTCTTGGCACGGACTTCAATGCGGAGTCGCCTCGCAATTAGCACGCATCAATAGGCACGCTCCTGCACTCCAGCACAAAGCGACTCAAATGGCTAAGGCGAATGCTAATCAAGTGGAGAACAAAAGTCATCTACCTCTCTCCTGGGAAGAGTGCACCCAGCAAAAATCGGCTCTAACAAAGCTACAACTAACAATGGTTGCTTTGCAAAGAATTCTAACTGAGTTCTTTTATTGTTTTTTTTCGGTGGGTTTTAGTTAGGATAATATTCACAGGTGAGTTTTAGTTGCTAGAAACTAATTGAGTTCAACCTGATTTAAGTTATTAAGTCTCTAGGGAAAGGTAGACGAAGCCATGTCTTATAAGAAGAAGATCCTCTTAAGATATGTGTTTAGTAACTAAATTTCTTATAGAATATCCCAAAGAAAAAAGGATCTGGATAATTAATTAAGTAACCAACTGATTTTATGTAGAAATATCCACAAAATAAAGTATTTAAATAGAACTTATTTCAATTTACTTAAGTAAATCCATATTTTGAAGTATATTTTTAATAATGAATGATTTTAAGGATTCCCTTAACCTTGAAAATTTCGTATTTAAACTATATTTCAGCGTTTAAATAATTCCAATGACCAGTTTCTTTACAATTTCGTAACCAAAAAACACCTTATTCCATTTTTATTTAAGAATTCTTTATATTTAATTATTTTTTACTTATAAATGATTTTTTTTATTCCCTAAGCTTGAAGAATTCCTTATTTAAATTATATTCGAGTCTTAAAATCATTTTCTGTGCAATTTCCTAACCGAAAAACACCTAATTCCATTCTTATTGAAGAATTCTTTATATTTATATATATTTTCACTTATAAATGACTTAAATAACTTCTTAAACTTATTAATTCTTCTTCTTTTAAACTATATTCAAGTTAATAAATAATACTAAAAACCATTTTCTGTGCAGTTTTCTAACCAAAAAACACCTAATTCTATTTGTAGGCTTACATTCCCTTTGATTTCTATACCTTTTGTTCTTAGACACTCTTATTTTCTCCCTGTGCCCGTACTTCCACCACATTTTCACACATGCCAAGTGCCATAGATCATAGTCAGCTCCAGCTGAGGACCAGAAAAAGCAAGAAAAAAAAAGAAATGAAATTGGGTATAAGCCACTACAAACGGCGGCACTACAAGCGGCAAGTGAGCGTGCGAGTGTGTGCGAGTGGCAGCCACCGCAGGTGGCACAGAAGGTTCGTGGTCCGGGCCCCCGAAAGTTTCGCCACAATTAATGTGAATGGTGAATATGTTTAATTGTCGACAGGCATGCCATAACAGCGAAAGGATGAAAAAGGACCTGCTTCGCGGACACAATGCAAATTTCCTTGGGATAAAATTAAAGTTTCTCGCGTTTTCCCCAGGGGAGAGCCAAGAGAGGAGCTTAGCAAATTGCTAGTTTTGGTATCTGCTATCCGCTGTCTCATGCTCAGGCAACTCCTTTGAGGGCAGGACGAAAAAATCCGGAATAATTACGGGCAATTTGAGGTGCCTGCACCATAGAGTGAGAGAGAGTGGCTTAAAGGGTCTATAGGCCGGAGTTAGGTTTAATTTACAATCAATTATGGCGGATCCTCCTCGCATTGTTAACCTGTCCGACACATTTAAATGCAATTTAATGCAATTTATGGGCTTACCAGCTACAGCCAGCTGCCGGCAGTTATTGGGAGCAGGAGCTCCCTGCTCCCAGCATGCTTTATTATTATGCAAGAGCATATGCAGAACAGCGAACGGCGAACGTCGAACAACGACTCTTATTAAAAGCGGAAACAATGCGCACTTCCGCTTCAATTGTGCGTGTGCTTCCACAGCATGTACATATATGTGGCCCGGCTTTCAGGTTTTGCTGCTCGAGCACGCAATGCTGCTCCTGCTCCTGCCTTATTATTCATGCTGCTGCTGCTGCTGATAAAACTTAACAATTTATGGCCGAAAAGGGGCGTGGCCACTCGCCGTACGTACAAAACACTTGAATGCACTCAAATAACGAGGCCCATAAATAAACAAGCGTTCAATTAATAGCAACCCAGGCCGGGCTATTGCGTATACGCCATGTATGCAGAGGCAAAAGGCTAAGAAGTAGCTGGCTAAGCAAAAACTTAATATGCCAAGGAAACTGCTGGCTGCCACTTACCTCTCAACTCTTATCCATCTTGGCCAGAGGGGTTGGAGGGCATCCGCCAGGACATCTGTAAGAGAGAAAGAAATATTAGAGTCAGCTCCGTAAGGCAGAAATCAACATAAAATTCACATTTGTCAACCCGCCAAAGTTTTAAAGCAGCAGCCAGCGACCTCCCTACAGATATATCAATCTGCAGTCACATGAGGAGCAGGCGAACGACGCCCACTTGTAAGACACAGCCAAATGGGTGGCATTTCGTGTTGTGATTTATTTTAAATTGCGTTTAGTTCGGCGGGGTCACAAGCTGACTGCTCAATGTCTCACTAAGCTTATTTGGCCGTTTTTAATGTCATTTTAAAGACAGCCAACTGACAGGCAAGATGCCCAGCCCCAAAAAACCAGAGAGACTACGAGAGAGGTCACAGAATATGCTGTCATCACGATTATCCTTAACGTCGTATGGCTGCCAATGCCAGTTGTTTCCTTTTCCGTTATAGCCCTGACCAAAACACACCACACTCGCACACCCATGTGATTCTATTCCGGATGTGTAAGAATTTGTAAAACGAGCCAGAAGCGAGATAGAGGACACAGCACACAGGACACAACTCACTCTTCGATAAAAGCCAAAAAAGCAGAAAAGCAGAAGGCAAAAGGCAGCTCTCTCTCTGTGTGTTTGAAAAGTGCGTTAGCTGCCGTAGGACAGGCAAAAAAGGGTTGCCCTTAGTCCTTCCAATAGTCAGAAGGACACAAAAAATAAACCCAGCGATAGAGAGTCTCTTTGTTGTCTGCTAATTTCGTTTCGGCATTTTTTTCCAGGCCCTCCTGCTCTCTGCAGATGTCTCGAACTCTTCTCTGTTTTTTCTTGGTTTGCATAATTCGTCGTTTCGTTTCTTTATTTTTCTTCTTTATTTTTTGCGCTCGTCGACTGCAAATTGAAATTTAAAATTTATGCAAATTTTTGTACGGCGCGCTGTCAAGGCAAAAGGGTTTTCCGTGTTCCCTCTGTGCCACACAGCGTGGAAACTTCAATTTGATTTCATTTTTGATGGTGTTGGTAATTGTGCCAAAATGGGAGCGCAAAAAAGAAATAAAAAAAAAGGGAGAAACACTGACAATGGGGAAACTCTCTGGCAAATTAATCGAAATTAAGTCCGAACATTTTTATGGCATACTTTAGGGCGACGCCGCGCCTAGGGGAAAATGGGAAATGGGGACTGGAAGCGGTTGGGGTAGGCTGGGTACTTTATCTAAAATCTCTCGGCATGCCAACGCCATTACAGAGTCAGCTTTGGACTCGCTTAATCACTGTCCAGCACGCAGTCCCTTCCAGCCCCGAATTTACCACAGCTTTTAGCCCGAATTTCCACATATGAGCTGCTGCTGGGGCTGCTGTTGTCGCCATCGCCGCGTGCAATTAATTAAAAACAAACAAATTTGAAAATGCACGACAGCCGTCGAGGGGGGAAAGGACTCCGGTCTTCTCTCTCTCCTATCTCCTGGGAGAGCCCAGATTCGGCGGAGGCTTCATAGCAGGCCAAACTGTCAATGAACAATGCCAGCCAGCAGGACACTGGACAAGGGACACTGGACACTGGACACTGAACGCGGGACAGTCGCCTGGCAGGCGACAAAGTTGCTGCCCTAAGCGTTTTTTAATGCACAGCACAGATTTCCTGCAGCTGCCTCTGCCTCTGCCTGCCTGCCTGCGCCTCTCCGGGGCCCCTTTGGTAATTTCGTTTTATTATTTTGCAGTTTTCTGTTGCCAGCTCTGCTCCACTTTGTAAATATTAAATTATGAGAAAGCACCAAAAATGGAAAGATAGAAAGGAGAGAGAGCGTGGAGAGCGAGAGGAGAAACGAATCAACGAACTTCTGAAATTTCCCAAATGGAAACAGGAACACGGAACACGAGCACGAACACGGCACAAAAACAGATAACAGTTACGCTTACGGCCGTAATAACTGCAGTCTGCCTGCCGTACGGAGTTCCGCACTCTGGCGAACGTCGTCGTCTGCAGTTGGCAGTTATGACACCAGGTGAGCTCTTGCCACCTCTTACTCCTCCTCCTGCGACTTGGCAGGCTTAAAAAGGAGTTACTTTTGAGGGTATTACCAAGGAACTAAGAAGTTGGCAGGCCTCACTAAGTGGATAAGGTATATAAATTGATATAGTGGTGGGGTCTGAGTGGATTTTTCGGGAAGGTTCCAGAAATAAATCATTTAAGAAATTATTAAGACAAAGTATGCTACTTTAGGGAGTTATTTTTTATGGATTTTCAAGTAGCATTTAGTTTTTAAGACTTTTAACTATTTTTAGAGTAAAATTCTCTGTAAAATTAAACAACTTTCGGGTGTTATATGGTAAATAAATTAAATTGAAACCTAATAAGTTGATATTTAAAACTTTCCCCTACTTTAGTTAGATATTTTTTTAAGGATTTTTAAGTAGTTTCTTGTTTTTAATACCTTAAACTATATTTTTAGTATAGTTCTCTGTAAATTAAATAATTTTCGAGGGTTTTATAGTAACAGAAGTTAATATTGAACTTAATTAGTAGATATTCATAACTTTCTTTCATAAAAATACTTCAGGTATTTTCTTAATCCCTACTTCCCTTTAGTTTTTTCTTAGATTTTCTTGTTCGCACATTATTCCACTTGGCCAATTCCCGCTTAGTGGCCAATAACCCTCAAGTTGAAGCACCCAAAAATCACTACTTTATGTGGTTAGAGGGTACTCAGAAATTCGATTTACTTTATTAAATCTGTGCGCGGCCTCGGCCTCGGCCTCGGGCTTACTCTCTGTGCATTTCTGTTTGTTTTTCTGGCTTCACGGCCGCTTAGGCACCGAAAAATTCACAACGGCACAACGCTGCGTATACGTAATGCTGCTGATCCTTTCTCCCTCTCTTTTCTGCTCCTTGAACAATTACATGACGCCTTGTGCTATACGCCATATGCGGCAAATGGCCATAGTAACGGCGGAGAATGGGCCTGCATTCATACATGGATATGCCAATGATGGTCATCGTGCTAACTGCTTTAAGTGCAGACAGAGAGAAGGATAAAGGCTGGACGAGGGCAGGATGGAGGCAGAACGAAGGCAGGATGGAGGCAGAACGAGCACTCCAGTGAAAAAATTGAAATTGAAAAAACGACAAAAGTTTGCGGCCGCATCCGGAGCAGAGTCCTCATCTTCCCGGCTGCCCTCGTGGCTTCCGCTTCAGCCCGGCAGCCCGAGCCCGAGTCCCGTCATCATTCGCATTCGTGTCCTGTGCCTGCTGCTGTCGTTTGTCGCATGCAATAAGTGCTAGTTGAGTGGCGGCACTTGAAACCAGAGCCACACATTCAATTGGCCGTCTCTTTCTCCCTTTTTTTTTGGCCTGGTTCGAATCGTGCCCTGCACGGACTGCATGTGTTTTCCAGCGGCGCTTCGGATTTCACTTTTGGCCCTGGGTGTCGTTGCTGGCGACCTGACGCCGCCATTTCCGCCGACCAGCACGGAAGTGGCAGGAGAGTCCCTTTCCCTCCAGTCCTCCTCAATTCCTGCGGATTTGCTGCCGCGGCCATTGCATACGAAATGTGTTGCATACATTTGCGGGCAGCTGCAGTCGAAAGACGCAAAAAAAAACGCCAGAATACACGCAAAAAAATCAAGAAAAAAGCGGCAATCAAAATGGAAATAAACGAGATTGGAGACGGGCTCCGTAGGTAGAAGAAGAGTTAAGGATTTGAATGTCAGTCGGTAGAGTAACTTACTTATCTTTTAATGCTTATAAAAAAAATATAAGAAAAACTCTACTTCAAACTTTAATTAAATATAAAAGAAATTACATATTAAACTACTATTTTAATAACCTTCTCTGACAGCAAAGTTTGACCTGGTTTATTCCTAAATTTTTAATAAAAGATACTCCCTTGGCTTGGTCAACCTGTCGTGGTTTTCGCAACTGATCCTTGGCCAGGACTGGCGGGAATACAAATTCGTATAATAATGGTTGTGCAGGACGACGGACATCGCTTAGGAGCCGGCGCGCGCGGGTTTTCTTTCAGGTTTTCCGAAAAGCGCCGCTTTATATGCATACAAAAAGGTGGGCCATGTGTGCGAGAAGTAGCAGGATAATGTCCTTCAGCGAGTGGCAGCCATTTGCCAGTTTGCGGTTTCCGTTTCGCGTCCTTTTTCGTCGTGCAATTTCAGTTTTAGTCGAGTTTTTAGTGGCGTCCACAACTCGGCCATTTAAGCACATTTGTCGTCTCATTGTCCTGCCACTGTCCGTGTCCGTGTTCGTGCCCCTGCCCTCTCTTTCTGACCACCGCTGACAGTGTGCTAATTAGAAGTCCTTGTTGCTTGTGGCCACAACAAAACAGACGTCGTCCACAGGACACGACTACAGCTACACAGCTACAGCTAGAGCGCAGGACTCTAGACAGAATGGCACATAAAACCAAGGCAAAGGCAGGGAAAACAATGAAAACTACTTTCAGGCCAAAGTCAGGCTCTCTCTGCCGGCAGGCCTTCGTTTTTGGCTATAAAATGCATGGATGTCCTTTCGGCCACTTGAATGTCCTGGCACGTTTTGCGTGCACTGCACATTTTTATTGTGATGCTCCTTGCCTACCAGCTCCTTGCTCCTTGCGATGTGTGACTTTAATTTCGAGTTCTGGCCATTAAAACGATGGTAAGACATACCATCCCCCATCCATTCGGTTTCCTCTTCCTGCCTTTGCTCCTGCCAAAAAACCGCACGAGAGAAATGCCCGGCCAAAAATATAAATAATTGCTTTGCCTGCTCAACTGTGAGGAGGAGGTCTGGGACGAGGACGTCGACGAAAAGGATACCAACTGGCATTGTCTTCCAGTGCAACGCACATTAGTTCTCGTCTCAGTCAGAAAACCCTTGCCATATATAAACCACTCCGAGTTTAAGGGGCTTAGTACCGCCTCGGCATCGGGTCGGATCTGGGAGAGTTCGTAGCTCGTAACTTGGACCTCCAACGTCGGACCACATGACTTCATTTTTCCTCGGGCCGGAGAGCATTTATAAAATAAAATTTGTTTATTATGAAAATGCAGCGATGCGAGATAAGCAAGTGCCAGTTGCGAGCCACAACAAAGTTGGCCACTTGACTGGCCAATGCCGGCCTCGTCCTCTTACCCCACTTTACTTTCCACCCATTGACCGGCCATTTCCCTCCCCTTATCCTTGTTAATTGCTGCGGTTTCCGGCTGCTGCCTTTCCAGTTTTCTTGCCAACAAAAATAAATGAATATTTTTGCGCCAGCTTAGACATGAGTGCAGAATAAATTGTTTGGCATCTTCTGCTGTCGCTGTTGGCTGAATTATGCTGCACCGTATCTGTAGCTGTATCTGTATCTGTATCTGCAACTTGTATCTCTCTGTACAACTTGTATCTCTCTCTTTTTGTTGGCAAATCAAGTGCTGGCTTGGCCGGACTCGGCTGAGTAATTGCCAGAGCATAAATAAGCCACCCCTCGCGATGGAGTTTTATGCCCGGCGTTCGAGCGGAAACGGAAATGCGAGCTTAGCCGCCAAGGGGGGAGTGAGAGCTATGGCTCTAACACTTTTAATGGCCACAATAAAGAAGGCAAACGTTAATGAAATCGATTGCTACCAATTCTTTGGAAGAAAGAGCCTTCTTTTTATCACCAACCATCCGGCGAGCAGCCACTGCTGCTACTGTGCATAATTTATGCCTTGGCCATAACTCAAAGCGGCGACGGCGAATGGTTAAAAATGTCTGGCAACTGCAACCATAATTCCTGCTGCAGCTCGACGGCAATAAATCACAAAATTTCCATCTTCCATCTGCTTCGGGAATCTGGTACGGGGACCCTTCTCCTGCCGAAAATGGAAAGCTGGGAAATGCATATTGGCTGCCACACCACACACGCACGCACACGACATTAACACGTGACAGGCGCCGGGGAAATGGGAATTTTCCATCGCCCCGATGCAGCCTGTTAATTTCATTCATTATTTATGGTTTACCTCAAAAACGCATCAGAGAATGGTAACCGACAACCTGCAAACCTGCAACCTGCAAGCTGCCACGTACGTCGTGCCACTTACAACCCTGCTGCAGCTACACTTTTAATTAACAAACGCACGAAAGTGCCAGGGAGTTGGCCACAGAAGGGTTCCTGGGGTTTGGCGTGTTATTATTAGGGGGAGAAGTCAAACAGATATTGCATGTGCGAGCATTAATGCAAATGTGCACACGACGAAATAATAGATAATAATAGGAGGAGAGAATAAATAGCAATAAATATTAATTAGCCAGATTTTGCAGTATTAAAGGGGAGCTCTCGAAAGTACTCGAATATTATAATTAGAAAACAATTAAGTGATTCGTTGAATAATGAATTGCTGATTTAGATATTTAAATTCTAATTAAATGATATAAATGAAAATGTGTAATGAACAAATAAGGTGTGTGGAGAGATTTCATCTTTTTAAGCTCTATTTCGGGAAAAACTACTAAGTATTATGACTCTATTATAGTTAATGGAATTGTATTTAGATTAACCTATAAGTTATAATTATTTTGAGCTCTAATTCGGGAAAAACAATTAGAAATTGATGTTAAGTTAGATTTAATGAAATAGATTCTGGCTACAAAATAGGGAAAATATATTTTGAAAGCATTTAATTGGATTTGTTCGATATTAAATGATTTCTAAAACTGATTACATTTTAATTATTAATTTTAAAAATATTTTATAGGTTTATTTTCAGCTAAATTTAAGGATATAAGGATTTCCCTTACAAATACTCTGCA
Organism: Drosophila triauraria; assembly: GCA_014170255.2. Classification (NCBI taxonomy): domain Eukaryota; kingdom Metazoa; phylum Arthropoda; class Insecta; order Diptera; family Drosophilidae; genus Drosophila; species Drosophila triauraria. The sequence continues at coordinate 11,365,446 of CM024335.1, forward strand.
CTTAAAATAAATTCGCATAAATCCTCTACACTTTCCGCTGTTTTTTATTTACAGGCCTCGCTTTCTTTTGTTTGCTTGCCGCACATTACGCATACGCCGCGTGGGCCGCCTGCAAAGCGTGTCTCTTTTTTTTGCTGCGGTGACTGCATTGTTGTGCCTCTTCCCTCTATGCAATTAAGAGCTGGCATTAATCAACAGGCCCGCTTTCCCCTCTGTTAACCACTGAGAACTATTCTCCATAGTTACAAAATTTCGGTATGCTCCCTTTTTCGGCTCCACGGAGGATGCTTTAATTTATTTAGACCAAATACAAACGCAAGCGAAAAATGGCAAACGACAGAAATTTATCTCCTGCACGCCTTGTCGCATAAATTATGTGGCGGGGAGGGAAGTCCTTCTGCTCCTCCGGCGAAATTAATGAAAGCAAGGCAGGGCGCCGGGCGAAAAGATGCCGAAGCAGCGTAAAACACGAGACAAAAGACAGTTAAAATGAACTAAAATCAAATGAAATGTGGCCACCAGGGGCGGCGGCGGCGAAATGGGGCGGAACGGGGGGCGGGTGCCTAATGACAGCCCACCGAAAGGGGGGGAGCGGAATAGGGAAATAAAGAGTGCTGGCGAATAGGAAGAGGAAATGAAAGCAGTGATGCCGAAGGACGCCGCTGAAGATGCGATGCGAAGCGATGAGATGCGACTGCTGCATTGGGGAATGCAACAAATCACAAGTGCAACAGCAACATTGCAGCAAAAGGAGAGCCAGGAGGAGCAGCAAATGTTGCATGGCAAATGCGATTGTCAAGCAATGACCTCATTAAGGAGGCGTGCGGGGCGGGCGGTCCAGGAAGTCGATGTTCATCCTGGCTGCCAGCTCCACTCGGCCACAATCCCCGTCACTTTGCCTCCTCCCTTGGCCCCGCCTCCGCATTAATAACTGCCAACCGCAAACAATTATTGCGAACTGAGCAGCAGAGATTCGGTGTGGCAAGTGACAATTGCACGGGAAAAAAGTCTTGGAACATTTGAGATATTTAAGAAATATTTTTGACAGATTTTTGAATAAATTATTTGTTATTAAATGTGTCAGGAATATTTTTAAAGGTTTTTAAAACAATTTTTTTTATATAACATAATGCAGAAATGTTATTTAAAATTTTTGAAAGCATTTATTTTGTAGAAAATATATCAGAAATATTTTTAAAGGCCTTAAAAATATTTAATTTATATAAAATATCCCAGAAATATCTTTTAAGGATTCTGGAACAATTTATGTAATGTAAAATATTCCAGAAATATTATTTTATGGTTCTTAGAATAATTTATTTTATATAAAATATACCAGAAATATTATTTAAAGTTTTTAGGAGAATTTATTTTATATAAAATATAGCAGAAATATTTTTTAAGGGTTTTCACAACAATTTATTTGTTATAAAATATGTCAGAAATATTTTAAAGGTTTCTAGAAAATTTTCTTTTATATAAGATATACCAAAAAAATTTTTATTTTATATAAAATATGCCGGAAATATTTTTTAAATATCTTAGAATAATTTATTTTATGTAAAATATACCAAAAATATTTTTTAAAGATTTTCGGACAATTTAAAGAGGAATTCCGAAACTAAGAACATCTCTTAAAGTATGTAAAGCTTTCTATAACCTAAAATCTGTTTCATTATCTACTTTTGAATACTATTTTCATGGAATATTACCCTATTTTAATACCCCCTTTTCGCCCTAGTGTACCCTCAACACCTCAAATGCGAAGGAGGATGGCCAGCCAAGAGTGGTCTGATGAGGGGGCGGGATAAGCAGCCGCAGGCGAGCTGTCACCAAGCATACAACGTCATATACGTCAACCGAATGGGAGTGCGAGTGCGAATGAGGGGCAGGGGTGGGCAGGGGGACTTGAAGGGGTTCTCTAGTGGTTTCAGCCTCTAATAATGGCGATATAATCAGTGCTAACAAAAAGCGACAAGAGAAGCAAGATGGCAAGCCGCAGCAGCACAAAGGTGACAAAATGTGACGGCGCTAAAAACGGGACAATGACATGGCCACAAGAACAGAGTTTCCGCCCAAAAAACACATACTTCCATACCATATTATACCATATCTTATACAGGTGATACAAGGGGAACACCCACAGAGACACCTGTCAACCGCACTCAGGAGCGAACTGTAAACTGTCATATCCTTAAAGCGGGCTAAGCTTTTCCACCTCCACCCAAAAAACCAAGACAACCAAGAACAAATTACGTCGCATTTAAGTTTCATAATATGCTTAAAATGAAAACGCACAAAAAGTTTTCCAACCAAGAGAGAGAGGAAAACTCTGAACGGAGAAGAGGAGGAAGTGTGCAATATTTTCTTTTGAGTATTGTCAGAGAAACTAAGCCCCGAAAAGCACCTGCCAGGGCAGTAAGAGCGAGCCAGCCACCACCTGACAGACAGACCGCCTAGAGTGTGAGTCCTGCTGACTGCAGTCCGTGTCCTGTGGCCAAGACAATGGGCTGCGACAAGTGCAGGCAGGAGCTGGAGTCTATAAAAACGAACGAGCTGCTGAGAGAGAGGCGACGGGCGGGCAGTCGGGCGTTCAGACAAAAACTAAAAACTTGCAAATGCACAACGGAGAGTGGCGGCGTTGCAAAACCGCATGCTCAACATGGAATAGAAAGAATAAACTAAGAACTGCAACTACAACACATTTACAGGAGGTGCTGGGAGAGAGGAGAGACCACATCTCATTGTCTGCCGACGACGGGGCCACCCCAAAAGTCCAGCCCCAAAACTCCTGAATAAGGATTGCAGCTGAGCAACAGACAAGACAGCGAACAAACACTCGATTGTGTGGGTGTTGTGTGTGTTGTGTGTGTTGTTCTTCCCTTTTTCTGCCACACAGCCATTGTTGGGTGCTGCTGCTGCTCCTTTTTGCACCGCTGCACTGTACGAAATCAGGGCGGGGTTTGGGGGCGACTGACAGCTAGGGAATGCAGTTTTATTTACACTTTATTGACTCGAAATCAACTTGAAAACATTTGCCGCATTTAGGTTAAAACAGGCTGACAGAGGAGACCAGTTTTCGGCCAAAGGCCAGAGGGAAAGGTTAAGGAGTTTAATAATTAACTTGGAAATAAGCATTGAAAGCGGAAATTCATGGAGAAATATATCGATTTAGTGTTAAATTAATGTTTACTTATTGAAATTTATATAAATTTAGGTTTAAAAAGCCACCAATTGCTGAAATTAATCTCAAGAGATAAGCCTTTTATAAGTTGGTTTATTTTTTATGGAGTTAATATCTAGTAAATACCAATTAAAGCTTAAACTTCTTGAATTTAATGGCAAATCGAAGAAAGGATTACCCTCCCTACTTGGTTATTAATTAGGTTTAACCCTTTAGCCCCAGGGCCAAGTGTTGAACTTTGAACTCGGCCAAGCTGAACCTTCCCTTCCTCCCTTTTGACCAATCCAGAAGCAGCCGCCTTGTTTGTGTTTGTGTTTGCAGCCTTTTGAATTGGTGTCACCTGCGGCGCCTTGAATGCGAACCTTCAAGAAAGGCTCCTTCCCTTTATCCTTTTATCCTTTTGCGTTGAGCCTTTTGAAAGGATCAGTGGCCATATGAATTCCGAGCACATTGCGGCGGCAAAACAAATTTCGCTGCAGTTTTCATAAATCATATAGCGAGTGTGCGGAGTGTTTGTGATAACAAACATGACCACATGCAGTGTGGGTCACTTGGAAAATTATGACAACCTGGCCAAGAACACACATACGGAGGGCATGTCCTGGCAGGAGTAGGTGTATGTGTGCTCTTGTTCGCTGGGAAATTCATGGCCTGTTGGCAGCCGGCCCGGAAAAACCAGAGGTGGAAAAACACCAGCAGCAGCAGCAGCAGCTGAAGCTGAGGCTGAGGCAGCAGGCCACGCCAATTGGCAAAAAACAAAACATGGCCAGGAGGCAGCCAGAAGGGGGTCCTGCCACTCATTGCCAAAAATTCAGGGGCCAACCCTCTCTCTCACCTTGTGCTCGGTGAGGTGGCCCAGTTTTTGCCAAGGATTCCTTGGAGCCACCCCTTCATTTTTGGCAATCAGCTTCATCTTCTAGTTTGGGCCTGGCTCTCGACTCTCGCCACTCGCCTTTCATGTTTGCCAAACGGAACTTTGGCTCGTTAATATTTTTGCACAGCGGGCGTAAAAGGGATTCCCCTTACTCCCTCCATTCCATTCCATTCCATTCCAGGATCTCCACTCTCCTCTCGGCAAACAAAACGAAATCAAAAAAGTTCAAGACAAACGATGGCAACAAATTTTATAAATCTGCATAAGCCAGGATGCGGGGGGCTTGAGGGGTTTTCGGTGTTATCCCCCCCAATCCTTTTGAAAGGTATTTGCAATATTAATTTTTGCAGGCTTCATAAATTCTGTGACTTGGCCTCTTTTGTCAGTTAACGAAATGTGCGGCGCATGAAAAATTCATTTGCCAAACACGCTCGAAAGTAGGCAACGCCAAGCGCCGACAAAACAAAATATTTGCACAAAATAAAAGTGTCGAGTAATGGAAATGGATACTCCGAAAAAAAAAGAAAAAGGTAAAGGCAAAGGCAAAAAGGAGGTTTTTTTTTTCACAGGACTAAAAGGGATACACACGGCTGGGCTAACAAAATAAAATGGCGCATAAAATTTTAATGCATATCAAATGATTTAATTTGACGCCACATAAAAATGGACACAAAACTGGGACGGCAGCAAAAGTGTTTAAACGTGGCTTTCCCATGCGTGTGTCTGGTCGGCGGAAAGGGCCTAGAAAGGCTGGCAAGGAGGCGGAGAAGAAAAACTAAGTGAAAGAAAGAAAGCAGAGTCTCGTAATTACTTTGATGAAAAATGGCAGTTTCAGTGATTAAGCAAAGCCTGAAAGCGGACGAAAAGGAAGTGGGCCCCACTTGTATTAGTGCGTGTGTGCCAGTGTGTGTGGCATGTGGCACCATTCACTTGATTACACATACGCCATGTTGTGCGAGAGGCGAGAGCAGGAAATTAAGCCTGTGGACTAGGCGGAAGTGGCCAAAGTCAAACGATGTGCCAGCCTGCCTGCAAGTATGTGGAGAGAGTACACGCACAAAAGCATGCTTTTAAAAAAATAAATATAAATGGGAATTAATGGATTGGCATTAATATATTTTTATTATGTGAGTTTTTTCATAGTTTTTAGCTTTAAAAATATTTATTTCACCTTTAATTTTAGCCAGCTAGTCAATAAAATATTATAATTAATATAGAATTAATCACCTTAAATAGCAGAAGGTATCCTAGATCTTATTAGAGATATTTTCCAAGTATTTTTAGACACAACAAGGCCAAATTTCTCCTTAAAAATTACTAAGGCTGTAGAGATCTATAAATCCAATTAAATCCCCTTCAATGTAATTAATTTTAATGAATAAATCATTATTAAGGCGTTACTCTCATTGAACTTTACAAAAACTGTTATTTAATCTTTAATTGTGACAAGCTGGTCAAGAAATAATTATAATTAATTGAGAATTAATATCTTTCAAAAGCGGAAGGGATCCTGAAACTTATAAGAGTCCTTTTCCAAGTATTTTTCTGCATAAAGAGGCTCTGATTTTTCCTTAAATATAACTAAGGCTATAGAGACCTATAATTTCTTTTGAAACTCCATAAATATTATTTCATTTTATTTATTTCAATAAAAAACATAATTATTCGAATGAAACTCTCAAAAACGTGTTATTAAACTTGAATTTGGCAAGCTGGTCAAGAAATATTTATAAGTAATAGAGAATTCATCTCTTTGAATAGCAGAAGGTATCCTAAAACTTATAAGAGTAATTTTCCAAGTATTTTTAGAAACAGCAAAGCTCTACTTTCTCCTTAAAAATAACAAAAATTATGGACCCTAAAAAATTCCATTGAAACTCCCATAAATAACATTTATATTAAAGAAAAAACATGTAAAAGGCGTAACTCTCATGAATTTTCCAATAAATAAACACGCTAGAATATGGTAAATAGTTTTTTGTACTCCTTAATGTCGCTAATATTTCCCCCAGTGTATTTCTTCCCCTGAGCGTGTGTGTGTGTGTGCATGAGCCTAATGATGTCAGCGTCAGGCGAAGAACACGCAGTTGCCGCATTAGTTGTAATTGCCGCGCCATGTTCTTCAATGATCGCCGCGCCTCCTTAGCCAAGCACAACGTGTCCTTCAAGGACCTGCCGCCATAACTCAGACAGAGGGGCCGCGCGTCCGCGTCCTCGGTGGGCTTTTAAGTAAATATCGACGAAATATGCCAGGCCACGTTCGCAAAGAGACCCGCGACGACATGAAAAATCTAGCGAGAAAAACATCTTGCCATAAAGAATGCAGAAGAAAAATTGCAATTGCGATAGCGCGGCATCAGAGAACTGCAGCAGCAACGGCAGCAGCAGCAACACCAACAATGACAATAAATTGCAGCAAAAATGAGCAATGAGTAATTCATATGGTGAGACAGAAGCCGAAAGGAAGGAGGACCAGAGGAAGTCGAGGGAATAGCCGCAGAGCGAGCAATTCAACGGGCCATCAATCTTGACTGCTCCCAAACTCCCGAGGATGCTGCCGCTGCTGCTGCTGCTGCTGCTGCTTCTCCTGGCGCCGCAGAGTCTACATCAATTTGGCAGCCACGAGGAGCCATGGACGGACACTCGGACTCATGGACAACGGACATGACGCGCTTTTATGTGGCTGCTGGGAATTGAAGAGCCAACACAAAGCTGTGGAAAATAAGGGAAAATCGGGGAAGGGGGGTTATGGGGAAAAAGCTCGGTACGTGAGCGCCGAGCGTTTGTAATATGCTTGTAAAATGCAATAAATTTTGTTAGCTCTCTTGGACAGCAGCAGCAGCAGCGGCAGCAGGAGCAACATTGACGATGGCAAGCCATAAAACGCGTTTTTGATTTGCCCCAAAATTTATGTGAGCACATTAAATGCGAGACAGTCAAAGGCAGCAGCAGCAGCAACGGCTGCCAGCATCAGCAACAGATTGTTGAGCGCCATAATCTCCGGTCTGTCCCTCTGTTATCAGGCCCAACAACACCAGCAACAGCAACAGCAACGGCAGCCAGCGACAGGTGTTGTCGTTATGTGCCATAATCTTTTTGACAACCCGCTGCATATTAAAGCACCGCCCACGATGACAGAGTTGATTGGTGTGCCTGATGTCAGATAGCTGTTTGCTGCTCCTTTGCCGCTTGCCGCTTGCCGCTTGTTGCTTGTTGCTTGTTGCTGCTCTGTTGCAGGTTGTGTTGCTCCTGTCATGGTTTTGTAGGTGTGTTGCTAGTGGCTGTTGTGCGTTGTTTCCAGATTGCCATTTGATTGTTGCTGCTCCTCGATTGTTTCTAGTTGCTTCTGGCTATATATGTCTGCATGCTTGGTTCGGGTTTGATATTGAATTGGTGGAGTTTGCCTGTGGCTTTTGATAGTTGTTGCAGGTTGTTGCTTGTATGTTGCTCCTGTTAGAGTTGCTCTGGGCTCTGTATAGGTAATTGATGGTTGTTTGATAGTAAGTTGAGGAGAAGAAACTCATGTTGCAGGTGGTTGCTTCGATTTCAATGTTAAGTTGTTGCTAAAGTTTATTGTTGATAGTTTCAGAATGATGTTAGATTGATTCTTTTTTCTTTCTGGAGGTTGTTGCTTGTACAGTTACAAGTTCTTTGGTTTTGAATTGATATAATTCTAGATTTAGGACTGTTGCAAGTTGTTCCTTCTATTATTTCTTCTTTTTATATAATGCAGATCCTCATTTCCTGTGATAACTGATTCTTGTCTCAACTTATCACCTTTAAAGCTAATGTTGCTGGTTCCATATTGTTATGAAAGAAAAATATTGTAGTTTTCTAGGAAGAACTACCTTTTTAGTATCAAATTATACCTAGAACCTTTAGTTTATTGATCTCCAAGCTCAGATTTCCTTAGTTTCACATCAATTTCCTTCCTCTAAACTCTCCCAACTCGTTTCCAATATCAGTTTCAAAGCTCTAGTCATGTTTCCCCGATTTAGCAGCTGTGCAATTTGTTGACTTTAAGGCTAATGTTGCTGGTAGTGGCTAGCATGGCTGCGGCGCCTTTATCTCTCGGACTTATTTGCAGTTCCGCTCCGATCTCTGTTTACATTTCGGTTGGAAATTCTCCGACAGCTCTCGCTCTTTGTCTCTCCATTTCGGGTTGCGAAATCTTTGTTTGTTTATGGCAAGTTTTATGTATCGGCCCGGCAGCCGATTCGCGAAACGCCAAACATGTGGGTCTCTATCTCTACCAACATGCTAGCCACACACACACTCGTGTGTGTGCCGGCCGCTAAAAGCGGAACATCTGCGTGCGAGTACGCGTTGTGTGTTGACGTAATGCGAATGGAAATAGCAACCAATTATTCAGGCTAAACATTTCAAACTCTTTGTTTATGGGCCGAGCAGCAGCAGCAGCGGCGGCTCTTCTGGCCTCATTTCGGTTTGGGGATTTAATTCGGACTCCGGCTCTCTGGTAGACTCAGTGGCGAGGCCATAAACTGGACCACGGTTGTGACCGGACTTGGTAATGGATTCGCCGACAATTCCCCGACAAGGACCCACCACCACTCCCTGGCCACCAATGTCAATTAAGGCTATTTCGCCAACTGCAATCAAGGCGCCCAGCGAACACACACAAATTGCACTCGGCTAGGAAAAACAATCGGAATTGGATATTTATTCAGTTCGCAACTCCCGAACTTGAACCAAAAATCATGCAAATTGTTGCCATATATATTTCAATATTTTATTAGCCCTGGGATATACCGAATTCGATTCCGATTCCGCTGCCATAAATTGCAGCAGTCGCTGCCCTGAGTCTAGGACGAAGGACTTGCCGGCCATAAATATCGCAGCCATTACACACACATAGAAGATAGAGGAAACATGAATGGCACAATAAATAAATCGGGGTAAGCGGCGTTTTAAAACAAATAGAACGAGAGAAATCCAAACAGAAGTCGGAAACAAAACAAAACAATTCCAAGTGCACAACTAGAGCCGGGATGAGATAGGCTACTAGAGGGGGGAAATATATACCAGAAGAGAGGGGAAGCTCGGCGAAATAAAATTTGCATTTTTTGCGTTTAAAGCTTTCGGTATCAGCAAAAAACTACGAACCGAATATAAAATACAAAGCGAGACGCTGAGATGTGCAAAGTCAAAGTCAGCAGAAGCGAAATGTTATCGGTTATTGAACAAGTATCATTCGGAGGGGGGATGGAATCCGGAGGGGATGTTATTCAGGGGTGTTGCGAGCGGGGGTGAGCTGAGTGATGTCGTTGGAGATGCTTTGTATGTGCATATTCCTCAGCTGCCTTATAAATAAACGTGTGTGTGCGCGGCTCATCTTTATGTACATATTTCTGTCCTCTGGCTTTGGCTGAAGGTGCGGCGCATGTTGATTTCTTTTCTTTTTTCTGTTATTTACTTTTATTTCTAGCTTTTTGTTTCTGTCTCTGATTTTGTTTTTTTTTTTCCCCCCGAAAAAGTCTGCTTTTAATGAGAGGAACTTTCCTTTGGCACTCAAGTGGCCACGTTGCGTATGAGTAATGTCATTCGGAGGGTGTTAGAAGAGGACCCTCTTTGTTGTAAGCTCTAAACTGGATGAAGTTGGTTTGTTGTTTTCTATTTCAATTGTTCTTTGCACACACTGTGTTTTTAATGGCTGTTATTAGCTTTTAATGAGCCACATTAACCTTTTCTCTAAGCAGACAACACTGCGTATGAGTAATGTCAGCTTGGCATGCACCAAATTTTAAGTTTTTAATATAAAATATGAAGTTTCTCAGCTACTTTTGTTATTATAACCAAATTTAGACATATTTCAGCTTAATTTACTTTAAAATTTCATTAATAATTAGTGTTCCATGTGGATTTAAAAGATTTCCTTATTTTCCTTAACTATTTAACTCCCAACAATGAGCTAAAAACTGACCCTCGCCACTTTAATTCTTTTAGCACTGAAAATTCCACACCCATTCTCTCTTCCTTTCCCCAACTTCCCCCAAGGTCTTGCGATCAAAAATCATTTGATGTTCTTTGGCCTTTTCATGCGACTCTAAAAACTTTGCCGGAATCGAAACATTTTCAATACATTTGATTAAACCGGGTCCGGGTTCTCCTAGGGGTGACCGGCACCCACTCTCCGCCTCATCATTGCTGATGGCCATGCCATAAAACGTTTATCTCCCACACTTTGCTCTAGCTCTCTCTCTCTCTCTCCCTATCTCTATCTCTTCTCGTTCTTGTTCTCGTTGCCTCTTTTATCGCAGTATCAATAAATTAATTTGAAAACTTTGTCGCTCCTATTTGATTCCGACTGCCATCCAACCCCCTGCTGCCTCCTCTGCCTCGCTGGCATTTTTCCCTTAATTTTTTTTGTGCAAATTTTCGTCTGTTTCAAATTCGTTTCATCGTCGGTATCTTGTATCTATAAGTTAGCATCGCTCTCTGGCCCTGGCTCCGTGTAATTTGCTTTCACCTACCCCGCCCCTAACTGCCTGCCTCCGCCCCAGCCCCTATTTGCAGCTTTTCCGGCTCTTCTTTTATTTTTTTCTGCTTTTTTTCCTTTTTTGGGGAAGTACAACTACTACAACTAGGACAACTATGAGTTCGGTGCGATGGCAGTTTGCTCGACAGGCAGTTAACATGAAGCACCGCCCCAGCCAGCGTCCATCGAGAGCCTCCGCTCCTGCCTCGTGTGTATGTGCTAGTATTTTTTGGCTATTGAATTGGTTTCATGCTCATGCATTTTATATGAAATTGTCTGCATGTCTGTCTGACTTTTTGCCCCATCGTCGTGTCACGGCGCCACCCCCCAAACACCGCCGCAGCTTGTAATCTAAACCAACCCCTCGCCGGAAAAATTTACATCGCTTAATTCGTTAGCCGAGAAAATGTTTTTCGCCTGCAATTAGTGGACAACATTTGTTAGCCAAACACTTTTCGGAGCTGCAGCAGAGAGAGGAGACTGGAGACTGAAACTGGCAATAGGCAATGCTGCAGGTAGCAGAAAGCAGAAGTACACAGGGCCAGGCAGGCTCTTATCTTTATTACAAAAAACGAAAAAGAAACAGAACAAAAAAAATTCCAAAAAATAAGGAAAATGTGGGCACAAAACGAGAAGAATTCGAATAAGAAAGAAACGAGCGAAAAGAAAAGCGGCAGCTGGAAAAAAATTGTGAAATGGGAGAGGGCTCCCTTGCTCCCCTCGACTTTTATTTGAAGTAGAATTTTAATCCATGGTTTTTTAATGCGGGCGATAAACTTTTACGGCAATTGTCGACGGCATTAGCGATGGGTACGAGCTGGTAGCTGGGGATAAGGCGGCTCTTTTAATTTTCCCTTTGTTACTCCTCCGATCAGGCTAAGCCTAACCGCCCAGGTGAGTCGAGTCGCTTACTATCTTTCCCACCTAACATACATATACGTATTCCCTGAATGGTAATGCCATACGCTTTCATTATGCTATCCCCTGTTGACGCTTCTGATGTTTAATGCTTTAATTAAATGTTTCATTAGCACGCTTGGCGCGGGGGCGTGTCAGGTGTCCGCCTCCGCCCGCTCCCCTCTCGCACTCCCTGGAAATAGTTTCAGCCAGAACATGCAATCGAAAAAGGTGGCAGGTGTAATAACTTAAGCCCAGATACGGGGGAAATTGGCTGCCAAGTTTGCGCTCTAATCTCCAGATCTTTGATAGCGTTAATGGTGTGATTTTATGGGATTGAGTTATATATATTTGGAAATTCTATTTTTAAACAATTACCCTGAGTGGGATTCCCCCATAAACGTTTATATTTTGTGCAGTTTAAAACAATTGCTTTAATAGCCTTGATTTTGGCATGATTTTCAATGCAGGAGTTGATTTAATTGAATTTGATTTTTACTCTTTGTGCGTTTTGCTTTGTAGCTTTAAGTTGGGAAATTAGATTGAAGAATTTATTCTTATTTAATTTTTAAGGTGAAATATGGCGATTATATTTTGAAGTTTTACTTAATTAAGTTGTAGAGAATGAAATTGATTTATTGGATTAAAATATTTATAAACTATTAGCTATAAGCTATTATCTCGCTTATAAATATTTTAATCCAATCAATCAATTTAATTTTTTACAACTTAATTAAATAAATGGATGCTAGTAAATATTTAAATAATTTTCAGAATCTCTTCTTTCAAATAGAATTTAGTTGGGTTATTTATTTATCAGTTTACTAAGAAAATTAAACATGTTTCGTGGTCTCCGAAGTTACCAAAATAAATTGACATATTTAACTAAAAACTCAGCTAAATAAAATCGCATAAATATAGCCATAAAACATATTATCACCTATATAAATTCTAGAAAAATATCAGTTATAAAAAAAGATTTTCTCAATGCCAATTTGTTGAAAAATCTATCAAAATTTTGTAATTTGTTGCTTCAATTGATTATGCTTTAATATATATACTTAAGATATTTTGCATTAGCTTACCCGCTCTTTCCTCAAGCTCCACCTCTCTCTCTCTCCCGCTCGCCATCTCACTCATTCAATTTTCGAAATTCTGATGGAGGCCCCATTCAGAATTTGTTTCTGCGGGCTTTGCTGGCTTTTTGGTTGCGGCATTTTTATGCTTTTGATTCAGTTGTTGCTTTTGCTTTGCTTTGCTTGCCGTTTGCTTTGTTGGAGCCATAAAAAATCCATTTTAGCCGGGCCAACACGCCAAACCAGTCGGTTAGAGTCGCCGAGTCTAGCATTTTGTTATAAATTCACGACTTCACGGCAACTACGCTGCTTGAGCCCCCCCTGGTTTCGTCTCGTTCTCCGCGGCTGACTCGCTCGCTCGCTCGCTCTCTCTCTCTGGCTACCTCCCCCTCTCTCTCAGGAGCGACCTTAGCCAAGGCTGAGATTGAAAAAGATGACAAAGATGGCTGCAACATCCGGTTGGCCATATGGGTGTGTGTGTGTCTGCTTGGTGTGTGTGCCTGTGTGCATATGGGAAATACTCATACTCACACATTGTTCCAGACAACGCCGGCAGCAGCGGCGGCGGCGTCTCAGTTTCAGCCGCAGTCTGATTTTCGAGTCTGAATCTGAATCTGAGTCTGAGTCTGCCTTTGGGTTTTGCAGCTGATAAGGCCACCCCCCTTGGCACTGGCACTGGCACTGGCACCCCTGCAGGTCCCATGCCACTGCAAAGTTGCAGTCTGCCTTCTGTCTGCCAATCTACACCGAGAGAAAGGCATTGAACTTTTACTAGAGAGATTGGGGTTCCTTTTTAGATTTCTTTTAGATTTCTTTATATTTTTTTCAATGTTTCTAAACCGTTTGACTTAATGCATGATTTGGAAAATAAAGTAACCTATAAACAAATGCTAATTTAGCCTTAATTCTATATTTACTTAAACAATTTAACAATTCAATTTGTAACACAAAAAAAAAAATGTTTGTAGACCTTATTTTGAGGTATTTTGAACTGCAATCAAAGCGAAATTAACCTTAAAATAAAGGCCTTGTAATATATCATCTGTAATATATTTTTTATGGCCAAACTTTTAATATTTTTATGAAGATAAGATCAAAAGATCAAGCCTAATATGCAAGTTGTTACAGATAAGCACGAAGTTTAGATTTCTTTTGAAGTATTTTAGATAAAAGATGATAAACTTGCAATTATCAAAACGATTATATCCTTATCCTTAATATTTTCATAGAAAATACAGAGATAATTCTTAGACTTTGAAGCTGAATTCTTAATATTTTTTAATTAATGCCTTTCTATTCAACTACAAACTTGTTTAATATGGTTTATAGCCATTTAAATATAACACATATTCTACATATTTTCTTATTAAAAGTTAAACTTGGTGTTCCTTCGCGTTTTCTATATTTACTTCTAGAACTTGTTTCAGGAACCCCACTTCTCTGGCTTAGTTTGCTTTATTTTCGATCTCTCGGACCTGAATCTGGATTCTATAATGCCTTTTCTGGGCATGTATGGGTGTCTGTATGGGTGTGATGTCTGGGCGCTCGCACTTTGTAATTGCAATTGTGCGAAAGCGATTTGCGAATGCGATTTGCAAATTCAAGTGTCTGGGCGATAGCTCTTGTTGCCAGACTGCCAGATTGCCAGATTGAACGATTGAGCGACTGAACGACTGAGGCAATGACGCATTGGCCTGCCGCCGTCTGATTTTCGGCTGATTGTTCACTTTGGAATATATTTGTATTTTGTCCGATTTTTGCACTTATTTTTTCGCGTTGTGTTACTGCTTTGTCTTTGTTTAACATTTGCACTGAATAGTAAGTAAGTGTAGCTGCGTGTTGTGTTGTGTGTGTCTACGGAGAGAGGTGGCAGAGTACTGAGAACGGAGGCGGAGAGTAGTGTAGGACGGAGAGAGAGAAGGCCAGCAACCGGCAGAGACGAGACGCGCTGCACGAATGAATGGAGTTGGCCGGCCAGCGAGCGAGCAAGGCTACAGCCTAGAGCCGAGACGGCTGCGGAGCCGAAGAGAGCCGAAGTCTGGCAGCCGAAGTTCCGGCAGCGGAGAGAGCTCTCTCTTCGCCATCTCGCCATCGGTCGCCGCCATTGCTCAGGCGTGTAGGTCGTCTAGAGGCCGTCGGCTCTCTTTGGGCTCGCGCGGACTCTCTTTCGGCCCCGAAGCCGCGCTCTTTGCTGGCCAAAAACTGCAAATCAAAGTCGAGGTCGTTGTACGAATGAAAGAATGTCGGCGATGCGATTGTTGTTGGCCCCGGCGTCGCTGCTGGCGGCGCTGCCTAGGCCAGCGTCGCTGTCGCCGAGCGATCTCCCCCTTTCTCTCACGCTGCCGCCGCCGCTACTGCCTCTGCTGCTGCTGCTGCATTATGCTGCCATGTATCTGTCTCTTTATTTTTCGCTACATGTGCGTGTGTGTGTGTGCGCTCGGCATGCCTTAACTTGGCTTTCTTTTGAATAATGTTGCTTCATGCCTTCGCAGTCTTGGTCTTCATCTGTCGCCCTCTCTCGCTAGCTCCCCTCCCTCCCCTCTCTTTCTCTCTCTGTCATCGTCTAGCAAAAATGCTGTTACTTTTTATGTGCAACCCTTCCGCCCACCGCCCATAGCCCATAGCCCCCTTTTGCGCTCTTTCCCCCCGTCGCCCGCTCTCAAGGAATTCAGTTAGCCTCGCTCGCTTTGCCCATTTTTACTACCTTTTTCCACTACTCTTTTTTATTTTGGTGTCTTTTTTCCATACTCTTTCAAGGGGTTTTGAGAGTTTTATAATTATTATTTATCAGCATAATCTAAAGATATCGTAAAATTATAAATATAAAGCCTTTATTTGTCATAGGAACGATCCTAACATTTTGGCAGAACTTAACATCACAAAAGGTGCTGTTGTGTGCACCAAATATGCTGTTGGGCGCACATTAGGCGATGTTATTTCTAAAATGTTATGAAAAATAAATCGCAAAAAATACTTTACTAATTTACTGAACTATAAATTATAATAAAATCTGTTATTTGCACAAAATGTGCTGTTATTTTACAAGTACCCCAGAACTTAACATCACAAAAGGCGCTGTTGTGTGAATAACATAGGCTGTTAGGCGCACATTAGGCGATGTTATTTCCAAAATATTATGAAAAATAAATCCCTAAAAATCATTTTCGAATTTACTGATCCATAAATTATAATAAAATCCGTTAGGCGCACAAAATGTGCTGTTATTTTACAAATACTACAAAAATGAATTAGTAAAACTCTAAAAAATAAAAGAGAGCCTTAAAAAAGAGATTTAAAGATTCCTAAAAGAACTATAATTAATTATAAAGACTCTTGTTAGCACAAAGTGAGCTGTTATATGCACAGTAAGTGATATTATGGCCTAAATGCACTAGAAATTATGACATTTTTTATTAACTGAAATAAAATACTTTCAAGTGTCAAAAATAGCATTTTATCACCACAAAAGGTGCTGTTATAAGCACATACTAAGGACTTAAGAACACAAGCCTTTACCTACAAAGTTTTTATAATAGCCCAACTTTTCAATTTCATAGGTAATAATAATAATAAGGGCATAAAAACTTCGGCTTCTTAGCCTAGGCTGACACATCTCGTGTTTTATTTTTTCCTTAGCTCTTTTCCCCCCTTTTTAACTTATTTTCCTTCGTCGCTTTTTTTAATACATTTTCGGCTGCTTTCGCGCGTTTGTAATAAAAACTCGTTATAAGTAGAAATTCTTTTCTTTTGGGCTAGTTCCACCTGTCCACCCCGCTGGCCGCTACCCGCGCTGCCCTGCTGCCAGCAAATCCATTCTTTAAGCACTCTTTGCGGCCACTTTTCTTTATTATGATTTTTTTTTTGCTGTATTCGTCCGCATTTTGGGCCATAACAAATGTGAGAACCGCCTGTGGGCAAGAGCCCAGTCGAGCGAGAAGCTGGAGCGGCTTAGAGCCTCAGAAGTTGAAGTTAACGCCCCCAATCCCGTGTTATCTGCGGGACTTCTTTCCCCCCCTGCCGCACCCAGCAATAATTAGAGCTAATTTGCTGCGGCCGCCAAATTAAATTGTCACTTTTTCGACCTGCCTGATAAGACAGTTCAGTTCAGTTGGAGAAAGAGGAGAGATAAGATAGCCAGCTATTCACTATTAGTTTTTGCGCAAAAAGAAAAAAAAACTGCGAATTCATTTCGGGCCACGGACTATTTAACATCATTTATCGTGAGCCGTAAACAAGGCCCGAAAAGCGGGCTCAAAGCGGCTGAGACGCATGATTAGGCACAACGCGATTGGCAGTGTTATTGACCATCAGCCCGTTTTCAGGGCATGGGAATGGGACAAAGAATGGGTAGAAGAATGCGAATGGAGTGGGTATTGCCTGGAATTTGCATGGCCGAAAATGGAAAGGAAAGCGGAAAAGCGTGGCGAATGTGCTGATGAATCGCTTCGGTTAGATTGATGACTCGTTTATTGCATTGCGAAAGTAACAACGCCGAAGGATAATCGAGAATCGAGAAACGAGAAAGGGTTGCCCCTCAGCGGCCTCAGCCGGAAGGTAGCCACATTTATATTGCTCTTGAACTCTGCTTTGAGCACTCTTTTATTGCCCGTCCTTGGGGTTTATTTATCCAAGGAATGCTTGCTTGTAAAGTAATGTTACTTTTACTCTTTTTTCAATCATAGGACATTTACTTAACATTTTAAATGTTAGCCACTTATCACAGGTTAAAGGGTTATTACTTGGTTTTAGGGTTATTTTTGTGGGAAGCAGTGCTTAACTGGACTGGTTATTAGATCTCAATTTTTTCCATGAACTTGATTTTATTGGTTTATCCTTTCATGGGCCTCTTCACTTTAGGGAACAAGAAAAAGTTACAGGGGGCCAGATCTGGGGAATTCTTATTATTACTTGTTTTTTTTTTCTTAGGATGTATTATATTTTTAAGGAAGCTGTTTGAACGATAGATAAATAAGGGTTAGCCCTTAACTTCTCTGCAAAATGTAATCATTATATGTAAGCAAAAAATAGATTCTTCAGGCTTATCGGGCGTATACTTGATATGCTGAGTTTACTTGGACAACTGCAAGTTTATCATGATTTAAAGGGCTAGATACCTCAGTTTCTTACTTAAAACATATTGCAATATTCTTTAAAGAATATTAAGCACACAGCTTAGTTAAATTCTCTTTTTTTAAGCACCAAAACCCTCTAAAAAAGTGCCTCCTTCTGCCTGTCATACCCTGCGTATGCTTGATATTTCCCCCTGGACCATAATCACTTCCGCTACTTCCGCTGGCCTTATCATATTTACGACCGCTTCGCCACTTGTCACTTGATTATAATAGATGTCCCTTAATGAAGGCTCCCTTCCCTCGCCCCGTCACTCACCTGTAGTTTTCCGGCTGCCATTTAGAGGTTTCCATTCCATTCCCTCCTCCGTCTGGACATGACTTCTGTATATTTGGTTTTCGAGTTACTGGATTTGGATTACTGGAGTCTTGTGGTGTTGGCGCGACGCATTTAATGGGAATTGAACCGCTGAGGTGTCGGGTTTCACGCGAGTTATTCAGAATTACAAGAACACACAGAGAGGCACAGCAAGTGTACGGGTTTTGTTTGGTTTGGGTTTCAAATTCCGCTGGCTGATCACTTGATTTTTGATACTGTTTGGGTTTTGTTTTTCAGTTTTTCCTGGTTTATTGCGT
This sequence comes from Drosophila triauraria, assembly GCA_014170255.2. Classification (NCBI taxonomy): domain Eukaryota; kingdom Metazoa; phylum Arthropoda; class Insecta; order Diptera; family Drosophilidae; genus Drosophila; species Drosophila triauraria. The sequence continues at coordinate 11,383,678 of CM024335.1, forward strand.
TTTTAGGAATTAGGCGAGACACCTGCGACTGTCTCGCTGGAGAGTCCAGGCTCGACTGGCGCCTGCTGCACTTTTTCGGGTAACTCCAAGTGGTTTCTGGGAGTGTGTATGTCTGTTCTGAGTGTGACTGGGACTTGGCTTGGCCACTGGAATCATCGCCACTGGCTGGAGCCGTGCAACCTCAGCTGGCAGACGTTGCGTGGCGACTGAATGCCAACTTCTCGGGGACTGGCCCAACGAGAACTGCTGTGAGCGCTCTGCTGCAACTCCAGAGCCTACGCCGCCGTCGACGCCGACAGCGGCAGCGGTGCGACAGAGAGACTAACTGCTCTGCCGACGCGCTTACTGCACTGCAACAGGGGGGGGGAGGGTTGGGTCGGTCGGGCCAGACAACGAGTGCATTGGCATAGTAAACTTTTGCACGAGGCGCCAGGCCAGGCAGCCAGCCTCTCGCTCGCTCGCGCTCTCTCTCTCTCTCTGGGTCTTTCCCTCTCTCTTTCCGCGATGCCGTTAGATGCGCACTTGACGTCTGGCGTCGCAACAAGTCGGCAGCAGCACTGCCCGCAGCAGCTGCTACGCCGACAGCGCCGTCGACTGTCTGTCTCGCGCTTCGTTTCGCACAAAGGAATTCCCTTGGCAGCCGAGCCCAGCCGAGGCCGAAGCCGAAGCGCAAGGCCGAGCGCCAACGAACCGAACCGAGAAAAGCCGAACAAGGGCCAGCGGCGCCAGCGAAGTTTTCCTATTCGGTTTTTTCTTTTTTCTTCTTCATCTGCATTTTGTGGCTACTTTTTGGGTAATACCAAGTACTAGGGAAATGGAAAAGCCGAAGCTAAAGACTCTGAAGTAACGCTGGAAAATTAACTAAAAGAAATGCCAAAAAGGTCCTGGAAATTAAAGGAATATAAGGGAAATATGTTGGGTAAATAGCAAAAAAAGTGAAGTAAGTACATTTATAATCTATTATTTAGGGATATTTCTAAAAGAAACTTTTATAACAATTATAACAGTTTTATAACAATTATAAAAGTTTTATAACAATTAGAGAATTTCTATTAAAATAACTATAACAGAATTTAAACAAAAATTTTAATTAAATAAAGCTCTTTACTGATAAAAATATTATAAACGAAACTTTTAATAATCAGATATAGAATAAACCCTAAGAATCGATAGATAGAAGCATTTTAAGAATAAACCGCTTTTAATGCAAGATTTAAATTAAATATTTGTACATACAAATTATAAAATCTTGTAAATGGAATTTTAAATAGTTTGAAAGTAGTAAAAGCCAAATAGAAACATTGACAAATTAACCTACAAATATGCTCAGTATATAGAAACAGTAGTACATTTTAATGCAACATTTAAATGAAATAGTTGAATAGAAAATATATAATACTTATTTAAACCTTGTAAGTGGATTTTTAAATACTTTAAAAAATAGTTAAAGCCAACTAGAAATATTACAAATTAACCTATAAATATGCTCAGTAAATAGGGAAAGTATAAAATTAAGGAAGCAAGTAAATCATGAACATTTTATAAGAAACAGCCTATAAAATAAGTCTGCAATCAGAACTAGGTAGACATATACCTAAAAAGTACACAAATTCAGACTCCATAACTTCTCAATCTCAGTATTATTCCAATCTATCTCTCCATTTCCACCAACTCCAGCTTAAGGATCAGTAAAAATGGCAACAAAAAATGAGATTTACAAGCCAGAAAGCAGCAAAAGTGCGACCCCTACCGTAGTTTGGCCAGTTGTAAGCCGCTCGGGTATAGATTACAATACACGACTTGAGCCTAGAAGGGGGCCAAGAGCTGAAAGCCAGAGTCCCCGGCCGCGGAAGCCTCGAATTTAGCCGGCATTTTGCAGTGCATCCGCTCGGCAATCGGCTGAGGCACAGGGTGGTTTGCGGCCCCGCCGCCAGGAAGGCAGTAAGAGAGGCCGCCAAAGAGCGCAGGACTTAAGAGAAGCAGGTCTTTTTGGGGCAGGTCAAGTTAGCCAGAGAGCGGAGAGCGGAGAACGGAGGCCAGCTGACGGACGGCACGCGGAAGCGGCGCCCAGAAGGCCAACGAAGGATGCCTCGTTATTAGATTCATCTTGTTTAGCGCTTAAGCAGCTTGGAGGGGCAATCCCCAAGTGACCGAAGGACCTCCGCCTCCTCCAGCTGGATTTTTATGTCCAGCATCTGCAGCATTTCATTAAAATGATTATTAGCACATCTTCAGGAGGACTGTGAGTGCACTCCACTGCTGCTGTGTGGCATCTAATTAGACCTCCAGGATCCTCCAGCTGACGCCTGATTAGGACGCCCAATTTGCATGCTCGCTTTAATGCCATTCAACTGCCGGCCACACGCGAGACGACAGCAATTAAATTATCAAACAATTTCCCAAACTGCAGAAATATTATTAAATTTTCCGCCGGGGCCCCAACGCACCTAAATACTTATTGGCGTGTGTGTCCATGTAAATGTCCAGATTTGCATGTGTGTGGGGAGGACTTGCCCGTCCTCGGAGGACATTCTGCACACATGTCGCCTATTAACCGCGTACAATTTTCATATGCAAAATTGGCAAAATTCTCGATATGGCCAAAAATATGCAGGGCCCAATATCTGTCACAGAGGTGAGTGGCTAAAATAGGCCCAGTGGAGGTGTAGGTGGGAGCTTGGCTGTAAAGGATAATAATTAAATTAAATACTAAATAATATAATAAACGGGTTATTACAGCCTTTAATAAAGCAAATTAGATATTAGGCTTAAAATAAAGCACTCTAAATGCCAAAGGAACCTTTAATTTAATTATTATTACCTTTCTAATTACCTTAAAAGCTTTTTAGTTGGTTACACTTTTTATATTTGTTTTAAATCCAATTAATATACATTTATATTTAGCTCAAAGTATCCTTTATTGGCCAATCTCCACTGTTCTATTACTGTGTGGGATTTTTGCATTGCATCTCCATCCACCCACTCCCTCCCTCCGCAAAGTTTCAAACTGCATTTTAGGCATTTTGTCGCTAAATTGAGTTCCGGTTTTAGATGGCTTTTGTGTGGGTTTTTTGGTCCAGCTATAACCAATCCCTGCGATCCTTCGGCTTTGCCGCACCTCGTCCTTTTTCTGATACATGTTTTTCACATTCTTTTTTGTGCGGACAAAACCCTATCGGCTGTGTGTTTGTGTTTATTTTATGGCCGTCGCAGTTTGTTTTACAAATATTTTTATACCCGGCTAAATAAATTCGCATAAAATTTGCGCCTTGTAATTAAACCAGAAATGCCTGCTGCCTGCTGCCAAAAATAGCTGCTGGCCAGTAACAAGAAGTTGGCAGCAATTAGCGATGGACACAAATAAATTATTTACAAATTTTCTGCGTTCGCCATAAACAATCCATAATGCGGCAGGCCGGTAGAAAGGGTTTTTTGGGGTTTTTATTCAAATAATTTCACAGAAAAAGCAAAGCGGAAAGTGGCAAATTATGGCAGTAGCCACGAGAGCTTTAATTAAACATTAAAACGATGCTAATCAGCGATCCCAGGGCAATTGCAATTGCAATTCAAACTAAAAGCCTGCATTAAAGCGAAGCGACCATTAGATGGGCCCCAAAAACAGCTGGATGGAAGCAGCAGCAGGCAGCAGCAAAAAATATACAAAAATATATAGGAAAAAGAGCGAATATATGCGCAAAATATTCAAATGCATCTAAATAAATATGAAAATTTTATAATTTCATGCAGGCAGATAGGACATGGTCCCCTAACCCCTCCGCTCTCTCGCAGTAATATTGAAAAGGATTAACTTTGATCGGAAACGGGCACTGGAGGGTTGTCGTCCTGGTCACCGGACAGGGCACAAATTAAGCTAATTGCGCGCCAGATATGCAAACACACTCCGTCGGGGTCCGGGGGTCGCTGGCAAGTAGCTGCGAGGGGTCAGAGGTCAGGTCACATTAATAGTCGCATTTGCATAAAGTGCAACGCACAAAACACAAGCCAAACCCATGGACGACGCACTCTCATTGTCAGTCTCTCTGGGCCTCACGGACTTCACTCACTTCGTCCCGATGATGAAATGTCCTGTCAAACTGACAGCCAACCAAAAATCCATCTGTCGAACTGTGAGTGCCGAGTGCTCAGTGCCCACTGCCGAGTGGCAAGTGCCCAGTGGCAGTGCCTAGGAGCTGCTGCTATTCACCAGACACAATATAGGGCCTGATTGACATGTCGAAGTCAATCGAGGGACCACTCCTGAATTATGCAAAAATTGCAGACACAATTGCGAGAATCTGCAGGCATATAACTCAATCTGTAACTCTACGAGTGGCTTAGCCGGAAAACTACTCTTTAGCCGGAGGAAAAGTGATATATTTTCAAAGGCTTAAAGGTGTCGAAAAGAAAGACCAGGTTGGGGCTTGTCTTTAGAGAATTATTGGTTAGATATTGGAACTAGAACCTGGCAAAGAGAGACCTGAATACCTTGAATTTTTATATAATTTTTACACTTTTTTCTTGGTTAAATTAGTTTTCTAACTAAATTTATTTTAAAGCAAAAACTTCTTCTTTATTTTTGTCTTAGTAAAAGCAATTAATCAAAGATGGTTTTCTTTTTAAATTTATTTTAAAGCAACAGCTTCTTGAAGCTTCAAAGACAAGATATTGTCAACACAAAAACCTTTAACTACATTTAATAAATTTATAAAGAATAGCTAATGCTTAGTTCCAAAAGTTATAAACTTTAACAAGATTAAATCACATTATGTTCAGATATTTTTTCACACTTACAAGCACCATAATTAAATCTTTTCTTACCTTATACCTTTTCTTAAATCAATTGAAATCCCCTTAGAAATCATCTGCAATTTTCAAGGATTTTTAGCCACTACTCAAACACTGTTTCTCATCTTGAAAACTTCACCTTATCCCAGCCAGTTAAGTGCTATAAATTCGGTGCTTAAAGCCGCCCCGAAATCCGCCTAATTGATTCGATTTAACCAGCTCGAACTTAGCCAAAGTCAAGCTGGTGAAAACTTTCCCTTGCCGATGGCAGTTGGCAAAAGGATATGTTGCCTGTTACCAGTTACCAGTTGCCAGTCGGAGCACTCAATTAGCTCAAGGTGGCAGCTGAGTGAAAAGTTTTAAGCTGCCAAATTAAATGAAGTGTGGCAGTGCGATACGCAACTCTTCTGGCTAATACGAGTGGATTTTGCCCGAGCATCGAGGAGGCAGGCAGCCGGCTAATTGGAAAAGCCAATGCCGCGTACCGCTTGACGTACACTTAATCTTTTTGATGCAAAACAGAGGGAGGGTTGAAGGATGTCAGGACATCTCAAATGGGTTAACAGACAAGCGCTCGGCACTTGACACACTCCCCTAGCTGCTGGGCAAGATGCAAAGCAAATATAAACAAATCAGCGGACAACGAGAAGAGTCAGCAGAAATGGCTAACACACACACACCGAGGAGAAGGGATAACGATAGATGGACTGGATTGGGTTACTTTAAAACCTGCACATCAGCAGAAATCTGCAACAATAGCAGCAGTAGCAGCAGCTGCCACATAACAGTGTGTGTTCCTCCCGCCCGACCCGAAACATATGGAAATTAAATTTCTTTCCTCGATTTTTGTTGCAGCATTTTCGGGCGGCGGTTTTTTAGAAAATGAAATCCAGGTTCAAACCTCGAAAAACGAGCCCTGAGAGCCCTGAGCCTCGAAAGCCGAGATCTGCGAGCCGAGAACCAAGAACGCGCTGCCCACACAACTGCGGCTGCGAAAGCACTTAATCATCTTAAACCGTTGTTTGCACGGTTTGCCGCAGACGTGGCTGCCACCTCCTAGTCCCTCGTCCTTTTTGCAACCGTTTCGACCACGCCCCCACAGGCAGGCGGCATACTTTGGTCCTACACGTGTTTTCATATGCTGCGTCGCACGCGCAAAACAAAAATAACAGTCTACGAAAAAAACAAAAAACAAAAAAATAAAGCAAAAAGGGAAAAAGGGAAAACTGTTTGTCAACCGGGGAAGAACGAATAGGAAAATGCTCTGGCATGGGAAAATGTTTAAATTGTAATGTATTTTATATATTTTATAAAGATTAAAAACTAGAAATATTTGAGGGTTTGGAAGGAGTAAAGATAAACTCTTCATTGGCTTAAAAAAACCAAGCCTGATGTCAAGGAAACCTTATCATAGTATCTAATAATATGTGTAATCTTAAATATTTTTTTTATTAAGATAAATATTTTGTGTTAGTTTTAGGCCTTAATTTTAATTGATTTTCAAAACAAAAAAGATTTATGTGGTATTCCTGTTTATTTTAAACTTTCTTTAACTATTGCCAAGCCCAGAAAAACAAGCCAAATGTTAACGAAACCTTATCATATCTTCTGAATATATACCTCACTTCCTTTTTTTAATTGTTGCATTTTTTTATCATTTTTCTTAATATAAATATATATATTTTGATTTTTGTGTTTCCCTGTTTATTCTAAACTTGCTTTTTGCCATTGGTAAGTCCAAAAAAACACGCCTAATATTAACGAAACCTTATAATATCTGGTTTTCATTTTTTTTATTTGTTATACGATTTCCTTAAGTTTTCTTAAGTTAAATATTTTTTTATAATATTTAGACATATTTCTATTTAAATTCCACTCCCCAAAGACTTTATTTAACCAATCCAAGCCCAGACATACCTCTTGCCCAAATGGTGTTACCCATTCTGGCCACGTAACCAGGTGAAACCCGAAAAGAGTAGGGATATATATAACATGCAGCGGCATCCAACAGCCGCTCCTCTAACATATCTGTGCTGCCATCTCAGCGGTATCCCCAGACTCTTTTTCATTCATTCCTTCCCCGCAATCCACATCCGCAGCCCTTCCTGACCAGTTGCGCAGCAAACTAAACACGTGGCAGCACCTGTCCAACCGAGTTTGGTATCCGAAAAACACCCCCATACTCCGCCCGCTGCTGGTGACCACATTTCATACAGTTTCCAAAAGCTAAACCGCATTTAGCGCGCGTTTAGTGGTCGCCATTCTGTGTTTGCCATCGCTGCGCGTTGTTGCCCAGATTTATGCAATGGAAATATGCCACTGTCTAAAGTTTCAAGTGCCATTCAGGCCGGGCTTATACCTCTCTGGGCCTGGGCCTGGTTCCCCTCCCTTTTTTGGGGCCTCCCCCACATGACGTTGGGTAAACAGCGGCTGAATGTTTTCTGCCACGGAGAACTTCGCTTGGGTTTTTGGTAATTAAAAAAATTTTTGCTTATATGCAAATCAATTAGTGTGAGCCCCCGGAGAAGGGGTTAAGGCGGTAAAGGGTACTTGGGTTACCCGGCGAAAGCCCTTAAAAGCAATATATGAAGCTTTGTTGTCGTCCTCCTAATTTGCATCTCTGGCAACATTTGGTGGCTCCGGCCACAAAGGCTCGGCTCGAAATTGAAAGGCATATATGCAATCCTTAGGAAGCTGATATGAGCCAAGAGCTCCAGACTGATTTGCGCAACAATTCGGAATCATCCTCAAACATCGACAGTTGGAGCACTGGAAGAAATTAAGAGGGGGTTCTAGGAAGGCTTCAAGAGATGCCAATGGAATCCAAAGTGAGTTAAAATCATTTCTTAAAGGAAAAACCTAAGAAATCTCTTTAAATTTGATTTATTAATTAAAGAAAAATCCTTTAACTAACTAATCTTCATGGCGATAGTTTATTTATTCTGAAAACAATATAAAATATCAATTAACTAAGACCCCTTAGATATTTCTCTCTCTGCTTTGGGTTTTTGCAGAAAAAGGAAAGAGCAAAGGACTCATTTGATTGCCGGGAGCAGCAACAGTTTGCTCTGCACTGCGGCCATGTCCTGTGGCCAAAATGGATGGAAACGAGAGGCGTCGGGGGCCAGGATGCTTTGCATATTGTGTACTTAACTTGTTTGACTGCCTGAAGGGGCAAGCCGAGGCGAGGCGAGGGCAGGATCCTTGCGTGGCGGCAGCAGAAAACAGCGCCAGCAACAAGCGACGAAGGAAAGTTGTCTCTTCCCCATTTTCTCACACGACTCCTCACAACTCTTTGAAGCCAAAGGGCAGAAACTTGCCACAGCTCCTTCTCAGTTTTTCCAGCCCGCCGCCGTGGCCTCAGATTTTCCCGGGCTCGCATTTCAACGGCAAGAAAACAACTAAAAGTCAAATAAACAATTCAACTTTGCGCTGTCAACGGGAGAATGCAACGGAGAGGAGGTTGAGGAGGAGGTCTCCAAGCAGGAGCAGTAGCAGGAGCAGGAGCAGGCGCAGCAACATCATCATCGCTCATAATAATACAGAGGAGCCACCGAAGGAGCAACCTTCCACCATAGTTTCTTATTTCGTTGCTTTGCATCTTTTATTTATTATGCTTTTCCTCTCTCGCTCTCGCTCTCGGTTTTCCCAGGAATTTTCCTTGTTCGTGCAAAAGGTTACAGCTCTTGACTTTAATTGTTAACAAGTGACTGCCGCTGCCGCTGCTACTCCAGTGTGAGCTTAAATTATTGAGGGCGTGGACACCTATGAAAAATGATGAGATCATATTTCACATTTTCCTGCGCGTCGCCCGTTTGGAAGATATTTTCTGCTTACCCGCCGCCGGCCCAAGATGATGACAAATGCCCCCGATCCTGATTAGGGAGACATTAAGAGACAGGAACAGCAGACAGGCGAGGGAATACTGCGTACTCGTAACTCATCATCAGCTGGCCGCCGTGGCGTATGCGTAACAATTATCAACGCTGCGTATACGTAACATCTGTCAAGGGAAAGGACGCGAACGTGGACGTGGGAGTTTTCCCACCCAAACCCAAGCCGTAACCGAATCCCAGCAGGTGTTGTTGCCGTTGCAGGAAAACAAGCGAAAATGGAGCAAAAATAATTAATAGTTCCTGGCAAGGAGCAACCGGCGACGGCGGCGGCGGCTCCTTCTTGGAGCTCTGAATGAATCATGAATGGACGAATGCAAATTGAAGTGGCCAACTTCGGAACTGGCCAATTGAGCTTCTGGTTCTTGCTGGGAAAAAAGCGAAAGAACAGCAAGCAAACAGTCCGCAATCGAACTGAGTCGCATTTGAAATTCAATGAATTTCGTACCCAGGTAAGAGAGAGGATGAATGGCCAAAACGATTGGGAGACTGGGGGGTGGCGGCACGACTGGGTCCTGACAGGAGACACGGTCCTGTCAATTGGACGCCACTTGAAGGATACCGTCCCCCTGGCTGGCAGCTTGGAGGTGCTGCCACGCTCTGCATTATGGATGACTCTGGACGGCAAATGGCGCCCCGCTTGCATTCCCCATCCGGATTCAATTTGTGACAAGTCGCCTGAGCAATGTCCCCGGCAAGTGCCATAAATTGTGCAAGGATCCCAGCCAGAGTCGGAGAGCTCCGGAGAGCTGCTCGCTAATTATCAAGAGTGCCCGACGAAACGCATTAAAAATGTGCAACTTGCACTCGTAACTCATGTGGCTGCCTTTTATTTATGGCCAACGGGGATTATTAAGGCCAATTAAAGGACCAAAATCGGACGGTCGCCGGCTGCTTACAAATGCAAATCCGCTTTAAATTTTAACACCAATTCGGAAACTCGGAACTAGGAACTCAGAGAGCTCTCTCTCGGAAAGCCAATAAACAAATTGGCCTCCGGGAATTGGCAGCTCAACAAGGCAGAGGAAGTCAGTCAGTGACATCCAGGACTACGCAATAACAATTAGGAAAAGCTGTCCTGCTTGGAAAATTCCACAAGGATCAAGTTGCAACAAGCTGCAACAAATCGAAATTAATTTGAGACTCCGGCCAAAGATTCCGTTGCAGCAGCATCTTGAGCCGGACATGGGTCCCCGGAGAGCCAAAACTTCAAGGAGGCCGAGGAAAACGAAGTTTATTGGACAGGACAAGTTGTCAAGTCGGCCAATTAATAAATCAATTTGTTTGTCGTATTTAATTTAACATTTATTGACCGTCACTTATCGGCAGCAGACAAGCCCAGGACATTGGCGCTGCCACAGCAAAAGTCAACATTTATCGAATTTCTCTTATTTTTTTTCCCTAAGTAAAGTAAATAACATTAACTGTCCTTACTTTTAAGATTACATTAGTAGTATTTGGCATTAAGCTTGAAATTTGATGTAAGTATCCGTACTTCATTTGTAAATAATTTATCAGAAATATTAAAATTTATTTTGTGTTTGTTTTCCTTTGGCATTTTATCGAACTTTTCTCCGGTTTTTAAACTAAGACTTAAATTATTGGAAGTTAAGAAAAGTAAATATAATTAACTTTTTTATATAGCTTAGAGCTTGATATATCGATTTATCGATTTTTTTTAGTTAACTAGCTATCGGAAATATCGATTTTATCGGAAATATCGAAATTTATTTTTCTTTTCTTCTGTTTTTCAACTGGGTCTTAAATATTTGGAAGTTAAGTAAAGTAAATATAATAAACTTTCCTTACTTTCTAGACAAATTTTATATTTCTATTTTTTTTAAATTGAAATTCGATGTAACGATATTTTTCTGCTAAACTATTTATCGAAAATATCGATAATTGTCACCAATTATTTTACAACCCTGAAATAGATACTAGAGTGAATCCTTGTGTTTTTATCAAAAACAATATTTAATAGATTTATATTTATCGATTAACAGCATCGTTAAAATATGGTATTTAAGATATCATATCGATTTTATAGCCACATTACTTGGGATACACAAAGCTAGGCATTTCATCTCTCTCGCCCGCTATCCTAGTTTCCACCTGCAACTGGTTGTTGTAGTCCATCACCCTCTGAATCCAAGCCTGGTGGCTCACCACGTCCGTGAAGACGCTGAGGTTCTGGCAACGTCTATTCGTATAGCTGGCAATGCCCAGCTGGAAGAAGCGATAGGTGCCCTTGTGCATCACCATTCTGCCCACCGGACCGCCCGAGTCGCCATTGCACAGATTGCTGTCCACATTGCCAGCGCAAATCTGATTGGAGGCCAATGACTGGCCGAACATCTGGGCGCACTCCTGGCGGTCCTGTCGCCTGATGGATAGCGTCTGGAGGACTCGTGCTATCTTGCCAATCGCACTGGTCTTACCCCAACCGGTGGCTGTGAACCAGGTGAGCTGATCCATCTCCGCCTTCATCCGCGGGTCCATGAAAATGCAAATGGGCTTGATGTGGGCTAAAGGCAAAGCTGGATTAATATAGATATTACTTTCCCTTTGTGGCATCCACACTCACGTTTGTACTCCACCCTCCTGGCCAGCTTGAACATGGCTATGTCGTTGGACATATCCTCCTTATTGTATAGGCGACTCCTGAAGGCGATGGATATCGGGTATTCCTCTGCGGGACCCTGGCAGTGACCGCCCGCACAGTCCTGCTCCTTGGTCTTCCGATCGTACTCGCCCAGGCGGACTACTCTGCATCAGGAAGTAATATCCTTTACTTAGATCATTTTAAGTATTATATTTCCTCTTCTATACTCACAGCTCGTGATCCTCCTCAAGGCAGTGCGCCGCTGTCAAGACGAACCCTGGAAACAGATAAGACTCTCACAATCTCGCTGGGAAAAAATGAAATTGAATTTAATGAGAAATACAAACAGTGATTCACGAGGGATCCAGCGCAGATGAAGTAGTTGTCGGTCGAGTGCAGGTAGGCCATCCAAGGACTAGATCCTATCTCCGCATCCGTTCCATTGGCTATCCTTTCTTGGACCAGGTAGGTTTCGGAGACTCCACAGTCCGGCTCCAGCAAACGAGCCCCGGCCTGGCAGGCAGTCAGTGCGATTCCAACGAGGAACAGTAAGGTCTTCATTGCGAGACGAGCTCTTGTGACTCTCTGATTAAGAATTATTCTTAAACCTCGACCTTATATTAGCTGCCTGACGAGAGAGAACCCTTATCAGCTGTACGGGGAGATTCCAAGAACCACAATTCCTCGAAATTCTTAATTAATATATTAAAACTTATATTTAAAGAATTAAATATAAGAAAATTTGGTCATACAATTTGCAAGAAAATACGCATTCTATTCTCAAATATTTTCAATGAACTCGAATTGAAGTTATTTGCCAAAAAATGTTTTTATTAAGGTTATTTCCCTTTGATTTTTAATCTTTGTTAAATTTAATAAATATTATTATTTTTATACCCTTGCAGAGGGTATTATAATTTTGCCATGATATTTGCACCGCAGTGAAGGAGGCATCTCCGACCCCATAAAGTATATAATTTCTTGATCAGCATCACCAGCCGAGTCGATCTAGCCATGTCCGTCTGTCTGTCCGTCTGTCCGTCTTTCCGTCTGTCTGTCGGTTTCTAGTCTCTCAGTTTTTGAGCTATCGGACTGAAATTTTCAGCATAGTCTTTTATTTCTTTAGCACGCAGTATATATGTCGGAACGGCCGAAATCGGACCACTATATCCTATAGCTGCCATAGGAATGATGGCGAAATTAATGTACAAAAATGTTTAATTTCTTTGTTTTTCAACGAATTTCTACAAACTTCGAGATATAGTCATTTTTTATAGTTCTAGAATTACGGTTTTAATTTCATTAAGATCGGACAACTATATCATATAGCTGCCATAGAAGGGATCGGTCGGTTTATATGAAAATGCAAAATTCTACATGTGAAATGTAAAATTTACAAAAATTTACATAATTTGACATTTTTTTTACATTACCAAAATGGATCGATTTTCAATGATCCAATTGCAGACTGCAAGGGTATACAAACTTCGGTTTACCGAAGTTAGCTTTCTTTCTCGTTTATTTAACAATTAATCAATATTTATTCCCAATTCAAACTAGGCAACATAATTTAATAACAAAATATTCATATTAAAAAATAATTATACAAAACTAGAATGCTTATTAGTTGAAAGCAAAATTTAGTTCATCTCCACAGTGGACTGTATCCACTCTGTGTGACTGAGCACTTTTGTGAAAACAGCATGCTTCCGGCAAAAATCTGTCTCTCTCACATAGCTGCTAACTCCCAGCTGGACGAAGTGACTCTTTCCCTGGATCATCTTCTCCCGGACCAGCGGTCCGCCGGAGTCACCAGAACAAACGGTTCCGCTCTCAGCCACCGTGCATATCTCTGCGTCCAGGCAGTTGCACTCGCTGTTGTCCCTTCGCTCGAGGATCTTGGTCTGGAGAATTAGACTGTTGTTGCCATATGGCATGGTTCTACCCCAGCCAATGGCCAAGAACCAAGGCGAGCGGTGGACCTTGAGGTTGGAATACGTTAAGATGCAGATGGGCCTGACTGTGGCTGAAAAGGATAATGGATATATAGATGCTATCAATAAGGAATCTATGGTAATGGCAAGGGACCTACCTGAGAACTCCACCTTCCGGGCCAGCTTCAACAGAGCTATGTCGTTGCCTCTCTCAAAATGAATATATCTCTCGTGTTTGAAAAACCTGTCAACCCGGTAAAGCCTCGAGGGATCCAGTTCGCTGCTGTTGTGCACGCCCAGACTGACTTTACTGTAGATGTGATATTATTTTATGTATCGGTTAATATTATGAGCTGCCTACTTACAGTTCTTCCGGCTTCCAATGTTTGAAAAACCTGTGAACCCGGTGAAGCCTCGAGGGATCCATTCGGATTTCTTTCGGCTTCAAAAGGCAATGCGCCGCTGTCAACACAAACCCTGAAAAATATAAAAATATTCAAATTTTATAACTTTCCTTTAGGAAATAAGTCAACCAACGAACAGTGATTAATCAGCGATCCGCCACAAATTAGTTCGTGCCTTCTGTGTATGTAGGCCATCCAGGGATATAGTCCTTTCTGCGCATCTGTGCCGTTTACCACTCTCTTTGAAATCCTTTGAGCCCCACACTCCGGCTCAAGGAACTTAGCCTGGGTTAGTTGGAAAAACACCAAGCTGGCAATGAATATAATTCCTGCTATTCCACACTTCATTTCGAAACTATAGAAGCTCACTGTCAGTTTCTCAATTTGATAGGAAGCCCGACTTATAAGCGATCGGCGAACGGTCGAGAGCCTTATCATCTCAAGAACTGATGGAAAACAAAATATGTTTATGTGTGAACACAAACCTATTTATTTAAAAAAAATTATTTTCGGAAGAACATCTTATCACTGACACGAGATTAGCAATTAATTAGAAAATAAATTGGGAATTTGTTGTTAAGTAAAATCATTTAATCAGCTTTGACGTATTCAAATTCTGCTGAAAGTGAACAAGAAAGAAAGCTTACTTCGGTAAACTGAAGTTTGCATTCCCTTGCAGTCTGCAATTGGATCATTGAAATCAATTCATTTTGGTAATGTTGAAAAAATATCAAATTATGTAAATTTTGTAAAATTTTGAAACATGTAGAATTTTTCATTTTCGACCGATCCCTTCTATGGCAGCTATATGATATACATAGTTGTCCGATCTTAATGAGATTAAAACCGTAATTCTAGAACTATTAAAAGCGACTATATCTCGAAATTTATAGAAATTCGTTGAAAAACAGAGAAGTTAAAATTTTGTTTACATTAATTTCGCCATCATTCCTATGGCAGCTATAGGATATAGTTTCGACATATATACTGCGTGCTTAAGAAATAAGACTATGCTGAAAATTTCAGTCCGATAGCTCAAAAACTGAGAGACTAGTTCGCGAAGAAACCGACAGACGGACAGACAGACGGACAGACAGACGGACAGACAGACAGACAGACAGACGGACAGACAGACAGACAGACGGACATGGCTAGATCGACTCGGCTGGTGATGCTGATCAAGAATATATATACTTTATGGAGTCGGAGATGCCTCCTTCACTGCGTTGCAAATATCATGGCAAAATTATAATACCCTCTGCAAGGGTATAAATATATAAACTATAAACTCGAATTGAAGTTATTTGTCAAAAAATGTTTTTATTAAGGTTATTTTCCTTTGACTTTTAATCTTTGTTAGTAGGAATATTTGTATAATTAAAAATTGACACGAAACTAATAAATTATCATTATTACAATGAGATTTTTAAATACTAAGTTACCGTAAAAAAAAACTTACTAAAGCCCTGTTAATGATTTTAAAAGCATACAAGTAAAAGATAAGGTGACAGCTTTTAAAATTCTTTATATATTAAACTAGGTATATCATAATATATATAATTATCTTACATTAAACAAATACTAAAAAATATATTTCCAATAAAAATAAACAACATAATTCAAGAAATAAATAATTCCTAATAATTAAAACCAAAATTCTAGTCACCTTCGGGCGTGTGCAACCCCACAATGAACTGAATCCACATCGTGTGACTGAGCACTTCTGTGAAAACAGCACGCTTTCGGCAATAATCTCTTTTCAAATGGCTGGAAACTCCCAGCTGGACGAAGCGACTCTTTTCCTGGATCATCATCTCCCGGACCACCGGTCCGCCGGAGTCACCAGAGCAAACGGTTCCGCTCTCAGCCACCGTGCAAATCTGTGTGTCCAGGCAGTGGCACTCGCTGATGTCCCTTCGCTCGAGGATCTTGGTCTGGAGAATAAGACTCGAGTTGCCGTCCGGTAAGGTTCTACCCCAGCCAATGGCCAAGAACCAGGGCACGCGGTTGACCTTGAGCTTGGAATCCGTTAAGATGCAGATGGGCCTGATTGTGGCTGAAAACGATAATAGATAGATAGATGCTATCGATAAGGAATCTATGGCCATTGCAAGGGACCTACCTGAGAACTCCACCTTCCGGGCCAGCTTCAAAAGGCCTATGTCGCTACCTTTCCCAGAACCAATATGACTCCAGTGCTTGATGAACCTGTCAACCTGGTAAAGCCTCGAAGGATCCAGTTCGCTGCGGTTGTGCACGCCCAGGCTGACTGTACTGGAGATGGGATATTATTTTATGTATCGGTTAATATTATGAGCTGCCTACTTACAGTCCTTTCGGCTTTAAAAGGCAATGCGCCGCGGTCAACACAAACCCTGAAAAATATAAAAATATTGAAATTTTCCAACATTTTTTTAGGAAATAAGTTAGCCAACGAACAGTGATTAATCAGCGTTCCGCCACAAACTAGTCGGGGCCCTCTGTGTATGTAGGCCATCCAGGGATATAGTCCTTTCTCCGCATCTGTGCCGTTTACCACTCTCTTTGAAATCCTTTGAGCCCCGCACTCTGGCTCAAGGAACTGAGCCTGGGTTTGTTGCAAAAACACCAAGCTGGCGATGAGTATAATTCCTGCTATTCCACACTTCATTTCGGAACGATCGAAGCTCACTGTCTGTTTGTCGATTTGATAGTAAATCCGACTTATAAGCGATCGGCGAAGAGCCTTATCATCTCAAGAACTGATGGTAAACAAAATATGTTTATGTACACATTTTTGAAACTGATTTTTGTTAACATTCGGATTTTTGGATTTGGATTTTCGGAAGAACATCTTATCACTGACACGTGATTAGAATAATTAGAAAATAAATTGGGAATTTTTTGTAAAGTAAAACACACATTTAATCAGCTTTGACGTATTCAAATTCTGCTTAATTTCAAAATGATTCATTTTTAACAAAAACGAAAGTGAAAAACATGTTATTGTCAAAAAAAGCTGCATTTATATTATTTACTTATTATTATTTATTATTATAATCAACATAATTAATTTAATATTCTGCGGAAATCCAAAACATCCAAAACAATCCAAACAAAACAATCAAAACAAATTCAAAAACATGTTGATTTTAACCTTAAAACTACTCTGCTTTTTTATGCATTTATTGTATTTATATTATTTTCATTTATAATTCATCTGAAATCTGAAATCTAAAAGCGATTTATTTCCCATTAACTTAGGGGAATATTAACATGCTTCGTTCTTACCTTAAAAGAGAACTCTGTTGTATGAAGCATTTATTATATTTTATTTTAATTATTATTATTATTATTTATAAATAACTCAATTTATATAAAATATAAAGCATAAACTATACATAGTTAAATAGTTAACCAACATTTATTGAAGCCTTCAGCTAGTAAGGTCAGAGATTAATATATATATTAATAAATGTTCAACTTATTCTGATAATTCCAATGCTGCAATACTTCTAATGTACATATATTTCTATAATACCAATTATAATCCATTATTATAAATTCCGCCTTTAACGGACAGCAAACTTAATTTTTTAAAATTCTTCTATTTTAGGAAAGAAAGACAGCGACTTGGTCGGAATGGGTTCGGTCTTGTCTTTGCGGTTGCTGTTGCGGTAATCATGCAAGACACGCTCGTGGAGACTCGTGGAGCAACCGCAAAATACATAAATCATGCGGCTATTTTAAGACCCTAAAAAAGCGAAAAAAAGCGAGAAAAAGCCAAATAAAACTTAAAGAAGTAGAGAAATAGATCTCAGGGGAGAGGTGGGGAAGAACAGTTAGCTAGTCCAGGTAAATGAACTAAAAGTGCGAAGCGGCGCGTGCAGAGCGATCGCCGAGCGAAATGAGATTGCCACACTTTCGGTGCCGGTGCGAGTGTGAGGGAAAGAGAGCGGGTAATCACCGCATTTGAATGAGCAGCTCTCCGGGGCACACACTCATTCATTCATTCGGACAAACAAACACAAAAAAACTAAATAAAATAAAACCCAACGAAAAACAAAAAACGCGTTAAACAGCTGACGAAGCCGGCGTTGACGCCGGCGAAGCGACGGCGACGGCAGTGGCGACAGAGATTATGCAATCGTTAAAAAAACTGAGAACGGTAAAAGCGCTCTGCCCAATGGTCAGCCGAGGCAGCGACAGAGGCAGAGCCAGAGCCAGGGGCAGCGACGGTACATGAAGCGTGTCCAGAAGTCTGGAGCCCACTAGGCCACGAACTCTTGCGTGCAGGGAACTTCTTAACATCCGGTTACTAACCATGAATTTTCCTATAATTCCCAACAGGTTTCGGTACAGATTTAAGGTGTTATCAGGTTATTTTTATCACAGAAACTAATATTTTTATTGGTTTGTTGTAAATTAAGTCCGCTCCACCAAGGAAACCCACTTAAACGATGAAAATTATAATGAATATCCCTTAAAGTTCTCAACTGGTTTCGGTAGAAAATTAAGCAGACTTTCGCTATCACTTAAATAAATATTTAGTACTAAGCTTTGTTACTATTAACTACAGGTTAAGCTCGTACCGTTCATTACCTACTGTGAGCTCCATAACATAAAGGAATTTATCATAAATGTCCCTATAATTCCCAACTGGTTTCGGTACAGATTTAAGGTGTTATCGGGTTATTTTTGTCATAGAAACTAAACTAAGTTAAGTCCACTCCACAAAGCCAACGAGTAATAAACAGGGAACTTACTTAATAGAAAAAAATTATAATGAATTTCCCTATAATTTCCAACTGGTTTCGGAAGAGAATTAAGCTGACTTTCGTTATCATTGATATATTAATAGTTATTACTAAGCTTTTTTAATATTAAGTACAGGTTAACCTCGTACCATAAAACAACCCATTCGGAACATTATAACATGAGGACATTTATCATGAATATCCCTATAATTCCCAATAGGTTTTGACTTTCGTTATCATTAGTATCAATAGTTATTACTAAGCTTTGTTAGTATTAAGCACAGGTTAAGCTCGTACCATAAAACAACCCATTTGGAACACCTTAGAATGAGAAAATGTATCATGAATATCCCTATAATTCCCAATAGGTTTTAGAACCGATCCAAAGCTCTTGGTATCATGACTTTACTGTGTAAATCCAGATGGTAGGTTAAAATCCATGAGATTGGTTTGTTTCCCACAATAATTCATAGATTTTTTCAAGAGATATAAAACTCAGTGATAATTAAATAAGTAAACTTTTAAATTTACGGAAAGCTGCAAAAATTAAATAGATTTTCAGATACATTTTATTTGAATTAAATGTAAATAAAATGCCTGAGCACTAGGTAAACCAAGGATCTCGTCTTCTTAACAGAATTTATAGCAAATATTTTATCTAACTTTATTTATGTTCCTTCTTTGAAAGGAAAGAATGAACTAAATTGAACGGAACTAAAGTTAACAGCTGATTTCCGTACAATAAGCCAAATTTAAGTACTTAATTTCTGACCCTTCTTTTACTCCCTGCAATCACTGAAAGAAAACATTGTAGGACTGCCTGATCTTGGCTTTGGCTTTTGTGGTTTGTCTAGTTTTGCCGGCTAAGACTTCTGATGCTAGCTGTTAGCTGTTTGCTGTTGGCTGCTTCTTCTGCTGCCGCGCTGGCTGCACAAGTTGGCCAACAAAGTCGCCGTCGTCGTCGCCGTTGCCGGTGGAATGTGGAGAAAGTAGGCCGCGATCGTCTAGGCGCTGGCAGAGATCGCTGACTCTGGCTCTGGCTGTGGCTCTTGGCGTGGCTGGAGCCCCGGCTGGGACTGTAACTGGGACTGGGACTCCGTCTGAGACTGAGACTTCGACTGAGACTCCAACTGCGACTGCGACTGAGAGCCAAGAGGCAGCCGAGAGCGTCGCGTGCATGCAACATTCCATGGCGGAGCGACTGAATCCGCAGTTGCAGCGGCGGACTAACAGTTAGCCGCCCGTTGCAGTTCCGTTTGCAGCAAGCGGATTTCTGAGCCACACTAATTGGTCTCAATCTGTCTGGAAGAAGTGGCGGCGGACTGGCAGTAAAACGACGGAGGGGCAGGCAGGGAGCGGGGCATCGGGTGCTGTGGCAAGGTTGTTGCACGTTCGAGTTATTAGCGCAACATTGTTGCAAGCAGTCGGCCATGGAGCTAATGCCGCTGCCATTAGCCAGCGCCGACAGACAAAAGTGGCGAAAGGGGGTGTCAGAGTTAATACTCCAGGAATATGTATGAATACTTATTTCAAGCATAAGTACAAGAATATTTAGCAAAAAAGTTTGGAAAGAATATAAAATGAAATGCATTAATGATGGGATAAAGAGAGATGGTTGGAAAGACTTAAAAGATACTTAGCTTGAGGTGAGAATATTAGTAAAATCAGTATTTTATGAGAATATAGTATTTAATTATTATTTTAGTATTAATATACTATTATTAATGTAGTATTTCTTTTGAAGAATTCAGACTTTCATTATTAAATATCTAATATGACGTTATAGGACGTCGTATTACTGATATAAGCCTTGTGAAAATCGTCTATAAATAAATTAAGAGTGTCTTAAATTGCTTTTTTTAAGAAGCTTACATTATTTTATATTAATACCTTAGTACTAATATTTTTTTTGGTATTAGTACCTTAATACTAATAATTATTTGGTATTAATATCTTAATACTCATATTTATTTGGTATTAATACCTTAATACTAATATTTATTTGGTATTAATACCTTAATACTAATATTTATTTGGTATTAATACCTTAATACTAATATTTACTTGGTATTAATATCTTAATACTCATATTCATTTGGTATTAATACCTTAATACTAATATTTAATTGTATTTATATTATAATTGTATCATTTTTGTACACCTTTCCTCTATAAATATTTAATATTCAATGAAAAGTCCCTATCTTTCAGTTCTTCAGCTTATCCAAAGATTATATACAAATACTTATCAATTGGGCAAAGTCTTTTTTATCTCCGCTCGGGAATTCGATTTGCGCAGCAGTTTGCCTCAAAGAAATCCCAAAGCTTGGAACGAGAAAGAATTGCGAATACTCTCCCGCTGGTTCCTGACCTATTCCCATGTGTGTTGTGCCGGCAAATACTGAATGAAAAGCTATAGCCTATAGCTTAGTGGGTTCCCCAATGAATACACTGCTAAGCCAGCCGCCAGCTGCTGTTTGTGCTGCGCAGTATCTGAAAGGCCCCTCTCTTCCGCGCTTCCCTCAAAGTTTCGGATAGAAAGACAGACAAAAGTACTTAAAGTTCACGTGTCTGTATGTCTGTGTGGGTAAACCAATTGCGCAAATACAGAGATTTGCAAAGAGAGCGAATCAGAGAGGGAGATACCTGGGAATGGCGATCAAGAGAGGGGGACAATATCAAGTATCCGTAACAATTTAATTTAAAGTTTTTCTTTATCGCATTAATGGAATTTCCAGCGAACCGGAAGTTCATTTACCTTTCGAAAGTTGCCTCACACTGCTGCGAGTGAAAGAGAAAGAGGGAAATCGTTAAGAGATCGCAGTTAGCCATAAAAAGTTAATGAACCGATCTCAGTCGCTCTCTATCTCTTCACCCTCGCTCTTTGCAGCGCTCTTCGGAGTGCCGCCGCAAACGAACTTGACACACTGACGCAGTTTTTTGCCTTTGTTGCGGGTTGGCTGGGGGGAGGGCGACTTGAGAAGGGGAGCTCTTGCGATCTCCGCATTATTAACTGTTAAGCGAAATGCCTGCACTGCAGCTGCTGCGGCGCCAACTGCTACGCTGACAGAGGCAGCAGCAGCGGCGCTTTCTGTTTGCCGTTTGATTTATTTGCCGTTTGCACTTGAATTTCTGTTCTCATCAGCTCTCTTTGCTCAGCCCCACTACCTCCACCCATGCCCCCTTTCCTGCCACTCTGGCTCTGCCTCTCTCTCTTAGTCGCTGTCTGCAACTTGTTTAACTGCACTTGTCTGCCGCCGGGAATTACAGTTAAGCGTGGCCGTTAAGCGTCTGATCCGACACTGGGAGCCAGAGTGTGTAATTTCAGGGGGGAATTTAATGCAATAAAAATTAATTAAGTATAGGAAATGGTAATAATTTTAGTTAAGGAAGCTAACATCTGTTATATTTATATTAAATTAAGTAGCAATTATTTAATAAATTTATTTGTTAAGCTAATAAATATACAATTGTAGATTCTTGATAATTTTAATTTTTTCTTAATTTTTTTCCAATTTCCGCTTTTTCTAATAGCCTTTATTCTCAGTGCCCCTGCCTAGTTCGAAGTCTACAAGCTGTTCAGATCTAGTTTAAGTGACAGGTCTAAAATTAACGCCTGGACCATACTTGGTATTCGCAACGAGTGCCCGTGACGTCACTTGGCGGCCACTGGCGATTATGTGTAGAGTGGCAAAATCTCTCTTAAGCTCCCCGCTTAATCCTCTCGATATCCAGTCTCCCTGGAGAGAATAAAAGAGGCGAGGCAATTTTCCACACGGCACAATAACTGTCCGCCGTAATTTCCAGTTTTTAATGACAACATTTACCGCAGCATACTTCACGGCACCCCCACAAAAGCATGTGCGTAGCTGAGTCCTCTTTGGCAGCGCCTCCCTGGCAGTGCTCCCCCTTTTTTATACGCCACCCTTTGCACGCCTCTACACTCCCGTTACTCTCAGACCCCTTACTCGCACCCATATCACTCGCCACCTCCCTTTACTCGCTGGGACACATTGTTGTGTTAATTAAATGTCATACGTGAGAAAATTGGCGCCATATTGGATTTTATCTGTGGCGAGGCAGGGACAGTGCCTGCCGAGTGTTGAGCGGGGGGGGCCTTGGTGCAGCAGCTACTTTTGCATGCGGCGGCCAACTGCAAGTGGGAGCTGCGCGCTTATCTGGCTTTGGCTTTTGGCAAATTAATGAGCCACCTTCTCGCTTCTGCCTGCCTCCCGCTCACCCTCTCACCCGCTCGCTAGCTCGTTGGGGTCGAACTCCCGTTACCGCTACCAACTTCGGTTCGGGTTTGTTTCGTTCTGCGCCTTGTGGCCGGGGCCAACCAACTTATAAGTAAAACATGTAATTTCAATTTTGTGGCTCTTGTTCTTGTTCCTGCCCTCAGTGTGTGTTGTTATTGTTGCAATTTGCGTTGCCGTTGTTGCTGTTGTTGTTGTTGCTGTTGCTGCACATCATGTATGCAGCGCAGGTTCGTTTTTTGCAACCCTGTTTTCAGTATGTACTGTTTTTTTTTTGTTTGTCCGCTGGCCCAGCGAACAACGAACGTCGACAACAAAATTGAAGTTGATAATAATGCAGTGCGATTTCTTTTGCGGCTACCGCTCATGATGTAAGCAAACAGTGGGGGCGGCGGCCGAAAGGGGCCGTCTACGGAAGGGGGCGTGGCAGCGTTGGCGGCTGCAGTTCATATGTCAAATTTTTGGCACATGTCCAACAGAGGACAAACAACAACAACTGGAACCAGAGAACAAAAAAAAAAGAAGACTAGATGAGAAATGTGAAGAGGAGGCAGACTCGTAAAAATCAACGAGCGGCGTGAAAGGGGAGAAGTGGAAATAAGGAAGGGGAAGGGACTTCCTCCGAAATTCTTAGTGAGTGTTGGAAAACGACGGCACTTAGAGCCAAAAGAGGCGGCCTTACTACACAGCAAGAAAATATTGTTTCTTTTTAATTAATTAACTTTTTTGGAGGCTGTACTAGTTGTTAATTTAATAGAACATGAATATTATAATTACAAATTAACTAAGCCGACTTTTACTAACTATAAAATGTCCTTAGTTTCTTTTTTAAATATTTTTAAATACAATTTAAATAAATTTACAACCTTTAGTTAAAGTTCTAGAGCGAAACAAAGTCGAAAACAGTTCGAACAAACTCACCCATACTGCATTAGAATTCTCAAAGAGGTTTAGCTGCAAGCCATGCAGAAAGTTAAGGGTCTATTAGCGATCGAAATACTGATGATGACGTCTGGAAAGGTCAGAAACAGCCTTCTCTCATCTTTGATAATATCCTTGTGGGTTTCTCAGGCTAAACCTTAACTCCTTAAAAAGTTTGCCAATTAGGAAATTAGGATTCGAATCTTACGAAATTGTGCGAAATTGCAAATAATTTAACTAATAAAAAATGAAATCTCGATCACATTTTCTCCGCGTGTAACCAAAACAAATGGACAAAATAGATCTCCCGGAATCCCCGCTTCCGCACTTAGCACCCGTCTTCTTTTGGGTTTTTGGTTTTGGCTTGGCTTTGGCTTTTTGGTGATGCAACGGAAGCGGATGTTCGTATTTGCACTTTTGCATTTTCGCTAAATGCGCAATTTTGTTATGCGCCACTGGCTAACGGGCCACGCCCACCTGACCGCCCCGCTCAGTTTTTCCGCGCTCAGAGTTCTTGCCACCTTTTCTCGTTTTTTTTCTAGTTTAGTTTTTGTTTTCCTCTGGACTCTTTGGCATATGCGGCGTATGTGTAATATTTTTTTTCAGGCTCATTTTTTGTATGTTTTCAAGTATTTTTCTAATTAGTTGAAAGCCCCGAGTGCATGACTGACTGAATGACTGAGTGACTGACAAACTAGACGGCCGACTGCCACAAGTTTTTATCGAGATGTCGATGATGATGCAAGTCTTTAGGCTAATGAACGAGCCTGCCAAGGGGCAGCAGAGGCGGCGCAGCGAAAGACGGCACACAGGACACAAGTTTTGACTGCCACAGTGGCTATAATCAAATTGCATTTTGTGCAATCAACGCAGAGACAGAGGAGCAGAGAGCAAAGCCAAGAGCAGAGCGGGACTGGCATAAAGGGCCCGGAGAATATGACAAAAATTTAAAATGAAATACAAACGTTCTGGCTGAATGGCTTGGACATGGACTTAAACCGGAAGCGGAAACGTAAACATTACTTTCAATATTTGGGCCCCAAAGTGGACAGTGCCAGTTGGCAGGACACGGGGGGCCCGGTGGCGATGGGCGACGGACGATGGGCGAGGTCCTTGTGCAACGAGCGTATGAAAGCTGGGGCCCGGGCTCCTGTGTGTCCTGGCATGTCCTTTTTCGGCATGTCCTGTCAGGCCGCAAAACGCAAACTGCATACCAAATGCGTGTGTCGCAAAAAAGGCCGAGCAAAAGGGGTAGCCGAAAAAAGAGGAGGCCAAGGATAAAGCAGATCGACGGCCAGCAGCAGCAGCACGAGCGGCAGGAGGAGAAGCCCATGAAGGACCGAGGCCAACTGGGCAATCTTTTTGTTGGACATTACAATAAATCTAAAATAAATACACAACAAGCCAAGGAAGCGGGGAGTAGGTGCAAAGTGGAAGGGTTCACAGGGCACGGGCACGGAAAATGACTTTTGCCCCCCGGTTTTCACTCCTCTCCCTCTCTCTCTCTTTCACTCTTTTTGCCAACTCATTTCCTCGGGGCCGCCTTCGAAATTAGGTGCAAAATGAGCACACAAAATAAATTTTCAATTGCACACCCGAACAAATATAAAAGAAACAAAAACCACAATAATAATGGTCAGGAGCTGTGGCCGGTTTGGGGAGAAGGGAGTAGAGCCGAAAGGGGATTTCCCTTAACGACTGGCCATATTTAAAGGCGGCTTAAAGGCATCGCATGCTATATGGCCGGGCACGCCTCCCCAGGTACTGGCATAATTGTTTATCGAAATATGAATCCCAAATAAACCAGAGCACTGCAACACCCACCACTGCAGTCTCTCCACATCATACCCACAAACTAAAGCACACAGAGAAAATGAATTAGATGTCCAGTATCGTATAACCATTTAGATTATATTTGGGCTGCTAAAGATCTCTTATATTCTGTAGAAAATATTATATATCAATTTTATATAGGGTTACATACCCACCAACATCAAAAAGGATATATTTCGAGAATATTTCGAGAAATAAAGATGTAATTGCATAGCTTTATAATTACTTCAGTAAAATTCATATAAAAATATTTATAAATCAACCAGTTTCAGGGCAATTTCCCTCAGTGCACACCTCTATCCCATGGCATATAAACCAGGCAAACGCACAGAGCCGAGGACAGAGACATCTTTACGGTTGCACACAAAATTTATGCGTGTTTAGTGCATGCAAATGCATAAACCAGGACCTCTTTCTGCAGCTGTGTGTGTGCGTGTGTGAGAGAGGCAGGGCCGGGACTGGTGGCAGGACCAAGGATCCAGTGCAGTGTAAATGCGTTAATCTGCAGTTTTGGCATCAGGCGCAACCTGGAACCCGGTAACAAAACAATTAAAACAATATGCAATTTTGATATGTTTATTCGTTGCAGCTTGTCTCGTTCCAGGGGGGGTGAAGGGGGGTTAGGGAAAAAGGATACTAGCCGACAGGCAACTGCAGTTAGATTACATTAGAGGTTTGCTCTCCTTGCCAGAGTAATTGCATTTAGTTTTGAGCTTTGCAGACCGGCAACCCGGCTACCGTGTTTTCAAAATGGGAAATGAAATTGAGGAATTTGCTCGGTCAGTTTGTGGATGGAGGGAGGGAAAAGGATACTATTTGACATACT
The DNA here is from genome assembly GCA_014170255.2 of Drosophila triauraria. Taxonomy (NCBI): domain Eukaryota; kingdom Metazoa; phylum Arthropoda; class Insecta; order Diptera; family Drosophilidae; genus Drosophila; species Drosophila triauraria. The sequence continues at coordinate 11,409,868 of CM024335.1, forward strand.
CGTCCTTCAGCATTTAGCTCGGTTTGCCGAATGTGTTTCATTCAGAAGCCACAGAGATTTCGGTATGGGATATTTTCACCTGACAAACTTAATTTTGCCAACAGTGTGGCAAATGACAGAGATTTGCATTTTATGGCCATACGCTAAGGGAATACTAGGGTTTTATTGGGTAAAATTATTTAAAAACCAAAGAGGTTGCTTTAAAAAGAACATGAAATTAGGTGTAAGGCGAAGATTTTACTGATTTTTGCAAAGGAAATTGTTAATACAAACTAGTTGCAAGCTAGGTTCTAAAGAAAAGGTGTTTCACAAAGCTTATTTACTAGGAATTTATTCAGTGTTGAAGTTGTAGAATTATATTTAAATCAATTTTAATATTAATGCTTGCAGTATGACCAGGTTTCAAGAGCCATAGAAAGGCACAGAAAGGAGAGCGAGAGAAAAGATGGCAGCGATAACGGAAGTCGCTCACTCTAAGACGTTGATCGTGAGAAGTTGCAGCACAAAGTCGTGTAAAGTTCAATATAATTTTCTTTTATTATTTAAACTAATTTAATTAAACCTATTAAATATATATAAATACTCTATATTTCTGTAAGTAAAAGGGGCTTACTTTTATATACACTCCTGACTCCTTGCTCTCTCAACCACTGTTCCTTTCAAGACTTTTACCCAATTGTATTAAATTAGGAAACCGCCAACCAAATGCAGCAAATGCAAAAGCTTTTTAATGACCCCGCCTCGGCTCTTCCAGCACCTCCTAACGAGTTAAGCCTTAAGGCAATATGAAATGTCAACAAATTATCCTTCGTTCCGCCGCCCTTCGTCCCGGTTATTAAACTGCCCATTCAGCTGATTGCAAACAACTGCAGCAATTTGCAAAATTTTCAAACTATTTTGCACATCATTTTTGTGGTTTATGCTGCAAGCTTCTTTCACCCCTCACACCCACCCCCACACACTGCGACCAATAAAAGTGATTAACTTTCTGGACGGCGATATGATGACTGTGATGCACAAATGCGGTCAGTCGGGGCGGTGCGATGGTTAATTGTGGTTTATGCCGGCTGCTGTGGCTCCTGCGGCATTTCTGGCATTTGGCAGCTTGATTAAATGTGAATTAAAGGGTTAAAACTTACAGTAAAAGAGAAGCTTAATTAATAAATATTTTTATTCATTGAATTTTTATTGTAATAACGTTATTTAAGCTTTTACCAAATTTAAATTGTAGTTATTTATAATTTAACTACCTTTAGTTTGTATTAAAGTACAGAGAACTTTGGAGCATAAGTTTTTTAAGGGGTTTCCCCTTGTTTTAATTTTTTTATGCTTGCTAAAAGGCAACCCTTTTTATGCTACAGCCACCCTGGAAAGTATGCTACGATTCCAACTCAAGCTGTTGCCCTCGAGTTGCCTGGCAAGTGCGCCTCTCACTGTTGTTGGCAATTTAACAAACATATCCGCATTAAGGTTAAAAACTTTTAATTGTTTGCTTGTTGCGAGACACTCACACATATTCCGGGATAGGGGCCACAGATGGCGAAGATCCTGCCCTGAAAGGAGCAGATCCTGGGGTTGGAGGGCACTAATTAAAATTCGCGCGCATTTCGCGTTGGTCAACCGAAAGGCCGAAATGGCAACAAGAGCAACTTTGGCCCAAATGGCGTTTCTTTTTCGGCTTTTTACGGCTAAAAGACAAAAAAAAAACACGAAAAGAGGGGCGGCTTCCCCCCCGCCTGCTACAAATGCCCAACAGCGCTTTTCGGGCACTTTTTTTCCTTCTTGGCCTTTTTGTGCCCCGGCTTCTGTTTTGGGCTTGTTATTAATTTTACTTTTTTTTTGGCTTTTTGTTTGGACTTGGGAACTTGGCCGCTAACCCCTCGCTACCGCGTCACCTTGCGTCCCCCTTGACATTTCCACTAGGCGACTTGTATGTCACTCTTGTGTGATTGTTACCACTGCGGGACAGTGGAGCTTTGCTAAGAAGAACTGGGATTTAATATAGCCTGGGTTTTTGTGTACTTTTAATACTTAAAACTAGCTTAAAAGTGTTAAAATCGAATACCAAAATTATATGTTTTTTTTTTCAAAAATAAATAAAGAGATGAAGACCTTTCCGGAGGTCGCTACAAATATTTATTTCTTTTAAAAAGTTAAAAGTTTTTTCAAAAGAAAATCAGACATCCTAATTTAAGGCCAATTTTCTAGACAAATACTTAGGAGATGCTGTTTTTTTTGTCCGAAAAGAAGGTTCTAAGGACTCTGCATAAAGTCATAAGTTTTTCAGTATAAACTTTTAATAATCATTAAATATCTTCTGTTTACTTTTAACATATTTAAATAAAAGAAGTTGTTCTTATTTAAATAAAAGATAATTATGGCTTACTTCTTCCTCCACCTATAACCAATTGTCCAAGCATAATCCGCATTTTTTTCCACACTCTTAATCCCCTCTAGCTGAGCTTATGAAACCCATATCCCTGTGAGTTTGTGAGCCAAAGTCGTGCCCGAAACTAGACTGTTTTGTGCTGTGACTGATGCTGCTCGAGCAGCTCGCAGCTCGAGTTATGTTTGTAAGCTGTACTGTGGTCACTGCCTTTGTTGTTGCTGCTGTAACAGCCGCATTCTAATGAAGTTTACCCACAGCAATTGTGTTTAGGAAACGTGCCTTGGCCTGCGTTTAAACGATTTTTTGTCAACGCGCGCACAAAAATGGTTAAGAGCAAAGGGTGCTGTGGGGGATTTAAGGGGGACAAGTAGGTGGAGAGAGTCAAGAGTTGGGTGGCAGGAGATCATTGTTTGCCTTGGATGTAGTTGTAGTTGTTTGTCCTGCCACCGCCGTTGTTCCCACTGCCGCTGCTCCTGCTACTATTGCCGGGCATTGTGTGCATGTTTAGACTTCTCGGAGCAGAAAGTTGTTTTTGAGTTTATTTCTTGTTGTCGTAAGCGTAATTTTTTTCGCAATCCTTACCCTGACCCTCTGACTCCTCTTCTGCTTGATTTAATAGAATTTAAAGCTGGCAAGCAGCGACACATTTGCCAACTGGCCGTAAAAATAGCGGCGGGACGAGTGTCCTTCTTCGCCTGCCTTCGCCTGCTTTATGTGCGACAATAAACATGAAAAGAGCCATAAATGCTTTTTCGCTTCGTTTTTTCTTCAGCCAATTCCCGGGAAAAGGCTTCAAATCAAATAAAACCAGGAGCCAGAAACCGAAAACCGAAAACAGAACCAGCACCCAGAACCACAGCCAGAGGTCGACCGGAGGATACGCTTTTGATAGCGCCGATAATTTCACCCTGTGACCATACAGCAAAAAAGGCCCTCGAGTTCGACGATAGTTTTATTTTATTGTAAATTCATTGGATTGCGTATATCTATATATGTATATGGTTCTCGGCAAAAACTTGTTTGGAGCACCGAATTATTGCCTCTCCTTTCGGGGGAGAGTATCGGGCAGATGTACGTCTATATTGGTAAAGTACTTTTCATTAGTATAAGGCGGCCCACTTTCTAAAGGAATGCTACTCCTGAAGAAATAGGTGTGATAAGTGACTCGCTTTTATTAGGTATTTCTTTCACTCACAGATTTAATTTGAAAATAACTTTAAACTACCAGCCTTGATCAGGCACTTCAGCTTAACACTTACTTTTTGGAGGTAAAAGAGTTAAAAAAAAAAAAGAAAGTAAGGGAGGAACGTTTTTTTATTGGAAAGATTTTGATTACGAGCCCAATTAATGTGTATTTAAGTATTTCATTTATCAAAAACAGAGCTCAATGAGATTTTAAGTTACTTTAAAAAGTGTCTAAAAGTAGGCAAGGTTTTTTGCTTAAGGTGAAAGCTTAAATAGTATTTATTCTAGCATACTTTAAGGCATATTTTCATATAAAATAAATTAAAAACTTACTTAAAAATTAATAAACCTACTTAAATATAAGCTGGAAAATTTATGACTTCTTCAATTATTAATATTGATATTTTCCCTAAGTCAAACAACTTCAAATATGAACTCAAACATATCTCCACAGAGAGAGCTCTTAGTATTTGTTAAGCGATTTGGCTTCACATCAACAAATACAAGCTCTAATCTTTAGTTTGAAGATTTATACAAACCCCTCCAGTTTTATGGCTCCGCCACGCACTGTACTGGAGCTGGGAGGAGGGCAAAGAAAAAAAACGGGAAACATGACAAAAACCCAATAAAGTGTAAGTAACGACAATGCGAAAACGAGACGAGGACCCCAAGGAAGGCGAGGGGGACAGTTTTTGAGGACTAAGAGTCCCGCGTAGACCGCGCGGAAATAGACACCAAAATATTGGCAGCTTGTTTAAGCTTTTTGGCCATTTGGCATTTGGCATTTGGCCCCCATTGTTGTTATTTTTATTGCTCTTCTTGTTTTGGACCAATAGCTGGTCCACAAAAATGTTGCGGTTAACAACACAGTGGTCAACCACAAGTGGAAAGGCCAAAAACATCCAGAGAGGGAGTGAGGAGTAACGAAGGGCCAAGGGCTGGCGAAAAAAGTTTCATTTATTAAAAAGTTTGTCACGCGTGTTTGCTATTGTTCCTTTGCCGCTGGCCAACATTTTTGTAATGAGTGGCAATTTTTCACGTGTTTGCCATGACAATTGCAACTGTTTTACTGTTTTACTGTTTTACTCCTTTGCTGTTTTACTGTTTTATTCGCTTTACTTGTTTTTGCCGCTTTTACTGCTTGCCACAGTCTCTTTCCAATTAGTAAGCAGTTGGCCTGCAACTCATTTGCTGTTTACACTGCCAAAGACAATTTATCTTGCCATAACGCGAAATTGTCGCTGCCAGTTGCTGTGCTGTGCTGGGCGTGGGCCTCATTCAATGGAAACATGCCGCAAGTTCATAAATTCACCGCCCAAACCCAAAAAACCCCGCACATACACACATTTTCCCGCAACGCAGCTGTAAATTTGCTGGCGCGCATGTGATTTATAAAAATGTTGATTGGAATTTTCGAACTGCTGCGGCGGCGGGGCGGCTCGGGTGATATTCAAGTGAATATCGATAGCCAGGCACGATTTTTCATAATTTTTTATGCCTTTTAATGTTGCCACGCATCCGGAAGCAGCAGCAGCAGCAGCAGCGGCAGCGGTGGCAGCGGCAGGAAAGGCAGGAAAAGTCGGAAAAGGCGGCAGCTGAGCACCGTGCAATGCGGCGTATGAGTAATATTTGTTATTTATGCAAATGAAGTTTGCCCAACTGCCAGTGGAATGGGCTTTAAATGGTTTTTGGGTGGCAAAAAAAAAAAAAAGAGAGCAATGAGGAGCAGACAAGAGAGGAGCTGTAAGAGGTGCTGGGCAGCCATGGCTTAAAGACTTCCCTTGTGTCAAACACCGAAACATCAAAAGGCGACCGGCAATAAATTGCCCAAGTGACAAAATGCATTCGCTGGCGACAGTCCTTGTCTAGCAACAACAACAACAGGAACAGGACTAAAACTACAACTACAGAAGCAATAAGAACAACAACCATAACAACTGGCCAGTTTATGGGCCTGGCCAAAGAAAAGGCGAAAAAGTTTTGCAACTTTTTCTTCCCATTTTCATGCTTCTGCTTCTGGTGCACGTTAAAAAATAGAGAAAATGTTTCTTATGGGTCTTTGAAATCATTTATGAGCATAGAAGTAGGCTATAGAAATTCTTGGTGATTTTAAATCTTTTGGAAACGTGTCTAAAAGTATGCTTTTGAAATAATTAGTTGTAAGTATTATTGCATACTTTTAGGCACCTTTTAAAAGGTTATAAAATCTCTTTCTATCTATTTTAATAATAAATAATATAAATCTTCTATAAACAATTAGGATCAAATTTTACATTAATTAAATAAATCTAGATATATTTCTCCAGTTAACTTTCAGACACCAAAATAAATGTTTACAAATATAATTAATAATTTTAGAAACATTTTAAAATAACAGAACAGACTTTTCATGTTAAAAATGTTTTAATATTATTTAGAGGGCTTATTATAAAATTACTTATAAAAGACATATGGCTCTTGACCAATTCTCTGATATTTTCCTTGTGTTCCCTGTGCTCCTTGTTATCCTCGTTGGGCCATTTGCTTGTTGCTTTGTTTTTTGCGCCCTTAGTTATGTGCTGCAGATGCACTAAAAAATGCCAAAGTAAACACGAAACGAAACGAAATGAAGCCAAAGGAACGGAAAGAAAAGGGGTGGACCAGTAGTGGGCACCCCCAACCCGGGGGGATTTTGGACCCACCCCCCTTTGCCCCTTTTCCATGCTTCACAGCTCCATACAACGTACTACGTGCAACATGCGCCACGCAAATGGAACAACTGCAACTCCTTGCTGCATGCGAAATTGGCGGCGTATCTGCAGCGTTAAGTGGGTCGCCTAACAGGACAACACTTGCCGCTTTTCTGCCATCCTTCTGCTGCCCTGTGCCACCCCTGTGTCACCCTTCTTCACACTTAGCTCGTGTTCCTGCCTATTCAGCCGTTAAGGATGCACGCAGCAAGGCCTGCAGAAAGGGAGAGAGAGTGATGCATAAGGGTGAGATAGTGACACTAACACCAACTTCCGACTGATGTTGTGTCCATTACCAAAAAAACCAAAAAGGGAACCTAGCTAGTCCTGCCGCCCTCTGCCACCTCCTGCTGATGACTTGCCGCAACGATTTATCAAGCGAGACGCAGACGAAGGCAGCCAGCAAATTGATTATGCTAATTACAGCCGGGGTCCCGGTCCCCCAAAGGATATATCCGAACTGTCAGCGGGTTTGTTGTAAAGTGAAAAGAAGGGACAATATATGGGCAAAGGAGATCAGGAGGTCACTGGGTTCTTTATTGCATCTTTAATAATTTTGGCAGTTGCTTGCAAAATATTAAAGCCTAAGCTACATATTTTCTGAGTTAAGAAACTGTGAAAGCACAATTGAAATTATCTAACTTATCAAAAACAGAAAATTGTACTAGGAATTTTTAAAAATATTTGAACAAGGTTCTTAGTTTAGAAATCATTTTAGAAAAAATTCTAGAACTATGTAAATTACTTAAGGAATTTTTTTAATTACTTTAACAAGGTTTTAATCCTAACAAATCATTAAAAAAAAATAACTGGCACTTACCTAAACCCCAAGTAATTTTTCCAGAGTATTTAAGACTTAACCAAGCCGCCAAATTCGACCTACTCCGGCACCTATTACAGGCCAGTTAATGATTGTCATTATGTAATGACAGGCTTTGAGGCAAGCCAAGGCAAGGCTTTTCCGGTTCCCCTTCTATCCGGCGAAAATGGAAAACTAAACGAAAATTGTTTGGGAACATTAAATTTGCATAGAGCCCCAGAAACTGGTGAATCCTTGACGTGGCTCCGTTGTGGCAGTTGTATGACCGTTGGATGTCACAGGACTCACTCGCTCGCTCGCCTGGCTCGCTGACAGTTCGCCGCCAGTCAGTTAGTCATTCATTCATTCGGGCCGCCCTCGTCAATTGTTTACTTGCCAGAGATGATGACAGCAGTTTTGTTTAATTTCAGTTTTAGTTTGCCCAGCTCTTCGTCCTTTCCCTTCAAATAAAACAATTTATGGGCTATGGGCTGGTGCAGGAGCGGGCCTGGGCAAATTAAAAATTTGTGCACAAATATAAAAATCGGCAAAAGTTTTTTCTGGCTGCATGGCACCAAAAAATGTTGTCAACTTTTATTATAACTTTTTATTTGTTGCTTTGTATAGCGACAACAACAACAAAGTTGACACTTAATTGATGGTGGCAAGCCGTGATTGGTGCCATCGGGCGCAAGAGGAGGGTTTTAGGAGCAGAAGGAGGAGCAGGAGCAGGAGGACTATCAAACGAAATTGGCGCGAAAATCGTTTTAGCAATTGCAGTTTCAGTTGGCTTTTCCCGCCATTAAAGCAAGCCAGGGCCAGGGCACAAAAAGCAACGAAAACAAATGGATCAATTATTTAAATGCTAAAAATACCATTCGGAGAGAGAGAGAGAGATAACATTAAACAATGCTTTGGCATTGCGAGATGGCAAACCAATTGATATTTGTAGTGTTGAATATTTAATTGAATTTATGAAATTATGGCAAAATAAATTCCGCCAGCTATGAATATAAATCACACCGACACACACGCGTGGCCAAAAGCTAGAATCTAATAGATTAACATATTTCAAGCAATTTAAAAGTTTGTTAAATATTCAAAGAGACAGAATAATAGACGACAATGATTATAAATAACCCAGAAATGTGTTGGCAAGTCTTAAAGTTGAATTATTGCGGATAAATCTGACACTATTATAAATATAATAAATATTTATTAATAAAGAGTTGACATATATTTTTTAGTAATATTTAATTCCATTTACTGTGAATATTAGTCCCTCATATTACACATATGACCTGTGTGTTCGCCTCTTGGTTATTGGTTTAAAGAATAATAAAGAATTAAATATATATTTACTATAACTTAATTTAAATTGTAAAGACCTCATTTTGTATTGCACGCCTTAATGTGACCAGTTGTTATGATGTTATCGATAAGAGTCCTAACGCATAGAATTAGGCTAGATTTAAAAAAAAAGGAGATACGGGCACTTTGGTTTGGCGAATAAGAACGATCAGCACGTGAAAAATCGAGAAAAACGAAATCAATCAAAATAATAGCCATCCGCCGTTATTATTTTGAAATAAAAGACTTTCAACCAATTTTAAATTCTGAATACAAATCCCTCACATTACGCATACGCCCTGTGCTCGCCTCCTTGGTTATTGGCTTAAAGAATATCGATCAGAATAAGTAAGGAGGCTCGACTCGTAAATCAAGCCGGACAATCCGCACACCTGGCCGCTCGGCTCGGCTCCTTGGCCTTTTAAATTATGTTATCATTGAGCAGAATGCAATTAAGGCGCCATTGGGGCTCCGTGTGTCAATCAGCGGCGAATAAAGCCCGGGACCCAGAGACGGCAGTCGCCAGTCGGGAGTCAAGAGTCGGGAATCGGTAGTCGGAAGGCTCAATGTTTAAGCAGATAATAAAGCAGGCAGGGACCTGGCAGTGGGGAAAATTGGTAGGAGAAATGCTTGGTTGGTTGGGTGTGACCCCCACAAGTCGAAGCACGACCACGAACGCCACGAGCAGGGTTATCATTCCTGCGGTAACCAACGACACACACTCGCACACTCGCACACTCGCACATACATTAAGCCCAAGAAGGGGAACAGGAATTGGAGGTGCACTGAGAGGAAAATATTATAGCAAATTATCAAAACTTTAATTTAGTTATTACAAGAAATAAGCTGTGAGTAAGTGGTTTCTAGATTTATTTCCCTTCATAGAGAAGCTTAAAAATTACTAAAAGAACAACTTTAAAAAATCCAGAACTGAACTGCATATTTTTCCTTTATGTTTCCCCATTCGATTCCTTTTAAATATATTTCAAAATTTAAAATCTCCCTACTTTTCTCCACGTGCAGGCTAGCCTAGCGTGGAGAGCACAAAATTGACTTTTGCCATTCTCCGATGCATTTATACCGTCACTGGCGCTACGGCCTGGGCCTGCTCCTCCTGCTCCTACTCCCCTTCCAGGCTCTGATTCGGATTCGGATGAGGATTCAACTGCCGCTGCAATTGCCACGAACACGACACATGGCGACAACTTGCAAGACAGCGGGCCCGGGCAAAGGGGGTGGTAAATGGGTGGAAAAGGGGCGGCACAGCACAGCAGGCGGGCCTGGATGAAACGGGGGGATCCAGCTGAGAGCCAGATAGTTGCCCGCCTCACGCACTCGAGTGTAACGTGATAATTTGTCTGACGTTACGTTGATGCCGCCTCGTTCTCCGGGTCGAGATTGCCGGGTCCATGGTATGTTTTGGTTTTCCAACTACGGTCCTTGGATCCTTCAGCCTCATCCTTGGATCCCCCCCTCATTTGCTGTCGCTGGCTGCCATTCAGCAATCTGTCACCTGAGTAACAATTATAGCTGCTGGCATTTTAAGTGTGCGATTGTAAGGGAAAATCGCAGCCAGACTTTGGGTCGCTGTCGTTACTATATATGTGGCAGTATCTGGGAGTGTATAAACACTCAGAGAAAAAGATAAAATATTTTATAATCAGGAGAAAGGGATAAGCCTTAGAAGAATTAAATTATTTCCTTAATTTGCAAGAAGATTTGCATTCAAGAAATATTATTTTTTATATTTTCTTTATTTAAGTAGAAAGTCGGCTCTTTTTTCTCTGCATATCCTTGAAGAATCCACGTAATGGGTGTGTCGCCTATATGTGTGTGTGTTCGTTAACTGCAGCACACTTGAGTTGCCAGTTACTGGAATGGGCTTGGAAAGAGAGAAGCAGGCCGGAGCCGTCGAAATCAATCAGCTTTCGCAATTGCAAATTGCTGTGCAAATTTCTTGAATCCAAAATTGACTTTATTAAAACTTGCACAAAGGCGCGCTCGGGCTCTCCAGCTGAGCTGGCTGTCTGCATTAATATTCATACGCCCTGAGAGAGACCACAGAGCAGAGAGGCTCAGAGGCTCGGTTTCGGTGTCTGAAACTAATCCGAGTGAGTTAACCGACAATTTGCCAGCCATCGAATAAACAAGGCAGCCATAAAATCCACAGCCTAGGCTCCAGTTAACAATCGATGGGCTGTCGATTAAATCACACAGCCCGAGACAATCGACAGACATAGAAAACCGCAAACGAGCGGCATAAATCAATTGCTTTTAATGCCCGGGCTTCCTTAGAGTTCAGAACGCGTTTTCGATCATAAATTATTGGCTAGCTTGGGGGCCAAGGCTCTCCTCTGGCCCAGGATATGCTTGGATATCCAATGACGACAAATTCCCGCTGCCCAAAAACCTAATTAAGCCAGGAGCCAGGAGCTAGGACTCTCGGCCGGAACTGGTCATTGTTGTTGTGGCGATGCTGCTGCTGCTGCCGGGCGTTTGGTGTAGCCTTCGCTCAAGTGTTGCTTTCGTGGTTAATGCTTAAGTAATTACAATGCCTGGCCAATTAACTATGCACAGGCGGTGGCCGAGGCGGAGAGAAGGAGCAGCAGAGAGTGCTGCTAATGAAGCCTCCTCGCATTAGCTCCGGAAACTGGGGAGGTGCCACAACAACAACAACGACGAGGAGGAGTTTGTGCCACAGCTTGCAGCTAATTATCACACTTGAGCGACGGAGTCACATCGTGTCCAGTTTATGTGCCTCCACCTATGGCTTGGGAGAGATCCACAGGTAAAGGGGGCTTGCCTTCATCCATCCATTCATTCATTCATTCATTACTATGTCTTGGCACTTCGACAAATTCCTGGCAAAGCGGATTTTTATGGAAATTGATGTTATGAACTCTTCGATAAGCGGCATCGATCTCTCCGCTCTCCCTCTCCTCTTGATTGATTGACGCTCGGCGTGAGCTTCATGCTGAAGTGTGTCCCGGCATTTTATCCTGTAACCTATTCCCAAGGCTATTCCCCTGACCCAAAACCCCTTGAGCGGAAGACAAGACAAAGTCCCCAGCGAAAGCCAAAGACTTTGCCGCAGACTTTGCGACGCTGCGAGTGCTGCCGATGATTATTTTTCATGCACATCGCACATCATACACTAGCGAAGGGCTGTAGGTCCTTCAGGAGGCTTAAAAGGATTTAAAAATTATTTTAAAAGAATTAAATACGTGAAATTTTAGAGAGTTTAAAGGTTTTTTAGATGGGTTTTGGGGATAGAAAAGGGAAAATCCTTTCTTAAAACACATCTAAACCTTAAAGCTAAGAGTTTGCTATTTATTTAGATTTTTGAGACATACTTTGTGGGCCCTTCTTTAATTTTTAAATAAATATAAAGACTGTTAAGTAATCTATAGAATTTAGAGCTAAGGAAAATAGTTCTCTTCCCCTATTTCCTTATGGCTCCTAGTTGCCTTCAAGGGTATGAAGCTATCGGTTTCTAGGGCCTTCTCCTTGGTCCTTGGTTATTCTTTATGTTCCTTTGGAAGTGTTGTTGCCGGTTGGTTGTTGTTTGTGTCGCCCTTACCAACCCCGCGCTGGCCAACACATAAGCCACTTAAGTTTTTGTGGAACACGCGCCTCGGCCGCAATTTAGCGCCAAGTTTTTCGGGGCGTCATCGATGCCGCGGCGTCTGCCAAACGCATTTGCCAGCCCATCGCTACAGGGGCGGGGTTTGAGTGGGAGTGGGGGTCCGGGGGGGGCTAGCGCGCTCTTCTGCATGCTTTAAGGAACTTCTGGCAAGGCAGTCGTGGCACATAAATTGCCGGGGCTGCAAAGCGGCTTAAACGAATTGCCGCAGCCCGCAAGAAGTTGGCTTGGCTAGCAGTTGCAACTGCATCTTCCTACGCGCTGTCCATTTGCACCACACTCCTTTTGGCCACGACCTTTTCAAGGCACTGAGAAAAACTAGTTACGAGTGAGGTTATATTTTATATTAACGATTTTGGTTTGTTCTTCAATTAAAAATATTTTTAGAGATTGTGGAAAGTCTTGAAAGATTGAAATTCCCTTTCCTTAAAAACAAGTTGTGATGGAATAGCCATTCTTTAATTTATTAGCAAAGCTTGTCGAAATTTATGATATTTATTTATTTATTTTTTATTATTATTATATTTTTTATAAATTGTTTAAGATCTTAAAACACATATTCTCAGTATAGATCCGTGATCAGTCAAAAAGCGTTTTATTCTCATCTTAGAATCTTAGATTTTTTCAATTACTTTCTCTCTTTTTAATGAGAGTTTTCCAAATAGTCTTAAAAAAATAATTTAAGGCGAAACAACTTCTAAAATGACAAAAAAATAAAGGTCTGCTAAGAAGGGCTTCTTATTTTCTCCCAGTGCCCTTTTCTTGCCTCTTTTGCTTGGCAACTTTTCGGTTGGTCTTAAGTTCTGCGCAATTTATAAATAGTTTGTTTAGTTTTAAAGTTTCGCCTGCATTTCGGTGGCCCGCGTCCGCTGCGGCGCCCATTCTGCTTAGGCATTATCTGCTGTTGGATGCCGCAAAGTATCCTTTTAAAGTTTGGATCCTTTGCCCGATACGAGTGCGCCGGAGCCCCTCTCGTCCCCCCGCCATTCTGGCCGAGATGAACAAAGGAATTTATTGGCAAATTAGATTTGGCGCAGAAATGTGCGCAATGAGCGGAGTAATTTATGTTTCGCCGCGAAGTAAGTTCTTGTAACTTGCCACAGTTTAAGTTCCGCACTCCATCAGGCATACTTTTCATTCTTCAAGGCGTAAATAAAGTGGATAGTTGGAACTGCTTAAAATAATGTTTCTGGGGTTGTAAGTGCGATGTTTTTGGGGTATTTTAAATAATATATTTGAAGAATGAGAAAAGGCAAAATGTTAAGGGAATAGTTATAAGGCTTCGTCAACTAAAATATTCTATAAAATATAATTAATATAATATAACCTTCTTATTCTATGCCCAGTTTTATTGCCAATTTCTGTAACATCTTAAATATGCTTCCTTCTCGATGTGTCCCAAGTGTCTTGGATACTTGGCCAGCGCCTCTGAGTATGCAATTGGAAAATATGCATCGAGGCATCTTCCGAGGCATTCCAGCTGTTGTGGCCCTCATCCCATCTCCCTGCTGATGGTTCAATGCAGTGGAGAGCGTTTGACAAATCTGACAACGCGACTAAGCGACGCCTCGGAAAGGCCTGCCACCAAGTACCACCTATCTCTCTCTCTCTCAGCCATCAGCCATCAGCCCCCTTGGGAATGGAAGTGGCATGCTTTTAGCATATTTTACATGCCAATCTCTCTGGGCCACTGCCTGCGACTGTTGCAGTTGCAGGGAATGGAGCTGGCGATGGCGCTGAAGAGGAGCTGGCAATGACTGCATTTATGCAAGTCGTAAGTAAAACTTTTCGCACGCAAAACGCAACTCGTAAAGTAAACACAGTCGAAAACTAAGTTTTCGCTGGGCGGCTTTTTCGGTGGCAACCGGGGTTGGGCTTTGAGGTTCGGGGGTTGAGGCTTTTGGGGTCTTTCTGGGTCTTGCGCTCAATTTGCGCATTTTTTGCGCGCAATTACTCAGTGAAGGCTTAAAGTGCAGCCACGCTTTTCGCCCCCTGTCTCAGTCTCTGGCTGGCTATCTGTTTGCGTGCCCTTTAAGGGGATATTAAACACTAAGAAGGCCTTAAATAAAATATTTTAATTTATTTGTGATAGAAAACTACACACAAAATATTATAAGAAATTATTTTAAAGGATTTAGCTTAAGGGAACAGTATTAAATAATAGAAAAAGTGAAAATATGTCTTATAAATCTTTGATTTCTTACTTTTTTCCTTGAAACCTTTTATTTTCTCTTTGTTCAACTTTTTGATATTTTTAAAAGTTAACAATTTACTAAGAAAACATGGTTTTTAGTGCAAATATTTTCTAAAAATTAAATAATTGCTTAAAAATATAAAAATAACCTAAAGTTCCAGAAATTCCTCTGCTTTTCCCCACCTTAAAACACATATAACTCCTCATCCAGGGTAACCTTAGTTCCAGAACCCTTCTACATTTTTATTTTCTAGCTTTCTTGTGCCTTCTAAACCCTCCTGCTCCCCCCTTACTATTTTTCTGGCCTCCCCTTTGGCTGGCAGCGAAGACGACAGGCAAGTGAGCCCCGGCTTTGGCACTGACTTGGCTTCCCTTCCTACGCGTAAGCCGTCTAAAAGGTGCAAAAAGTAACTGCCTTAAGCTGCTTTAGGCTTGCCCTTGTCTGCCTTCTCCCCTTGCCTTGCCTGGCCATCTCCACCTGCATCATTTTTTACGGCTGCTGGCTAAGAAGAATTATATTGTTGACAGTTGTCACATGCGGCGTATGCGTAATTTTTGGCGCAGCAAAAACTTTAGCAAAGACTTTTGAAAGGCGAGGCTGAGTTGGCGCTTTTCATTAACTGTTTTTTAATTGCCTGCCAACCAGCCAGCCAGCCAGCCAGTGGAGCCTGGCCACATAAATCTTGCGGCAGAGGAGAGCTCGGACAGGGACACGCATGCCACTTGTCTTCCACTTATTCGCTTATCCTTTGGTTAGTGCTGCCGCCTGCATCCTGCCTTTCGGCCAGTCAACAGCTTGTCAAATCGACTTTTAATCTGCTGCATATGGCCAAGACCCAACTGACCGACACTAATGCCCACAGTCACCCACGGTGGCATCCTCCACAGCTCCTCCTTGGCCACTCCACAACGGTGACAAATGCCGCACGTTCATTAGACAGTGGGGAGACAGAGTGGGTGAGGCGAAGGAATGCACAGAGAAAAAATACAGATGACCAGGGTAAGTCTAAGATCTTTATAGATTAAAAAAGAATATGAAGTTAGAGTAGTTTAAATTCCCTTGTAATTTTTTTGTACTTAATCAAATAAATATATTTTTAAAGGTTATCAGATTTTATTTAATGTAAAAATTAAAGAAATAAATGTAAAGTATTTATTATAAAGGATCAGTTTAGTTATAATATATTAAACAATGATATAAACTGATTTGAATTAGCGGACAACTGCGACGAATTATTTTTACTTCTTCGATCGACGACTTAGAGTGACCGCCTAACTTCTAAGCTGCCATTTCCTCTCTCGCTCCGCTTTCCGTTCCGTTTTATGGCTATGTGAAACCTGGTCACACTGTAAGTGTGTACATAAATAATACGACCTTCTCTTAGACTCTATATATTATTTTGAATTTCCTTGATATTTTATATGCTTTCTTTCTGAATTTACATATTGTCATATCCTTTTTTTCTCCCTCTGTAGATGACAAGCTGCTGAGCTACGCATTTCTGGCGTTCCTCTTTCAGCATACCCGAGGCGAGGGACATAAGTTCCGAGATGAAGTGTTTGGTCGCCAGGAGCCGTGATTCATTCCCGGCCGGCGCAGGTGGAGAGACTGTATCCAGGCCGTGTCCAAGTCCCTGTCCCTGTCCGAGTCCGAGTCCAATTCATGCAGCACTCAATGGCTTTCCGGTCAATCAACCCGTGTGCATGTATGATCAAAGCCGCTTCCTGATAGATATCCTTTTACGGAGATTCGATGACAAACTGGCTGGCTGGCACATGTGGAGCCAAATTACAGGCGACACAGGAGGAAGAAAAGTAGCCCGAAATTTATGCGCTTGTTTGTTCGGCCAACTATTCATTTAGCGTCTTATTTATTGCGCATTTCATTGCGGCCAACGGCATGTCAAGTAGTAGTTGCCTTCGTCCTTCGTCTCGGCTAATGGATTGCGGCACACAAATCTTTAAAATTACCCGTGAAACTTTGAAATTGGAAGGAAATAGCCTCGGCAAAAGCCCAAAAAGGATGCAGACTGGCAGCGGTCCGAGCCGCGTCCCAGCTAATTTGTAGTTAGAATTTTGATCAAAGGCCAAGAGTGCAGGCAGGACTAGGACCGGGTCCAGGACCTCTGATTGCCAGTCAACTAATTTGGGCTTAAGAGGAGAAAGGGGTTAAAATTAAGGAGAATTCTTGCCCTGAGAAGATACCCTTTGTCTAAGTTTTGTAGAGAGAAATATTACAGGGAATGCTTGAAGGAGTTTAAATATAAATTAAAATAATATAAAAATAAGCTTAATAAAGAAATTAAATTCCTTTAAAATCCTTTCATTACGAACAGGATATACCTTCTTACTAGGTATCTACGAATTATCCATTGTCATTCCAGCTTGTCGCTGGCAATTTGAAATTTCGTGTGTGTCTGCCTTGCAAATTGTTTGTCCTTAAAGCCCCCAAAACGCTAATTGAAGGTCCGGAAAAGACCTCGATTTGGCTGCTGTCACAGCCGTTTATATATATATATTATTTTGTATATGCGGATGCGGGGAGATTGCATAAACCATCGGAGCCGATCCAGACAGATCGGCTCAGACTCGATGCCTGACAGGCTACACAACTTTTGCAAGCCCCAAATCGCAAAATCCCAGGCATGTGTATGCGCCTATAAAAAAACCAACTGCGAATAAGTAACGTAAAAGTCCTGCAACACACACACCACACACACACACACCGCGCGCAGGACGTAACGTAAAACGTAAAATATTCCTGAATGCAATTCCCATGCAAACCAAAGAGCAAGAGTGTGTGTGTGTGCGAGGAAAAAGTCAAACTACAGCATTGCGGATGTTTCAGGACATTCAACTGCACTTTGACCCATATTCCATTCCATTCTGTTGCAAATACGAGGAGTAGCTGGCTGCAACACCGCCACCAGAACCCAAGGGGTGGCTGGCCAGAGGCGAGCTGTGGGGCGTGGCAGCGGCAACGGCAACGGCAGCGGCAGCCTCTGCAACCGCAGCTGGGGAACTGGCAAGCCGGTTGCTGGTAGCTGGTTGCTGGTGAGCCGGTGAGCTGGTAGCCGGCTTGTGCTGGCAGGCTCAGGCGGCGACTGCAGCACGTGCAGGCCATGGCAGGCGATTTCGGTTTGAGTTATGTCCGCCGAAGCCAGGCAAAAAGCTCTAGATCCTACACGGGAAAAAAAAAAGGATAGAAAAAGTCCTAGAAAATATATTTCAAATAACATTTAAGTATATTCAATAGGAATACCTCAATTCGAAGAGGGTTCTCTCCTTTACTGTATCTTCTAAAGCCTTTGGATAAGAAACTTGGATCGGAAAAATCTAAAAACTAATCTACAGATAGAAATCTACTATAATCTACTATACAAATTCTGTAGATTTTCTAAAAAATTGCAAACATATGAATTAATAAATTTAAATTATAATGGAAATAAATTTCCAGATTCCATCCATCAAAGAATGAACGAAACATTATCCCAAATATTATTACCTCCCTTTATTAAAATACATTTATATCCTATTAATTTATTTATTGATTTACTAGCAGTTCCTACACACATAGAATTATGGGGTTCGGAAATTGAGAATACGCTAATTCGTACTATTCTTATTTTGAGTACGGATTATTTAAAAATTCCTACGTTTTTTTCTTATTTTGAGACCAAAAAAATTCAAAATAAATACAAAAGTACTCACACCAAAATTAAGTACAAATATTCTTGAATTGAAATGGTTTTATCCATAAATTGAGTATGTCTGCACTCAAGTTTGAAGGAGAGGGGTGATGCATATATGCATTGTAAAATCTAATATTTAAATATCTATTTAATCCCAAAACCCTCCGTAAACCTTTTCCCTCAGTGTATGAAAACTAGATCGGGGTGAGTATAAAAAAGAGGAAACAGGAGACGAGGTGGCTGGCTCCTGCTGAAAGGTATCTTCTCCTAATCCCAGCAATAAGTAAGCGGCATGTGATTTGGCCCACAGAGTTGGCAGAACATGGCCAAGGCTATGGGAATACTTGCACGACACTTTAACTCGGTAACCCACAAGGATAACCCGCACTGTGACCTCTCCTCTCTCACACACACTAACACTCAGAGCTCTGCGAAATATGATTTTATTGGGTAACTATTTGGATTTATGGTGCGGAGGGCAGATTTTAAACCATTTTCTAATTAAAATATTTCCAAATGAAATATGGAAAACGAAGGCAGCAATTAAAAATGCCCAAACTAGTTCTTAGAAAAAAAAAACGGAGAAGATCTGTTTTGGCCACTTTTCCGAAACAAACACAATCATATTTCATCAAACAAAAGGCCGAAACGACAAAATGGACAGCCATAAAATAAGAGAGACTCTGACTCGACCGGAAGGGATAAGGTAGCAGCCGCCATTGAGCTCCCTGAGCCAGTTGCAAAGGACCATTAGAGCCACGTTAGTGTGAGAGGGAGTGGAGGAGAGAGGCCGCTTCCCAGGACGCAGGACACATTACAATTTGGCAGCCGTCGCACACATCCGCAATGCCAGGCAATAAACCAAAAAATACGTCAACAAAGCGGCCCAGCTGGGAGCTGGATTCGTATCCCCGCACACACGTGACAGGTAAGCGAGGTAATTTTAATTATGGCCAGTCGTCGATGTCTTGTCTCCTCCTCCTCGTGGTTCATCAAAATGCCGCCGGCGTCCATCCCCCGCCGACACGGTTTTAGATACGGATTCGGATTCAGACTCGTCGTTATGGATGCACGCCAATTCCACAGACATACATCCGTGGTGTGTTTGCCTCTTAGCCAAATTACATAAATTAGCCGCAAACGTTCGCTTTTTTTGCCCCGGCCAGCATTGGGCAATTTTTTCCCTCCGATTTTCCGCTCGCCAAATCAAAGCTTGGAAATTTAATGGACTCCTGTGTGCTGTGTGAGATTTCAAAAGGACGCACTCGAAAACAAACAAAGTGGCGAGTGGGGGTTAAAGGAACGTGATGTTCTCTGCTTTCTTTTTTTTTCTCTCTGTTTGGAGGATGGAGGAGTGCCCACCTCTGACTGGCTACAACATTACTATTACTGATTTCATTAGGATCCATGACTCTTGCTCGCGCTGGGTTCCTGTCTCTTTTTTCCAGCGGTGCACCACTGCGTATACGTAATGTTGCAGTCGCAATCGTCGTCGTCGTTTGGCCCCATCGTTGGTTGTCTGCGGCTGTTGTACATTTTTGCTGCAGTTTGGGAATTGGTCGTCCCACTCCAGGCTACTCCTTAACCCCCGACTGCCGACTGCCCCAACTGGCCCGAACGAGCGGCTGGCTGAATGTTTTGTGCATTTTTGCGCATACCTTTGGCATTTTGGCAAAGTCAAAGGTCGTCCCTCGTCCCTTCCGGCCGTTTTCTTGTTGCGTTTCTTTTGCGGTAATAAAATGGAGCCAGGTCGGTCCTGGCAAAATATGGGCCCAGCTCTGTTCGGCGTCTCTCCGCTCCTCCTCTCCTCGCATCGCATCGAAAGAGGTAATTTAATTTATGATGCAGTAAAATTGAAAATCCTCCCGGGCATAGTTGGTTGCGGAGAGATGGGCGACGGCATCTTCTGCCGCTTGGTGACATGCTGCCTCTGCCGACCGAGGAGGAGACGGAGAGGGCAGGAGTCCAGGGCCCGCAGGTAACCAAAACAGCGCAGGTGACAGTCACAGATGCTACGGACTTGTTGGCCTCGTCTCTCGGAGATTTAGCAGGAGAACGCATCTGGCCCCGAAATTGGGGTCTCCACACAGAGAAACTCTTGCTGGTCAATAAAAATAAATTATGGTTTATTAAAATGCTTGAGATATTTGAAGATATTAAATAAAAGTAATACTTTTCTTACTGGGCTCTTAGCTGACCCTTAGTTCACACTATTTTTGACTAAAATGTGTTCATTCCATTCCTTTTTAAATACAACTTAAATCCTTATGTCATTTAAAAATATTTTGAATGTTAAAATTTAATTTCAGCGTTGATTACAAGCATAATTCACTCTACTATCTGTTGTCATTTTCTTTGAGAGATTAATAATTTATTTAAAAACTAAAGATGATTTAAATATATTTAGATACATTACATTTAATTTATTTATTAATTTTAACAGAACTTACATGACTTTCTACATTTTTGCCCTGGACTAAGTGAGCCCATCATTTCCCTATCAGTATTTTTTCTATGAAAGAAATTGAACCTCAGGGAACGGATCTTGTTGGTAGTAGCGGATTGAGTCTAGCCAACAATTAAATACAGATTTAATGCTAATAAAACTTCGAAGCTTAAATAAGAAGTAAAACTATTGCGAATGGGTTGCCACCGGTAGCTAATCTGCTACGACAAGGATCCTTTCCAGGTGGAATCGCTGGACAAGTCTCGGCATAAGCTAAAGTTCAAACAGTCAATGATGGCTAAGAGCATGACCGCAGATTGTCACCAGAGGAAATATATTTTCTTAAATATCATCTTCATTTTAAGAGGAGCACATATGGGTAATTTATTAATTAAACGAAGAGAAACCAAGAAAAACTACAGCTCTACCCACTTAATCAACGAATATTCCCAATTGTCGGGCTATTAAAAAAACGCGAAAAACTGATAAGAGACTGGCCACCACATCGCAAAGTATCAATGGCTGCTTCTCCTTCCATCTTCGACCCTGCTGTGGGATCAGTTTCAGTTGCAGCTCCCGTTGCAGGACTTTTTTCGCTGCATCTTCCGCCATGTGGCAGTGCATCCATCTGCGGCTCAGCCGCTCGCCGCGTGGCTTTGCATATTAAATATGCAGCGAAGGCACGCGCGGAGCTCAGCTCGACCGCGACCAGGCCATAAAGTACCTGGGAAAGGCCTGCCGCGACACACGCACTTGCAACAGCAACACCAGCGAAATAAGGACTATTGTCAAGGACACCGACCCTTTAGTACCTTGTAAAGACCTCAAAAAATACATTCTTAAACAGGCCCATGTATAGAAGGGACTTCCCCCTAAACCTTACTAGTTTATGGTATTTTGGGCGACTAAACTTATCAATAACTTTCGTTCTGTCCTACAGGATATACCCTTCCTGCCAAGAGATCCTGGGTATTTGAAATTGCGCCTATCGCGGACTTCGTAAAAGAATTACGAGCTGGCCACCGAGGCAGGGACGTGGACTGCAGATGAAACTGGAGCCGGGATGCTGGGCTACTCGAGGCTGAATGCTCGATGCTGGGGATACGGGGAACTGGGAAGCTGTGCGGGGCCTGTAGATATGACGGGCATCCAATCATTTTAACGCAAATAAACCACAACAGATGGCGGTGCGTGTGCCGTGTAAGTTGATGCACGAGTGGCGCCGGGGGCGTGGCCGGAAGTGACAGATGAGGAGCACAGGTTGCGCCATGCCACATGCCAGCTTATCGCTGGCATCCTGCCCCTTGTCCAGTGCCCCCTGCCTCCCTGCTTGTCGTAAGATGGTCTGGTTTATGCTGCGGTCACTTGTGGCAGGACACCCTCCCCCCTTAGCCTTTTATGCCGCGGCGCCTCTGTTTGCGCTGCTGCTGCGGTCGCCTTGCAATTCGGAATTTTTGTCGCATTTACCAAAGTGCAGCGCGACAGCGGAACAGCAACCGGCGAAGGCGAGCGGCTGCTGCAGATAAATCTCATGAAATAATTACACGTGTTACTGTAAATGCTGTTAAATTGCCACCGCTCAGAGGCCCACACCCCTGCAGGCACTTGAAAAAAAATGTGGGGTAACTTGTTAATAAAAGAAATAGTTCTTAGAAAGCAAAACAAGAGGATAGCTTTGGGGGAAAGCGCTTTTTCCACCTCTGAGACTGTGCAACATCGATGTGTTGCCTAGTTATTTTTTCCCTGAAAGAAGGTTTTCTTAATCCTATTTTGCTTAAAAAATATTTTTTTCTTATTATTAAATTAGCTAAAAATGTAATGTAAATTTTAGACTTAAACTCACCTTAATTAAAGGCAATTTTTGCAAGTGCATGTGCTTTTACCCTTCGCAGACTGCCAAGGCGTAGCCAGGGCCCCATGTAAATGCATTCATGAATGAGTGGACTCTCTGCTCTCCTGGACTCCGGGCACAGACGTACAGGATCTGCGAGTGTTTCAATTTGCACACACAGACGGAGGGGGGCAACCGCAGGACTTATGCCCAATTGGGAAAATTATTTTGTGCCACTGCGGCATGAAAAAAGGACGAGGAAAATGCTGGTTAAGGGGTTAAGGGTGGTGCACCGTAAAAAGCCAAATAAACATGGAGCGCGGCGGGTTAATAACGCGCCAGTCCGTCCCGTTCAAGTGTATAAATTGAATTTCAACGGCATGGCGCGGAATATCAACTCATTAGCGGTCACTGGCGGTCCGAGCTGCCAGCCAGAAAGGTCCTGCGAGCGTTGCCTACATTTCGGGACAAGTGCTAATTGCAAATTAGAGACTGCAGCGTATTTATGCATACTTATTTCGACGTTGACACACGCCTCGACCGCAAAATGTTTGCAGTTAACGCGAAGCGATTGGGCCAAAGCCCATTTCGCAAACGGTTTCCCAATAATCCCATGTGGGCATTGCCAAGCGGACAAGGACAATAATGTGGGCTTCAGATATATTTTTTATCACTTTTTATTATCGTTATGGCTCTGGGCATAATTTAAACTGCATTTTGAGAGCTAGGGAAAAATATATAAAAATTATAAATTGGTTCTAAATTAATAATTACAAATATTCAGTATTTTCTTGGGTTTGTTTTAGGCTTTTTAAATTCATTTCATTAGTTAATTAGTACAACATATTTATTATTCTTCTTTAACTTTTTACTTTAATTCCCAAAAGTATTAATTTTGAATAATTTAGGAAATAAACTGCCTTTACATTTTTGTATATAATTTAAATATATTTTTTATTGACTCTTAACTGGGCCCCTGGCTATCCCCTCGAAATCAGCTCTTCCTGCTTCCTTTTTGGTTTCCGAGTTTTGGCGCAACGCCGCCGCATTGAAGTAATCACATAAATCACGCAACGCTGCGAGGCTGTAAAAGCGTCGCCAGCTCCCATTATGACTCGCAGATAAAACTCGGATAAAGCCCCGGCAGATGCATAGAAATAAAAATAAAGAGCCACTGGCAGCGACTGCTTTATTAAGCATAATGCGGCCATAAAGCCATTCGAGCCAATCGAGCCGGAGTCCGGGGTCCCAGAGTCCGGAGTCCGTAGTCCCTTTTGCAAATCCTGCTGGCTGAGTGGTTTAGGGATGAGCAATCGCACTCGCAGCTAAAGGATTACGCCAAGGTATGGACAGCTCCTAATGATTGATGGGCCATTGCGGCCAATTCTTGGCGCTGCGCTGGCTTTGTTTCGCCTCTATTGCATCCTGCATCCTGGTCCCAGCCGCCTGTGGCGCCTCTCAATAAACCCGTGGAAGCCAGAGAAGCCGTAGCAGCCGTAGAAACCGTAAATCATGCTCCGTCCGTTGCGTGCCAAGTCATAAATACCTCCGGTCCCCGATCCGCCGGAATATGCGCTGCAACTCTGCTACTAAAGCGGCCTGCAGCTTTTTAATTAAGGCGGAGAGCGGGGAAAGCACGAAAAAAGCACACAAAAAATAGGTAAAATAAAAACTGAGCGAATGTAACAAGTATCCATTACCTAAGGCAGCGATTAGTTGCCCTAAAAAGTCAGGAACTATGATTTTTTCAAAGCAAAATGCATAAAAACACTTTGGAGCAAAATGAAGCGTTTGGGGAGGGATTTTAATTGGAGAATTATGTAGTTGCAGTAATGAAAATCTAACAGAGTTTTTTGTGTATAATTTATAACCTTTTTTCCTTTTGTTCTGATATTAAAACTTGTAATATTAATTATGCAATATTTCTACAAAATACTTTTACTTTAACCTAGAACTTTTAGAACTATTCCTGTGTGATGTGATCCCTGTAGCTTAGCTACCCTTTTTGAATGAGGATATCTCTCCGCCGCAGAGGCTGGAGGAGATTGGCCGACAAAGGCAGAGGAAGCAGAACCAAAAACAGGAGCCACAGCGGCGGAAAGACAAATGGCCAAGGCGCGAAATGTTTGACAAGAGCGCTGTTCTGCAGGCCGCTGTCATCCATCAAAGGATCCTGGGGCAGGGCGGGGAAATTGAAATGGCTGCCACTGCAATTATCGCCTCAGCATCGCCCGATGCGGCAGATACTCACTCGCGCTCCTCTAAAGGCCATTTCCCGCTAGATTAGGCCCACTGACAATACATAACCGAATTAGCGCCACGGGGTCGCATTTTTATATGACAATTTTTAGGGGGTTTCCCCCTTTCTGGGCCTGCCAGTCATGCATCATTCCCCCGGGGCTGCAGCCTGTAATTTCGGCCGGGCGCCCCGAAGAACTCGGCTCGGAACTCCACTCCGGCGGACTGCATCTTTTCGTCATGCAGCTAGATTTATGAACCTCCGGACGCGCTGTGCCTGCGGCCGTTACTCCGTTACTCCGTTCCTCTGGCCATATTGTAAATCATTTCCAAATTATTTAGTCGCACTCGGTTCATATATATATTCATATTTTTGGCGCCTTTGCTCGACGCCGTCGAATGTGGCACGTGATTGCGTTATAAATTACAAGCCATTGGATTCATATAGTGGCCGTGCCCGGTGCCCGGTGCCCGTCTCCTTCCACCGATTCCATGCTGATAGTTAATGGGGCTCCTGGTATCCGAGCGGAATTTCGAATCGAATTACATTCGGAATCCGCTTGATTTGATTTGACCCACAATACACAAAACTATAATACTTCCAATACGAAATATCCTCGGGAATGGCAATCGT
Source organism: Drosophila triauraria (assembly GCA_014170255.2). NCBI lineage: Eukaryota > Metazoa > Arthropoda > Insecta > Diptera > Drosophilidae > Drosophila > Drosophila triauraria. Next base: position 11,434,998 of record CM024335.1, read on the forward strand.
GGCGGCTGACAGATGTCGCTTTCGCATGCCTGCCAGCGCCCCCTAGGTGGCGATCCTAAGCGATACAGTCAGGCCTCGCTAAGAGAGGAACTTAAGCTTACTACTGGGAAAGTTTCAAAGGGATTGTATAAGTATTAAGGAAACAAAAGTGTTTTTTAATTTGTATCTAAAATTCTTAGGACTTTGATTCATGTGGTGAACGAATTTGTGTGGAATTCTATGTGTGACAGGGATGACCTTAGGGATGCATTCCAAATTCAGCCTGTGGGAAGCGAGAGATTCAGGCATACCTAAATTCCGTATAAAAAACCCATGAATTCATGAGAATCAGAGCACTGAGACATTCAGTACTTGAATTAACCCGATTGCCCCTAAACCAAATCGAAAGAGACCTTCCGTAGGTAGTAGGCACATGCCTGCTTCCAATTCCACATGAAAGTTGTACATATTTCAGGAGGTAACCCTATGGGAAATATTTTTATTACTTTGGGTATTGATAATAAGTACATTAAATATTATAAATAAATTAAAAGGAACCAAAAACAGCTCTAAAATACTTTAGTTAGAAACTATATAATATTTTATTATTAATATTTTATTATTATAAATTGTTAATGTCTATATTTACCAATATATTTCCATATACTTCAAATATTAACCCTAAGTAGCTATATCAAAATTAAAAGTGATCCATTTTCCGCCATTAAATCTAGCTTCCCTTAAAAACCACTTGCCAAGAAAAAGAAAAATCCCATGTAACGAAGTTGGACTGCAAATGCCAGTTGTGTGTTGCATGTAATTTAATATTCATTATATGCACTATAAACGCTGTGCCACTATGATTGCATGATCTGTCAATCTGCCCAATTGCCAGGACTATCTTCCTACCTGGCCTCCCCAACACGTCCTGGAACGAACACCTGGAGGCTTTACTCCTTCGGTGCCTTTGGTGCCTTTGGCTTTTCGGGGCGATAAAAACGAAGCGAAAAGTGCCGCTATCTATTAATATCGCTTTTGGCTTTTTCGCTGGCGGGTAGTAGCTGGTAACTGGGAAAAGCTGGGAATGAAAAACGCTGAAAAGTCCTAACGAACGACACCTGGCCGCGGAAAAGGACCAGAAGCAGCAGGACCAGGAGCCAGTACCCAGAACCCAGTACCCAGAACCCAGAACCCGTTCAGGTGCCTCCTCGGTGGCGTGTCTCTCTCGCCTTTCTTTTTGCTGTTTGCATTTGGACTATCGTCCCCTTCCTTTTCGGCGATACACTGCTGCTGATGTTGCACGAATGTTGTAAATCAAAAGTAGGCGAGTCACACGAAGGCTCTTCCTCCGCAGGACCTGCTCCCCTTGGCAGCGGTGCTGCTGCTGGCGCTGCTGCTGCTGCTGCGCCTATTTGACTGGCAGGCCGAGCGGATAACGCTGGCAATTATCGCGCTTGTGCCGCACGAACAGCGGAAGCGGCAGAGGCGCCACATCATGTTACCCGGTCCGATTCTCCATCCCTCGCCCCGGAGAAGCCGCCGCCGCCTCCTCCTCTGCCCGCATCCTTGCCTTTCGCCGCCCTATTCTTTTTTTTTCCCTCCGTGCAATCCAATTGGTAGCGCACAAAACAAAGCAACACAATGAAAAAAAGAGAGTAGAAAACAGTAAAATAACAACAAACAGTCCTGGCTACAAGTCCCCGAAAAAAAAAATACGAGAATAAATATGGCAAAAAGATTCGGAGTTGTGCCCCCATGAAACCACCCCCTTCCGGTCAGTCAGTCAGTCATTGAAGTCATTTATTGCCACCAAAAGTTTTGCCCTGTTTGCGATACTCTGGCAGAGGTTATTATCACTCCAGCCAGGAGATGGCAACGTTATAATTTAGAGGATATATTCGGAGGAGTTCCAAGATATATTGGAAAGAATTAAAAAATGTTTTTATGGCTGTAAAAGGTCTGCAATGGATACTGAAACACTTGTATATCTAAGCCTGATCGATCCTTTTTTGTAATTTGTTAAAATATTAATAAATTCTACTAAGCTTTGAACCTTAAAATAACATATCCGCTCTAAACTATAATATAAAAAAAAATCCTAAACCCTGATGTCCTGTTAAGCCAATAATCCTTATTTTTCTAGATTTATTGGACCTTAATAGTCAAAAAGAGTATACCCTACTTCGATCAGCTCTGCTAACCCCTTTTTTTTCTTGGTCTTTTTGCTCGCCACCAACTGTACTTGTTCCTGGAGCTGGAGCGGATCTGGACAACTCCTTGTGCCGGGAAGAGGTCCGTTCCGTTCCACGCCGTCCCGTCCCGTTCCGTTCCGTGTGTGCAGGATGTGTTTACAATTTGTGGACACGCCGACCGTCATTTGATTGCTCCCCTCTCTCGCCTGTCGATTTCTTTGGTTAATTCGCCAGGTGGCTTCAGACTGCGCATTGTAAGGGTAAAAGGGGAGACACATCCCAGGATAAGCGGCACTCGGCTGTTTGCTCAGGAGCCGCACGGAAGATGACGTGCCCGGGATGGCCCATAAATGAGACCGACTAGAGCAAACAGGCCGTGATACACAGGCAACACAGGATACACAGGATACACACAATCAAATAAGGCAAGGCGAAACCGGAAAGGGGCAGAACGGCTCTATATCTACCTTAATCTGGCCAAACATACCGCTCATCGTCCATATCAGTGGAAATTTTCAACGATTTGTGCATCATTCGGTGGCTTCCTGCTGGGCTCTGCTTCAAAGGGGGTTTCTAAATCAAAAATGTGACTTTTGGGTGCCGCCTTATTAAACGAATAGAAATGTTTATATTTTCCCTTCAACTTTTTGAAAAAATAGTTTAAATAACTAATTATTTATTATATTTACTGTTTTGGCTGTGCATTTTTATTATGCAATCTAATACACTTAAAATAATTAAAGTAATAAAAGGACTGCTTGATTGACTTGCAGAATACATATTTATTTTCTCAATTTCATTTATTTTATTTAATAATTGAAATAAAAACTGAGGAATTGATTAAAAACGTCGATTCCGGGTGACAGTTACAATACTTCGAATAAAATTACTTGAAAATAACCTGTCAAAATAAAAAATATACTTTCCCATTTAGTGCGCATTTAAGAAACATAATTTTCTCGTTTGTTTTCCTACAGAAAACGGCATGCAGCCCCGCGATCTTGTGCGTATGATATTAGTTTTCGCACTTTATTTTGGCTCTTACTATATTTGGTTTTACCGCCAAAAGGCGAACGGCGTTCTGGATGCCGCAACGGCCTAGAGCTGTGAAGGCTGACAAGAGCTTGCTGCTGTGACACTCGCCCAGCTGTTGTTTATTTTGCACGCGACTTCGAGGAAAATGGAAAACTGTGTGAGTTGCTCGGAAAACCCAAGAAAATATAAGTGCAGCAAGTGCTCGGCGCCCTAGTAAGTTGATCTTGGTTCTGGTGATGCACCAATTAATGTATTTCCGTCATTCCAGCTGTTCTGTGGCCTGCTACAAGGTCCACAGGGACTCACCTGAATGCGTCACAGGAGATTTGGGCAAGGAACGGCCGGCAAATGCTGTCCAGGAAGAGCCCACCTTGTATGAACCCTTCACCACCGATGACACTGTTCCTTCAGAGAAGTTGCAGCAACTTAGGTGATTGTGCTTTACCCTCGAAATTACCTCTTTCTCATGCTTTTCTCACAGAAACTTGCCAGAACCTCCGCAATTTGCTCCACAATCCACACCTACGCGCACTGCTCCGTCAGATCGATGTGGCTATCAATGCCCAGATTGCCATGACGGCAGCCATGCAGGAGCCCCTATTCGTGGAGTTCGCCAATGCCTGTCTTCAGATCGTGGAACCCATGACGGATGCAGAACGCTCCGAAATGAAGTTGTGTTCGTGAAACTCTCCCCGTGTTTAAGATTTTCAATAAATTTAGCCATATGTTTATTTTGTAATCAAACCTAGTCGGAATTCTCTACGGGACTTATTCATTATTATCACTGATTTATTGGTCGTTTAGCGTCAGTGCCGGTCCTCTTTAATCACAGCAGTCGTAATGCCTCCACAGGGCTACGATTTAAGTGCTGACGATTGCTTCGTTTGAGCCCGAAGTCTTTAAAAATGGAACTGGGCAGCTTCTGTATAAGGTGTTGATGCCTTCTAGTCAGGCCTTCCTCAATCACACACTCATTTCGAGTAAGTAAATTCAAATAAGGGATAACGCTGCGACTATATTCCGTCTTATACTAGAATCTAGGTATACAAAGACTGCTTTTTAGTGTAGGTATTTAATTAAATGTTTAATAAATTTTGTATAAGTCTCTTTATCTAATGTGATGGTCTCCTGTATACATATTTAATAAATCTTGTCAATCATAAGTGTACATCCTTCATTGAACCTTCCAATTATGAGTCTCTCCTCCATGTGCACCTCCTCTTCAATATCCATGTTTAGGGGAATCTAAAAAAAATAACACTAATATTCGGAAAACTGTATCATTTCCAGGCTTACGTCGTAAGTGTATTTGAACACGGCACTCAAATATATATGGTATTGTGTAACGTCCACTGGCAATCTTAGGAGCATCAAATGTGTATTGAAGAAAACAAATTTGTTGAAAAACTAATTAAAAATAAATGGTTACTGGATCAGAGCCATATAAGATGCGTAAGCCCCCCGTGTGCAGCTTGAATAGGCTATGTTCGCCCTGCACCTTCCATTCCATTGGCACTTTCTGCGGAAAAATAATTTTAGAATCTGTACATTAAAATGTATTATTTTCTGTTTTACCTTATCCATATAGGCAAGGTACTTGTTATTTTGTAAATGCAAATGAAGCGCTGTACGACGATCCTTGGCAATCTGCTGTGCTAGAAATGTAAAATCCTTGAATCCAAATATGCAACCGTCAAGTCCTAGGATCTCGACAGTCTTCAAACTTGTCAGCAAATGCGCAAAGTCCTCGCTTTGCGGGATCACGCAATTTTTTAAGTAAATCTGTTTTATGTGTTCAGAGTCAACCCGATTCATCGGGCATTCCATTGAGTGGAATAATCGCATTGGCCACCTTTAGAGTCTCAATCGGAACCGTGAGGTTTTGTGAAACAAAAAAATACGTCCGCCCCACTCGTGTTCAACTCAACACACTTTAAGCTCTGGCGGTTGCTTGAATTGAGGACTCTTCTGACAACATTCCAGTTAATCAGGCCGCTAAAAATTAGTTCTCTTAATTTGGACAGGTGCTCCAGGTGCTCCATGAACCATCCGTCCATTTCCGCAGTGTCGCAATGCAGAAGCTCCAGGTCTTTTACTCCTTCCAGGGGCAATTTCATTGGCTTGCATTCCTCGTCACCAAATCTACCCAATTTGAGACCCTTTAGCTTGCACTTCTCCAGGATGGGAATTAGGTAGCCCATTTTGAAATTGCTACAGTAGGTCACCGTAAGGATCTCCAACTTCGGAAAATCTGCCAGGTATTCGCCAGTAAATTTTCCTTGGGGACTAAATGGTTTTTATATTTGGAAAAGCCTTTATGATTCGCGGCATATCCGAATCGTATAGGTAAAACGAGGCTGTTGAGAAGCGGAAATCATGGACTTCCGGGAAAACAAACCCTGTGAGGATATCAAAATTCGCTCGCTTTTCCATCTTCATCCAGAGTACCTGAAAGGTTTTCTGGTTGCTTCCCAGGTAGAATCGGAGGTCTTTGTCACTGAGATGCATTTCAAAAAGAGAGAGCGTCACGTTTCTGCACTGCGACCGCCAGACTTGGGGCATCAGTGTCAAGAAGCGGATATGGGCGTGTGTCATCTTCAGCTGGGTGGTTAGGTCCAATTTTTCCAGAATATGGAGCAGGACATCGTCCGGCAGGCCCACCAAATCTGATTGGGCATCCTGGAATGGGATGCAAACAGAATTCTCCATAATTCAAGCTTTTTTGGTTAATGATACTTTCTCAGTTAGCTCTAGTTTAGAAACTAAACTTCAGTTCTTATAAAAGTACACAAATACTAGAACAAGAATTCATAGACTCCTTCGGTTTGTCCCTATATTTGCTGTGTACCTGAAACAAATTGCAAAGAAAGCTTGGGAGAGAATTTGAAAATCCCGCCAACCCTTAAAAGGCGCTTTGAAAACGGGGAGGGAAAGTTTGGTATATCAGCTGCGGTCACACTGGCAGTCAGCAAAACAAACTGCAATTTGCAAAATAAAATAAAATACTTTCCTGTCCAGAGTTTTATAGTATGTGCTTGCTCCCATCGTAGTTAAGTGATACTATTAATCCCTATTCTATTTAGTATTTGAAGCTGCCATGCAGAAGTACGACAAGATGGAAAAGATTGGTGAGGGCACCTACGGCACAGTTTTCAAGGGCCGAAACAGGGACACCATGGAGATTGTGGCGCTGAAGCGGGTGCGCCTGGACGAGGACGATGAGGGCGTGCCCAGCTCCGCCCTCCGTGAGATCTGCCTGCTGAAGGTAAGCCGCCAGAGTAGCTAAATCCCACTGTGTTACTATTTAATTATCCCAATCCGCAGGAGCTGAAGCACAAGAACATCGTGCGCCTGATAGACGTCCTGCACTCGGACAAGAAGCTCACCCTAGTCTTCGAGCACTGCGACCAGGACCTTAAAAAATACTTCGACAGTCTGAACGGGGAGATCGACATGGCCGTCTGCCGGAGCTTTATGCTGCAGCTGCTCCGTGGATTGGCCTTCTGCCACAGGTAAAGATACAGATACGGCTTCCACTAGCACAGATGTTTCATAACTAAGTTTCATTCCCCCCTTTAGCCACAATGTCCTCCACCGCGACCTCAAGCCGCAGAACCTGCTGATCAACAAAAATGGCGAACTGAAGCTAGCTGACTTTGGCCTGGCCCGAGCTTTCGGTATCCCCGTCAAGTGCTATTCCGCAGAAGTGGTGACTCTGTGGTACCGCCCCCCAGACGTCCTCTTTGGTGCCAAGCTATACACCACCAGCATCGATATGTGGTCAGCCGGATGCATTTTGGCGGAGCTGGCGGATGCTGGAAGACCTCTATTTCCTGGCTCCGATGTCCTTGACCAACTGATGAAGATATTCCGAGTGCTAGGCACGCCCAACGAGGACTCCTGGCCTGGTGTGTCGCATCTCTCCGACTACGTAGCGCTTCCATGTGAGATTACTTGTCTAGATGATAATCTTATCTAATCGAATATATTCCCCTGTCAGCGTTCCCGGCCATCACTTCGTGGAGCCAGTTGGTGCCTAGGCTGAACTCCAAGGGGCGGGACTTGCTTCAAAAGCTGCTCGTCTGTCGGCCAAATCAACGAATCAGCGCCGAGGCTGCCATGCAGCATCCTTATTTCACGGAAAGCACATCTTCGGGTCACTGAGATGGAATTTGGATGGGACTGTGCCTATCCCCGAGCGACTGTTTCCATGTACTTTGATTAGAATTAAGCCGAGTCTCCTAGCCTGTCTAGCTAAGTATGTCCCCGTGTCTATGATTTATGTCCATACAGTAGATATCGATTATGGATTAAGTGAAAATACCTAAATACCTTATTGTTATACTCTTTTTCATTTGTTTTTAGTTATCAATCTAATTTTAAAAGTTATTCAAGTCTAGGTGCCATATTGATAGAAGAGAAGAGATCAGAATCAATCAACCTTATCCGTGAAAGTATCTTAGAATATGAGTTCTTGAGATCCTGGAAGTTATGTGGCATTCTTCAATGCCAAAATTCTTAAATGAACAAAATATCGTTAAGCAGCTAATTCAAGCGTAAAACTGTTTTGAGCATTTTTTTTAAATCTTTTGTTGACATTTTTTTCAATTTAGTTTTTTTTTTTAATTCTACAAGAGTATCCCTTACAATGTCTACTGAAAGTGTGTGTGTTTGTGCTAAAAGTTTTAAAGCCTTGTTTTCGATTCCCAAATCGGTTTACGATTTTTTGTTTTAAAATGTCTTTCAATGTGAGATTTTACTAAGCTGTGACTTATCTCGCCAGAACCTTAGCTTAGTTATGTAACTTAAGGCCCAAACTCGGATTTTACCTAGATTTCGTGTACGTAATAAAATTAAAATACACTTACCGGATTCTTTAGACAGATCATGATGATATATTGTGGGGTCGGTTTGAACCATCGCCACCAAACTAGGGTTAAAGTCGTTCTGCGCACACGCTCTTTACATAAAGGATAATAACACAAGTATGTATCGATATTCTAGGCATATCGATATTCCCGGGGTTGAACTCAGCTATTTTCTGGCCAGAATTGGCTATTTTGCTTGACCGAAAACTGGAAGCCACTCAATCTAGCACGAAACTTTTATTTTAACTTTGACTGAATTGTGTACCTTTCATACCTAAATAGTTTTTTTTTAGTAATCACGGTAAATTTTATAATAACAAAAATAACGGCTATTGTTTTTTTTTTAATTTAGCTATTTTCGGCTATTTTGGTTTGCCTGTCTAGCTATAAATGACGACCGATTGTTGGCAACACCGATTAAGATTTTTTTATTGTGCTTAGAATCTTGTGCGTATAAAGTTCTATATATATAGTATATATATATATATAGATATTTGTCCGAAAAACGAGTGCAACTAGACGACCTGTGGATCGTTCGTATATAGTTACTACGCGACCGCGCCTACTAAACAAACAGGGAAATCACAACAGAAACCGTTATCAGGAATCGCCTTCTATTACAAGAGAGCTTTGCCTTTAACCGAAAATGACCTGGGGATTTGTGACCTGCGGCCCCAATGAGGCCTTGGTTGTCTCCGGTAAGGCATCTGCTTCTTTCTTGGCCAAAACACAGCCCAATTGGGTTTAATTAAAGATCTAAATGAATATAAATAAGTGCCATTAAGCACCCCACCCCGAATGACGTACTGCTTATCGATTTTTGTGTACAGCAAAGGGGTTGGGAAGGGGAGGAAGAAGAAGCCGCAACAGCACTTCGAGGCCGTGCGCGCGCACCGAACGGCGTTGCGATGCTGTAATCGAAATGCTTTATTGTTTTGTAAACAAACTGTTTTTCGCCTATTTTCTCTTCAGGATGTTGCTACATGAAGCCGCTTTTGGTGCCCGGAGGTCGGGCCTTCGTGTGGCCTTCGATCCAGCAGGTGCAGCGGTGAGTATTACCTACTTCTAAGGAAGGAATGGCGGTTGATTTACGCCTATTCTCTTGCAGGATTTCGCTCAACACCATGACCCTACAGGTGGAGAGTCCTTGTGTGTACACCAGCCAGGGTGTTCCAATTTCCGTCACCGGCATCGCCCAGGTCAAGGTCCAGGGTCAGAACGAGGACATGCTGCTGACCGCCTGCGAGCAGTTTCTGGGCAAGACCGAGGCAGAGATCAACCACATTGCCCTGGTTACGCTCGAGGGACACCAGCGGGCAATTATGGGTTCGATGACCGTCGAGGAGATCTACAAGGACCGCAAGAAGTTCAGCAAGCAGGTGTTCGAGGTGGCCTCGAGCGATTTGGCCAATATGGGAATCACGGTCGTTTCCTACACCATCAAGGATCTGCGCGATGAGGAGGTGCGTAGTCCATTCTATTATTACTACCATTCCCTGCACAACTAACCCCAAACATCAGCAGTGATGGGAAGTAATTGTATTTACACTTGATAATTTAGGTGTAATTAGAGAGAGATATATTTTATTTTCCTTAAGTAGCATGGATTGATATAAAAGTCAATTTTTAAGCAAGAATGTTCTTTATAATTTACATTTATCTTGTCGATTTTCGGATTTCCCATCACTGTTTATTTTTTTTTTTTGGCTCTGAGCCAGTTGTTTCCCGAATAACCTCTTGTATGTATATGAACATGTATATATATTTCTTGCATGTCCACATGGATCCACTGCAGGGCGACTCAAAGGTGCGTATGGCCGCTTAACCGCCTGTGTATGAAATCGCTGGGATCTGTGCCCCATCTACTGTCCCCTTCGGCCACGAAAGGTATACTAACTGCACCCTTTCGATCTCCTTTTCCAGGGCTATCTCAAGTCCTTGGGCATGGCTCGCACGGCGGAGGTGAAGCGAGATGCTCGCATTGGCGAGGCAGAGGCCCGTGCTGAGGCACACATCAAGGAGGCCATCGCCGAGGAGCAGCGCATGGCCGCCAGGTTCCTTAACGACACTGACATCGCCAAGGCCCAGCGTGACTTCGAGCTGAAGAAGGCTGCCTACGACGTGGAGGTGCAGACCAAGAAGGCCGAGGCAGAGATGGCCTACGAGCTGCAGGCCGCCAAGACCAAGCAGCGCATCAAGGAGGAGCAGATGCAGGTCAAGGTGATCGAGCGCACCCAGGAGATCGCCGTGCAGGAGCAGGAGATCCTGCGTCGCGAGCGGGAGCTGGAGGCCACCATCCGTCGTCCGGCCGAGGCCGAGAAGTTCCGTCTGGAGAAGCTGGCGGAGGCCAACAAGCAGCGCGTGGTTATGGAGGCCGAGGCCGAAGCTGAATCCGTAAGAGTTTAGTTACTGGCATATAAACGGAGCTAATTCTTCTCTCTTCTCATCTCCAGATTAAGATCCGTGGCGAGGCCGAAGCTTTTGCCATTGCGGCCAAGGCCAAGGCAGAGGCCGAGCAAATGGCCCAGAAGGCAGAGGCCTGGCGTGAGTACCGCGAGGCAGCCATGGTGGAGATGCTCCTGGACACGCTGCCTAAGGTAAGACAACTTGTATAACTTGGAGAAGTCACAGAAATCTCTTTAATACCGATTTGGTTTGTTAGAACTCTGTTTGTACACAAAAGTCTATTTTAATCCGTAATAATCTGCAATATCTGACAAGATAAGAGTTTGGTGGGGTTCCTTGTTTATATGTATATAACCACATTCTTAAGTTTTTTTTGAGTCTACCACTCAATTAAGTTGTTATCTCGACGTTATCAGTCCTGATACTACTTTTGATTTATTAAAAATATATTTTTAAGGTGTTCAAATATTCTTATCAAATCATATCAATCGTTATTAACCCAATATTTCTTCCATTTTGCTAGGTGGCCGCCGAGGTGGCTGCTCCGCTGTCGCAGGCCAAGAAGATCACGATGGTGTCCAGCGGAAATGGCGAGATCGGTGCCGCCAAGCTGACCGGCGAGATCTTGCAGATCGTCAACAAAGTGCCAGAGCTGGTCAAGAACATAACCGGAGTGGACATTGCTCGGGTACGTTCCAATTCTGAATTTATCTAACTTCGAGGCTCGTCGAGAAGAAAGCGAGGAATAATCCGAAGATAAACAAAAGGAACATACGATCCAGAAACCAAACCAAAACAAATGGCAATCAAAAGACTTAGTAGACAGAAGGACGCGGATTTTGTTGGCTTCCTTTGTTTGATTTGAGCCTTGATTTTCGATATTGATTCCCTGATTTCGATTCACTTTACGTTTCCTTTTTTCTTCATTTCAGTCTGTGCATGCTGGCTAAAGAACAAAAGAACCCAAAACGAATATTCAAATCCAAAACAAACACACAATTATGTACTCTCCAAAACAAAAAAGCTAAAAACGCAACCTTGAACGATCGAATACTTCAAAATCGAACGCATTTAACATTTGTTTGTATATTTAATGTCCTACCTATATATTTATGAATCTTTGTGCTAACCAGACAAATTTTGCAACATGTTTTACAACACACACAAACAGAGAGAGAGGAGCGAAGATATTTTGTATTCAATGTATATGTATTTATATAAGCGTATTGCACAAAGCGTGGAATAAAGATTCTTCCTTGAATCAATGGATGTGTTTTTTAAATTACGGCTTACGATATGTTTACGTAGCACTGCCTATCGTTTACGTGTCGATAACATTTTCAGCTGTTCTCACTAATGCTAGATTTCAACTAGACGGAACGTATGTGTATTTTCTTTAATAAAAAATGCCACGACTGCTTTTAAAATGCCACGACTGATACAATTATATGGGACTTATTTTCTAACAACAAGCACAGACTCGTGCTAGTGGAAACGATAGTGGAAAAAGTGTGGATAGTTTCTCGATAGTTTCCATCGATAGTATCTTACGTTGTCGATCGTTACGTTTTTGTTCACTTACGTTAATGATTGTTACGTTTTTGGTCACTTACGTGGTTTGGTTGGAAGCTTTGGTTAAAATCCAGAATCTAGTTGTTTCTAGTATTAATAGCGTGAGAGCTCTCAGAGAGATTCGCTCTCGGCTCTCTCCTCTCCTTTAGCAGACTGTTGTTCTTAACAGCTTCAATTCGACCCCATTTACATGTTAACCCGAAATTTGACTCTGTTAACTCGCCCATTTAAACCTTTAGAAAATCGAAATTCATATTTTCATATTAGTAATATTTTATAATTAATTTTAAAATAAATGGTAAATATTAACAATTTTGAATCCGCCGCTCTTGAATTTTATATTATTCTTCTTATGTTATGTTATCGGGTGGTATTTTTTTATCGTTTTCGCTTTGCAACATTCCCACGTCATAATAAAATCTAGTATCTAGTAGTTTCTAGTATAAATAGCGAGAAAGCTCTCAGAAGTAGACTGTTGTTCCTAACAGCTTCAATTCGACCCCATTTACATGTTAACCCGAAATTTTACGCCCATTTTGGATAGAATTCTGTGTGGAACGTAGATGATATTAGCGGTATAAGCTAATTCAGGTACCTGAATTGTACGCTCAGAAGGGTTTTTTTCTTTTGGGGAATGTTTGTTTTTTTAATGCGTGCGCTGATAAAACAGCATTAAATTCTGTGTATTTAACATATGATTTGCATTTTAAAGTATGTAAAATTCATGATAACCAAACTTGGAAAATATCTAGATAATATTTACTTTTCAATATAGAGTTTAATTTATATTTTTGAGAGATTATACCAAAACATTTGTTTTATAATTTATCAAAAACAAAAATCCAATTAAACAACTTTTGGTTAAAAAAAGAGTTGTTTAACAAATTGATTACCTGCAAAAAAAAATGTTTTTTTTTTCGTTTGACATAATATTTTAAGGATAAAACTTATAAATAAAATTTAATAATATTGTAAGGATTTTTGCTTATGTTTATTTTGTTATAATCGTCAACATTAACATAATATTATTATATAAAAATAATATTTTTCCATATTTTCCTTTAAAACAATACCTAATAAAAGTTGCACAGCTTTTTGTAGATAAATATTATAAACGACTTTCTTGAAAAAATACGGCATTAGTTAAATTCTTAAATTTGTTTTTGCAAAGAAATAAAAAGAAATTTAATTTCCGGCAATTTAATTCGGGTAATCTGAAAATGTATTGGTCCGATTAACTTGTAAATTAAAGGACAATATTAAATAAAGTTGTTTGGTTCAAATAATACTAAAACAAAAAAAAAAACAAAACAAAAATATATGAAAACGAATTTGGGCCTTCCGTGCGAAAGAGACGTAACGAGTTGGCAGCTTTTTAAACAGAGGTGGTATTTTTAATAATATATTTCTTCTCTTAATTATTTGAATTTAATAGTTTTTTTTTAAATTTATGGGGAAGACTGGATTTTTTAGTGGGAAATATCGACTCTGTGATTTTTTAGGGAAATATCGACTCTTTGAGATTTTTTAGGAACAAAGCTAAATGTTCATCTGGCAACACTCCAGCAGAAGCTGCCTCATCTGCGATTTGATTAAAAGTGCTGGGTCTGATTTCGCCTATTTCTAGCTTAACCGTACTGTCCCCGCAGCGCCGATTTCTGCATTAAGTTAAAAAGTTCAAGCTCAACTAGTTTACCATGGCAGACTCCAAGGGGTAAGTGTATTTGCGGCCCAAATCGGCGCCGAACCTGGCGCTCCAACCCGATTTCGACCCGTACGTTCAATTTCGCGCAGTCATCTCGGCCTGAAAAAATACGCAAGGGCCACATCGCAGCCAAGTCACTGTTCCGCGCTGGTTTTCCTGATGATTTTCCGTGAAACTTCCGCATTTTCAGCGACTTTTCCGCCGCAGCGTTGCAATGCGTTGCGAAACTAGGGCAAACCTGAAAACCCGAAAAAAAACCCCGAAGAAAATCGCCATTTGCAGTCGGCTGATGTGGTTGTTCTTGTTGTTGTTGCCGCCGCCGCTGCTGCTGGTGGTTAATGCCCTTGCAGTTGTTGTTGTTGTTGCTGCTTCTACTGCTGCTTGAACAACTTTGGGTCTTTCTTTGTTGTCCCGAAAAATAGTGCGTCCTTTTTCTATTAGCGGGGTGTCCTTTGTTGAGAGGGAGAAGGGTGCATCGTGGTGCAGCTGTAATTATTATCCAGTGTTTGGTACCGTTTTTATGATGAAAACATATCTGGATAAGTGGGTAATGTGTTAGTTTTAAGCAGAACTGTTAGTTTAGTAGTTAGTAAAAAGTGTAACATATTTTAATTAAGATTTAGGTATTTATTGATAGCCCTTTCAAAATTGCATCACTTCAAGAATAATCTAGAAATATTGTCAGGTCTGTCGAACACACCATTTAATAGCGTTGAAATCAAACATATTTTATGTATTAGAGAGTTATTAGAACAACAATATGTCATTGCTTAAATGTAGAAAGAATTATGTTGCATTTATTAACAAAAAAGTAAAAAAAAAATAAGAAGTAAAACTAGTTTTTCCTGGAAAATTGGCGCCAATTGAATGACAGGAAATCGATTTTTATATATTAGGTATCATCAAGGTTTAGTTTTTTATATAAAGAACCCAATATCTAATATTACACTCCAGAAAAGACACAATCTTTACTAATCGGATAAAATTAGGTTAACTTGTGTGATTATCAGAGTTTTTGTATCTAAAAGCAGTAGACTTTGAACTCTTCATCATCAATGATAATGCTAATTTTATTAATTGTTTAAAAGATACACAAAGAAACTGTGTACAAAATTTATCGAGAAGGCTGGGAAAAATATATTCACGAGCTAGACTTTGCATACATTTTTGTTCCACACTTGCTGAGCCTTGCTTCGAAACGTGTTCTCTAGACATAAAAAAACAAAGAAAGGGGAATCCCCAGAAAACAAACAGCAGAGGCAGCATGTCTGGCGGCAGTCAGGACAACCCGGTGGATCAGGGCAGGGACACGAGGGACTTTATTCGCGGCTATCGCAGCGAGCAGGACGAGAAGATGAAGCCGCAGTCTTCAGTCGAGAAGCGGTTCGGTCTAGGGTCCATATGCCGACGGCCAAGTCTAACCCATTCCCTGTCCTTTTACCCACAGTGATGATCTGGCAACGGCCATCCTGAAGCGCAAGGACCGTCCCAACCGTCTGATTGTGGAGGAGGCCCAGAACGATGACAACTCTGTGGTGTCGCTCTCGCAGGTAAGACTATACCCCCTTCCAAAGGCCACGTCATCGGTTGGATGTGACTTAAACGCCTGACCTTTGCTCTCCTCTCCTCGTTCCAGGCGAAGATGGACGAGCTGCAGCTCTTCCGCGGCGACACTGTCATCCTGAAGGGCAAGCGTCGCAAGGAGACGGTCTGCATCGTGCTCTCGGACGACACCTGCCCCGACGAGAAGATCCGCATGAACCGTGTGGTGCGCAACAACCTGTGCGTTCACCTGTCCGACGTGGTCTCGGTGCAGTCCTGCCCGGACGTCAAGTATGGCAAGCGCGTGCGCATCCTGCCCATTGACGACACCACCGAGGGCGTGACAGGGAATCTATTTGAGATCTATCTGAAGCCCTACTTCCTGGAGGCCTACCGCCCCATTCACATGGGCGACAACTTCATCGTCCGCGCCGCCATGCGGCCCATCGAGTTCAAGGTTGTGCTGACCGATCCGGAGCCGTACTGCATCGTGGCCCCCGAGACGGTGATCTTCTGCGACGGTGATCCGATCAAACGCGAAGAGGAGGAGGAGTCCCTGAATGCTGTGGGCTACGACGACATCGGCGGCTGCCGCAAGCAGCTGGCCCAGATCAAGGAGATGGTGGAGCTGCCGCTGCGCCATCCCTCGCTGTTCAAGGCGATCGGTGTGAAGCCGCCGCGCGGCATCCTTATGTACGGTCCTCCCGGCACGGGTAAGACCCTGATTGCACGCGCCGTGGCCAATGAGACCGGTGCCTTCTTCTTCCTGATCAACGGACCGGAGATTATGTCGAAATTGGCCGGAGAGTCGGAGTCGAATCTGCGTAAGGCCTTCGAGGAGGCCGAGAAGAACTCGCCGGCCATCATCTTCATTGATGAGATCGACGCCATCGCCCCCAAGCGTGACAAGACCCACGGCGAGGTGGAGCGCCGCATCGTCTCGCAGCTGCTGACCCTGATGGACGGCATGAAGAAGAGCTCCCATCTGATCGTGATGGCGGCCACCAACAGGCCCAACTCCATCGATCCGGCGCTGCGTCGCTTCGGACGTTTCGATCGTGAGATTGATATCGGCATTCCCGATGCCACCGGCCGTCTGGAGGTGCTGCGCATCCACACCAAGAACATGAAGCTGCACGAGGACGTGGATCTGGAGCAGATTGCTGCCGAGACCCACGGACATGTAGGCGCTGATCTGGCTTCGCTGTGCTCAGAGGCTGCTCTTCAGCAAATCCGTGAGAAGATGGATCTCATCGATCTGGAGGATGATAAGATTGACGCTGAGGTGCTGGCCTCGCTGGCCGTGACCATGGAGAACTTCCGCTACGCCATGACCAAGTCCAGTCCGTCGGCGCTGCGTGAGACCGTCGTGGAGGTGCCCAACACCACCTGGACGGACATAGGCGGCCTCGAGAGCGTGAAGAAGGAGCTGCAGGAGCTTGTGCAGTACCCGGTGGAGCATCCGGACAAGTTCTTGAAGTTCGGCATGCAGCCCAGTCGCGGCGTCCTGTTCTACGGACCTCCCGGTTGCGGTAAGACGCTGCTGGCCAAGGCCATCGCCAACGAGTGCCAGGCCAACTTCATCTCGGTGAAGGGACCCGAGCTGCTGACCATGTGGTTCGGCGAGTCCGAGGCCAATGTGCGCGACATCTTCGACAAGGCCCGCTCGGCGGCTCCTTGTGTGCTCTTCTTCGACGAGCTGGACTCGATCGCCAAGGCCCGTGGTGGCAACGTGGGCGACGCTGGCGGCGCCGCCGACCGTGTGATCAACCAGATCCTGACCGAGATGGACGGCATGGGGCCAAGAAGAACGTGTTCATCATTGGCGCCACCAATCGTCCGGACATCATCGATCCGGCCATTCTGCGTCCGGGCCGCTTGGATCAGTTGATCTATATTCCACTGCCCGACGACAAGTCTCGTGAGGCCATCCTGAAGGCCAACTTGCGCAAGTCGCCGCTGGCCAAGGAGGTGGATCTCACCTACATTGCCAAGGTGACGCAGGGCTTCTCGGGCGCCGATCTTACCGAGATCTGCCAGCGGGCCTGCAAGCTGGCCATCCGACAGGCCATCGAGGCCGAGATCCGTCGCGAGAAGGAGCGCACCGAGAACCCCAACTCGGCGATGGACGTAAGTCATTTCTGAGTTGCCTTCTGAATCGAATGTCTATTTGATCATTTCCCCACTTCCCACAGATGGACGAGGACGATCCAGTGCCGGAGATCACGAGCGCCCACTTCGAGGAGGCGATGAAGTTTGCTCGCCGCTCGGTGTCGGACAATGACATCAGGAAATACGAGATGTTTGCCCAGACTTTGCAGCAGTCCCGTGGCTTCGGACAGAACTTCAGGTGAGTTATTGGCTTCATACCCTCTCTGCTTTTGCCTGATTTCCTATTTCCTGACCAGATTCCCCGGTCAAACCGGCAACACCTCAGGGTCTGGCAACAACATGCCAGTGAACTCGCCAGGCGACAACGGCGACGATGATCTTTACAGTTAGATTTCTAGTTTTACACTGCAAAACAAAACCAACCAACAAACAAAACAAACAACAACAAAAAAAGAAACTTTTTAAATGAATTTTTTCCTGTAAAACCGATCAAGCAACCAATCACATTCGCATCCTGGAGGCGGCTACCAACCAGAAACCCCATTTGGCTAGGACATTCAGCCGACAGAGGAATTCGATTACATCCAATCTAATAACAATCATAATCACTTTTTGATACCATCCCTCTGGCCTGGTCCCCCGGCCTGGCCACGGATCGTTGAGCAAAGCTGATTCTGAACCATTTTAATTGGCGACCCAATCCGCGCCTCACACACACTTATCATTCGTGCATTGTCGGTAGAATGGCTCCGATATATGAGTTTCTATATACATAATTATAAACGATACACATACACACATACATTTAAAGATAAATACATATATTAAACACCGTAAAATTATAAGTGTATTTGGAGCTACGTTTTTAAGTGAATAAAAATTACAAATTCAACAAAAGTATGCCTTAAGCGAGACGGGGAAAGGAGTAGTAAGGAGCTGATAGTCAAAAGCAGGAGGATTATCAGCAGGAACACTTGTCTCCACCGGTAACTGGACAATCGGAACGCAAGCATTACAAAGCAAGATGCCAGTAAATATCAGAACAGGAGACTCCAGGCACTGTCCTTTCCCAAGGGATGGTAGGAAGACTTAAGGTAGATGCAGTCCCTGGGGTTCCTCAACGATTCTGAAGGATACTGAAGGCAGCACAGCTACTCAGGCAAAGAGGGCGTGGATCAAAAAGGAGTTCAGATTTATTTCCATCGCCACTTAAACCTACTTTATACCTACCATTTCCCAATATCAGGGATTCCTTCACCACATATTAAATAAAATAAATAAAGTCAAAAGCATGAGGGATATCAGCAGGAACACTAGTCTCCACCGGTCATTGGACAAACGGAATGACAATCGCATGCTTTAAAGATGTTCCATGCCAGGAAATAGCAGAACAGTAGGCAGCGCAGCTACTCAGGCAAGGAGGGCGTGAATTAAAGAGGAATTCATCTCAATTGGAGAATCTAGCATCAAGTAATGCCACTTAAACCTACTTTATACCTACCATTGCCCAAGATCACAGATCCTTCACCACAAATAAAATAAACTCTCGTTTGTTTTATCGCATTTATTAAACTTGTATTCATTCGTCATGTTTGCTTTCTCTTGTTATTTCTTTCCACTTTTATTTGCATTAATGCTCTGCGACATAACAAGGACATCTTAATATGAAGTTAGTTGAATTCTTCCATATTTTAATAATCGTCATCGCATCGGTCTTATAAATTAACTTGCTTTGCCATTCTTTTAGCTGCTGATTATGTGAATCAATGTTTTGGCATCGGTAAATGAACGCAAGGGGAAATAAGTAATAATATTTGTGTTAATGGCGAAAGCAGGAAACTGTCGATTTTATTAGCATTTTCTTTTCATTTTATTTTTGCAGCTTCTTCGGCGCTTAAGATAAATAAAGTTTTTGCTTCTTTTTTCAGTGTCTACACCTTCAATTTTTTTGTTTTTTCTTCAAATATTTCCATTTTTTATTAATACATACGCTTCTTTGTTTTTTTTTTCTTTTCGTTTGTATTTTCTTTTATTTTTTGTTACACATACATAATTAAATACGCTTTATGCTTTATAATTACAACACAACAGTTAAAATACGAATAGGTTTTACTATTTTTTTGTTTCATTTAATTTTATGCTTTCCTCAGTGGCTTTAGTTTGAAATATATTTGCGCGTTTTCAGTGATTCTATCCAACGATTTATATTTTTTGAGCTTTGCTTGATGAAAATATTCGGTATGGCGTGTGTAAGTGTGTGTGTCCTTTGTTGTGTGGTGTGTGTATTGGCTCGGGTGTGTGCGTGTTGTTGTTGTTGTAGTTGGTATGTGGAAGAAAATGGCCAGCACTTTCTGCACCTTAATTAATTGCTAGAACTTTACTCGTTTTGATATATATGTTAGTTATTATTTATGCTTCTCTTGAATCCTCCTCATGATTTGCTTTGTTTTCTTTCTTTTTCGAAAATTTTCAAGAATTTGTTTGCTTTAAAGTCTTGAACATAGACTAGACACCAATTAAGATTAAAAACATACTTTTATATACTTTAGTTTTATTATTCCTTGCCTTTTGCTGACAATTTGAACGACTTGTAGCAATTACACATATGATATTTTTCGGTTTCTATATTATATGTAGTTTCTTTTAGCTTTGAACACCTGTCGACTGTTGGTATGCCAGTTGAATTGATTTAATTTTATAATATTATATACCCTACACATGCAAGTTCATTGATTATCCTTCTAAGATTTGTTTAGTTACGCTGTTTTGTTCAAAACAATGGGTAGTAAAGTAGTTGGAGTCGTTTAGGTATAGGTATAGGTTTATAGTTTAAGCTCATTCAGTTTTATAAATAGAGATATAGGTGTATATACGGGTAGTACAGGTAGGTGTATATTGAACAGCAACAAAAACGGGAATATACTAAGTACAGATTATCTAGGCCGTCGATATTGCTTTGATTCGTTCACCCAACAAGACTCGCTGTGGCCCGATAATAAAAGATACATTCGTAATGCTAAAAGCGATCAAGATACAAGATCCCAAGCAAATGTCACCCAGGTGCACACAACTTTCTCTCGATTCGAATCTCAAGCTCGATACTCGCTTCTCGCTCTCGCCACTCGCTTCTAGCTACTCGCTACTCGCTTCTCGCTCCCCTCTGCTAAATTTCGTTTTTTTTTCGCTAGTTTTTCTCAAAGTTTTCTAAGTTGATCCCATGCAACATATTGATTGTGCCTTTAGCATTTACTCCCTGGTACTCTTAGTTTTTCCTATGCTTCTTAACGCCGAGAACCGAATAACAAATGTAACATATACTCGTTTGAGATCGCTTTCGAGTCGGCCTAGGGGTTCCAGGATCTAGGGATCGGCTAATCTGATATCTTTCACTCCTCCTCCGATGGCGCTAATGGCTGGAGCACCTGTTCCAGCTGCTTCGTGTATAGACTAGTACATATACATTGATTTGAATTAAATTTGGGGGCTTCCTCTTCCCCAGGTAAGTATTTCTCGAGTTCCCTTCCTGCTGATGTGTGTGCGTGTGTGTTGAGTGTGTGTGCGTGTGTTCAATTTGCTCTTACTTGATATATTTTGCTTAACTCGTTTGCTTATCGTTTAATTAGCAGCCAATGAAACAAGTGTTTGCGTTATTTTCTAAATTATGAATAAATCAATGGATAACAAAAAAGAGGTTGTATATGAATAAACAAAGCTTAAATTAGTATTTTTAACATTCCGGTTGAGCCAATCGTTTTTTGTTTTTTGTTTTTGTTTTTCTTTTTTTTCTTGCCGCTGATTGCTGCAGTTGAATTCATTTTTGCCCAATTAAATACATTACAAATTACAATTGCTAAATACATACAATACAATTCTTAACTCGCCTCGCTTCGCTTCGCTATTCTGTTTTGGATAGAAATACATGGCAAAGCTACTTCTCATCAACTTGATCAACAGTTATCATAATCATCATCATCATCGTTATTATCGTAGTATTATGGATTAATTTCAATTATCAGATATTCATGATTAAGTTTAGATGATTCTTGTGTCCTTGTGTTTGTTTGGTATTTGTGCCTTGTTGTAGGATGTGTTTGTTTGTTATGTCTGTCTGTTGTATTGCTCAATTTGAAAGAAACATGGTTACAAAATAAAAGAAGATCCCAAGAAGCCTGCAAGTGACCGATTTTCTTCAGGTTTCAGTTGCCGTTTCTAGCTGTTGTTGATGGTGGTTCTATTTGTTGGTTGTTCAGACTTTTTATCGTGTATCGGTGATATTGTTTTTGCTGCCGAATATCTTCACCAACTGTGACTCGTAGTCATCAATGTTGCGCTTCATAATATCCATGCAGGGACCCAGCAAACGCTCAAACGCCTTCACATCCAGGACTAAGTGGGGCGAAAAAGCGTATAATTAGTATATTTTAGGTAAAAAGAAGCAGTTGAAAACACATAGTGCATGCTGGTAATGAGGGGTTTCCGGGAGAGAAAAAAGGGTTTAGTAATTCTTAAATACAGCCAGATTAAATAACAACAATCCAT
Organism: Drosophila triauraria; assembly: GCA_014170255.2. Classification (NCBI taxonomy): domain Eukaryota; kingdom Metazoa; phylum Arthropoda; class Insecta; order Diptera; family Drosophilidae; genus Drosophila; species Drosophila triauraria. Next base: position 11,456,948 of record CM024335.1, read on the forward strand.
ATCCATTGTGCAGTTTCATATTCTTGATTTCACCGCAGGCCCCTCTATATATCATCTTCTAATCATAACCTCCTTCTCTTACCGATCCAATAATAAACCCTTGATGCCTGTGTCAGCTTCAGACATTCAGTTTTTCAGTGTGTTCTTTGTGCTCTGTGTGGTTTTTGGGGAAAAGAGGTGCTGGATTTTCCTCTATATCACATATGATTCATTGCGTGTGTGTGCCAGAATAAAACCCAGTTCTTAATTTACTTGAATAATTTTTTTTTTACTTTTTTATGAATTTTGAAACGATTTTCCTGCTAAATCCGGACCACTTTTTGATACATTTGGGAATTTCGAAAGGGAATTTATTCAAATATTGCGTTTTTAAGCGAAAGTCCTTTACAAATTCGTATTACGGCGGGCCATGTCGGTGTACATTTGCTCATAGATCACCACATTGCGCTTGAGGATATCGGTGAGGTAGCCCAGGATGCGTTCAAAGGCTTCGGTGTCTAGGACTGGACGGAGTTTTGAGTTTTATTAAGTTCTATCTACAAATCTACAAAAGCCCACTTATACGAACTTATTTTTTAGCTGAGAGGGTTATCTTATTACGTTATTTGTTTTATAGTTTTATTATAAGTAAATTATGAAAGTCGGATATATAAGGAGTCATGAGAATTTTATTCCAACTGTATTGGAAGTCCCTAGGCTTCCCTAACTTAAGGTTGAGCATATAAGCCCTAAAAACTATTAAAATCATTGTATATTCCAACATGTTTCTCGTCTTTAACAAGCTAGAAGGCAATTTTACTTCAAAAATTCAGGTTAAAATTGTTATAAAAAATGTTCCATAGGATATAATTTTCTCAAAACTTTGATTGTAAATAATTAAGATTTTAATGGCGAATCGAAAGATATACAGGTCTTGGCTAGAACTTTCTTTTTGGCTATAAGAGGCTCCCAAGAAGACCTTAAATTCGCGCATTTTTGTGTTACGAAAATAACTCAAAAAATATGATAACTTTTCGGACAAATCAAAGTTTAACCAAAAAAAAATAAGCTAACTTAAATTATTAATTAAACAGGCAATGCTCTCAGCTAAAACAGGTCTTAAAATTGGGCTTAAACTACTATAAAATACTAAAGCTACTGCTACGTCTACTAGTTCAGTCGCAAATTGTCAAAGTATTCGCGCAGATCCTGTTCCAGATAGCGATAATCGCTTATGCTGCGCTGGATGCCCCCACTGCACTTTCCCATGAGGCGCTCGAAGCAAACAACGTCCAGGACTACGGATAAGGATGCAGATACGTACACAGAGGACAACAAACAACACACACACAACACATACGTGTACGAGGGAGTGGGCCAAGTACGGAGACAGAAACAAAGAACAAATAAACAAAAGCATTAGGGATTAGGCCAAGCGGGAGTGTGGTTTGGGTGAAGCTGGCTTGCTGGGAGGGATCGGCTGAAATGCTTTCCGTGTAGGGCATTCCGCCAGACTCGCCACTCCGCAGGACACTCACATGCTAGCTTGACGATGCCGCCCGTGGCGTAGACGGAGGCGGCCCTTGGCCGATGTGTCACCAGCGCCAGTTCGCCAAAGTACTGGCCCTTGCCCAGCTGCGAGATCTCCACCTCGGCATCGTCCTGGTCCATGCGCACGGAGACCGTGCCCTCCTCGATAAAGTACATGCCATCGGCGGCGTCACCTGAGGGAATGGAAGAAAAATCGAAGCTTTTAGAAAGTCGCTCCAATGGGAATACAGGCAAAACTCCCTTAAACCAAGGACAACGGATTAATAAGTAATTTCCAGATATTATTTCGGAATTTGAATTAAATTTAAATTATTTAATGCTGGAAACGCTTTAAATTTCTAGAAGTTTTCTAGAATTTAAGAAAATTTAAGAATTTCCTGGAATCTAACTTGGTTCAGCAATTTTTCGCTTCACTGAAGCTCCACTGTATTTATCCGCAAACACTCACCCTGCTTGATGATGCGCTCGCCGTTTTCGTAGCTCTTTGAAACCAAAGCATCCGCCAGATTCATGCGTTCGTAGTTCTGGAAGGCAAAAGGAGTTTAGGTATATATAGTATATATCGATTCGAGGCAGGGAGACAGATTGGGAGAGAACCCACCTGCAAGGCCTTCAGCATGGGCACGCTGTTCAACAGCTCCTCGTACATTTTCCGCTTCCTGAAGGCCGACTTCAACAGGATGCGGCGGAAGGTCTGGCGATCCATGGCCCAAAGTAGACCACTCGTTTCCGCCTGCACGGTGGCCGCTCTACATGGTTAGATAGTTGCGATAGATATTTAAATTAGATTTAAATTTGAACGCTAGAGGACAGTGTCTATATATACACCGATTAGCACGTTGTAATTGTCGGGCAGACAGCGCGGAAAATTTGGCATAATGAATCGATCAAATACGAGAGAGGGAGACGATACATACCTGGGCATGTTGTAGAGCAGCGCTAATTCACCAAACAGTCCGGTATGGGTGTAGGTGTTAATGTGGTTGTTATCGATATAGACTTTGTAGATGCCTCTGCGGGATTGGGGAAAGGGAAAAGAAAAAGAGAGAGAGTGAGAAAAATCCACTTTATTTGAATGCAATTTATAATTGATGGCGTTGCGTGTGCCCATCAATATGTAAATGCCCATTAATTGCCATATCAAATACGAATGCCAATTCAAACACCCATTAATTAAGTTCCTTCCGAACATAGAAATGATTCTGCACGAGTGATGGAGCGGTAATAATTCTTTGCTTTCACTCAACAGAAATCTGAAGTATTTATTAAATTAAGCTGTCAAGGGGGCTCTTTAAATTTCTTTGATTTAAAATATGTTAAAGGTAGGAAAGAGCATCTTGAGTTTTAATTGAAAACTTGCTTGAAAAAGGCAAGCGTTTAGCTAACTTAGCCCTCACTGTCAAAGTGCCGGATAGCTATCTGTCCGAAATAAATAATTACCAGATAAACGTATCATAAAGCAAATCGGTTTTCTGCCCTCCGAAACGTAAAAGAATAAAATAGTACTGTTAACTATCGAATATTGCTGTAAGGGACCGAATTGTGCTGTTAGGCGAAACCACATTGTTGCTTTGGTTATTGCATCCGCTGAAAACAGATGTAAGTCTCTTCTTTTTCTTCACTCGGCTATCGGAAATCAGCTGTTATTATGTCAAGCCGGAAAAAAATTTACAGGGAGTCTGGGACCCTGTCAAGGATAGAAAGAGAGCCCTCTAGATCTTCTGCTAAAGGTGCTTTAAAAAGGCTTATTTCTGCTATTTTATATACTTCTCAATAATAACGTATATATGAAAAAAAAACCAAAAGAAGATCAAATTACAAGATGAAAAGGAAATCCTAAAACCCTAAACCATGAATCCAGTTTTTATTTATTTACTAAACTAAGCATAATTTGCCTTTAAAAACTTCCTATGTAACTGAAGAACATATAGAAAAGAAAAGAGTACTCCGACAAGAAATGCTAATTTATGATGCTCCTTAGAAAATCAAAGAAAAAGTTACCTCAACTTACTCCTAACTTTTGGCCCCCGCAGAAGATGTGCATTATTCATCGAGGTTGATTGAAAATTTGTTTTGTTTTACTTACGATTCAATAACATAAAAGTTATCTCCATCGTCGCCCTGGCGGATGATGTAGTCCGCCGGCTGAACCTTTCGCTCGAACATGGCATCCAGGACCTGGTTCATCTGCGAAAACAAATCGATTACAAAAGGCAATCCAGGGAGTGGGAACCAGGAAGCAGGAAGCAGGAGGCCCCCATGGGGGATAATCCCCCCAAAAAGGGAAACCGCAGGCAGACACTTATTCGGGTTAAACGCTGATGCGTGGTGTGTACTGCCCCAGCTCCTGCTCCTGCTCCGGGACTTGTATGATTTATGTGGACGGGGGCTGCTAACCTGCTCCTTGTCGAGGGATCGGAAGAGGAGTACATTCTTCACAGACTCCACCAGCCGGGCCCGCTGCTCATCTGTCTTGGGGAACACGGCAGTGGCTCCATCGTCGTCGTCATCCGCCTCCGGATCGTAGGCCTCGGCGAAAACTGATTTGCGGCGCGTGCCTGCATCACTGGCGGTTCGGCTGTGGGTGGAATCAATGGAAACCATAAATCAGGCGTGTATCCTAAGCTGGGGCTTACTCCTCGGACAATGCCCAAGCTAAACCAAGTTCATAATCATCGGGTTCGGTTCCCCGAATTCCCCCTGGAATTTGCTGCTCTGGCTCTGCCTCTGGCTCGTCTCTTGCTGGGCCGCAATTGCAAATTCAGATGAAACTGCAGAGGAGCTCACATATCACATACACGGAATAATCCCATGGAATTTGCTTCCAAGTACGGCCAACTCAGTGACAGGCATGTACACAAATTTTTCACTCTACTTTTGAGTTCTAGAGTGCACAGTGAGAAAAGAACTAGTAAGGAATAAAGGCTTGACTTGGTCTAACAATTTTTAAGAAGTAATAGCAAATTCTTACATTTGTAAAGTAAAATTGCTTTTAAATAATATAATTCCTTAAAAATGTTGTCTTTAACGAAACATATAATTTAAAAATTAAATAATTCCAATTTGTTGAGGAAAAAAAGGCTTTTAAAAAGAAATCCACTTATTTTTCTGTGCAGCTCAGGGCAAGTGAGAGCCACACCGAGATTCATCTCTTAGATTGTCGTTTCCGACAATTAGAAGTGCATAAATGCCACAGATTTCCTTGCACAGAATCCGAGCACTTGACATATGTATGCATGTAATTCCGCTTCCTGCTCTTCTATAAATATTTAAATTAATTTCCCCCACATCCGCTCCTCTCATCAATATTTAGATGTCTGTTGATTCGGGTTCAGATGACCACGAAATCAATTGCCGTGATTATACATTCAGTCCGAACGCAACACCTTAAGTGAGCATGTTTTATGTTTTTGTTTCTCGGTTTTGGTCAACGAAATTCAAGTGTTTTGCTGGAGCTTACCGGCCAATAAATTACCAGACACCTGAGTGGACATTTTCAATTGCAGCAGGCTGCTTTGTGCTTTTTGGTGCGTGTGTCTCCGAATTTAGCTGCGATTTCGAATCGGTTGCAACGTCGGCGTTGCAAACCAGTTAGGCATGAACACGTTTAAAAACACAACTAGAAACAAAAAATATGTGTTGATATTTTTACGGGTGTATATGTAACTCAAGGTGAGACACAAAAATAATCCAGCACAAGCACCGAGCTTAGCTTTCCCGTCACACGCTGCGTATGCGTAATAAATATTTATGCACTCGAATGTTTGGCGAAGCCTTCAGCAAGTCAGTCGAGTCGCCGAGAATCGAGAGTGTTTGTATACGCGTTCTTCTATATCTACAGCGAAATAACGAAATAAAAAAAATCAGAGAGACTCGGTTTCCATTTCGCAGAATTTTAGCACTTTTCGTACTCGCAGTCGTGTCAAGTTGCCAGTTAAGAGTGTCAACCTAATGATGCAATTACACACAGACAGCCAGGCACGAACTCGGGATTTTCTCTGGATTTTCCCTACAATTTCCCAACAAAAATGCCAGAGTGCACGTCTATATAGTGTTTTTTCTCCGCTTCGAACACAAGTATTTATCCAGGCCCTGAATATATATATATAGAGAGAGAGGCGTCTGTTTGCATTGTGTGAGCAGGAGCAGAAACAGCGACCGTGACAGGCGCCCACGTCCAGAAATCGCCTCTGTGCTCTGCTCTGGTTTTTATTGCAACGGAGGTAATGGTCAGTGTTTGTTGAGATTTCTGATTTACAGCCGCTTCTGGCATTTGGCATTCCAGGCGGAGAAGATTTCAGATTTCCATCAATCAGCTTTCAGATTTTACGAAAATGAGGGAAATGCAACTAGATTTCTATCAAATTATTTAGACAGAAAAATCTTGTTTTTCTTTTTGTATAATTTAGATGTTTACTGGCTGAGTCTATTAGCTTGAGTTTGCAACAACTGCAAAATATTATCTGTAGAAATTTTAATTACTATTTTGGTCTGGCAGTCTGACAGATCTATGGTTTTAAGGGGAAAAGCGAAATGATTTACTTGAATTATTAATATATTTGGGAATTTATTTAAAGATAAAAAATAGACCTTCTTTCCAAGAAAATGTAAAGCAATGTAATGTTGTTTTTAAAAGTGTTTTGAGTCTTTAAAGATACATTTAACGAAAATTACAAATTTATAACTAAATTTCCTTTTTGATTTTTGGCTTAAAATGTTATTTGACTCAAGGCATTGCTTCAGGAGCAAAAATTCAAGATTTTAAGCAACTTTCAATACCTAATCTCATATAGAAACTCTTACAAATAATTATGTAATTGCTGGCAGGTTCAGTAACCAAAACTTTAAATACAATTTGCTTAATTGCAGCAGCGAAAGTCTTCCAGTTTATTTAAAATAAATATAATTTGAGGTATGCATGCATCTTTAGCCATTGAATCGTCGAGAGTAGTTCCATTTTTTAGATGCATTTTAAACTTGCAAAGATTTTATGTTTGACTACAACTCTCGCTAACCAAAACTTAGAATATCGCTTGGTAACGAAAGTATTTCAATTAAGTAAGTTGCTTGCTCTAGAAACACATCCCAAGCACACGCACACACACTCTTGCAAAAAAGCTGGTGAATTCAATTAGGAATTGTAAATAAAAAGTTGGCTGCATTAATTTCATTAGCAGAGTGAGACAACGGCGACAAGGACGACTGCGAATGCGAATGCGAATGCGACTACGAGTGACGGCGACAAGATCGGGAGATAGTATTAAATGGAAACGACAACTTCTGGCATTGTCGATGTCAGACCGAGTGAGTGACTGAATGGATGGATGGAAGGATGGATGGACAACTGGCTAACAAACTGGCTGACAAGCTGGCTGAAAGACGCGTTTGATATGTGCGTGTTGTCGTCGTGACGGCCTCCGAGCGACTGAAAGTGCCAATGGCTGGTTCCAATGCCACAGAAGGCGCAGCATCGCCATCATAGCTGCTCCTTCTCCTCCTCCTCATCCTTGTCCCCATCCTCCCTCATCCGCTGGAGTCGCTGTGATGACAGGCAAACGTCAAACCAAGGCGGAAATAGTGCCTGTAAGTAGGCAGCACAACACGCCACTCAAGCGGTCCAGTGGTTTGTCGGCTGTCTATTTATACGGAGTCCTATGTGAGTGTGTTTACGAGATGTCTGTCGCTTTGTTGGTTAATGCACTGTACAAAATAGCAGGTAAATTGGTCACATAAGCTATATAATATATATTCTAAAAAGAGCCAGGAATCAAGCTAGAATCTTCGGCTGTTTCAGTAGGTTTATACCGACAGAAACCCTTACTAATTAACCTCCTGATTATTTCTTTCACTGTTCTTTTTTATAAATAGCAGCCACACTTTGCTTTGTCTTGATTAACATGAGCATTCCCTCAGCTTTCCCCATAAGCATTCATATACACATTATTATTAAGCGCAACAGGAGGATGGATGCTGTGTATGGGAAGCGAGAGAGACAGCAACTGGTGGCTGGTGGCTGGAGCGAATGGCATTTCCGTTCAGGTTTGCCACCAAACGGGCCTAGAGTCCTGCCACAAACGCCGCTGGCATGTCAATAATGTTGAAATGTAACCCCACCCCACACAAGCATCCACAAAGGATGGCCCGCCCAACGCCAACCGGGGCGTGTCATGCGCCCTGTGTGCCCGATGAAGCGGACGCTTTGGCAGCTGAGCTACCGAGCTGTTCATCAGCATGCTCCAGTGGACCAGGTCCTGTAAAACATAAACCCAGCTATTCTGCACACAAAAAAGATTAAAAACAAAATGAAAATGGGAAAATATACTATCTTACAGTCCTAATATAATAATTTTATACTTTAAATGATAAAGTCTCTTTTAATTAATAATAAATTCCGAAATTGATATTAATTTTCATTTAATCTTAAAGAAAACCCAATTAATATTCTTTAAACTAAAGCAAGATTACTTATATCAGCTTTATATCAAGATAAATTAAGAAAAAAAAAGACCCTAATGTCATGGCTATATTTTATTTTTGTGTACCACTTCCCCAGAATCCAAACCACTGCTCTTACTGGACTCTGTGGCCAGCCTGAGCGTTAAAAAAAAGGTGGTTTGGTCAGAGCATACCTTTGTCCAACACCGTCGCCGCCTCCGCAAAGGCTACACCTTATTAAGCCGCAAAGGCCTACGCGGCGTATGCGCGATATTAATGTCACACGCTCCTGGCGCCGACAGAGCTTTAAGGTTAAGCCACAAAACACTTTTGGTCTTGAATTAAAGGCCTAACAATGGCTTTTGACTTCAGAATAACATCAAAAGGAATGTTTTGTAATTGAAATGAATTTCTAATTCAAAATCTCTGTAAGGGTTCTTCTGGATACTGCCAGGATGTATTTACTGCTTTATTTTTATTGGATTTTTCCTCCATTGCTAACCCTTAAAGCCCAAAGTTAAACATAAACTTTGCCGCTGGATTTATGTATATGCAGCCTCAAATAGACATCAAAGCATAACGAGAAAGAAAGCTAACTTCGGTAAATCGAAGTTTATATACCCTTGCAGTCAGCAATTGGATCATTGAAAATCGATCCATTTTGGTAATGTAAAAAAAACTGTCAAATTATGTAAATTTTGTAAATTTTACATTTTACATGTAGAATTTTACATTTTACATGTAGAATTTTACATTTTCATATAAATCGACCGATCCCTTCTATGGCAGCTATATGATATAGTTGTCCGATCTTAATGAAACTGAAACCGTAATTCTAGAACTATAAAAAATGACTATATCTCGAAATTTATAGAAATTCGTTGAAAAACAGGAAATTAAAATTTTTGTACATTAATTTGCTAGATCGACTCGGCTGGTGATGCTGATCAAGAATATATATACTTTATGGGGTCTGAGATGCCTCCTTCACTGCGTTGCAAATATCATGGCAAAATTATAATACCCTCTGCAAGGGTATAAAAATACAGACACCGATCGATGGAGCGCGAGGGGGCGTGGAAAACTGTGGAAAACTGGAGGCAGGGCGTTGGTCGGTGGGCGTGACCAGGAGCTATTTGCGTGTCACTTTCGCTCCAGTTGAGTTTGGGGAGCCTGAAGCGATTTCGCTGGCTTCACTGAGCAGCCAGCAGCGGGAATTGGCCCGTCGCAGCGACGGGTTAATAGTTAGACAATGTCCGAGCTCGAATAAAATGTCAGGCCAGACAGCACAACGATATATATAGTATTTAGTCAGATATACAGTCCAACTTCTGCTGCAGCTAAAACTTTTCATTTTACGAGTATCTAACTCGAATGGAATTGAGTGGCAGTCTGAAGGCTGAAACTCCTACTCGGAGAGTTCATGAAATTGTACTTGGAATTCATTTGTGGAAAGTTTTGGCATTGAAATGGAAATTTTTGAACTCTAAAAGTTTGATTTGTTTTAGTTTTTAATATATTGTACACTATTTGTATATTTATTCTAGCTTTACTTAAGAAAAGACAACCTAAACTCCTGTTTACTTATTAAGTTATTCATTTTGTGATTAAATTTGTCTTTGGTGATTATCTGCATCCCTGAGGAAATTTTAATTGAATTTAAATTGCATCTGGCAGCTGGCAGGATGAGATACAAGAGTCGGCGGTAGTGACTGTAAGTGGACGCTGTTGTTCAAGCGGCCAAAGGATTGCCAGCTGCATTCATGTTAGCTCAGCTCTTCGGAGACTGCTGTGTGCACAATTAATAGATTTTTAATGACAGGAGCAGCTTTGCCCCAGCAGTTCGCCTGCCACTTGACATGGCAACCCCAAGCCCCATGCCCCATGCCCCATCCCCATTTCCATACTCATCCTCACACTCATGGCCATCCCGATCCCCTCGAGGGCTGCGTGTTTGATTAACCGGAAGATAAACACGCAAAAGGAAGCTGTGAACAAAAGCCCCGCACAGACGGAGACGGAGGATAGTTCGGGGGCACAGATGGAGCAGAAACAAATTGAACGCGGCCAAAGCTTCATCACCATCATTATTTAATTTGGTATTTTGTATGCTCATCGTAGTGGGAGCCAAGAGCCAAAGATTTATGGCCATATGCGTGGCCTGAGCTAATTATTGGAACACGTGCCTTAAGCCGAGATACAAACAACGGAGGGATGGCAAAATCATCCACTTCACGAGAAGTTTTCAAGTCTGGCGAGGCGAAATAAATCATATTTTCCCTCGGCTTTGCACAAATTGGCTTAACTCTGCTAGGGCTTAATTTTGGAACTCCTCTTTGATGTATTTCTATTTATTTCGTCCTAATTTAATCATAAATATCCTGACAATGGTCACATTACCAAAGAATGTCCTTATTTTGACCTCATTTTTATTTTTCCCTGCTGTAAGGTCACACAGCATAATTTTAATATCTCATAAAAATATCAACTACGTATTTTTTTTAATCTTTTTCATACAAACTCTTTTATTAAGACAAATGCCAACTGAAGGACGAAATTATCCACTAAAATAATGCATGCAATTTTTCATTTCTGTCGGTCAAATAAATCCTGATTTCCCCGACTTACTCATAGCCACAAAAATTGATTCGCATAGCCGGGGGAATTCGCTAGCCAGCCAGTAGCAGATTTTCTATATGTCGACCCGAACTGACATTTGCTGACGTCAGAGAGAATTTCAGCCAATAATACGCAGAGCAGTTCGGTTCAGAGCGAATTGCATGACGGAAATAACGGAAAACTGAAGAAAAAAGTACGGGAAAGAAACTAAAAATATCTGAGGCAAGAATTCTTTTACAACACGCAGCAGCGGCAAATGCAAAACGAAGAAGGAGTTGGAAAAATACCCATAGTTAAGCCCCCGATAAAGTTGACAGGACACGCAATAAAAAATAAAATAGAGGAACTCCTTAAAGTAAATTCAAACTCCGCTTACCATCGGCTTCTTGTGAGTTGACGCTCTGCTGGTCATCGGTGCTCTGATCCGAGAAGCCCACACTGGGACGATCGGCCTGCAGCTTGCTGAAGTATTCCACAGCATAGTCGATCACATCCGGAGGTTGCTCTACCAGGAAGGCAATAGAGAACTGTAGCAGGACCTCCTTTAGCTTCTCGGGCACCTGGATCCTTCGACTCGATTCGCTCGACATATTTGTGCTGTTGGAAAGTAGAAAATAAGGAACAATTGTGTGAGTTTCAAGAGGTTGAGGTGAGTTGAAAAAATTAGTTTAAAAATGGAATTTTGGGGAAATAAATAAAGAATTTTTTGCTATAAATGTCAGCAATTTCATTTAATATTATTAATTAATGTCATTCCCTTGAAGTTTAAGTGATAAATAAGAAAGTTAACGCTCTGTTTCCCCGAAAAATATCAGAAATAATTTTCACTTAGCACAGATTTCAATGGAAATGGAAAATGTCAAAACTCCGTTCGTTCTCTGTCCTGAACGGCAATCCAACACCCGAATGTGTCCGGAGTGCAGCTTAATTCTAGTCCCGGTGTCAGGGGGAGCTTGCGGTGGCTGAGCAGTGGGTTTCGACCCGGTCACCTGCTGGCCATCGGTCAGTTAGTTGGCAATTACCCCCGCCCCGCTACATGCAAAAACCTTCCACCTGCCGCGCGATGTCATTATTGTCGCTGTTGTTTTTATCGTCGTCGTCGCCGCCCATCCGTCAAGTCAAGTCAACTCAACTCAACTCAACTCATGATTCAACGTTGCACAATTTGAGATTTTGGTCTGGTTGGGTCGTTCGTCGAAAACGGCAGACGTGAGATTCATGTTAAATATTTGCTAAGCCCAAAAAAAAACGAGGCGGCAACAAATATAATTTACGAGTAATTCACTTTTCTCTCTTGGGTTTCTTTATTTTTATAGAAATTGATTTTGGTTGGCATTGTCTTGGTCGATTCGCCGTAATAAGGCTACATGAGGTCACATCTGCTGATGCATTTGAAAACGTGCTTACCAAACACTTTCGGTGAGAAAAGATAAAGAAATGTTATTGGATTGGACTGATGTGTTTTTGGAGAGTATGCAATAAACAGGTAAATAATCAGGGGAAACGTTTTCAAACTTTAAAAGATAGCAAACTCGAAGATAAGAACCAAAACTTTGCTTGTTTATTTATTTCCATATATTTCTTTAACAATTAATTAATTTATTTAACATTTAAAGCAGAGAAAACAAAAGAAAAATTGAAGTAAAAGTTATTTCCGAGCGTTAAGATCAATGATTTCGTAGCCGGGTTTTTGGCTGCCAGAGGGTCCAGGTTTCGGGTCTCCCGTAGGGGGTTCCTCCGTAGATGTTCCACCTTGAGGTGGAGGGCCACCCTGAGGTGGATGGCCGCATTCAGGTGGACATACGCTCCAGTGATAGCCATATCCGCCTGAACAGCCGTAAGCTGGTGGCGGATAGTAAGGCCCTGGCGGTGGAGGAGGATGACCATGCCACCAGCCCATGCCACCACCAGGAGGAGGTGGACGATGGTGAGGGAATCCATGGCCTGGACCAGGTGGCGGTGGAGGAAAGCCATGGCAGGGAGGCCCAGGATTTCCTTCTGACCAGTGAGGTGGAGGCGGATGGCAGCCACCATGTCCATGACGATGTCCGTGACCGTGGCCATGCGGACCTCCTCGTCCGGGACCACAGCGCTGACCACGATGATGGCCACCCATCTGAGACCACAAACTGAAATACACACAATATATACACGTTCGGTTTTAGGCACCACTTTCTAATCACTTTCGAGGCGCGGCGACTTGATCTTCGCTCGTCAGCAATCTTATTCCGATTAAATTCTTAAAGCGCAGAGCATGGGCGGCGATAGCGGCGTCGCTTGGAGAGTATAAGAGTAGCTGCTGATTTCCACAAATGAATCAGGTTCAACAGCTTTTGCCAAGCAGTAAGTATACAGCAAGTATAGCCTTTGTTTTGCAGAATCATATTTATGGTCTTGATAATATGCAGTTCATATTGATATCGGAGAAACTGGTGACGAAAGCATCACAGAGCTTTGGGACTTAAATTTAACACACAGAGATAATTTTTAAGTAAAAATGTACTCAAAGAAATGAATTAAATGTGTTTTTGTACTCAGTTCAAGTGCAATTTTTAAGATAGTATTAATTACGTTGTTGAAAACATTTAATGCTCAAGGAAAGTGCCGCTCTTCCCCTCTTATCCCTTTCCTTCAAACTTGAGTACAGACGTACTCAATTTAAGGATAAGACAATTTTAATTAAAAAATATTTGTATTTTATTTTGGAGTGAGTACTTTTGTATTCATTTTTAATTTTTTTTGGTCTCAAAGTAAGAAAAATATATCTTAATCCAGGAATTTTTAAAAAATCCGTACTCAAAATAAGAATAGTACGAATTTGAGTACGTGGATTCTCAATTTCTGAACACCATAATTCTCTCTGTGTACTTTAAGATTTATTTAATATTTTATCCAATATAAAATAACATGGCTCGCTGCCCACACTTTTTTGTTCAATTTTTTGCCTAGAGCATCGACAAGCAACTTAATTTTTGAGAATCAACATAAATATTTATAAGTTTCCATCAAATATGCGTAATTATGTAAATTGCATATTGAGACAAGACCTGGCTTTTGGGGTGGAATAAGGCTCACCCTCTGGCCACCGCATTTTATTTGCCCTAATTTGAAAATTAATTTTTGGCCAGGGAAGCAAAAAGGGGGACGACTCCGACTGCCAAGGATATTGTTGTGCCTGTTTTCCCTTGTTTTGCCGAAACTTTTTCAATTAAGTTAATTAATATTCAACTTGCCCTGCGGCTGCGGCCCAGCAGCAGCGGAACAAATAAATATTTGAAACTAATAAAGGTTTCGCTTCGCGCGTTGGCGATGAAAATTAAATCGGAAAGCTGCTCCCCCTCGACGACTCGATATCCAATTGGGCGTTTAAGTGCCTCCACTGATTGCTGTTCTCTGTTCGTTTTATCTGGCAGAAAACATTCGACATTAGACGCTGCAATTGCAATTAGAGTGGGTCAAGGTGGTTCACTCAACGCACTGCGACTCGTACGGCACGAATTGCAGTTGCACAAACACATCTGAGAAACTATAAATAGCCCGAGACTCAAGTAATGGGAGGCTGAATGAACCACCTACTGCCACCCGCCACCCCTCTCTCATTTTCCACCTGTCTGTCAAGGATTTGGGTGCCACAAAAAAGAGAAAAAAAGTAGAAGAGAAATAGAAAGCACACAAGAAAGAAAAGTTAAACCATTTTCATTTCCTCACAATTTCCGCAGATGCCGGAGAACGAGCGTAAAAAATGCACAGGCACTGGCAGTTATAGATGGTGTATATAGTATATATGGTGTATATAGTATATATCTGGCAGGTCGTAAAATAGTTAAAGTCAGCTGACACGGACTTTAATGCCTGGCGCAACGTTAAGCGAATTTTGACGACTCAAGCCAGTTAAGTGCTCTCGACAACTAAAGCTGATTAAATTTCAAGAAAAGTGCAAAACCTGATTATTGGAAAGGGATTTCTGGTTCCATGTTTTCTTTTCTCCCGATGACAGGACGACTTCGTCTCGCTGCACTGAAGGAAAACGGTATTTAGGAGTTAAAGTAGAGTCTAGGGAATTATTTTTAGGAAAGTTATATAAGACTTAGAGCTAGAAAACTCCCCTTACTTAACTTGCTTCGTTTCACTTTAATTAAATTTTAAACCGTGACATTTTTAAACGAAGTTGTAATGTTTTTTTCTGTGTTGTATATAAATCTCTCCTCTGGCCGATTGCATTTTATGAAAAGAAGACAAGTTTATTATCGTTGTATCTCTATTTCTATTGAAAGGGCGCTGTATTTATCTATCTTCCAATATATACACATCTTTTTTGCAATAAAAACATGAAGGAAATTCGCTTTGCTATTTATGAATATCTCGAGTTGCAGCCGCAGCTGTTTGATGTTGGCATTTCCATTAACATTTTCATTTACATTCGCGTTTTGCACTCGCCTTCTCATTCCCCAAATGGAATTTTCCCGAGTGCGATAGTAATTCCGTTTCAGTCTCTATCCAGTGGCCAGCATCATCATCGTCATCATCATCCCAATCCCAGAACGGGGGCAACATGCAGCGCTTTTATGGGATTAAGGCAAACTAATTTTGCCACCAGAACCATCACCATCACCATCACCCGCCGGATGGTTAACTGTTACACCGATCCCCGCCAGAGTCCGCTGCCGAGTGCCATCAAAATGATTACGGCTAGGTTATGCGTGGCAAAGTTAACCATGTGCATATGACTTCCATTTTAATGTCATTTTTACTGCAGGTGCAGGTTGCCGGTGGGGAATTTGTGGGCGGCTTCGGGTTGGAAATACCCCACTGGATACCTGACCTCTCCCACTCACCTGGCGGCAGTTGCTCCTTTGCCAAATTGAGTTCTGCGCTCGCAGCGGAATCGAGTTCGGCTTTAAAATTGCATTTACATTGCGAATCAGAGATTTTGCTTTTGGGCTTACAATTAATATTTAATTGTGTGGATTTATTCAATTGGTTTTCCCGGGATTTTCATGAGCCTTTGAGGGGTGACAAAGGAAAGAATTTCACTATGGAAACTATTTAATCAGGGTTTTCATTGTGTTCTCTTAATTGCTTAATTTAATAGGAAACCTTTAGTGACTGGAATTTGCCCAGTTAATTTGATTTGATTCCAAGAGTAGCAGTTAATCCTTGCTTTCTTTCAAGTGACTTTGAAAATCCCTTTGAGTACTTCCTCTTAATATCAACATTTTAAGCTGACCCTTTCTTGACAACCTATTTACCTGAGTTGAGTCAACAAAGTTCTCTATTCTCCAATATCAAATAACAAAACAGCCAACACAAATCCCTCCAAGAGATGCAGGTAACCCAAACAACCTTGAGGATTTCTGGAAGCCCAAAGGCCAGATGACACAAAACTCCAACTGGCAATGTTTGCCAACCTGTTTCTCAGGATCCTTCGTCGGAATTCTGTGTCAGTTGGGCTATCATCAAATTACGTCAACAATCCAGAAATGGGACACCTGTGCGTGGGTTCTCTTTCGGTTCAAGAGCGCCTCTTGCTCCAAATGACTTCATTAAGGAAGGGCCAACGACGAGAATGTGTGTGTGTGTTAGCTGGCTTAATTAGCCAAACTACATGGACACATCTCTTGAGTTTGATGGTCAGTTCGTGTATTCAACAGTTGGGAGAGCTCAGACAAAGAAGTGCTCGAGGTGGCCTAATTATTATGCATGTCCCATGACCATATATCGAGGTCTGTCAGTGCCATTGACAGGGGCCAGCCCCCAAGTGACCTCCGCACCCGCTATTGAATCTGAAATTGGGTTAAGTGTTAATGGCAGAAGCGGCAGTTTCCCAAGAAAAACCACACATGTATTTTCCAACAAGGCCAGTTCAGAAGGCTCAAGTGCAGCTCTCGATTTGTGTCACTTATTCGTATGCAAAGCAGGCATGCCGCAGGAACTGCCAAAAACGAGGCAACAATGGCCTCAGTTATGAGTTTAGAGAATGCCTCTGCAATTAGGAAATTTAATGAAATTGATATGCAATAAGAAGCAAAGTTTGGAGCTGTGAAAACAACACAACTGCAGCAACAGAATGCTTAAAAGTTTCAAAGTTGAGTAAGTTTTAATTGGATTTTGTTAGCATTAAGTTCAATTGACCTTTTGGCATTTTAACAAATATTTAAAGTCTTTTTAAAATTTGTAATATTAAATCTCTACAGAGACTAGATTTTAATTAAATGTAATAGGCTTAAATTAATTTTGAATTTGCGTCTATAGTTTGCCCTATTCCTCTTTTATTTTCTACATTTACACAGCTCTTTCTAGAGCGATTCCAGCTCAGATTTCTCTGGCTCCTAACTAAACTCTCCTTAGAGCTCTTTAGAACTTTTAGACTTGGCACTTTTCAGGCTTCTCGTTCATCGAAATTTTACAGCTTCTTGCTGAAAAGTTTGCAGCCAAACTTTGTAGCAATATTCCTCCTCTTAACCAAAGTGAAAAAAGAATAAATTTAAATTATCTTTCGCGCAGCAAACATTTGTTTTATAACTTGCGCTAATGTTACCTGTCGAGGGTCTTCCCTTGAAATTTCTGTATCCAAGGCACCCGCCGCGGATACTTATCTCTAAGCCCCGATTCAAATTTTCTGCTATCTTCAGCTTTCGGGGGGGAAAATGTGTTCTCTTCCGGTCAATGCGTCAAAGTGGCAGCTCAAGATGGGTAGGGGGAAAAAATGCAAAAGAAAATGCTTCAAAAAGGAAAAGGAACCGGCGAGCAAAGCACTTAATTTTCGTTGACATTTGCGCCCTTAGCGGGGGGTTAGGGGTTAGGATATGCCCATATGAATACCACATATATGCACCATATACACATATGTATATTGTGTGTGTTTGTGCCCGATGCCACCTAAGTATTTTGACAACAAAATATCGCATCCACATCAAAGCAATTTCGAGGCATACTTCAGGGCGCCGCCGGCACTTGAGCTCTAAATGCGCCACATGACGAGAGGTTCTGTCGGAGACTTTTGGGTCGTTTGCTGTTCTAAATGTCAGGACTCTCTCTACACAAGCATATATATATACTAAACTCATATACATGTCTAGGGCCAAGAAGAAGACGAAAAAGTCCCGCGAGTATTCGACGCAAATTTCACTTCGTCACGCAACTTTAATGGCGAATTTCTTATTTGTTTCTGCCACCGGTACTACCTGTCCCAGTCCCTTCGGGGATCCGGTGTCCTGTCCCTTACTCTGTGACGCTAAAGTGAAAAGGTTATCAGCTTGAAAATGTTTGTCAAAATACGACGCCTGGGTATTGATTTATTAACGCTCAGCAGAACACATGTCGTATGCGTAATGAGAGAGAGGCTTACTAAACGGCTGGGAAATACGGGAAAAGCGAGTGCGGGGATAGGGGAAGGGAAAGCCGAGGGATGCGGTCTGCTGACTCACGCATTTCACATGCCTTTTGTTACACGAAATAAATTCTACACTGTGCCAGTCACCAAAAAAGTTACTAAACTGTTTATATTTTCGATTTTCAAGGAATTAAAATAAAATGTATTAATAATTTATTAAATATTTTTTAACTACAGTTTTTTAAATAAAAAAGCCGATTTACCCCGTAATCAAACACAAAAACGAGAGAAAAATGTCCATACTTTCAGTTCTGAGAAATTCAGAATATTTCGGCAGTTAGCACGTAGAAAGCATTGCCTACTTTTAGGCAGTTTACTGTTTCAAGACGATGAGTAAAGGAAATATGAAATCTTAAGCCTCTCAAGATCTTAATATTTGTAGAATTGTCCTTAATTTTAATAAAGAGTACATAAAATGATGAACAATGCTTTTATTACATGAAAGCTAATGAACTTTTGGGGGTTTTCAAATGCCAAATTTAATAACTTTCTATGCAATATTACAGCTTAGTTGTATTTTTTTCTGTGCCCTTACATTTGGGCTTACACAATGGGAATGGCACGCTTAAAGCTGTCAAAAGGAATTTTACAGCCCACGCGAGGCGAAAGAAGAAAATTCACCAGGGCATACACACGATTTCATATATCGAAGGCGAACGTATGCTTATACGAGTATATATGCTCGGTACATGCGGGACCGAGTGCGACGCGTTTCGTATTCAATTTTAAACCGGAATGAGAGGGGTTACATGGTGGCAGTGAGACAACGACTTGTCAGTTAACCTTTGGCCTCTCCCTGCCTCCGTCCAATCCCTCGGCTTTGCTCTGTCTCCGGCTTTATCTTGGGTCTCAATTGTTCTTGGCTCGTCGCTGCTTTTGCGCCTCGGTCTAGAGTCGATTCAATTATTTTTTAATCTATCGGATTTGAAGCCTTGCCTTGCAAGCTGCACAAATCGCTTTGCAATATTCCGAAATATGTCTGGAAAGTCACTCAAGTTCAATGGAATCTACAAGCGGTTAAGTCAATGTCTGGATATGTCCTAGGAATATCTCGAGCAGACTTTAAAGTCCGCCTCAAATCGTTAACAAGACTCTCGGATTCAAATTAAGCTCCCAAGAGGATTCTCTAAACTTGTCAAGGACCTGTCATCTGCCTCCTGCCTCCTGCCTAGCAAGCAGGCCGATGGCTATTAATAGTCAAATTCCCTTGGCCGCCTACGCAGAGAATTTTAAGACAAACTCCTTCCCCGAGTCCTCCCTTGCATCCTGCGATTATGGCCAGAATGATAAACTGCTGGATGGATGCTTAAATTGATGTCCATTAGCGTTAAATTAGTGAGCAATTATGTTGCTCGCTGCTCGCTGAGGCGCCCAGCAGATACAGATACAAATACAGATGCTCTGGCTGCAGATACGCAGATACAGATACACTTTAAAGGTGCCAGCAGCGAGCGCAACAGCAGCTACGCGCGGATACATAAAATCCGATGGCAGGTACAGTGGAAAGGTACAGTGAGGACACCCTTGGAGGTATTTTATTATATCATTTTATTTAAATTTAAATAAATAAAACCGGAAACTGCTTAGGAAAATACTTTAGAAGACTTTCTGGTGCAGTTCTGACTCTTCTGTAAGCATCTAATGATCTACTGAGATCATGGAAGCTCTTTTTATGGGATTTTATCTCCATAGAGAGCATCTACTGTGTTCCTGGACTGCTTCTGTGTGTACGTGTAAACGGATGTGCTTGTATCTGTATCTGTATCCACCCCAGCAAAAGCGATTATGTGTTGTAACAAAACGTTTATCTACATTTGTTGCTGCCCCATAAAAACGTTTCTATTCGCCGCTGTTGCCTGTCGTTTTCTCAGTTTAATTTTAAACACGATTCTTCCTTCCCTCCCGGCACATCTCTCCACACCTCCCTATCTTCACCCTCCCTGGCCGTGTCCCAATCCCAAAAAATTTGTTGCGCGTGGCAGTTTTAAACGGCGCGTGCTCAAAGCAAACAAGCCAGGGAAAAACAAAAAAAAGTACGAGCATTAAGGGAAAAAAACAAGAAACAAGAAGGCTACAGTCGACTGCCCCGAACATGAGATACCCGGCACTCAAAGCTCTCCAACAAAACATTATATGTTCCTAGCCTTTAATCTATTTCCAATAAACAGGGAATTAAATACTTAAAGCAACAGAAAAATATTCTGTATCATAATAAACTGTATAAATCAATAAAGAAATAAATAAATATTGAAACTTTGCAAGTTTTATAGAACTAATATTTTTTTACAGTTCCTGAAACACATATTTTTAAGGAGGATTGAGGGGACACACGTTGAAATTGACCTTGAATACATTTTAATTATAAATTATGTGCGTGTCTCCATTTATTATACATTTTAGAGACCCAAGGAAAACTGACATGGATATATTGACTATTAGGCCTATATATACTCTCCGAATACCTGGTATAAAACAGAAAAATGGAAAGAGAAAAAGTAAAAACTTGCGCCCGACTTTTTCGGCAATTAACAACATGGCAATATAGATAAAAACAACACACACAGTACGTTAAATAGCAACAAAAGCCGAGTGGCAGCGAGTGTTTGTTGTTCCAGTTCCCTTGGCGCATTGATTGCCGTTTCAAGACGATAAACTAAAAGGCCAAAAACGGGGATTACAGCCCGAGAGCAGACAGCAAACAGCGCAAAAAGGGGGCCAATTTGTATGGGAAATTTATCTGGTGGGCTGGTGTTTGCTCCGGGCGTGAGTTTGGTGATAATTAAAAGTGTTCTGAAACGTAATTAACAAGTGTGTAAAAGCAATGCGAAGGCAGACTAAAAATGGAGCTTAAAGAATGTGTTTTTATGCAGTAATTTTCAAAGAATTAATATTTAGCAACTTTATCTTATCTGTTAAATGCCGCAAGCTGGCTATGCTTGAAATATTTCAATCAATTACTTGTTATTTCTGGTTTAAATTCATAAAAGGCAAGAAAATGTATACAAAGATGATTTGTCTAGCAAAAGGTATGCCTCCTTGGCCATTAATTAAGACCAAAAACCCTTTGTTCAAATGTTTCAGCCAGCTGTAGGCTGTCTCGTATTATATAACGAAAGTTAATGAAAGACGTGCAGATGCAAATGAATCCTTGGCTGCCTGCAAACTCCTGATTACACCCAAAATGGCCATTGTTCAGACATTCGAGAAGCAGCAGCAGCAGTGGCGGTATTTGGCATTTGCAAATTTGCTTGCAATTTGGCCAAAATTCACATGGCCTACGCAATTACTGTAGCATACATTGTGGCAGCGCGCACAATGCAAATTTGAGGGGCAAACTGAAATGTGAGTTGCAGATACACATGTATCTGGGGCCCACGCAATGCAATTAAGCCACCTCAATTAATTAGAAATCAAACAAGGGGCCTACCCGTTAAATAAACTGGCTGGCTATAATTATTCCTGGCTAGAATATCTTATATTTAGATACTACTATATATACGTGGTGCCTTTTGTAACCAGGTCGCCTTGTTTGGTGTTTTTTTTTGCATGTTTGTTTTTTACCTTCTGGATAATTATGCAAAAAGCTGTTTGAGAAAGGTTTTCCGCCTTGAAAATGGCAAAAAAAAGAACATGAACAATAGACAAAACAAGGCTTTCCTTGGCCGTCCCCCCTTTTTTTATTTTTTGCATGTGGGTTAATGTGCGAAATGTGCTAAACGAACGCAAATTTTGTGTTTCAGTTTGCGCCACACACACTCGAGGCTCCTCCCATGGCCTCAACTTTATTCGCTCGCCACTTTATTATCCGTCCAACCGTCCAATGTCCTCTGTCCGCCCGACATTTATGCAAATGAGTTCTCTCCACTTTGCCTGCATTGCCGACTGCATTGGAAATCACTTAGCCAACAAGGAGGCAGTGACGTCATGTGCATAAACTTACAGTCCAGCTTCTGTGGCTGGAAAATTGCAATTAAAATTTCATAGCAAAGGAAAAGTGCCATAAAAAAATGTTTATTATAAGTGGTTTTCGAATTATATAATCAGAAATTATATGTAGTGGTCATTATATAATTATTATGGCACTTATTTACACCTTTTAATTTTATTTAAAATTGAAATGGGTTCTAAGTTTGCACAGGAGAAGAAGAGTTTTAAAAATAAATTTTCTTTGAATAATATCTAAATAAATTTAAATAAATGTAGCCATAGATTACATTTTCCCAAAACGATCCTTTTATGGACTTTCGCCTGTCACACGCCTGTCCTGATGGCCGGAAGTGGACTCGAAAAAAGCGCCCAAGGCTGCAATTGTAAATGCAACTGCAACTGCCTGTGACATCGAGTGCCTGTCCCGCTTTGGGCCATACTAAATTTGCACTTCGAATTAGCCTGATTCCATTCGGCAAAAAGGGAAAAACAAAAATCGAATCCGTATATAAAAAGAAGTGGTTCTAGTATAGTTCCTAAGCCCTGCCGATTCATAATGCGATAACGTGTGATGGCTGCCATTGCACTGTCACAATGGCGTCGAAAGCCGACCAAATAATGGTTGAGCTGGGAAAAAAAAAAATAGTATGACAAGCACTTGCAACGCTCGAGTGACATTTGTCGGGCGATAAATAAAACTGAGGCCATTTAGCCGACAACAGCGGCTACTTCCCCCCGTTGCATATTTAAATATTCAAATCGTTCCGCGCTAAGCAGTAAGCAGCGTTGATTTACGGTTTTCGGGTACTCAAAACAATGTGTGTGTGTGCCCCATACACAAATGGGGCTGTGATTAGACACAACCAATTGACAAAGGCCGCAAATTAATTGCATAATTAGCATGGTATCAAAGGCAGCAAAAACATAGCGAATTAAATGGCCATTCAGCAATGTGTTAAATGTCCGAAAAATTGACAGAGAATGTAAGTTTTAATTGATTTTTAAATAAATGCTCAGCAGAGGGGAAATTTAATTAGAATAGCTTAGGAGAAATAATTTATATGAAATTTTAATGAATTGACATGCCAGCCACACATCGATAAATTCAAGCAAAAATATGAAAATAAATCCATTCACCCGTAAACTGGAAGCTCAATAAAATGTGATATAAATGAGTTATAAAATAAAGCAAGTCCAAGAGTAAATATTTAAAATTTAATAGATATTTGCGGAACACACTTAAGATGTCAATGAAATTAAGTGGCAAAACTAAATGGAATAAAGTATGAGCTTAATTAATATTTAAATATTTGAACAAAGAATAATCAGAAGCACAAAATATGGCATTTATTTATTCAGTTAAATAAACAACTAAACTAATTGAGCAATAATGATTGCATCAGCAATAAAACATAAATTCCGATACTCAATAATAATACATATTTGCATAAAAGAACAATACCAAACAATTTGAATGTTGTCCTTTGTAGAAAATAATACCACGGACACAGAAAACAGCTCGCTAATAAACTGCTGGCCTGAGCTCATTAAAATGCCATAAAAAAATTACCAAAAACAAAACAAAGCCTGACCCGCATTTAAATTCAGGAGCCATCGATGGCCTGGGGAAAAAATATATAATTGACTTCCTTTCTTCGATTTTTCGACCCCAGCAAATCCCACTCAAAACTTTATCTCTCGCCCGTATTCACACTCTCCTCTCACAACAATGGCGAGTTGGCAATGGGAAGTGGAATAAAAAACGTATGCATATATCTATGTAAATATGTACAATATGAATATATATAAAAATACAAAAAAATATACATATGAAAGAAAGAAAATATAGACTTTTACTGTGGCGCCCATAAAGAAAAAGAGCAGCGAAATGGGAACAGAAGCGACAACTTATGTTTATTTATGGGTTGCATATGCTGCCTGTGAGTCTGTGAGTCTGGGTATATATTCCTCTGTGGGTGTGGCGTCTCTAGAGTTTGCATATGCATCATGGACACATATATCTTCTAAAGAGGAAGAAGCCCTCAAAAGCGCAACATGTAGCAGGGATTTTTGTGCCCTCGAGTCCTACCATCCTGGCAAATACTTTCCTCGCCTTCGCCATCCATTCTTTAGGATGAAAAATTAAATGTACTTCTCCTTTTTCCTGTGTGCTTTATGGCCATTACACGTGGCAGGATTCGCCAAAAACTTTTTAGGTACAAAATAATGTTAGCCCCAAGACCTTGTCGTCGTAAGGAAACATAAGGTAGATACCAAAAAGAGGAAGCAACCCTTCAAGAGTCAAACTTTCGATGGGTTTCAACACGCTTTAAACATGTTTCGCATGTAGAAACATTTTAAGCCGCTTGACAATGAGTCAGTCCGAGTTCGCGAACCTTTTGCGCCAAAAAGGCAAAAAGGACCAAACACAAAAAATGGGAAAGACCGAATACAAAAGAAGAGATAGCCAGAACAAGGCAGCGGACAAAAAGTAAATAGTCTTAAAAACAACAAACAAAAGCAAAAGCGACTCTACGAATCCCGAAAGCAAAGAAAACAATTTGCTTTGGCCAACGATAATGTCAACATCTAACCGATTTTAACATGTGTGCCCAGGATTAAATATTAAAACAGATTTCGCATTTCAGCAGTATAAATATTTTATAATTAAATAGCAGTGCAAGGCTTCAGGCACTGCAACTCCAGAAAAGCCAGTTGCCAGATGCCAGATGAAACGATATTACTTCGTGCTCTCTTGGCCCTTAATTTGCCTAACAAACTCGGGACTAGTCGGGGTTTGGGGCTAGACAGAAAGCCCTTAAATTATCAATTAGGTTGCCCTCAAAGTCTGCCATGTGTGGGCAGTTATTCAAAGGAAATTCCAGAGAAAAGGTCACCCAAGTAATTCATAAATACCTTAAGGGAGGGAAGAAAGGCAGGAAGGGATTCTTTGAATCCTCCATTTTTGGCCGAGGAGGATACTATAAAGCTATGAACATTTTAATCAAGCCAAGGTCCTTCTTTGCCAGTTAATTAGCTTGAAAGCTGGGCAAGTGGAATTCATTTTTAATATAATTTTAGGGTTTTTTAAAGGCTTCAAAAAATAACTAAAGTCTTGTAACTTGAATCTTCGTAAAGTTAAACAGATACTTTTTAATTTTTAAGGTGATTTATAATTTATTTTCGATGATTTAAGATACCCGACTATTCCTCTATAGAAAACATTGCCTACTTCCCAGAGTTCCTTTAATTAGCTGTACTTAAATCTCTCCTGTGACTGTACTCTTCGTCCTATTCTGTTGAAACTCGTTGCTTGGCAATGGGAAAATACTACGCTTTTCATTTATAATTATAAAGTAATGACTGAATGATTCATTTCATAGAACTGCCGGCATTTGCAGGGCTCACAGTTAGTCAACATGTCTCGTTATCGTTGACTTTCGTTTACCTTTCCCCCTCACATGCCTGAGTAAAATATAACTACACTTCGCTCAGGCGAAAAATCGAATTTAAAGCAATTATCCATCCACATGTAATTGTATAATTGTAACTGGAGAGCAACTCGTCGGAATCTAAATAGATTAGATGCCGCGGACGTGGACGTGGGCTAATACTCGTAGCGAGTGGCTCCCGTTTTGGTGGGATGTGTGGGATGACCACACTCTCCATAAGACAGGGGCAAACAAAGCCACCCACTCCCCAGTCCCCATCCCGGCTGTAGCGGCCTTCGGTTCGTGGCTCCAATTGACGTCACGCAGCTGCTTGACTTTTGATGTTTGCCTGTGGGCAACACAACAAGCTCGGTCGGCACTGGCCTTCAGGGGCGGGCTAAGAAGGCTGGCGGGGGAGACATGTGCCTGTGGCTAGGGGGTCGTCCAGGGGTTAAGGGGAAAATTGTTAAATCGATTAAAGTCAAAGTTTTGTAGCCACAACAAGTGCGTGAGTGAGTGGGCGGAGCTTGAAAGTGAAATAGAGTGGCAAACAGCAGCCGGATAGGATAGATAATGCCGCTCAGCCCCATCAGTCAGTCAATCATCTGCACTCATTCCCAGTGTCAGCCCCGGTCCACTCTCATTCTCTCTCCACCTGGCCACTATAAAAAGCAAAGTTTTGCAATCAACAAAAGTTAAAAGTTACCAGGCGGCATACTAGAAAAGTTTTTCTAATTAGTTCAGACTCGAGACCGCAGGTGTCATCAGCCAAAAAGCGTCATCAAATCGAACTCACTCCGACTCGGGAAAATGTATATATAGTATATAGAAGATGTACTTGAAGGATAAACCCAGAAATTGGATATTATAATTAGCAAGAAACGTAATTTCAGGAGAGTATTCTTACAGATGACGCATAAATTCTAACTAGATTTGTTGCCTTTACTTTTTCCCTACCGAAAATATATTTATTTTATTAAGTTATCCCATGAGTTGGCATAAATATCCATATATTCAGATTAAACCTTACGCCACTCATTTATAATTATAAGCAGATAAGCTAAGAAATTAATTTTTATATTCCATTTCGTGCTGCTGAATTATTTCACAAATAGAAAACAATCTGAGGGAAGCGTCACCAAATCAAACTTATTATGCATGCACATACCTCTGCCTATATATACACGAGATATACGCTATATAGTGATAAGCCAAGACTTTAGATATCAGTAAGTCCGAGGCAAACTGCGTCAGTTGGTCGGTAGATAAGGCTATCAGTTATCAGACGGGGATTTGAGATTGAGACGGACTCGAGACAGAGAAACCCAGTGGGTCAGACGATGCCCCTTCCCCAGACATATATTTGTGGGGGTCCTATGCGTGGGCGACATTTTCTTCGGGTTTCTGCTGAGCTGCAGACAAATGCCGTGCATATTAAAATCCGCACAGACAATGAAATTTATGAGTTTCGCACAGAAAGCACAAAAGCAGATAGCCAAGAAAGAATGTATCAAGTCCAAATTTACGACTAATAAACCGCAGCGGGCACAAACGACACAAAAATGAAAATGAAAATGAAAATGCGGCCGGGCATTGCTCACTCTCCGTCGATGACACATTTTTGAGGGGACCTGTCATCGGGCGACATCTCCTCCGACATCTGGCATATTGACAACCTGGGAAAAGCGAAATCGAAACCTCGTTCGAGTCGGAAATCGGAAAGCGGAGCAAGACCGCTGTCAGATCGCAAGTTAATTGGCTGACAGGGCGCATACTTAATCTATTTTGAACTCCGTCAACTAATAATAGTTTTTCCCTCACGTGCGTGGCGGCAGCTTATCTCTTCGCCCTGCAACTTTATCGCTCATTCAATATATATACTATATACATACATATATATGGCAGAAAAATAAAACTTAATCAAGATAAGTTTCCAGGGGGACAAACGCCAGGCATCAGGCGAAGGAAAAGCCAATGGAAACTTTGTCCCGCCAACCCATCAAAGCCAAATGCGATGCGGTTGCCCTCCTAATTAGTTCGAAAAGGTCTTAGCCGGCAACAAAAAGAAAGCTGAGAAGGCCGCAGGAAAATGGAGGAAACTGGAGAAAGCTGGGAGGAAACTGAGGCGGCCACTGAAGAAACTGAGCAAAACTTCGCCAAGTTTGTGTAATCAAATGAGCTAAGAAAATGAAGCTGGAATACGGAAAAGCTTCCTGCAAACACGACAAGTAAATCCCAATTGGCACACAAGAGCGCCATAAAGTTGACAAATAAATTTTGTTTGTTTGGGATGGCAGGATTTTAAAATCCAGAAGTTAACAAACTTCTGTAGAATTTAAGTTTTGAAAAATGTGTAAAAGAAAAACATTCAAGTTAATAATATAAACAATAAAATGGAGAATCTTTTCCATTACCTTTAAATATTATTAACAGAAAAAAAAGCGCATCAAAAGTAATTTGTTTTAAAATATCAAGCAGGCAAAAACTCAGCTCAGACTCTCATTTAAATTTAAATAAATATAAAGACGTACATAAAAACCGTAAATTCCAAATGTAATGAACGTGAAAATGTAACAGAATGTAAAAAGAAAGCAATCAGAGAGTCCATTAATTTTCAGAATAAAAAAGAAAAGCACGAAAATTATGTGCTAATAATGTGTCTAATTTCTGCGGCTGTCTCGTATCGATTTTCTCACTCTAATTGCTGGAACGAAAATTGCGTCTTCGACGTAAAAAAAAGCGAATTATTGAAGAGCTGTGCCCCCTTCGAATCTGAATAGAAATCTGTATCTTCCCCCCTTACTGTATGTATAAGGAAGAGAGGGCGGCGTTGGGTGGGTTTTTTTTTTTTTGATTTTCGTTCGCTCTTTCTCGGACGAAGGTCGTGGCTTTTATTGGCCGTTTTCGTCGAGTTCGCTTCTTCTTTGCCTTTCCTTTTGGCCAAACAATTAAATTTTCGCTGTGTGAATATTTCTTTCATTTCGCTTTTTGCTTTTCGCTTTGATTGAGAGGGGAAGTGGAGCGGAGCGGAGTGGAGTGTGTGGGGCAAAAATTATGATTATTTATTATTTATTCAGGCAGCCGCCCGAAAATTTGCTGGCCACTTTTTGAAGAAGACGCAAATTATGCCCTGCGCCATAACTTTTCGCCGTCGACTCAAGTGTGACTCACTTTAGACCCAGTTTTTGCAGTTTGCAGAATGGTAATTACGAAATTTCGTATTTACACATAATTTATTAACATCCGTCCGTCCAAGTCGTGCAAGTTTTCTGTTGACGTCAGTTGCCGCTGGTGGCATTATCTGTTGAATTAAACTTTAAACTTAATTAATAATGCCAACTGAATTTCGGTCACAAGTTCTTATAAGTTGATTTCCATGTTTGTTTCTCGCTCGCGGCCAGGTGGGAAGCCGAAACCGAACACGTATACGCAGCGAATCAGCGAATATTGCGCATACGCCGTGTTTCCAGCCCCGTTGTTTATGCGATGCGTTCTATTTTCGGACTGCAAAATTAATTGCGAATCAGAATTGAAAAACAATTTTCCCAGCCAATTGTTTTGGCATAAAGGAGCGAGCGAAATAAAAGATGTGTATCGCAGGCAATACAAAATACAAAGAAGAAAAGTAAAATAAAAATAAAAACAAAAAACGAGAACAATAAAGAAGCGTTATTCCGTGCCTTTGTCCCTTCGGTTTTATGATGGGTTTTTCACGTGCCGCTCTGTGTTCACCCTTGTCAATTCCAGGTTCAGGATACCAAAAATGAAGGCAACCAAAAAATGGGAGGAACAACAGGACCAACATGAAAGGGCGCTTGTCAATAAAAATGCCTTAAAGCCGAAGCCGCCGTAGCCGTCGTCTCCAACCGAAAAAGTTGCAACTTTTTCATTAGGTTTTCTTTTCGTTTTTCGTTTTCTGATTTTTTCGGAGGGTCAGAGGGGGCCACTAAAAATTTGTTTGTATTTTTAGAGCACACTTCCCCCTAGCGGCCGAGCAAATATTATTGATGACTTTTTATTCCCGCCGCTTTTACCTACTGAACAGGGCCCATTATGCGGGGAAAATCAATCAATAAACGAGGAATCCCAGCTGAAACTAAGCCGGGCCATAAGCTCCACGGGTCCAGGAAACGTGAGGACATGACAGGAATCTGCTGTCGCCCTACGACAATGTGAAAAGGGAGCTGGACTGGGCCGAGTTTTATGGAAGGAATGGAGCCCGATGGGTGGGAGGTGGGCTGTGGCCGAGGTCGAGTGGCGCGGGCGGGGGCGTGGCCTCGGGCTATTGAATCGAATACGCATTGAAGTCGCCCTCTTAACTTGGAATTGAATTTGGCTTGGAAATTGTGTGTTTTGCTGTTGATGGATGGCGGCTCTGGTTGTCTTTCGCCAGTCGTCCAACTGTATGACCAGGCTCTAGGCTCCCACTTCTCTCTCTCGCTGGTTCGTTTGGGAAATTGCCAAGTATACAAAATGGAATTAATTACAAATACACAGCCTCTCTCTTATCGGGAAGGGAGAGGGAGAATTCGTTATCTGGATTTTGTTTGCCAAAAGAGAAAAGAGGATTTTGCCAAAGAAGACAAGTAGTTGGATTATGGCAAGGGAGCGAATGAAATACATGTTGAAATGTTTAAACAAAATGTGAACTTAGCTGTAACTAAGGAATTCCGATTCTATTTAGGTCTTTGAAATATATAAAAGCAATAAGACTTTTATTAAAATATAAAATAGGTATTACTTGCAAGTCCTAGAACTATTTCTGTGATGTGTAAAATCTTTAAAAGCTTTCGAGTCCCTAGAAGTTTCACATTTCAATTGAAAGTGTCTTTATATTGTGATATTAAATCGAAACACAAACTAGATCAGTGGTGCCCACAACCTTAACTCGCGAGTCGCCAACCCTCTGCCGGCATACGCACAGTATACACAACAAACCAGTGTGACCAAAGTTTAATTTATTGGCATGCTCTAGCTTTTTTTAGTGTTTACTATCCAATTTTTATGGAATATTGCACAATAAGTTTTTTATTCTCAATTTTTTTATTTATTTCTTTCCCATTTCTAGTCATTGCTTCTATTTCTTATTCACACAAGTGGAACTGGACTCCACTAAACTATATACAATTTTTGAATAAGCTCCAAGCTACAAGCTCCTTAGAAAAGGAATCAAAATTCGAGTAAAACACCTGAATAATCGATTAGCCATTGCTCTTAGCCTGATTTTCTTTTATTCTCTGTCTCTGGTTTCTTGTTATTTTTCCAGTGACTTGGCTTATGGCACAAGAACGTTCTGTCAGCTATCAATGGCTCTCGTCTGTGTGGTCTATTTATGAATATCTATTCGGATTCCATAGCGGCAGCCCTATCAGCTGCACACTCCACCTGGTCTCTCACCTGGCCCCGCTCACTCTCTGCCTTTGTCTCACCTGCTTAGGCAGTCAACTGTCGCTGGTGGCTTATTCAATTTGTGTTTGCTTTTTAGTTGTTTTCTTTCGGGTTTGTGTTTATCAAGCAATGCGAATTGCGAACCCTTGAGCAATTGATAAGCGCGTGAAATATTTAATCGCACAGGGAGACAAACAGAAATGGGAACAGAAAACCATACAGAATCGAAATCAAGGTGGAAATCGAACTCGAAATCGAAGTGGAAGCGGACGTTGGGAACTCACCTGACTTTTTTTGTATCGCTGTCACCTGCTGACGATGATGATGATTATGATGATGATGCTTTCTAGGCGGGTGAATCTCCTGCGTCCACCTGGTTTCACCTGCTCCTCTTTGGCCTCCTTCGTCTCTCCGCTGCTCTTAGCTGGTTCCGTTCTCCACTTCTTGCTTGCGTTTTTTATGGCTAAAAACCAAATTTAATTTGATGTGTTGTTTTCTTTTGCTTTTAATTCTTCATTCTTCGGTGGGTGGCTTGTGGGAGGCTGTTGCCCTTGTGGATGCTGTGTCTGTGTGTGCTTTCAGCATTTGACTTTGATGTTTCGACAGCAGAGAGTCTTTATTAAATTTTGATTGAAAAAAGGGTATTTGCTGGGATTTTTATGATTTTTTCGAAGGCTATATTGTTAAATTTCCCTTAAATTATGTACCTCCTTTTTCATTAATGAGAATTAATTCTTTATAATTCAAAGCCTAACTATAAATCTTATTTTTCGCCAACTCTTATACTACGTATACACACTCCAATAAGAAAAGCGAAGGAAAAAAAAGAAGAAGCAAAGTTGGCAGCTCAGTAATTAAGCTAATTGGAATTGTGCACAGCGCATGTTTATCAATGATTTATGCATGTTTCTCTATCTGTTTCGGTTTTGTTTAAACCCTAAATTTCACCCCAATATAATTGTTTAATTAATTGTCCGCCTCCGTCTGTGTGTGTGTTCGTGCGCGAAATAATTTTTGCTTAAATAAACATTTCGCTGGGTATTTGTATATTTTCATTTTTCAGCCAGCGCAATTCGTTGAGCTATTTGTTGTTTTTGTGGCAACTCCTACACTGTGTAACAGAAATTGTTTTGGGCTCGGTTTTTGGTGTTTTTTTTTTGCAATAACAAATGCGAATTCTGATTGGCATCTCGTCGCCCCTGACCCAATTTCCAATTGGCCATTCGATATCGCTAGAAGTCGATACTTAAGCACACCCACAGACGCACGCACAATTGCAGCTGCAACCAGCTGCAGGTGTTAATTACACTTGATTTCATTTGAGATTTGATCGCGCTAATTAAGTAAGCGCCACTGATTAGGGAAAGTGATTAAGCCAGGGTGATCGGAGCACTTGTTTAATGAGTGTTTGGCTCGAAAAGGCTGCGCTCCAAACCGGCATTTGAATCATATGCGCACAAGTTATTAATCCTCTCTTTGGAGATCCCGCTCTCTCTCTCGCCGCTCTCTTTTCGCACGCAGCTCTCGTGTTTATTGATTGTCCCCCACCGAAAAAAAAATAAACCTGGCCAACAACAACAACAACAGCAACAGCCACAAGTAACAGCAACAACCACACGGCCTCCAGCAGATAGGTAGATTTTCGTATGTATGTGTATATGGTATTTTAGGGGCAGCGGGGGGTGGCACCTCCACCTACACCTGCCCCCGCCAACCACCCGCCACCGCCGCCGCCGCCCACCGCTTCCTCGTGCATTTCGGCCTCGTTTTTTTTTTTATTACGCGCACGTAGTGAAGCTTTTTTGTTGTTTTTTGCCTGCTTGCTCTCTCACATTTTTACATACACTTGCACAATCGTTTGGGGAGTGATGGGGCGGGGCGGGCTGGAGTTAATTGGCGAGCACGCTTTTTCGGTTTTCTTTTCGCTTCAATTACATTTTTAGTGAAGAATCGCTCTAAGAACGCACATAATCCGCCGATCCGACGCACAACGGCACACGTATCCAATTTATAATTAATTAATAAATTAATTAATTAACTTCCACCCGGCGATTTACCGTTTTTGCTGATATTTTTTGAAATTTTTAATGGCAAACGTAAACAAGTCTGAACGGTGAAAAATCGAAAATATAGAGCCACTATATTCCGACTCTGTCGTCTGTGCTGCCCGACTTTTTTTTTCGAATTCGAAATTTGTGGCTTGCACTTGTATTTATAGGTTTGCCAGAATACGACCCACTTGAGAGCCATGTCCCACCTAGAATCCACAACTCTCTCGCTCTTCCACTCTCTTCCCGAACGCTCTCTGTCCCGTTGCTGCCAACTTGAGCTTAAAAAAAGCTTTTTTTGACGGAAAGACCGATAAGAAAATGCCAAAAAAATGTTGGAAAATGCCATAAAAAAGTATGTTTTTAAAAAAGTTTATTTGTTGGTTTGATTTCGACGCAAGTATGTTATGTAATGTAATGTTATTGTTATATTATTATTCATAATATGAATATAATTTTATTGATGTTTACAGCTTCTTCCTAATTCATACGATTTGTACGTATACTTAATATATGTATACGTAATTTAAAAACGGTACTGCCAAGAAAGCGCCACCTATGGGAAAAACTCTAAACTTCAGAGCAAAGTATTCCACTTTTCCAAGTTTTCAACCTTTCTTCTAAGAGAAAACATAGATTTTTATTTAATAATTATCGAAGTGACGAACAATCGAGTAGTCGATAAGATCGACAATATTCGATTATTGTGACGTCATTTTTGCGAAAGTTAAAACAAAAACACCGATTATTTGGTATTTTTGCGAAAATTCCCAGCTGATGTTGGCGCATTCTGTGATTCCGCCTTTAAGATACTTGGAATCAGGGGTTTTCCCCCTAGATTTAGGGGTATTTTGACGTCCTAGGGGGAATTTTAGGGAGGGAAAATTTTTAGGGGGAAAGTTCAGGGTTTTTTTTAGGAACCAATTGATTTAAATGTTAAAAAAACACTCTGAAAAGTTGCTTTTTTTTAATAGCAATATTGCCAAGCCCAGAAACCTATATATGGCGAAAACAAAAAAATACGCACGATTGTGCAGTATATATATATATAGCTTAAAGATTTGCCAGCTGATGTTGCGCATTCTGTAAACCTGCTATTAAGATGCTTAGAATTGTTATTTTTCCGAAATTTTTTCGCTTTGCAACATTGCTTCGTCATAATGAGATATTTATTCTCTTAATTATTTGGTCAGTACGACCACTTGCGGTAAAATCTAGTATCTAGTATTGGTTGGAAGCTTTGGTTAAAATCCAGAATCTAGTAGTTTCTAGTATTATTAGCGAGAGGGCTCTCAGAGAGATTCGCTCTCGTCTGTCTCCTCTCCTTTTAGCAGACTGTTGTTCTTAACAGCTTCAATTCGACCCCATGTACATGTTAACCCGAAATTCTACGTCCAAATACATGTTAACTCGAAATTCTACGTCCAAATACATGTTAACGCGAAATTCTGCTTTCATATTTTCATATTATTGATATTTTTTATAATTGTTTTTAAAATAAATGGTAGATGTTAACAATTTTTGAATCCGCCGCGCTTGAATTTTATGTTATACTTCTTATGTTATGTTATGTTATTCTCTCCCACGCGAAAGACGAAAGAGACGTAACGAGTTGGCAGCTTTTTAAACAGAGGTGGTATTTTTTTATATCGTTTTTCGCTTTGCAACATTCCCACGTCATAATAAGATATTTGCTCTCTTAATAGCATTATGACACTGTATTAAAAACTTCATTAATTGGCTCATTAATTAGAGGCTTGACAGCAACCATAGGGTTTTGCCTAAGTGCGAGCAAGACGACTATACAGCACTTTCAATGAGATATTAATACATTAATTTCTCATTAATTGAAAAACTTATCGGTTTATCGAAAAAATACCAGACAAAAATGAGTTCGATAGAATATACCGACTCTAATACAGAAAATTGTATCTAAAACTATATTGATTGCTCATTAGACAAAACGGTCTCACAAAATATATTGGTTTTGCTGAAGGCTTAGCATAATTTTCAGCAACTATTCTGCACAAAAGCAAAATAAATAAACAAAATAAATAAGTTTTCGGTGGCATGGTTTTCGCCGTGAAATCTTGCAATTATTATGAATTAACAAAATCTATGTACAAGAAAAGCTGTAAAATCAGTTTAATGGTTTTCATATTAATTTCTGCAGAAGTATTTGCATGAGGATTCCAGAAATGAATAAATTGTGCACTGCGAATTCCGGCCATTGTTATTGTTTACCTTTTAAGTCAGTCTGACCGTAGTCGCATTACGAAAAAAATCCGAACCAAAAAAGAAATATAGTTGTCTCTTTCAAGGTTCTAATGAAGTAGCTAATTAATGAAAACTTGTGCCCTGTATCATAGCCGTATAATTATTTGAATTTTTTTTAAATTTAGGGTGAAGACTACTATTTTTAGGGGGAAATAGCGACTTTCTGAGATTTTTTAGGGGGAAAACAAATTATTCATCTGGCAACACTGCTTGGAACTGTTATTCGAGCGACATTTTTTCGCTTTACAACATTCCCATGTCATAATAAGATATTTCTTCTCTTAATTATTTGAAATTAACATTTTTTTAAATTTAGGGGGAAGTCTGGATTTTTTAGGGGGAAATATCGACTCCTTGAGATTTTTTAGGGAGAAAGCTAAATTTTCATCTGGCAACACTGCACCTCTGGGCAGGCTATGCAAAATAAATAACTAAAAAACCAAAAAAGTAACTAAAACAATGACAAAAATGGCCCTGCGCTAAGGTGTTGTTGTTGTTGTTGCCCGCCCAACGTGGGGAAGAAGTAAGCGGAGAGCGACAGCGAAAGTGCCCGGCAATCTCGCCAGCGGAGCCAGTGAATCACTTGCAGATAAAGAAATCCCTTACGGATCGTGTTTCAACACTGTTGGTGGAAGAGGGGGAGGAGGTGCAGCCACAATAGCAGCGTCACCCATCGTTCCCAGCACCAGTCCGCTCCAGCTGCCGGAGGTCACACCCACGCCCAGAGACCGTGCGATCGTCGTCGATTTGCTAGACCAGATAAATAGCATGGGCAACGACGACAACCGACGGAGGAAGACACCCTGCGGCTTCTGCATGGCGGTCTTCAAGTGGATTCCGGTGCTGTTCATCACCGCGGTGATAGCCTGGTCCTACTACGCCTATGTGGTGGAGCTGTGCATCCGTAAGAACGCACTCACCTTTTCTGGGAACTCTGAGTAACTGACCATATCTTTGTTGACAGGCAACTCGGAGAACGGCATTGGGATGATCTTTATGCTGCTGTTCTATCACATTTCCCTGACTTTGTTTATGTGGTCTTACTGGAGAACCATTATGACATCTGTGGGCCGAATTCCAGACCAGGTGAGTGAATCATGGGCTCTTATCTCTGGGCAAAACCCCTAATACTATTGTTTATCCATTGCCAGTGGCGGATACCGGACGAGGAAGTGACGCGTCTGTTTAGGGCCGACAGTCCAGAGACCCAGAAACGCATTCTCAACAACTTTGCACGCAATCTGCCAGTCACAAATCGGTAAGAAAGTCGTAAATGCTGATAACGTATCAAAGCCCACACTCGCATGATATATCAGAAAGTTCATTAGAGTTTTATTGAGAAACTTTTGTAAAATCGACATTATCAACATAATGGATACGTTATTTATATTTGGTGTTTTCTTTATTTATCTAAGAAACTTTCTTAAACTTTCTGAAGTCTTTGATAAGTTTTAAAGATAATAATATGGTTAGGTGACGAATTTCTCACTTCTATAAGGCGTGTTTATCTAGCAACTAGCCATTATCAGGTAAACATGATAGAACTTTCCAATTTAGCAGAGCTTTGGTATTTTTTCCTTTTAAAAAATAAGCCGCACAAATCTATAAGAATCGAAAATATAATCTCTGTAAAGGGAAACTCTCCACAACTTTATTTAATGCCTTCTTTTTTACCTTCCAGCACCATGAACGGCTCGGTGCGCTTCTGTGAGAAATGCAAGATCGTCAAGCCGGACAGGGCACATCACTGCAGCGTCTGCAGCTGCTGTGTGCTGAAGATGGACCACCACTGCCCCTGGGTGAACAACTGTGTAAACTTCTACAATTACAAGTTCTTCGTGCTGTTCCTGGGCTATGCGCTCGTCTACTGCCTGTATGTGGCCTTCACCACTCTGCACGATTTTGTGCAGTTCTGGAAGGTAGGTGCCGTAAGTTTCAGATCGTTCTTCTTTCTACTCCCCAATAAGCCCGATGCATGCGTAGTTAATTCGAATGTTTCTCTCGTTCCGCTGTAATGTTTTGGTCTTAAATTGAACTTGTACTTACTGATCCAAGTACGAAAATAATGCACAGGGCCAGTTGAACGGCGGCGGAATGGGGCGCTTTCACATCTTGTTCCTGTTCTTCATCGCCATTATGTTTGCCATTAGTTTGGTGAGTTTGTTTGGCTACCACATCTACCTGGTGCTGGTCAATCGCACAACGTTGGGTGAGTAACTAATGCTAAACGATGTCGTTGAATACCAATATAAACCTTTATTATTTGTCCCCCCATTTAGAGTCGTTTCGGGCTCCCATCTTTCGCGTTGGCGGCCCCGACAAGAATGGCTATAACCTGGGTCGATTCGCCAACTTCTGCGAGGTGTTCGGCGACGACTGGCAGTACTGGTTGCTGCCCGTTTTCTCCAGGTATGTCACGACCGTATCACTCCACACATTCTCACATTCCCATTACTATTTACTAACACGTGCTGCACTAGAAGCCCACTCTCACCCTCACTTTTTAGTTGTTGTTCTTGTGCGCTTTTGTTTTATTTATTATTTTGGCTTTTCTATGTTGAATTTGGCAAGTTAAAGGCATGCTTTAAAGGTTCATGCTCAGTAGCTAGGCACCTTATCCAATTCTTGATGTGTGTTCTGTGTGAAATCAGCTGAAAAACACTAAATTTAGTCTTAATCATTAACCTTATTATTTGTGTAAGACAAAATGATAACTCTGTATGTCCCAAGAACTGAGAACCGAAAGCAACGAGCCAAAGTTGTCGATCTCGTGCTGTAACTTAGTTGTAAGCCAAATCAAAATTATCACTTCATTTCCTTACTTTTGTTGGTTCTGTTTGTAAATAAAATTAATAAAAAAAATAAAAAAGAGAGGAGCCTTAGAGTTAACAATAACCTAACTGCTCAGTTTCGACTTGTTCCCGGGATTGAGTGACTAATGTTCGCAGAGATTCCTGTAGAATATCAAGCGCGCCATACCTACTACTCAGCTTACTAAAAACCTAAACACTGCCATACACGAGATCAGTTGATCCAATATTTGTCTCCACATATTTTGTGCAAAATTATATAACAATCAAACAACAACAGCAGCTACAACTACAACAATCTAAACTGTATAAAGCGCAAAAATCGAAAACCGAAAAACGAAACCTAACAATCAAACAAACAAACCATATTTCTGTCTAAAACTCTCTGTTTAACGCAAATACCCCTCCCCACCTTCTGCTTATTCACAACCATGGAATTAGTCGCGACGATGGCTACAGCTTTCGGACATCCAGCGACCAGAGTCGGGGCTCCACGTCCAACACCACCTCTGCCGCCGCCTCGCCCGCCCAGCGGTACGATGCCATGGGGGAGACGGCCTCCAGCAGGTTAGATGGCAATCCGACAGATAAGTTGATTGACGCTATTCCCCCCGACTCAACTAACCACCAACACCACAACCACCACCAATCGCCTCATCAAGTAAGAAGCATCAGCGACCTGCAGCCACCGCACCTAGACACCCTGGACGAGCGGCTGGAGCAGCATCCGGTGGCAAACGGCCAGTTATCAAGCTACAGCACGGCAGCAGCCAGGCCTAGCCAGCCGGAGGACGACGTGTTTATCGAAATGGTCGGAGATCACCCGCTGGCAGGAGCCGATCCCGATCCCGCCAAGAACTTGACCCGCCCGCCCAACGGTGATCTGCCAGTTTGAGATTTCGCTAAATAACCTGTTTCCTTAGATGTAGATGTGTTTGTACTATATATCCGAGTAAACTGCCAGAGATTTGTGAGAATTGCAGTTTCTAGTATGCCAATAAGTGTTACCTCCAAATGCGACTCATCACCTGTACAATTTAGGCTATTTTGAAATGGCTGGGACCACAAACCACACAGACACACACACAACGAGCACCATTTTCGATATTTAATGGTTTTGTATACATTTACTGATAATGTTCAAGCATTTATCGCTGTTTCAATCGATCGAATTTTGTAATTGAAATTAAACGAAAGCGAATACTACGTGGCAATATGGGGATAGTCCCGGTAGTTAAGATGGTTATCCCATTGAGAGATTTTGTAACTTGTTAACTCATTCATTGAACCAATCACACCCTTGTAGATAGCAACCTATCTCCAGGACTTAAACTAAATGATAAGTCACACAACACAGACACCACAAATCACACAAGAAACTAGGGCATTTCTCTTTGCTTTTAATTAATTAATACGTAGTCTAGTTAGTTACTGTTTGCTATTTGATTTTTTATACTTTTTGATATGATGTTTGATTCTTTTGTACGCCTACTTATACCTAAATATACATTACTTTGAACGAAACTTAAGGTGGAGAGAAGCTGCAAAGGTTTGTTTTTAATTTGCCAAAATAAAGAAGGAGTCAACTGCTTTTGCACTGCACCGAGTCATCGATCAATCATTATTTCCCCACTCCGTTCTGATCTGTAACATTTAACATATATTATTTATGCTGATCAATCATAATGCACGAACATCTCTTAGCTTCGGCGACGGCATTAGCTATCCCATCCGTCACCTGGAGGAGGACACCGAATCCCTGCTGGGATATCACAGCGACACGCGCATCGAGCTGGAGGAGGACTTCCTGCCTGAGCCGCGATTCCAGGACTCGATTCCATAGCTAATCATGACCAGCGACAATGTGGCTACATACTACATCTAGAGATTCCGTTTTTCGAAGCCCGAGACTACTCTCTCCTTTTTTTTAACATTCATATTCAGTGTGTAAATAGGCGGGCGTGTCCATCCTACAGGGACAACAACGTGCATGGGTCATTATGTTTAAGCCATCAAAGAGTATGTACAAGTATTTAAGTAATATATAGCGGATGAACAAATCTGTCAGTCGTTGGGAAAAAAGAGTATATATTAACAATTGCTTTGACATTCGCGTTGAAAATTTTAAAACGTATTAATTTAGTGCGTAAGTAGACAGTTATTAGAACAAACGATTTCGAACAAAACTTGATGTCAATACTAGAGAGCTGCATGAATACCGAAAAAATAGTATGCGAAGGAATTCATGACGAAATGAACTGAGTTTAATAGAATTCGAAAATGAAAATATTTGAGTGAATATTGTATTTAGTTGTTAACATATACTGGGTTTATACACACTCTCGAATTTATGCATTCACATTGACAGATGAGATGCCGGACCTGAAAATTAGTATATTTTGCTGTTTCATAGACAGAGTTTAGCTAATAGCCCCACAGCATTTTATGTATTAATGCATGTATTCGGCCTTTATTAAACCCAGTATATAACTATTTAATAAACAGACCAAAATATTCATTTTAAAGGTCTAACATCTCATCTGTCAATATGAGTTCAAGTATAAGAGTTTGTGGATAAACCCAGTATCAGTCGCACAACATTTTTACGAAGGGAAACGAATTGAATGAAAGAGAATGCTTGGCAGTATTCGAAATAATTCAAATGTCTCAGTGTTTAGCCTACTTGTCTACGTATGACAAACATAAAATGAAAATAATTACGTTTGGGACATCCAACTTTACAGTCTCTTGCAAACAAGAGTGATTTCTTAAAAGGAAATATCGCAGACTTATGAAAAATAGCCAGAACTCAAGAGACCTTAAATGGAAGTGATCCTTATTTTTGAGACTGATTCGTATGACAAACCGAATTGAAATTGTGTGACACTTAACATTCGAATCATTCGCCTGCTTTTGTCGATATCAAAACTTTCACTTTGGTTATACACTAATTCATTCCAACTAAAATTAAAGGAATGACAGTATTCATGCAGGGCTCTAGTCAATACCCGGAATACAGCTAGTTATGCAAACAACAAAGTACATTATATAGGTTTATGACAGTAGTTAAAAGTTTAGTGGGGAATACAATAATAAAATCAAAAGAAACTTTGAGCAACACACATATGGATCTGTATATTTACAAAAATAAAAATTTAACTATTCGATTTAACCGACGAGACTAGACTACCTTGAATTTTTATTTCATCTGCGTTTGCTTACAAAACAAAACAAAGGTTAATAAGCAGCACATTTTATTTAATTAAAAAACAAAGATTTAGCTCAACTTGAAGAGTGCCGAGATAAAATGGGGTCTTCCAGGTTGAAACTAAAAAGCTTGAGAAGGCCTATGTATGAACTCGCTACAGAAAATAGAGCGCCAGCAGCCAAAAATAAATTCCTTAAAAGAGAACCAGAAAAACTACAAGAAGCATCTGAAGGCCGTGGACAAGGATATCAAACTCCATCTTGGCCAAAGTTCTGGATAATTAATAATACTAAGGCGAATATGGCCACTGTTAAGCTGGAGCATGTCGCGGGAAACTAAGGGGAACCAAATAAAAATACAGACACTTTTAGCAACACACAAGGATCTGTATATTTACAAAAATAAAAAGCAAACTTAATCGAATCGGCTCAAGTCATTATTTGAAGCCGTATGCTGCTTGGATCCAGAAACTGTGCTGGAGGAAACCACTTCAAAGTCATCATTATCTGCGGGCGCTATCTTTTCGGAATTCTCTGAGGGTTCGGAGAAAGGGTTAGCCGTTTGCCGAGCTATCTTGGGAGCTGGCTTTGGAGATGCGGTCTCAGTAGCGACTGGAGTTTCAGGAATTTCCTCCTCCACCAGCTTTCTTTTCTTCTGCTTTTTGCTGACCAAAGCGTCTCGACGCACAGATATGCCGGTGTCCTCGCTCTGGGGCAACAGATCACTCAGATCGGTCTCCACGTCGGCCACTTCTGGCTGCAGTTTCTCCTGCAGCGCCGCCATAGCTATCAGCAAGGCTTCCTCTGTGCGAATAGTTCTGGATCCTTGGCGGGGAAGGACATTGACGTAGTGATCGAACAGCAACTCTGGATCGTCCACAGTCAGCTTCTCATCGTTGGCTAGCGCAGATTCAAGGCCTTGCAGTCCGCCAAAGACAATGAGCATGTGCTTGTAGCTATAGGACCGACTGGGCACCTCATTCACGTTGGTTCCCCGATCCGACGTTCCCAGCGTCACATCGTAACCGGAATCGTAGGGGGACTTGGTGAAAATCTCGGAGAGTGAGTGGGCAATCCGCACCTGGTAGCCCCAATAGACGCCCGTCTCTCGACGCGGCTCGTCCGGGCTGACGAGGGTTCCACGCTGCTTTCTGCTGGACTCTGAAAGTTAGGGGAGTTGTGAGCTTAGATTTGATTTTTTGCTACATTGATGGCACATACCACTGGCAGGATCCATTTTCACGGTCACCCTCACACCCGGCTCAATGGCCTTGTCCACCAGCACGTCGTTGAGCAGTCCCACGTTCGCATAGCTCTGGCCCTCCTTCGCCTTCTTGTCGCAGATGACGCCCTCGCGGTACCGGAACTTGCTCTGCTGTCGGAGATGGTGTGGCGTGTCCAGTGGATTCAGCAGCCCGGAGTACTTGAGGTCCTTGTGCAGCGGAAAGAAGTACTTTCGCAGATACTGCGGACACTCCAGATACTGCAGAATGCGGGCCAGCTGCAGGGAGCTGCTCCGCACCGTGCTAGTGCCACTGCCGTCCGCCTCAGGCTCGTAGCTGCGCTTTGTCTCGCGGGCGGTGGCGATGCCCACGTCGTCGAAGACGATCACCTCGTTGACCCGGAAGATGCAGGCAGCACGGGCTATTTGGCCGGCGACGTAGGCGCGAAGCTCATTGGATTGGGCGTTCTCCAAAATGGATCCTGGCACCGCTATGCTCAGCGTGGATGGATTGGTCCTCGCTTTCGATTGTGGTTTACTGGCGTCTTCCACGGCGCGGTCCTCCGCCTCCTTGGCCTGCTGCAGTTCCTTGAGCACTTTTTCCTGCTTGCGTTGCCGCTTCAGCGCCTTGCGTTCCTCGTTGACCTTCTTCCAGGACTTGTGCGGCTCGGTGGGCCTGTCATTGCTGCTGGCGGTGGGGGCGGCTGGCATTGTTTTAATACACAATTGCTGGAACCTCGATTGAATCGCTGTAACCACGCACGTGCACCCACAATAACAAAGGCTTAGAGTAGCCAGATAGTCGCAAATTCGAAACGATGTCTGGCAGCACTGGCTTAAGGAGGAACAAACAATATTTTTTAATTATAAATCAAATTAAAACCTCTTGCAATGGCTGTACTTTTTATTTTGTTGTTATACTTGTTTACTACTAGTTTTACAAGAATCTTTAATTTGAATGTTTGACAAATTTGTATCTCACTATCGCGATAGTTCAATCAATCAATAGTGCCGGCCACAGGCAAACCATTATCGATTGTGCAATCGACGTTCTCACATCACTACTATTGAAATTTTTTTCGCGTCTCGAAAATTTTGCTAAATGTCGGCGAGTTGCCCAGAAGTTTTGTAATTTTAAGCGTGTTATCTGTCGCACACCTTAACTTGGACCACTGATTGACAATTAAGTGACAAAAACAACTAACATGGATCTCAGCGGTCCGCAATCCCTGGGCAACATACTGCAGCCCGACGAGCTACAACTCGTGCCGGAAGACATCCAAAAGAAGCTGTCGGCGTACATTGAAAAATTTTCCGATGAGTATTGCAAGGAACGAGCGGCCGCCAATCGGCTGGGTAAGTAATCAAATAAGTGCAAGGCCAGGCCTTTATGTGTTGAGTATCCGCGTTAAAGCATAGATTAGTTAGTGCTGATCAGTTGCCGGCCCCGCTGGCGTCTCAGTTTTCAGTTGCTTAAAGCCTGCCCAAATACGAATACTCGTGTCTAAGCTGCAGTTTGCAATATGCACAACAATGCTGGTATACTAAAAGTGAATTTGCATGTTTTCCTGTCTTGCTACAATGCATTTTCTTGATACCCGGCTTGTTGCACATTTCAGCAATGGCCGCTGCAAATTTCGCAAGTGTCCGCCGCTGGTGTGGTCACACTGAGAGTGCCATTTCTAGCAAACCGCCAAATTTGTATTTTCTTTTGAATTCCTTCAAAGTACTTAAATATTTAAAGTAAAATGTCCTTTCTTGAGACCTAAGCATTATATCGTACATATTACCTACCTATAATCAAATCATAGTTTGATATAAAAGTGTTACTAACTAATGAATTAATTTATTTATTGGGCAGAGGAAGCTGAGCAAAAGAGCGAAGAGCTCCAAGGTAAAATGGAGGACTACCTGGTCAAATTCAAAAACTACGAACAGAATGTATTGGAGCTGCGCACAGCTGGACCAAGTGACCGCGGAACGCACCCAGCTCAAGAGACCGTGAACAATTCCGAGCTGAGCGTGTCCAGCCTGCGAGTGGAGAAGGCCACAGCGGTCGAGGAGCGCGACTCGCTGATGAGGGTGATCGAGCGCCAGCAGGCAGAGCTGGACCGCTTGAAACAGGACCTCCACAACTACCAACAGCAGCTGAACGCGGCAATCGTCGCCAAGTGCGAGGCCATCGCCCGCGTGGACGAGAATCCAGAGCAAGGAGGTGGCTCTGGAAATGAAAGAGCGCCGCCACGAGAGCGAACGTGCAATGCAGCAGCAGGAGATTCAGCTACTCAGCAGTGATCTTAACCGCAGCAACGCCGAGCTGCAAAACATCTGTCGCGAGCACTCGCTGTCCACCATGCAGCTGGAGACCCGTCTGAAGGCGAAGAGCGACGCCCTGCAGCTTCTGCAGAGCCAGTACGCACAGTCTTTAAAGACTATCGATGAGCTGAATCTAAAGGTCGAGGAGCAAAGCGAGACCATCTATAATCACAACCAGAACATGGAGGCGCATGTTCAGAACCTCATGAAAGAGATCGACGCAAAGGACAGGTTGGTCCAAATACTTAAGGACACTGAGTCCAGCCAGCTTGTCGAGCGCGAAGAGCTCCTGCGAGGCATTGAGGAACTGAAGCGTATGCTACAAAGCGCGCACGAGGACTACGCTCAACTTGAAGCCA
This sequence comes from Drosophila triauraria, assembly GCA_014170255.2. Lineage (NCBI taxonomy): Eukaryota > Metazoa > Arthropoda > Insecta > Diptera > Drosophilidae > Drosophila > Drosophila triauraria. The sequence goes on from CM024335.1 coordinate 11,501,910, forward strand.
AAATGGTGGGCGTTAAGCAGGAGCATGCCGTCGAGATTGATGATCTGAATAAGAAGATTGAGAACATGAAGGCGGAGATTGCCGGCGCCAACGAGTTGCTAAAAGAGGCCCAGGATCGCAGTCTGGAGAGCGCCATTTGCCAGTTGGCTCCCAGTGCGGCCGTGGCCAGTCGCCTCATGCGCTCCGATCTGTCCCTGACCGAACTCTACTCGATGTATGCCAAGAACAGCGAAGAGCTCGAGCTGCGCAACCGCGAGAACGCTCAGCTGACGCTCCAGATAAAGTCTATTTTGGCGGAGGTTAGCGAGAACGCTCCGGCGGTGCAGAAACAGACCAATGACCACCAGAAGCTGGCCGAGGAGCATGCTCTGCTTATGCAGCAACGCGACCAGTTGGCCGAGCGCAATCTCTCCCTCGAGCACGAGTTGGAGAGGACCGCCTTCAATCTGTCTCATTGCCAGAAGGAGGCCAAGAAGCTAAAGCAATCGCACGTCGATGTTAGCCGTCAGGTGTGCATGCTTCTGGATGAACTGAACTGCCTGCGGGCCGGAGTACCCCACAGTCGCAAACAGTCTGAGCGCGACGACCGCCTGGAAATCACCACCGAGGGCCTGATCAGCAACAAACTGGTAACTTTCGCCTCCATTCAGGAACTGCAGGAGAACAATGTCAGATTGTTGGCCCTTACCCGGGAACTAACCGCAGTACTGGAAGAACACGAGAAGAACAATGACAAGCTTTCGCTAGAGAAGTGTGAGGAGAAGCTGAAGAGAACCAACGAGCGGTTTGCCCAGCTGGAGGAGCTGCTGGCTCAGAAGAACAATACTGTCACCACGCTGCTCGCCAAGTGTGAGCGATACAAAAAGTTCTACTTTGCGGCCCAGAAGAAGCTGGGCAAGAAGGTCGTGGACCTAGACAATTCCAACATTGAGCTCGACGAGTCCCTAACACTTGACACGTCAACGAAGACCGCCGCCCAGTTGGAGGAGGATGCCAAGCTAGGAGCGCCGTGTGCGCACCTTGGAACAGCAGCTGGAGGACGAGACCAAGAAGTATGCTTCGCTGAAGGAGAACTACGACTACTACACCAGCGAGAAGCGCAAGAACGACGCTCTGGCCCAGGAGCAGTTCGACTCCATGCGCAAGGAGGTGCGGGAGCTGACCAGCGCCAACTGCAAGCTGATTAACGCCACAGAGTTCCAGAAGGAGCAGATTGAGATGCTGCACAAGAGCATTGTCACCTTCAAGCAGCAGGTGGCCACTCTGGAGGATCGCTCCAAGAACTACGAGAAGACTATTGTCAAGCATGAGCAGACGGTGCTCATGCTCAAGGATGAGGTAATGGCTGCTCATCGCAAGCACGCCGCTGCCGATTCAGAGGCTCATAGTCTTCGCCAGGAGAACCGCATCCTGAAGGACACCGCGTCTCGGCTGCAAATCGAAAAGGAGGCCTACCACCGTGAGCACCAGAGCCAGGCGCTTCTCTTGAACAATTTGGAGTTCATCAAGGCCAACCTGGAGCGATCCGAGATGGAGGGACGCCAACGCTTGGAGCAGCGATTGGACGACAGTGTAAGGGAGTTGGCTGCCCAGCGTCGCCACTTCCAAGAGCAGGAGGAGAAGTTCCGCGAATCAATTAACGATTTCAAGCGACAGACAGAGACGGCCATCAAGCTAAAGGAGGAGGAGAAGCAGCAGGCCGAAAAGTGGCAGGCCGAGTTGCTGGGCGTTCGTGAAGAGCTCGCCAAGAAGGATGCCCAGGTGACCGAGTTGAGCAAGAAGCTGCAGGAGAGCCTCACGCCATCCATCAACGAGAATCCCATCACGGCGGCCAATAAGCGGGCCAGGGAATTCGAGCTCAAGTTCGATCAGGCCACTGTCGAGATCCAGTCCCTGGCTAAGGAGCTGGCCAAGGCTCGCGAGCACGGCGAGCAGTTCTTCAAGATGTCGCAGTCCGCCGAGAGCGAGATAAAGCGTCTACACGAAATTCATACCGAGCTGGTGGCCAGTCAGGAGGAGGAGATCAAGAAGCTTAAAAACTCCGAGGCGGAGCTAAAGACCCGTATTACCGATCTGGAGGCCGAGGCGATGCTGTCCAATGTCACCGAGCAGAGCAAGTCGACCAACCAGTCGGACCAGCTCAAGTTGGCCCAAGAGGAACTGAAGGGCGTCTTGGAGAAGCTCACGGAGTCGGGCCGCACTATCCGCACTTTGCGCGCCGAAAACTCTACGCTGGCCGAGTCCCTCAATGCCGTGGAGATGAAGTACGCCAACGAGATGGTGCTGCACTCGGCGGACATCCAGGAGCTAACCCGCTACAAGGCCGACTTCTTCAAGGTCCACGACGAGCTAAACCAGCTGAAGTCTGGGCGCGAGTCCTGCAAGCCGCTCACGATGAGCTCCTGCGCTCGAATGCCGAAGCCCAGGAGCAGCTGAAGCGTGAGAGGGAGGAGTCCGACCAACGCGTGTCGGATCTGCATGCCCTAAACGCAAGCCTGCACGATCAGATTGAAGCCTTGACCTCGAAGATGACGGCACTCGCCAGCGGAAGAGCGGAGCATAACACAACCGCGTTGAATGAGTCTGCGATGGATGCTGATCAGAGCCTGAATGTCTCCGATAGTGGCGAGGAAACGAGGAACAACCAGCAGTTGCTGCTGATAATCAAGTTCCTGCGCAAGGAGAAGGATATTTTCGCTGCCAAGCTGGACATCCTCAAGGCGGAGAATGCACGCCTGAGCACTGAGCACACGATTCAGCAGAAGAAAATGGACGAGCTGAATGGCTATCTAAACCAGGAGCGCGCTAAGAGCCAAACGGACGTGGTGTCGGCCACCAAGCATGAGGAGGTGCTGCGCAAGATCGAGACCCTCAACGCCATCACGGACAGCAATCGCATTTTGCGCGACGAGCGCAATGCCCTCGTCCTGCGCGTCACCGAACTCACCGAGCGCATCAGCAGCGTGGAGAAGGAGCTGTTCCCGCTGCAGTGCAGCAACAAGGAGCTGTCTTCGAAGATCGAAGAGCTGAATTCGGAGAACAACTCGCTGCGCACCGAGGCCATCAAGTGGCGCCAGCGTGCCAATGTGCTGGTGGAGAAGAGCAACCGCAACCCGGAGGAGTTTAAGCGCCTGCAGGCCGAGCGCGAGCACCTGGCCAAATTGCTCACCGCCGAAAAGGAACAGTCCAAGAAGCAGATGGAGGAATTGGCCTCGCTGAAGCAGCGCCTCGAAACCGAGATCCCGTCGCTAAACAAGAACCTGCAGATGCTGGACGAGGCCCGCAAGAAACAGGCCGAGGAGTCTACCAGCCTCAAGCAGAACAACACGCGCCAGACGCAGGACATCATGGAGCTGAAGAACCGCCTGCTCCAAAAGGAGGAGGAGCTCTTGAAGGCCAACGAGGAGCTCGAGAACAAGGACAAAACCATCGCGGACAAGGACACCAAGGAGCTGCAACTGCGCAAGCTGGCCAAGCGCTACAAGGACTATTACATGGGCCTGCAGGCGCAAGCCGGAGGCTCCGAGACTGTCGCAGAGCAGGAGAAGATTCGCGGCGAGTTGGAGGAGGTAAACAACCAGCTGAGAGCCCTAAAAGAGGAACACGAGAAGCTTGCCAAAGAGAACGAGGAGCTGAAGAAGCGCACTGAACCCGATACGGACCCCAATACTGTGCGCCAGGAGTACAAGGCCAAGCTGGATAAACTGGTTGTGGACCTCACCGTGGCCCGAACCGATTTGGCCAACCAGGAGAACACATTTGCGGGCACCAAGTCCTCCTACGACGAGACCATTGCCCGTCTGGAGAAGGAACTGCAGGAGAACATAGCCTCCAATAAAGAGATCACCCAGCGACTGACTCGCGAGAACGAATCGCTGCACATGAGGATTAACCAGCTCACCCGTCAGCTGGGCTCTCAGCAGTCCACCAAGCCATCCACCAGTTCCGTGGCCGAGAAGGGCAACATATCCGAGAGCTCGCCCCGCACCGCCAATGTGAAGCCCATGTCGGGATCGGCCACAGTGCAGCAATCGGCCACCGTGACTCCCTGGCGTGGCGGCGAGACTCCGCTGGCCAGCATTCGCCCCATTTCGGTACAGAACAGCCGCACGGCTGCCATTCTGCCCACCAGCCAACAGCCCTCGGCTGGGTCCAGTACATCCACATCCTCGTCATCCTCTTCGTCGTCTTCGACTTCGACCACTTCCGCGGCAGCCAGCGGAGGCAGCTCGGCGGCAGCTCAAACCGCTCTGGTTCCACCCCAGCAGCAGGTGCACACCACCGGCAGTGCCGCCCTGGAATCGATGGCCTCCTCTTCGCCAACATCCTCGCACACTGACTACATGCCATCCACCAGCTCGGCGGCCGTGGCAGTGGCTGCTATCCCGCCGATGGGTGCCTCCTCCGCCGCCGAGAGTTCCCAAGAGGCGGAGAGCATTCAGCATCCGCAGCAGAACGATGCCCAATTGTTTGTGGGCGGAGCCCAGCAGCAAGTGGTGGCTCTGGTATCGCCACGCGTCGAGGGATCCTCGTCGTCATCTAGCTCCACATCCGCACCGAATGCCACGGCCCCAAGTGTGCAGGATGGCGGAAATCAAAGCCAGCAGCCCAGCACTTCGGGCAGCAGCAGCAGCTCCTCGACGGTGGTGAGTAGCCACAGCCGCCACACTCCGTCCAGCAGCAATGTGACCACCACCCAGGCTGGCTGCTCCTCAGTGGGCATCAAGCGTCCGCGCGACGTTGAGGGCGATTCCTCCACCACCAACGAGGAGGGCGGGCCCGAGAAGATGCCCAAGATGACGAAGCGGCTGCGCGGCCCCATGCACAGCGGAGAGCTGTCTGCCGGACACATTGGCGACTCTGGCATGGACGTCGATCAGATGCCGACCTCGTCGCAGCGCGATCAGGAAGATGATATTCAAGTGGTGGACTCGGACGATGAGGAGGATGTCCTGGCTGATGCCGACGATGGTCCCATCGATGGCGGTGAGGCCGAGCAGGAAGTGTACGAGGACTCATATGAGCAGGACAACGAGATGGACGACAATGAGGGTGCCGACGATGATAACGAGATAGCTGCGGATGCCCAGGACAACAACGAGGTGGACATCGAGGAGGTGCCAGAGCAGCAACTGCAGGCCCAGGAGGAGAGCCAGCTGCGTGATAGCCAGGCTGTGGCCGCAGTCCCCACATCGGCTGCCTCTGCCTCTGGGCAGGAGAACAACCAGAGCCAGGCCATCAGCAGTGGCAGTGGAGAGTCCTCAAATCCCGTCACTCTGCCGCAGGCTGACGCCTCCAACTGGAAGCAGGCTGCCGCCTCCACATCCTCGGCAGCGGCTCGCCGCACCGAAAGCTCAATGGAGATTGTCAGCTCGCCGCAAGTGTCCAACTTCAGTGAGCAGCCAGCCCGCTTGGAGTCTGCCGAAGTCGACGGCACTGCTGCCCCAATGGAGGGTGCTCCGGATGAAAGTGCTGGACCCAGCGATGCCGGGGCTGCCACGGCCAGTTCTCCGCAAAAGCAGGGTGAGGCCGGGGAGGGCAGTGGCAACGATGCTGCCATCAAGGCGGCGGATGAGAGTGATCTAGCTGGAGGCGGAGAGGACGCCAGTGAGGCGGATGAAGCTTTCGCCGAGGAGACAATGGCTTCTGGCCAAGGCGAAGACTCTCAGCCACTAGGAGGCGACAGTGAGTTCAATACAATCCTTAGAAGGATTAATATCTAATCAGTGGTCCCTTGCAGATCCAAATGTGGGCACCAGCCAGTCGGAGGTGTCCGATAACCAGGCCAATCTGGCCGAGGGCAATCCCACCGAGGACAGCGAGGGTGCCGACGGTGTCTCCTCTGAGGGTGAGAAGCAGGCAGTGGGTGTTGAGGTAAGGAAGCGTTCACAAGTCCATAATCAAGCTTAGAGAGAAGAATACAGACTTGGATACAACCTAAATAATTTATAACATTCTTATGTGTTTTAGGAGGAGGGTCGCGAGGCGGAGGCCACTTCGCCCTCGGAGAACACGCGCTTCCGCACTCTGCGCAGTGCAGTACCCACCCGTCGCGGAAATCGCACCATGATGCGCGGCGGCAACTCCAACAACCCCAACCGCCCTCAGCGCATCGTCTGGCAGCGCGAAACATCACCGGGAAATCAGTCGCCGCGGGATCAGCCGCCCTCCACCAACCGCGTCTTCTCGCCACGCGCCCGCAGTCGTCGTCCAATTCGTCGCCCATCGCCGAATAACTTCAACAGCGGCGGACGCTTTCCTTAGGTCGACGAAGTCGGCTGTAGTCTGACTATAATCCTTTCGTTTACTGGGCTAGAAATAAGACTCCTCGCATTTAACTAATATTAGGCTTTGCAAGCAGCGTCCCACAACCACACTAATTACACCTCTACCTTCAATATTCTCCCAATCAAATTTCGCTTTCCAGCGGCTGCCAAGACGCAAAGAGCTCCGGCTCTTGTACATTAACCTAACCATAGATTCGAGAATAAACGTTTAAACATAATGATCAAAATAAGAAAGATGTGTTACGATTCATTCCATTCATTATAAATGATAAATATAGGCCACCAAATAATTATATTTGAGTGAAATAGCATGGCAATGACCTCAATTGGCCTTAAATAATTATGCTAGCCACAGCAGGTGAACATGAAACGTGATCGGAATGCTAGTAGCTCAGCATAATTATGTTACTTTCAGTTGGCCAGGCTGGGAATATCTGAAACAGGTCTTGAAATATTCCAACGAACCGAAAATGATCTACTCGAACGACTTCTGTTGCTGCATCGAGCTAAGGTGTGGCTGCATCTTGATAGCCATCCTTGAGGTGCTCTTCCGCGGCCTGGATCGGTTCTTTGTGGATCGTAAATAGGTAGTCTGCTTTAATGAATCACCAATTCTTCATTCTGTTTCCCAAGGCGAGAGTCTGCTGGGACTATTTTCCCTCATCGTGAGCGGTGCCTATGTAATCTGCTGCATTTTCCTCTTCCTTGGCGCCCTGATGGTAAATCTATCCTCAGTTTCTAATGTTTTCCATCTTATGAGTTATTGTTCTTAGGGAATACGCTATTTCCTGCTGCCATATCTCTCGGTGTCCTGCCTCCGTTTCTTTATTTTGGTTGCCGAGGGCGTGCTTGTGGCCACGGAAGGCGTTGTCTACGACTATCTTATCTTCGATATAATTCAATCGAGTAAGATATTACTATTAACTGATACCATTGAGTTTATAGCAAAATGATTCGCCTCAGTTCTCGGTCTGTACTTCTGGCTGGTTGTCTTCTCCTACTATGAACGCTTGAAGGATGATTGAGGAAGATTGCATTACTGTATTTTTTGTGTTCTAAAATAAAATTGATTTGCAAATTAAGCTTAATGATTATTTACAAATTGGTAAGCAATTACTCTCCCTTTAGCTATCAGTATTTAATATGAACCCATTATCATAAATCAATCATCAATAGCTTATTTGGACTCGGACTGTAATTATTATGCAGATGAACTCGGCGACAGTGAGAGTACAAAACTCATATGTATTCAGTAAGTGCTCTTTTAAGCGCACTCAAGGCAGCCAAAGAAGCTTATTTCTTCATCATATTTAAACAAGTTAGAAAGCTACTGTGGAGTGTGCCTGACTCTGTGATACGCAGTATCCCAGGTGCGAAAAAAAGGTAACTAACAGACGCTGAACTCTTGGCTGTAAAAGGCCAGTTTCTCGAGAGGATCAGGGTGTACCGGCTGTAAATGGCCAGCTTCTGGAGAGGATCAGGCTCTGCCGGCTGTAAATGACCAGTCTCTGGAGATGATCAGGCCATACCGGTTGTAAATGGCCAGTTTCAGGAGAGGATCAGGCAGTTCCGGCTGTAAATGGCTAGTTTCTGGAGAGGATCAGGCTCTGCCGGCTGTAAATGGCTAATTTCTGGAGAGGATCAGGCAGTGCCGACTGTAAATGGCTAGTTTCTGGAGAGGATCAGGAACTACCGGCTGTAAATGGCCAAATTCAGCCCCTCCGAATCTCAAAGTACCAGGCGAACATAAGTCTCAGCAAGCCACCCTCCTCCCATCACTAAACTCCCAAAATTGAGATATTTTTAGTTTTACTCTAAGTATTCTCCTCTCTCAAAGTAACTCAAAATTTGTGAGTCTCAGAATATTCACCGCTGCCTACTCATTTTTATGTTCGCCTGGTAGTTTATATTGAGAGGTAGATTTGCCTATAAAATGTGAAATAGGGCAAAACAACAGCAACTATATTCCTTGTTGTTGCCTGAGTTAGTTGTTGTAATTTTGGCCAGTTTCTGGACAGGATCACGCTAAAATCCCTGTTCTGGTTTTCACCTACTAGGCGAACAGACATGTTAGAAGGGTTGAGTTCTTCTGCTCATAAAGGTAATAGGACAGTTTAAGCCAGAGTGGCCAAGAGAGCTAGAAAGCCAGAGCCAGAGAGGGACCATAACTATTATAATAAAGTAGAGCTGATATGTCAGCGTCTACCAGCTGCCATTTCTCTTCTCCTGGTATTTCATTCTCACCGATGGGGAAATTGGATGAAAATTTGCTGATAGTTGGACGGAAACGGTACTGTATGGGGTTTCAGGTACTAGGCGAACAGAAATACTAGATAGAGGAAAGCCAGAGAGAGCCCAAAGAGAGAGACCGAGAATAGATAATAGTTATGGGCACTTTTTGGCTCTCTCTCTCTCTCACTCTCTGTGGGCACTCTCTGGCTTAAAACTGTTCTATTAACTTTAAGCGCAGAAGAATTCATCCTCTATCTAGTCTTTCTGTTCGCCTGGTACCTGAGACCCCATACAGTAGGATTTCCTTCAAATTTTTATCAAATTTCCATCCAATTTCCCATCGGTGAGAATGAAATACCAGGCGAACAGAAATGGCAGCTGGTAGACGCTGAAGTCTCAGCTTAACTTTATTATAATAGTTATGGTCCCTCTCTGGCTCTGGCTTTCTATCTCTCTCTCTTTCTCGTTGGCCACTCTCTGGCTTAAAACTGTCCTATTACCTTTATGAGCAGAAGAACTCAACCCTTCTCTAACATGTCTGTTCGCCTAGTAGGTGAAAACCAGGAACAGGGGATTTTTAGCGTGATCCTGTCCAGAAACTGGCCAAAATTCTGGTTGCTGTTGTTGTTATTCTTACATTTTATAGGCAAATTCAGCTCCTCTCAATTATAAACTACCAGGCGAACATAAAAATGAGTAGGCAGCGGCGAATATTCTGAGACTCACAAATTTTGAGTTACTTTGAGAGAGGAGGAGAATACTTAGAGTAAAACTCAAAACATCTCAATTTAGTGAGTTTAGTGATGGGAGGAGAGTTGCTTGCTGAGACTTCTGTTCGCCTGGTACTTTGAGATTCGGAGGGGCTGAATTTGGCCATTTACAGCCGGTAGTTCCTGATCCTCGCCAGAAACTGGCCATTTACAGGCGTCACATCCTGATCCTCTCCAGAAACTAGGCATTTACAGCGGGCAAAGACTGATCCTCTCCAGAATCTGGCCATTTACAGCCGGTACTCCTGATCCTTTCGAGAAACTGGCCATTTACAGCCGGCACAGCCTGATCCGCTCCAGAAACTGGCCATTTGCAGCCGGCAGAGACTGATCCTCCAAAACTGGACATTTACAGACGGCATGGCCTGATCCTCTAAAGAAACAGGCCATTTACTGCCGGTACACCCTGTTCCTTTCCAGAAACTGGCCGTTTACAGCCGGTACACCCCGATGCTCTCCAGAAACTGCCCATTTACAGCCGACAGTTACTGATCCTCTCCAGAAACTGGCCATTTACAGCCATCACGGGTACCACGGTTTCATATACCAGGCGTTTCTGCGCTTAAAGTTAATACAAGAGTTCTAGGCCAGAGAGAGTTCAAAGAGAGAGGGCCAGAGAGATCCCAAAACTCTTATAATAAAGATTGACTGAGAGTTCAGCATCTACCAGTTGCCATTTCTGTGCGCCAGGTGTTTCATTCTTATCGATGGGGAAATTAGAAGGAAATAAAATGAAAATTGGAATTGGCCCACTGTAAGGGGTTTTAGGTACCAGGCGAACAGAAATACTAGATAGAGGATCACTCCTTCTGCTCTAAACTTATTATAATTGAATAACAGCTGCCATTTCTGTGCGCCTGGTATTTCATTCTCATCGATGGGGAAATTGGAAGCAAAAGAGGTTTCAGGTAACAGGCGAACAGAAATACTAGATAGACGATGAAATAATATAACAGGTTTAGGAAAGATAGATCCCAAAGAGAGAGCTTCCCGAGGCTAGCTTCCTTTCTTGTTAAACCTGCGGTGTTTCTATCAGGGACAACCTTTTGTTGTGGGTAATAAATGCGATTTTAATCATCATTCTATAAGGCTTGATATTCCGCTTAAGATTTACATTCTCCATTGAATATGTAATGATGCAACCTGGAATTACCCCAACCAGTCAAGATCCGGCTCCCAGCCAGATTTCGCATTCTCTAAAACTCTCTTTAATGGCAGCGATCATAAATAATATTTACATTCATGGGCTGTGTGTGAACCTAACTAGAACTAGAACTGCTCGAGGGTGCGCGGGGCAGGCGGTGCTCCGTACTCCTCCGAGGGGGCGGACGGTGGTCCGTACTGGACGGCCGGCTTCGCCTGCTGCTGCTTGTACTTGATGAAGTACACCTCCGGCTTGCTGGGCTCCGTTGGCTCGGGTGCGGGCAGGATGACTGGCTGCTGCTCCTCGGGCTTCTTCACCAGCACGTAGACCAGGGTCTTGTGCTCGTCCTGCACCGGCGGCGGCAGCACCTGGCGCACTGGAGTCGGCGGGTTGGGTGCCTTGATGAAGATGATCTTGTAGTGCTTCTTGGGCACCGTGGTCTGAATGGGAGCAGAGGCCGGATAGTATTCCGGCTCCTCTGGCGGCACATGCACGTACACATTCTTGGTGACCAGGGCCTCCGAAGCAGCCGGTGGTCCATAGAAGGCGGCTGGTGGGCCGTAAGCAGGCAATGGCTGTGCCGGGGCCGGTGGACCGTATTCCTTCTGGGGCGCTGGCGGCGGTGGTGGTCCATAGCGGGATTTCGGTGGCTCTGGACGCCAGGCATACGGCCAGGCTGGCGGCCAAAAGGAGGAGGACAAAAGGTGTCTGCATGCTTGGGTTTTCTTCGATGGCTGGACTGCGAATGAAGCTACTGCTGCAGGTCAATCTGCCGTTTTATATGGATCCGCCGCCAGACATTTGTATAATCCCCCCTTTGCATAATATTTCCGATCCGCTGGATCCCAATAGCGTTACGCGGAGCTCTTCAATCCGCGCCTGCACTGCGCGATGCATACAAATTAGCCTGCGAGCGCATTGTGCCCATTTCGGTTTCGTTTTCGATACCAGCGGCGGATTCGGATTCCGATTCCGATTCGGATTCCCATTCGGTTTCGGGCTGATGAAAACGAAAAATCGCAAAGGCAAACAAACAGATCGCAGCAGGGAGGGGCCCGGCCGACGTCACGTTCTGTCAGTGGGTCTTCCCGGCGCCTTTCTGGCCAGTATTTGCCAAAAGCATTCGCCTTAATTGCCGATTGCGTGGCTCACTTGTAATTTATTATGTAACACGATTGACACGTTCGGGCCAGGGACGGTCATTGCGATCGGTGACCTACACTTTCTTTGCGGTGTTTACTAGCTCAAGAATTTGGGGCAGACAACTGACAGACTGTCGGGGTTCCTCTGGGATTCCTCTTTAAGGAAAACATTTTTTTTTTAATTTATAAAAACTCTATAGAGCCTTGCCTTTATGAATAGTAACCCAATTTAAATCCCAAGATTTACTTCTATAGCCTTCAATTGTAGGCTTTGATTTCGGTGTCAAAGACATTAACAATCGTAAATTCTACACATACAAACTCATCACCTGGAGACACAAGCCCCTAAAAAGAAGGAACTGAATCTGGAAGGAAGGAGCTACCTCTTGACGAAATAGCATCATGATTTATCTACAGCGATGCTGCTGCTGCGTGGATCTGCGCATCGGCACCATTATAATCGGGTTTCTGCACATTTTGGCAGACATTATTGGAGGCTTTTTCGTTGGTATTTTTGGGGAGTCGGGTGAGTGCCGTGGTGAGGGGATTCCCCATACATAGAGGTAATCTAGACTACATCCGTAGGCCATCCCGATGCTTGCCATGTTCTGTTCATCATTTTCATGATGATTCACCTTCTTAGCTGCGTGTTCTTGATCATTGGCAGTTTTCGGGTAAGATCCCAGCTTTATTTTAAGGTTTATAAGTAATAGTATTAATGATTCTATGCAGCTAAGGAGCAGCTGGATGCTCTTCTACATACTGATGACCATGATCAAGGTGCTGGCCATGATAATACTGATCATATCCGACATTATACTCAATATTTGGCTGTGGGTGATGGTCACCTATTTCCTAATGCTTTGTGAGTGCACTCAATATAGTTTTTAGATCAGTTTCCTTGCAACTCTTCTACCTTTCAGTGCTTTGCCTTTACTTCTGGCTGGTGGCCTACTCCTTCTACGCCGCCCTCGGAGGAGCTCTGTTCATCTAACCAGCTCCCATGTATACATTGATTAGTAGTTTCTATTAAATTGTACGTTGCTAGCAGAAATAAAACCTTTCGGTTGCCAAACTCGACCAGCGCCTTTTCACTCACTTTTCAGGTTTTTTAATTCCAAATTTTAGAATGCTCCGGAAATGCTGCTATTGCATTGGACTGCGCAAGGCCTGCATAATGATCGCCCTGCTGGACTTCCTCATCAATGTGGTGGTGCTCAATGTAAGCCGTAAGTCTCCGATTTGGTACATTGAGGACCACCTACTAATGACTCCGTCTATCAGACGTGTTCATAGCTCACATCGAGCAGGCGGTGGCCATCTGCCATTGCATCGGATGCTTCTTTCTGTTGGGCGGAGCGCTAATTGTAAGTTTAGCCGGAGGATTCGGATTCGGATTCCATGTTAATTCCCAGGTTTCCTGCAGAGATCGACCGTCCTGCTGATGTTCTTCCTCATCACCAGCCTGACCAACTGCATCATCCTGACTTCTTACTGCATCATCCTGCTGATGAACGGGAACGAATACCGGGGACCATCGTTCCCATCAGCGCGGTCTACGTATGTGAGTTGTTACGATAATTACCAGAATCCAAGCCAGAATCCATCCACTTGACCTGCTCTCCAGGCATCGATATATACTTCTGGATCGTCGTCTACTCGTTCTATGTTCTAGTGAAGACACCCGAAGTGGAAGCAGAAGTCTGAGCACACCCGGGCCACAAATTAATTAATGCAATTCCTCTCGAAACTGGCTTGGGATAAGCGTTTCCCAAGGACTAGGACAATGGTATTTGAATTCATTGGAGAACTTTCAAATGATGCAAGTGCCAATGTGTTGATCCTTGGTAAATCGGCTTGCTCTCAAATATATAATCTAAATATATACTAAATTATAAAAAAAATATATATATTCCAAGTAACATCTTTAAACAAGCCTAAAACGCGTTTCGATCGCGGGTCAAGACCCCCAGGGGTTAAAGTAACAAAAGAATACATTCCGAAATCAATTCAACTTATCAGCTAAATACACTATTCTCTAATCTAATTCTATCGATGACTAAAATTAATGCCTCTGCTTAGGCGGTTCCATCTTATCTTCGTTATGGGTTACTCGCCATTACTCGCTGTTGACCAGCTCGAACCATTGCCTCATGGCCTCGCTGAGCACCAGCGGCAGCTGGTTGAGGTCGCGGACAATCACATAGTAGGGGAAGGGGAAGCTGTCCAGGTAGGAGCTGATGTTCACGGATCCATCCGCATTGACCGCCACGTGCTGAATGTCCAGAATGGAGTTCTGAAACAAGAGAACTGAGATTAGTACTGACCTACTGACCTATTTCAAACCCATTACCTTGTTCTCCGGATTGTCGATTATAATGTAGACCAGGAAGATGCGCTGCAGCCGCGCCAGCTTGATGGCGTTCTTGACCTTCTGGGCGCCCTCGCTGAAGATATTCCGCCCATCGCTGAGCACCAGCAACAGGTTCTCGAACAGACCATTGTCGCCGCCCAGGCCGCTCTCCTCCGCATTGGCAGTTCGTATGAAGTCCAGGAGACCGGCAATCTTTGTCTTGTCCTGCGCAAAGTTCAAGGCGTTCACCAGGCGCGGTCCATCGAACTGCTCCGTGTGGTTCAGGATAATCTGTGCCGACTCGCCGAAGGACACGATGCTCAATCGTCCGCTTTCCAGCAGGGTGAGTGCCTGGGACACCAGCGAGATGGCCTCCAGCGTGAGCGTCTTGGAGTTGTTGTGGTGCATCGACTTGGAGTCGTCGATGGCAATGGTGATCTTGTAGTCACGCTGAGCCGGCTTGGTGCGCCGCAGCCAGATCTTGTCCTTGCGGAACTGCGAGGCGATGTAGGGAATGATCTTCTTCATGTTGATGCGTCGCCCGGTGCGGTAGTCGCCCTTCAGGCGCGTGCACTTGGTGGGCTCCAGAATAAGGCGCAGTTGCTCGCAGAGCTCGCGGGCATTCTGAGTCATCCGGCTGGAGATGCTCTGCCAGCTCTCGTAGTCCTCGTGCAGCGGCTGGGCCTGAAAACGGAGCATGAAGTGGGAGCCATAAGTAGCCTTCAATCAGTTTTTCCCATGGCTTTTCTTACCCCCCGGAATGTCGTCAGCTGCTGGTGGTACTGCTGCCTGAGCTCGATCTGCTCTGCCGAGCTCAGCTCCTCTGCGTGCGAGCTCTTGTCCAGCAGGAGTTCGGTGCTAGGCAATAAGGGAGGGATATTTGTTAGTTTAAGTCGGAATTTATTTCGAACGAACTCACTTGCTGTGCGCCGTGGTCTCCGCGCTGCGAGGAACTGTCATGGTGGACACCACCTCGCCCTCGATCTCCATGCCCTCGGGCGTTTCAGGCGCTCCTTCGACTGCTCCGTCTTGGAGGGTTTATCGGACTTTTGCTCCGTCTTTTCGGCTCCCAGCTGCTCGAGCTGAGCATCTTCCTCTGGATCGGCAGCGGGCTCTTCGGTTTGCATTAATTCTTCAATATTCTCCGCCTCGGCTTCTTCTTCGTTGGCTGGCTCATCCTCCTGGTGCTGGATCTTCGACTGCTCTTCGGTGGCATTGTCCAGGGTGGTTTTGTCACTGTTCTTGGGCTCCTTGACGTGCTGGTACTCCTCAGCCTCGGCCTGGTCCGTGGGTTCCGGCTGCTGCTGCTGATCGGCGTCGTCCGTCTCCTTGGACTCCTTCAGCTGGTCAATGGTCTTGAGCTGCTTTAATTTATTCTTTTCCGCTTCACCTGAAGTCAGGGTTCAATTAGTAAAGGTTTTGGAGGAAGCAAAGCTCCGCCTTACCTAAGGAACGCTCTTCGTTGGTTTGTCCCTGCTTGCGCTTCTCCTGCGTCTGCCTTTCGTTCTTGCGATCCTCCTGGCTCACCGTTTCCTGCGTTTCAGCCACGCCCTGATGGCCGCCATCATTGGTCTGTCATTTTAAATTAAATGAAATTAAATAAAGCGTTAAATCAATTATAAAATCCCCAAAACTCACATCGTTCTCGGCCTGACCGACGCCGTCCTTCTCCTCGCCCGTTTCCTGTTCGTCTAGCTTTTGGTCTTGCTTGATATCCTGGTCCTGGGGCTGCACCTGATCCGCGGAGCTGCTCTGATCGGTCTCCGGCACGGATTGCACATTTTCCTCTTTGCTGGCCTTGTCCTTGGACTGTGAATGCTCCTCCGGCTTCTCCTCGCGCTTCTCCTCTTCCTTGGAGTCTTCGGCGCCATCTTCCGGTTTGGGTTCGTCTTCCTCCTCGGAGTTCGCCACGCGTTTGCGTCTCGGGCTCTTCCTTTTCGTCTTCGGGCGTTGCCTCGTCGCCCTCGTCTGGGCCTTCTTGAGCTGCCTTGGTCTCGGTGCCCGCCTCATCTTCTTCGGAGTCGCTGCCATCGCTCTGAGCATCGTTGCCCTCCTCCTCGGCGGCAGGTTCCTCCTCGGCATCTGCCTCGGGCTCCTCGGCCGGCTGCATGTTCTCCTTCATGGCATCAATGTCGAAGGGATTCTCGTCGGTGGGCTGCTCCTCCGGATCGTCGTGACCCTCGTCCACGTTGTTCATGTCGCCCAGGTCCATTTCCTCGGGCTCTGGCGGCTCCTCCAGCTCGTTGTGCATGGCATTGGTTTGCTCCTCATCCATTTCGGGATCCTTCATGTCGTCAATGTCCTTGGCCTGCTCCTTGCGCTTGTCCTCGCCACTCGGCTCGTTGGTGGCATCCAGGCCGTCCTTCTCGTGCTCGTCCTTGCCGTCCTCCTTGGCCGCATCGTTCTTGGTGTCCAGATCGTTGTGCGCATCCTTCTCATCCTTGCTGCCCTTGCCCTGATCCTCCTCGTTCATCTCGGGCTCCTCCTCCTCCTCCTCGGGCTTCTCCTCGTCATCGCCCCAGATCTGGTCGTCCAGCTTCTCGGCACCCTCCTCCGTCTCGCCCATTTCCTTGTTGAGCTCCTCCTCGTCCTCAGACTCCCCGCTGTCATCCTCCTCGGGCTTGTCCACATCCTGCATCTTGGCATCGAAGTCGTCGCTCATCTCGATGCCCTTCTCCTCCTTGCAGTCGGGCTCCTGCTTGTCGCCCTCGTCCTTGCGATCCTCCGGCCGCTTGGCATCGTCCAGCTGGTCCTCGGACTCGATCTTGTCGGAGGCGTCGTTCTCCCCGGTGCCATCCTCCAGGCCGAAGCCCTCGCCGTTCTTCGAGTCCTGCTTGGACTGTCCCTCCTCGTCCTGCATGAGGTCGGGCGGCACACAGAAGCCCTTGCTGCCGATCTCCACGAACACGGTCAGCACTATGGACAGCATCTTGGCGGAGACCTTGTGGGTGGCCAGTTGCTGCAGCAGCAGGTAGTCGGCCAGCAGCTGGTACTGCTCCAGGATGGGCAGCAGGGCGACGGCCCGCCGCACGCAGAGCAACTTGTCCGGGCTCTGGGAGTCGGAGTGCTTGAGCACGAGCAGCACATTGGAGAGCTTGCCGAGCACACGGGGCAGGCTGAGCATTTGCCAATCGGAGGTCAGCTCGCCAGTGAGGCACTTCTTCAGATGCTGCTCCCGCAACGCCTCCTGCGACTCCTGATCCGGCTGCGACTCTTTTCTGGCTCTTCCGGCTTGGCGTGCTGCTTGTAGATCTTCTGCAGCGAGATGAGCACACTGTGGGCTATGTTGGCCAGCTCCGTGTCGGCATTGGCCAGATCTATGGTCTCTGGCAGGATATCAGCAGGCTTCTCGGCTCTCAGGTTGGCTAGCAGTTCCAGAAGTGGCTGCGCCACGGGAAGATCGTCGCCATGATGGCCCGCTCGAAGTACTTGCAAGGCCTTTTCTATGACTTGCAAGATCTGCTGGTAGTTCTTCTCGTAGTAGTCCAACTTTTCCGGGACAGGAACTCCAGGCTGCCGGCGTTGACTTCGTTTAGCAACTTCTGACTGCTGCTCAGGATCTGCCTGCTTAGATCCTGGAGCTCGGCTTGGGCCAAGGGCACACTCCTGGCCAGCAAGCTGTTGGCACTGTTTTCCTTGACCGAACTTGGGGCGCAGCTGAGCAGCAGTTGCCACTGCTTCAGCACGTAGTACATCTGGCAGAGATTGCGCTTGAGCAGAGCTGCCGCATCCGCACTTCTGGCAAAGCTGAGAGTGCCAGGGTCAGTCTCCGCCTGCGGCACGATCTCGGCCAGCTTGCGCAAGCCCTCCAGGGAGTTCCGCAGCTCATGAAGCTCTTGGTGGCTCCCGACAGCTGCCCCGCTGCTGCTGCACGAGGAGGAAGAGGTCCACGGCAAAGCCCTTGATGCGTTCGATGTTGGGAGGTCCCAGCTCCGACAGGGGCGTCAGCATAATGTTCTGGAGCAGCTTCAGCTTGAACACGCTCTTCATGTAGTACAGGTCCAGGTGCTCATTCAACTCCTGGGCGCTGGGATGCAGGCGCGGCAGCATGGCCCGAATGGAGAATGGCGGCAGCTGGAAGTCCTCGAACTCGCTGCGCAGCGAGAGCTCCAGGAGACCCGTCTTGTAGCTGGCGCCCAGACGATGCAGCATCTTGAAGAGATCCGTTAGGGCCTTGCGCTTCTGCTGCAGGATCTGCTTGGCCTCCTGCTTCTGCTGGGGCCTCTCCTTCGACCTGTCCACGTTCAGGGAACGCAGGTGCTCGCATCGCTCCAGCTGGCTGGCCAGCAGGTCGTCCAGGTCCGTGATTAGCTCGAAGTAGGGCACCTGGCCCAGGGTCTCCTTCACCACATGACGGGCCGTTCGGAAGTGCTTGTCCAGCCGCTGGAGCAGGGAGTTCTCCGACCCAAGCTCCGCCGGAATGGCGTACTTCTCCAGCAGCTTCTCGCTGGCCACGAACTGCTGCCGCTCCGTGTTCAGATACTTCATCTTGTTGTAGTTCCGCAGGCCCTTGCCCTTGTCGCTGCCAAAGGTGTAGTCCTTGGCCGTGGAGTCCTGGGGCTGGAACACCGCGCTGATCTTCTCCTGCAGCGCCAGCCGGTACTCCTTGAGGAACTTGTTCAGGTTGCGGTGCACGCTGGCCACGCTGTTCCGCATGCTGAAGTAGCTCAGGTCCTTGCTGTAGCTCTGGATTTTCACGAACTCCTTCAGCTTCTTCTCGATGGGCGACCGCCGGAGCTTCACGGCGTCCGCCACCTCGCCCGCAAACTGGGCGAAGTACAGCTGCAGGTTGTGCAGGGCGGCGATCAGCGGCGGCAGTCCCTCAATCTTTCCCGCCCGCTCCACGTTGTGCAGATACATCTCGAAGCCGTGGAGCAGCTGGAGGCGAATGTGGAAGTCGCCGTAGCAGGAGGCCTCTACGAACTGGCGCAGGATGCGCACTACCTGCGGCAGCTCCAGGCGCTGAGCCTGTCCCAGGTCCTGGGCGTCCAGCAGCTGCTCCTGGGCGAAGCGCTGTTCCGCAAACTTAATGTCCGTGTAGGACTGATCCAGCTGCTTTGGTGGAGGAACTGCTGCAGCAGGTTGTAGATGAAGAACCAGTAGCGATAGGCCTGCAGCTCCACCTGGGCTGCCGTCTGTCCCAGGCAATTGCGCCAGTGCTGGAGCTCCAGCCGCGTCCAGCGCTGCACGAACTCGGCCACCTCGGTTTCCTCCGTCACCAGGTTGTTGTTCCTGTGCGCCACTTCGTTCCACAGGGCCAGCTTCTGTCGCAGCAGCTGGAAGCCCGTGTTGAAGCGAACCACGGAGGCGTGAGCGGGCAGGCGGCGGATGCGGCCGATCACCAGCTTGATGTCCGCCAGGCCGGCATGCTCCGGGTACAGTTCCAGCTGCTCCATCACGCGCTTCTCAATGCGTTCCATCACGCCCAGGCAGCTCTGGATCTCACTGATGTTGGAGTCCTTGTAGAAGTCATAGGGGGAGCTGGCCACGCCCTCCTCCAGTTAATGTCCTTCAGCTGTCGCTGCTGCAGAGCCAGTCCAAAGGCCAGGCCATTGCAGGCCCTCTCGTCCAGACTCTTGCCCAAGGCGGCCTTGTAGTGGCCATGCAGGTGGGCAAACACCTGGAAACGGGCGCGGTAGGGGGAGAGCAGGTGGAGCTCCGATTCCCGCGAGGCCTTGGGCTGCTCTTTGTAGTAAATCGGAGTGTGCTGGCCCATCACGGCGATAAAGTTGCGCGCGAGGAAGGCGTAATCCTCCTCGACCACTATTTGGGACTGCTTGGCCTGGGCACTCGCCTTCTTGTCCAGCTTCAGGACCTGCTCCAGGGTGGGCTGCGACACGAACTCGGCAAAGTCCTCGTCCAGGTTCGTGGGGAAGTTCTGCTCGATCTCGTGCAGCTCCTGCAGCTCTTCGCTCTCCACACCGCCCTTGGTCCGTGGTCACATACAGGCTCTCCGCCTCCGCCTTGAGCTGGCAGCGACGCTGCTCCTCCTGCTGCCAGGTCTGATTGCAGATGCTCAGCGCATCGTCGTAGGCCGCAAAGGTGGTCTCGTCAATCACGCTGCCCAGCGAGATGTAGTTGCTCAGCTCGCTTAGCTTGGCCTTCAGCAGGCGGAAGTACTCGTACTCGCTGTGGGGCAGCTCGGAGAGCAGGGCGTACAGCCGGCTGTTCCTGATCACCAGCGGCTGCTGGGCGGGAAACTGGACGATGTCGGCAATGGTTTCCTGCAGCTGCTCCGCTTGCGAGACGCTGCCAGCCTGCTGAACTCGCGCGAAGATCACCTTGAGGGACTCAAAGCCGAAGCGCAGCTGGTTCACCGCGCACTTGATGGGCTCCACAAAGTCCTGGTAATACGCCGAGTATTTGGAGAGTGTGTGGTGGATGAATCTCTGGGCGTTGGCCAGCCAAAGCTCCAGCTTTCCCAGCGCCTCGCTGCTGCTCTTCAACTGCGCCTTTGTGGCCGCCTGGGAGCCATTGAAGTTGGTCCACTCGGCTTGTACAAGCAGGAAGAGCCTGTGGAGTGCCTCGCAGTCGCCATTCGAGTGCAGGAAGTGGGTGAGATCCTGCACTAGAGCAGCATACAGGCACTGCTCGGGGCGCAGGGCGAGCTTCTGGGAGAGCTGCTGCTGCCGCTGAAGCGCCGCCTTCAACCTGACCTCCAGTGCGTTGTAGATCTCAGCTCCGAAGTGTTTGTACTTCATCACGATCTTCATGAAGTCATAAGCGGTGGTCAGAGTGCTGAGGCAGCCGATATCCTCGGCTATGTATTGGTTCTTCAGCCGGTTTTTCTCCACGGGATCGATCAGAGGAGCATGGGTGAGCAGACAAAGCTCCAGAGCTCCCACCAAGGCGTTTGATAGCGAAACGTTAAAGGCGGTTCCCAAGGAGTCCACCGAGAGTGCGTCTTCCTTTAGGTTTTCAAGCACCCTTGCCAGTTCCTGGGCGCAGCTTTCGAAGCCTTCGTCGGGTTTCTGTTCCCGCCTGCTCAAGTGGCTTACATATTCCACCTCTCGTAGCAGTTGGCCGGCATTTTCCTGGGCCTGCGACAGACTGCTAACCCTGGCACTGTACCTGGGGCTCAGCAGCTGGGAGTTCTCCCACAGCAGGTGGCGAGTTTGCTGCAAGGAGGAGCGCCATTCCTGCAGTTCGCTGAGTGGCACCGAGCGCAGCTGTCCGTTCGGTTGACAGATTAGGGAGAGAAAGACGCCCGACAGAGGTGGACCCTGGTAGCTGTAGCGACTGGAGATGTCAGTGCCATCGTCGCCTGAGGGGCCTTGCACGCAGTCCAGACGCGTTGAGAGGTTCTCCAGCTGATAGCACTGGATGGAGATGCGATACTGCCTCCGGTAAGTGCGCAATCCCTTGTAGCTGCTGCTGATCTGCTGTAGAAGCGTGGAAAACTCCTCCTGGCTCTGCAGCTGATTGAGTTCCTTCCTCAGTTCAAGCCACGCCCTTGTGATCTCAGCGTGGGAAGCACTGTCAAGCGTTTTCAGGCAGTTCCACAGGCTGCTGTTCAGGGTAAGCAGCTGATCCGTGTAGAGGGGATTCACTTGTTCGTCGAAGTCCTCGCGGAGAGTTCCCATCAAAAGGCGCTCCACGAAGAACTCCCTCAAGGCAGCGAGTAGCAGTGGTGGCGAGTTGGAGGCCACACCATCTGGGTGTTCATACGACTGGTCCTCCTCCTTGTCAGCTTCCAAAAGAGACTTTATACTGTTGAGATCCAACTCCAAGTCCAGTCCGTTTTCGGTTTGGGTGTTATGTGCTTCCTTTAGCTTGGTTTGCAGTCTTTGCAGACAGGATTGCAGAGCCTCATTGGGCAGGGCTCCGCACAATTCAAAGGGTTTCAGCTGGAAGCCATGAGTGTGGCTGCGCAGGAACAAGCGCCACTTGTTCGCCTCGTCCGACTGCAGGAGCTTCCATCTCTTGAGCCAGGCGCTTAGCTCCAAGCTGGCATATATTGGCACCACGCTGAGTAAGGCCTCCAATTGCTCCAAGTCAGTGTGAAGTTGGATCTGAGGATGAAGGTTATTACACTCGGTTTTTTATAAAACTAGATTAACCTTTGAACTCACCTGTTGATCCTGATAGAAGGGCTGGAACTGGGTGAACTGTTTGGAGTAAATCTTGCAGGACACGTTCAGGGGTCGCTTTGTCTCCTCAATGTACTCCTTTATTTTCTTCACACTCTTCCTGATGGTGGGCATCCCCTCGGTGGAAGTTAACTTCAGCACGGGCGACAGCAGGTGCTTCTCCAGCCACTGGAAATGGAGCACCAACTTGTGCATCAGCGGCACATGCAGCACATTGTTGTACAGCAGCTTCTGCTGGGCCGTAACCAGCAATCGATTGAACCAGTGGAAGCGGGTTACCAATTCAGCATACTGCGTTAGGTCCAACTCTGCTGCTTCCAAGTTCTCCAACAACAAGCTATGCAGTCCCTCGAGGAAGCTTGCTAGGTTTAGTAGGAAATCATTGGCAAACTTCTCTGTCACATCATGCTTCTGCAGGGCCTGCGAGTACTGCAGGGCATCCATGTCCTTAACTTCTGTTGCTGCATTCGCAGGAATTTCAGATACCAAGAGGCGAGCCAGTAATAGACTACTCAGGTTTAAGGACTTTACATCCAAGATGCTACTATCCGAGGCGTAGTCCCGCAGCCTGGCAAAGAGGCGGCGATTCCAGGGCAGATTGACCAGAGATCCCTCAAAGCGGCTACTCCTCTTCTTAAGGCAAGAGTAAAGAGTAAGGGACAACTCCTGGAGAGATGGGTGTTGCTGCAACCAAGGTTCCAGGTAGAGATGTCTTAGCTCCAAGTCTCCAAAGGCAGATGACTCGTAGAGCATGTACAGGAAGTGACGAATCAGTTCCTGCGAGTTTACCCGATCCAGTTTCAGGCCCTTCATTTCCAGAAAGAGAGCTGCCAACTCCCTTTGGGGCATAGTTTCCGTTGAAGAGCCTTCCAGCAGCACCTTCAGAGCCACAGCTTGCAGCTTGATCAAAGCCAGAGAGTTGAGGTTTCCAGTGCTGAGAATAACGTTGCTTAGGTGATCCTCCTGGCTTGTGCTAGTAGAAGTAACCTCCTCAAACAGCTCTGTCTGTGCCAGCACCACTTCGCGCAGCTTATTCTGATAGTAGGACAATCCGTAGCCCATCAAATCCGTGCTGGCCGAGTACACATAGACCTCCATGGCGGCCACATAGATGGCCCGCTTCAGCTGGTAGCCAATCCTCTTGTAGGCCGCGCTCAGGAAGGCCAGCTGGGTCAGGTGCGAGATGGTGTAGCCATTGAACTCTGTCAGCTGACTGATGCCCTTGTGGATGGCCAGGATGCAGTCTATGGCCTCCGTTTGGTGCACACCCTGTTCGTGGACAAAGGCGCGCATGTCATCCACAGAGTAGCTATCCCTGGACAGGGATAGCTCAATGCAACGGTTGCGCATGGCTCGCGATAGCTCCCCGTTCTTGGGATCCACGGTGAGGAAGGCCCGGAAGCCGGGGGCCTTGGACACCACCTCGGCACTGTCCTGGGCACTGATACCCTTTTCGGCGATGAGCAAGCTGCCGTTGGGCTCAAAGACAGGATTAAGGCGATCCAGGACAGCCGAGGAGCAGAGATTTACATGCTCGAGCAATATAAACTGGCCGCATTTCAGCGAGGTCACGATGCGGGAGTCCACCCACTCAAAGGAGCCGCCCGTGTTGAGGGAATCGGCTGACTTGATGTATGCCTGGAGCAGAAAGAGCTGCGACTTGGTATCCTTCAGCTGCTGGAAGGCCTCCACTTGACAGGCAGACGGCGTGGCCTCCAGCTTATCGATGATCCTGCCAAGGGATACCAAGCGCTCGCTAAACAGCTTGAGTTCATCCATCACGCTGTGTTGCGGGGCATCTGAGAAGGGGAAACATATTTATTTATGCTTGCTGATAGATCAGGGGATTTCCACTCACCTGTAGTCACCTTGGCCAGGGCATTGTATCTGCTCCAAGCGAGCCACAACTGCTCCACAAATTCGGCTTGGACCTGCTGGACAAAGGCCCGTTGAACACTGGCAAAGACCAGAGACTCAACCTTATTGTAAATCACTTCCAAGTGACGGTTTAAGTCAATCTGCAAGGGAGAGGGTTGAGCATTTTAAGGAAAAATACTGATTAGTCCTTCTCACCTGCTGGAAACTACCCGTCACCGAGTCATCAATGATGTCCGTGTTGCACACCCGATTGGACAGCACACAGAGGGCATCGATCAGCTTGGTCTTGCCACTGTCCGTGGCTCCGCAAAGCAGCAGAGGCTTCTCCATGTGCACGGCCTCGACGATTTGCTTGAGCAGCTGCCTCTGGCTGTCCAGCAGCAAAGGAGCAGCCGCCGCCTGCTCTAGGACATCGCCCTGCTCTCGCTCCAGCACCACATCGTTGAGATACACCTTGTCCGCTGTCCAGTAGAGAGCCACATCTTCGGAAATGGCATTGAGATGCTCGGCATCGCACTGGAAGACAGCCGAGAAGGCATTGCGAATATACAACTTGTCCTGATCGCAGCGCATCCTCTGGTAGTAGACCAACTGCATCCGTTCGTAGAGGGTCAGCAGAAAGTCGTGGAAAGCTGTTCGGAAGCTAGACGACTTGGCTGCCATGATGTAGCCCGTTTGTGGGTTGTGGAGGAGATCGCACCAGCGAAGAATATCACGCAGATTGAACTCGTAGGGACCGCCTTTGTAACCGAACTCCATGGAGGCTACTCCTCGATCGAGCTGCTCGGAGAAGAGCACCAAGCGAGCTGCCAAATCAAAGCTGTTCGTCGGAGCCTTGACTCCCTTTCCCTCGTAAATATCGAACAGGTTTCCCTGGGTGTCCTTGTCCAACAGCTCCAGGAAATGGCGACTTAACTGCTCAAAGTACGTCCCGTACTTGGCATTCACCACATGCAGCAGGTCATCGGTGGTCAGCTTGCGCAGGTACACCTTGGTGAAGCGATTGAGGAAGGATTGGGGCAATCCCTTGCGTCCGCCGCCTTGCTTGAGGGGATTCTGGCAGGCAAAGATTCGAGTTGATCCCGCCAAGTGGAAGCTCTTGTTCAACTCCGGAATGTAGACCTCGCCACGATGATCCAGCACCGCATTGAGACCCTCCAGCACGGACTGTGGCGCCAGGTTCAGTTCGTCCAGCAGGATCCAGGTATTCTTTGCTTTCAAAGCGGCCAGCAGGGGACCATCGCGCCACACAAAGCTGCCCATCTGGCGAAGACCCGATGTCGCCACTGCCTCCGAGGCAAGCAGGTTATCCTCCGCCGGCAGATCGGTGCCAAAGAGATCAGCCAAGTCCGTGTGCTCGCAGAGATTGATGCGAACGATCTGATAGCCGATGGCTGCCGCAATGCTCTCCACAATGGACGTTTTGCCCACACCAGGCGGTCCCTCCAAAAGCACGGGCTTGTGCAGCGAGAGAGCGGATAGTAGGCGGAAAAGGTTCTGCTTGGTGGTGGGAGCATCGAACAGGAAATCTGCCTTAGCCGGAGACAGGCGCTCCGGATTCACTTCTATGAAGAACGGACGAATGCCAAAGCGAGAGTCATCCAGCTGGACGTCCACACCTCGCTTTTGCATCACTTCCTCCAGTGAAAACTTCTGGTTCAGGATGGAGCCCGCCTGATTGACAGCCTCCTTGGTGATCCTTGCCTTGAGCTGCTCCACCTGCTCCTGCGATTCGTGGGGCAACATTTCCAGAGCATCCAGGAAAATGGTCTCCAGACCGAAGATGGCCTGCTCGGCAAAGCTGAGTCTGCCGTTGCTAACCATGTAATTAGCCCAGGCCAAGATGTCGCGCACCGAGAACTTGAATTTCTCGTTGGAGTCGCGGATGTGCAGCACTATTTCCACCAGGTACTCGGCAACCTTGTGCGTGCTGATCCCGTCCTGGCTCCACTGCTCCGTTTGCCGGCTCATGCAGTTGTGGGCGATCTCAATGAGATCCTCCTTGTTGTCGGAGGGCAGGCACCAGACCTCAGTGAAGCGATTCCTCAGCGCAGGCGAGAGTTCCTTCTTTCCGAAGTCCCCACCCGGATTCATCGTGGCGAGGAACTGGAAACCCTTCTTGGCCTGAACCACAAAGTCCGGATTTACATCCACCTCGGCGACGCCCCCCTTCTCCGCCAGGAGCACCGTGCGCTCTGGCTCCAGAATGCAGTTGAGCCGCTCCAACACCGAGTCCTCGGCCAGGGATATTTCATCGGCCATAAAGTAGGAGCCCTCTTGCATGGAGTAGATGAGGGGACCATCGGCCCACTCGAACAGCTGCGTGGACTCCTTGCCGCGGCAGGGACGCAAGCCTCCCAGGAAGTCCGCTCCCTCGGTGTGCATGTGGCAGTTGAGGATGCGCAGCTGGACATCCGCAATGCTGGCGAGCAGCTGGCAGACCGTGGTCTTGCCGCATCCCGTTGGGCCCACCAGGAGCACTGGCTCGTCGAACTCCAAGGCCTTGGCCGTGAGCACCGCCATTCGGGTCATGTTCCGAGTCCAGACAATGTCGCCGCGCAGCTTGAAGTTCCTGATGGCATCCAGGATCCTTCTGCTCACCATGGAGGAGCTCTCCCGCTCCGTTTGGACGTCGAACAGCAGCTGCAGATCCAGCTTCTTGCGGAAGTTGGCGTAGAGAGTCCTCTCGATCAGCTCGTGTTCGTCCTGCGAGCGCACCTTGGAGGACAGCACCAGATAGCCCTCCTCCACGAGATGCTGGTTCCAGTCGTACTTGGTGTCCTCGTGCAGCGACTTATCCGCGTGAGTATAGCGGTTGCCCCAGCGGAAGAGGTCGCGCAGGGTGAACACCTGCTTGGCGGTGTTCTGGCGGTGCTGCTGCAGCTGGGTCATGCACTGCACCATCTTGCGGGCATAGGAGGGCGGAATCAGGCAGCGTTTCTCCAGAATGGTCTCCAGTTCCACGCGCGGTATGTCCGCGAAGTGGAGCTCAATGAAGCGATTCTTGAAGGCGCGCGACAAGGTCTTTCGGCCGCCATAGAGGCCCGGGGGATTCTGCGTGGCGAACAGCATGAAGTTGGGATGCGCCTTGACCAGCGTCTGGGTCTCCGCAATGTACAGCTCCCGGTTGTCGTCCAGCACGCGATTGAGCGCCTCCAAAATGTCCGTGGAGGCGAGATTGAGCTCGTCCAGAATAATCCAGAAGCCGTGGCGCATGGCCTGCACCAGGACTCCCTCCCGGAAGGTCAGCTTGCCATCCAAGTCGGCCGCATACGTGCCGATGTACTCCTGGAGGTCCGTGTGCTCGTGGTTGTTGATCCTCAGGCACCGATTGCCACTCCGCCTGGCCACGTAATCGATCAAGCTGGTCTTGCCCGCACTGGTGGGACCCTGCAGCAGGATCGGCAGCTTGCCTATCGAGATGATACGCGACAGATCCTTCAGGTTCTTCTTCACGCTTTCCGTCAGAATGTAGTGGGTGCACGGCTGCAGCTCCAGGCTGCCTGGCTGGATCCAGTAGCCCTCGAAGTCCAGGTAGTTCTCCCCCAGCTGCGGCAGTTGCTTGCTCAACACAGCCTTGGCGTTCGACAGCAGCGCATTCTGGATGAGCAGCAGCACCACGTGGTGCGACTCCGGGTCCAGTTGGGTGAGGAAGCTCAGGCAGAAGCTCTCGTACAGATTCCGCTCGATGGAGCCGCAGAGATTCCGCGCGCAGATGCGCAGGCTGCGGCAGAGGGTACGCAGCGAGTAGACGGGACGATTGCCGAGGCCGTCGTTCAGCTGGAGCTCCGACAGCCGGCGCAGGGACTTGTACAGCTGGACGATGCTATGCACGGACTTCCGCTGGATGCCCGTGTTGGCCAGGTAGTCGCTCACCAGCAGCGTCAGGTCCGCATCCGTGGTGAGTTCGTCGACGAAGAATTCGGTGAAACGATTGCGAATGCCCACGGGCAGGTCCTTCTTGCCAATGTCCGTGTTTGGGGTTCATGCAGGCGAAGATGCGGAAGTCCGGATGCCGCTTGACGGGCGTGAAGTCACCGCGTTCCAGCAGCACCACAGAGCCCTCCGGCTCGAGGATGGTGGAAAGGCATTCCAGGGTCTCTGCCGAGGCCAAGTTGATCTCGTCCAGCAAGACCCAGTCGCCGTTGCTGATGCAGTTCACCAGGGAGCCGGGTATGAAGGCGAACGAGATGTTAATGCTCTTGTCCAGCTGCACCTGCAGCTTCTGCAACTTCTCGCTCAGCGTCTGCCAGCGGGGCAGCATCTGATGGCGCTTCAGCTCCGGGTTCTTGGCCACCTGCCGACAGATATTGATCATGGTTCGGATGATCACATTGTGCCGGCCACTGTTGTAGTGGGTGATAAAGATGCGCAGGAACTGCGTGTTCTTCTCCGCATTGAAGGTCCCGCACAACAGATGCTCGAACTCATGGCGCAGCGGCTCTAGCACGTAGTTGAGCTCCACGGGCTTGAAGCCCCCAACCAGATCGGAGACATCCGACTGGTTGTTCATGTTGACCACCACCAGCTTGTGCTCCGTCCGCTCAGCGAGGTACTGCACCGACGAGGTCTTGCCCACACCGGTTTCGCCGACGAGCAGAACCGGCTCCGAGTGACTCACACACACGGCAATCCGCTCTAGGATGCAGCTCGCCAGTCGGGTGAAGGAGAAGGTGGTTTTCTTGGCGCCTGGCAGCTTGCCAATGGCTCGCCTGGTCTGCTGCGTTAGCTTCTGTCGCTTGAGGTCCTGCTCAGAGACCTCCTCATTCTCACCATTAATTTCCAGCTCCGATTTGGCCAGCAGGCTGGCTCTGCCGATTCTTATGTGCTCAAGCCCAAACTCAACCTCCGGCTTGTACTCATTCGCAAAGTGCTCGCAGCGGGAACGGATTATGCCCAGCTTCGCGCCGATGCTCGTGATCAGGGTGATCTTCTCCTTGCTTTGAGGCAGATAGGAGCAGAACACATCCACTGCATTCTGGAAGACAAAGTAGGCGCACTCAGAGCTGGTGACCGAGAACTGGGAGTCGGAGCGATGGCACAGCTTCACCAGATCACGGGTGGACACCAATCGACCCGAATTGGTGCTGCCGGACGCAAGAGTGACCTGCTCGAAGGGCAGGGCCACATACTTCTCCGTGTTGTCAGCCTTGTCGCCCGATTCCTGCTTTCTCAGATTATCCGCGGAGGTGTGATCGCCGCTGGAGAAGGTCAAAACACATCCACGATGCGGTTGGCCACCGTGGACAGTTTGGGATAGTTGGTGCTCACGACTTTGCAGAGTTCGTTGCGGGAAAGGGGCAGTATGTTGATGGTGTACAGGTACTTATCCAGCAGGGAGTAAAGCGACTTTGTGCTGGAGTTGCTGGCCGATTTGTTGGTTCTAGAGCGACAAAATATCCATTAAGAACTGGTTAACCTCAGCCTCAGGAGAGCAATCTTACCGCACTGTGACAAACAGCTGAAATCCTGGCTCTATTTTCACGGAATCCCGGAATCCGGGCACACTGAGACACTGACGCTCCAAGGAGACTGCTCAGAATGGTGTAAGTGTCCTGGGCGGCGGCATCTAAATCCTCCAGCAGCAGCCAGTAGCCATGCATGACGGCCTGAACAAGAAGTAGATGTAATTAGGTTGATCTAACCTGCAAAATGTAAGCTTGTACCTGCGTCAGAACTCCGGGAAGCCAAACAAATTCGCCTGGCACATCGGTGCATCGATATTGACCCAGCAACATCTTGCTATCGGTCTGATCTCCCAGCTGAATGCGTAGAAAGCCATTCTTCTGCGTCGTTTCTCCCAGATCGAGGAGCTCTTCAAAAGGCAATTCCTCCAACTTGCGCTTGCTGCCCGGCGTCTTTCCCCTTTTTTCTTCGGTATCAGCAGTTGGTCCTCTTCCTCGGCTTTCTTCAGCGCCTTTTCCCTGGTTTCAATCTCCTTTGGCTTGGGGCAAATGCGCCCCGTTTTGCGGGCCAAATACTCAATCAGCGTAGTCTTGCCGCAGCCCACGGGTCCGGAGAGGCAAATTGGCTTGGCAGCTGCCACTCCCAAGGCAATGCTTCGAAGATTGACCACCGTTGAATCCACCTTCACAATGCGATCGTAGCAGCCGTCGGAGCTGGCATAGAATTCCAGATTCTCCTTGTTAAACGTGGGCAGCAGAACGCCCTCGATGTTGGTCACAGCCTGGTTGATTCCCTCGAGCTGCAGGTTCAGCAATTGATCGGCAGCATCTGGACTGTAGTTGGTGCTGCCAGTGTTCCTGGCCGCCAACCATGCCTGCTCCCTTTCCCCGTCGAACTCTAATCGCGCTTTAGTGGGAACCTTGTCGTTTAGGGCGTTCAGCTGGGGAGCAGTCATGTTCGTGAGCATGGCCATTATGTGGTTGCAGTATAGTTGCGTCTTCGGGCATGATGAACTGGAGTGTGCATAAGTGGCAATAAAGCTGGACCAATCCCACAGCTCGCGGAAATAGGACGTATCGCTTTTAAGCAATTGATAGCAGCATGCGATGAGCTCCAGATCCTCTAAATAGTTGTTAGTGCTACTACTGCCGTTCCTTAGCTTTTTGCTGGACAAACTGTCGGGGCTCTGGCTTTCCTGGAAGGGCGCTGGCTTGCCACGAAAGTAGCTCTTGGCAAATCTGCGGAAATAAAGGTTCAGATAAGAAAACTAATGGGCTGAACCGAAGACTTACCTTTGCGCATCCACTGAGAAATCCATAAGCTTGGCCAGAGCGGCACACTCCTGCTGATACTGCCGGAAACTCTGGCCCGCCGCATCCCAGCGCAGCGCCATGGAGAGCAGCAGCAGTAACTGCTCCTCGAAACACACAGCCACGGGCACCGTGTAAGCAGCCTGAGGCAGCTGTTCACTGAGCCCGCGGAACAGGCGCTCCACATCCTGCGGCACATATTTCTGAAACACAAAAACCGCATACTAGAAGGAGGATTCATAGATAATAGTGAACAAAAATTCACCTGCTTCTTGATAAACTTTGTAAGCTTTCGAAAAACACGTTGTCGTGCGGCTCCTTCGCAGTCAGCTGCAGAAGTCGCTGTGCGCCAAACCGCAGCTTGCTGGCGTTCACCTCCATCTCTCTAGGCACCACTCGCTCGTAATTTAAATGATATTTCAATTAGCTTTCCACTGTTTCTCGTTTAATTGCAGCACAACGTCCCGAAATGAAGAGCAACCACAACCAAAACACGCGAATTTAAAACACGTGCAGCACTCACAACGGCCTTGCCAGCTAGTTGGTGGGAACATCTGGTTTTGCTGGTCTGGCATCACTGGCAGTTTGTTTACATGTTTTGCCGGCCGGTTTTGCATTGTTTTGTTGTTGTCTCGGGCAATTTTGGCACTACACTGAAAACAACTTGGAGCTATAGTAAAAATATAATTGATAATCATTAGAAAGAATGGAAATATTAATAATCTATTTTTTAACTAGTTTTTATCCATTCAAGTTCTACCTATAAAATAAAATGGGAAAATTAATTTTTAGACATTCTACCGAATCATTTTTTATTATGACTAAACCTTATATGTTTAACCGGGAAGTGAATATTGTATGATTATTTTATAGAACTATTTTTTTCTTAATTTACTAAGAATGCGCTCGCTTCAGTCAACAGGGCTTTAAATACTCATTAACATTTGGGCTTTACGACCAGTCATTCCAAATATTGTTTGCTATATTTCTTTTTTAAAAATTCGAGCTCTGGCTGATTTCTCAAAACATCGATAGTGAAACAAAAACCACCGATATTTTTAAAAAAGTTTAAAGTATCGATAGTCTCAATCGCGCCAAATTGTTTTGTCAGCACTAGCACATGCCCGCAAACCAACGGTTCTTCTTAAACTCGACAAAAGTGAAGCTTTAATTTTTGTTAATTAATGAAATATGAGTCGACGAAACATAGTCAACATTAACGCTCACACCATTTCGGAGGAGGACAAGACCCAGTTTCCGACCTTTACTGAGCCCACGTCCCACGGTGGATATAGTCTGTCGCCGTTGGGCTATTTTGAAAATCATATGAAGGGAATGCGGTACATTGTGGTGCCGCCAGCCCAGAAGTTTCCTCTTTACCTGCGAGACTGTGACCCCACCGAGAAAGCCAAGCCATCCGAAAGGCTGCTGGATAACTTACTGCTGTATCTAATGCACTCCTCGGGATCTAGCTTCCTCATGGCGGCCAATATGCGGGTGCAGGTGAATGCCGATATTGTGTGCACCAGCGAGGTTTTGGAGCTAATGATGCGTGCTCCCTACGAGCACAAGGCGGGATGGACACTGGCGGTATCCCGGTACCGAAACACCACGTACATTTACCGCGTGGCCGGTTCACAGGTCGAGGATGCCTTCGAGGAGCATAATCTGAGACGGGTCATGCAGGAAGCGCGCCTAAGAAAGCTGCACAAGTACTGCCTGTCTGGTAGGTTAAAAACACTATCACAATTTCTGTATTCTTTAAAAAATATGGTGTTTGTTTGCTATTCAGAAACTGGACTAGTACTGCCCGACGGTAGTTTATCATGCGAGGAACCTGATCGCTTTAACGGCGTCTTTTCCATTAACATGAGCGGCCTGAGTGTTTTGTTCGATTCACCTGTGCTAGCCGAGATTTGTCCCAACCAGTTGTGAGTTTTACGAAAGGTGCAGGATTCTTCATTTTAATTCAAATTTGATTTCCATTTCCCCAGCAACGGACCGGGTTATATCTGGACGGAGCTGCAGCTGCGCCAGGATAAGATGAACCGCTTAGAGTGGGCGGAGCACAATCGCAACGAAGCCATTAAGTGGTGGTGCAAGTGCTTCCTGCTCAACATCCAAAACTTGTTTGTAGCCTATCAGAACGAAGATGCCTACGTGCATTCCATAAAGAAGCAGACCGTAAGGGAATTGTGGATGTCTTGCGTAAGGAGCCTTGAAAACCTTTTAAAATATTACTCTACTTTACTGATCAATCCCCATTTTACACTTACAGTCGAACGATTGGAGCACCTTTGTGTGCGCCAACTTCATGATGCGCCTGCTCGGTTGTATTACACAAATCGTGGCCCAGATCGACTGTCCCAGCACCGTATACCTCTTTGAATTCGATGCCAAGCTGGGCGAGGTGGCATACGAAGTCTTCGAGGGACGGAACGAGCACACATTTTTGGCGGACTGGTACCGCATGATGCTGGACGAGCACCTCGAGGGGTGACGAGTTATTAAGAGATACACATACGACCTGTGTACGACACCTTGTTTTAGTTATTAAATGAAGATTTAAGTTTATTGCGACATAATCATCAATTTGTGTTCATACGCGTTTCATCACTATCAAATAATTTAATACAATTTTCCGCTCAAGTATGTGAAGAGAATGCATTCGATTTTACAAAAATATGGAAATGCTATAGTTGGCGGCCGGCCAGTTTGGCCCCGGCGTGCGTGTAGCTTAGAGCTCGGTCTTCTTCGGCTTTCCGCTGCGGTCGTAGCCCTTCAGTTCTGTGGTCGCCTCCTTGGCGATGTATTTGAGGAAATCATCGACCTCCCGACCACCGTTGTAGCTCACTGGCTTGTTCTTCGAGTCCTTGGGCAGCCAGAAGAGAGTGGGGAAGCCGCGCACATTGAACTCTGGCGGCACATCGTTGGCGGTGGCGTCCATCTTCACGATGGCAACCTCCTCGTCTTGCAGCTTCTCGGCCAGCTCCTCATAGATGGGAGTCAGCTTCTTGCAGTGACCGCACCAGGGGGCGTAGAACTCGATAAGCGTGTCCTTGCCATTGTTGATCACCAGCTCGTCAAAGTTCTTGGCCACGGCCACCTTGACGGGAGCGTCATTAGACTCGGGCACGGCTTCGCTCTTGATGTAAGGCTCCAACTCGTTGGCCAGCAACTTCTCCACGAAGTCCTGCAGATTCTCCACGGAGAACTCGTCCTTCAGGGCGTACTTGAGATTCTTTTCATCGCGAGCTAGGATAACGGGCTTGTCGCCAACAAAATCGTAGCCGTACTCGTTCAACTCGTGCTGGAAGTCATCCTTTGAGGCGATCGCAAAGTTAATCTGACCAACAAACTCCTTGGCCACCTTGAGGACACGGTTGCGCCAGTAGTTGGTTCCCTTGGGGTTCTTCTGGTAGTCAACGCTGAAGTAAGCAGTGACCAGAGGGTTCTGGAAGTCGCGAACCGTATCCTGAGTGCGGTGACCCACCAGACCATGGCTAAAGAAGTAATAAAATGAGAGCTTGTTCGAACATGCTGGTAGGTTATGCACTTACAAGTTCTCCTTGACGAAGGTGGTAAGGTCGGAGTCGGAGCTGCCCTCAAACTTGATGGCGGAGGACTCGAATTTGTTGCTCAAATGGGGAGCACGGATCAGGACAATAGCATCGCTGCAAGAAATAGGAGTAAACATGAGCAATTGTTTCTTAAATTATTGATACTAATTCAGAAGCAGTCTTGGAAATATATAAAAACTAAAGAGAATTCTTAGAGGCACATCCTCCACACTTACGTTTCTCCCTGCTTCTTCAGGACATCGGCGTCGCTGGAGTGTCCGAAGCGGTACTTCTCGCGATTCTTGTCGGCAAACTTCAGGAAGACCTTGGCCAACTTGGAGTCAATGTCGCTGAAATAGCCGACCAGCGACGTGTCCTTGGTATCCAGGAACTTCTCCAGCTCGGCGGCGGTGCGCACATTCTTGGAGGCAGGTCCAACCTGGGCACGCATGTACTTGGCAATGCCAGCGGCCTCGCGCGGTCCATTGTAGTCCTGCGACACCTCGTCCTGTCGGAAGATCTTCAGCGTGGGATAGCCGCTGACGGAGTACTTGCTGCAGGTCTCCTTGCCAGCCTCCGTACAGTCGACCTTGGCCAGCTTGATTGGCGGATCATCGTCCTTGACGAGCTCTGCCGCCTTGGCGTACTCGGGCTTCAATCGCTTGCAATGGCCGCACCTTTAAAAAGGCAAAATCGGTTAAGACACGTCACTTAATTTTTTGTTCGTTGGAAATAACACTATTTTCTAATTCATCATTCTTTATCAAGACGACACAACTTGGGGAGACAAGATCCCCGAAAAACTAGCGCTAGTAATTAAAGTTAGGGTGCGGGGCTTATCAGCAGCCTTGCCTTATCTATTGCTCATTCTAACATTAAGAACAATAAACCATTAAGCGTACGAACGACCACAGAAGCGTGGTAAATAATCATGAAACTGAGAGCAAAAGGTTTTCAAAGTAAAAAATATAGGAAACTATTAAGAAAAATAATAATGAAGCGTGGCATAAAATATTAATGACGTAGATATATATTGCATATCAATCTTTTAATTTGTGCCTATTCGTGAATTCTAAAATTCTTTCCTATGTGTGTTATATACTTATATACTTATATTTCCACTACCGATAAGGTTTATGGTGCGCATATTTTAATTCCAAAAGTAGTTTAATAGCTCTGTCGGGAACTCGAGAGCTCCAGCGCCGGCCGGCATACAAAAGCAGATTATTTACTTGGCAAGTTCATTGCTCAAGTGTGAGTGTTAGCTTTCCGCCTAATGAACGACAAACATATTGCTTGCACGAGTAATAGAAATAGTAAATCTAGTCAACAAGCGGGAGAGCTTAGAAAACGAGTTTTGTACTCAATTTGATGTACATATCTTGGAAGGGTTAAATAGTAAAGGTGGCGCTCCAAGCGGAGTACATAATGAGCCCCTCGCCAGATTACAGAGCAGGATGTACATGTACATATTTATCATCATTATCTCTGCCCCCACATATAACTGTATAGATGTACAATTGTATGAACTTAACAACCCGCTCTTTAAAATGGCCGACGCCAACAACACTGACAAGTCATCTTTGTGATTCTCGGCTCTTTCTTCCCATTCTACCGGCAAAAGCTGACGTGTACTTTGCCTTACGATTGTAGGACAGCAGCAGCGCCGGAATTAAATTAAATTGCGAACGCAACAAGCTGATTACGGCCGAATTGCACACGCAATGCAAACGGACCGCCGGCCTGCACTGGCCACGCCCCTCCCGACATCCCATCTACTCACCAGGGGGCATAGAACATAACCAAGGTGGTTTCGTGCTGCTTCAGGGTGGTGGCAAAGTCATCGTCTCCCAATTCCAGCACATCCTGCTCCGCGCCGGTTGAGGCCGCAATAAAGCTGACTAGGAGCAAAGCTGCTGTCAGGCGCCACATACTGCTATTGCTTGGGATCACTTCGGACAAATCTCAAACAAATATAATTTCAAAATCGGAGTCGGCAGTCGACCGCCTGCTAATACTACAACAAAAACTGGGAACCGTACCGGTAAAACTTTTTTCGACGATTGACTTTTCTTTTTGGTTCTTTCGCCACGTCGCTTTCTATTCAGTGTTACCAGATAAAATTTTGCTTCTTATGCTAAAAATATTTTCTCAACTAGTCGATATTTCCGATAACTTATCGGTCTTCAATTTAAAAATGCATTAATTAAAAATAATAGATTAAGTTTTAATGCTTTCGAGACTCAGTTGAATGTTACAAAGCGTTAAATGATTTCACGGCTTAAACCTAATAGTATTTTATATGTATTTCCTTTGGAGAATAACATAACATAACATAAGAAGAATAACATAAAATTCAAGCGCGGCGGATTCAAAATTGTTCATATTTCATTTATTTTAAAATTAATTATAAAATATTAATAATATGAAAATATGAAAGCAAATAAAATAACCCCACCTTGCTGTCGCTTCGATTTTCTAAAGGCCATCTACATTTAAGAATTTAGCGGCACTTTGTCAAAATTCGTTAACGAGTCAAATTTCGGGTTAACATGTAAATGGACGTAAAATTTCGGGTTAACATGTAAATGGGGTCGAATTGAAGCTGTTAAGAACAACAGCCTGCTAAAAGGAGGCTGCAAACAGGGTGCGCGCTGAAGCCGAAGATGAAGACGAAGCTGAAGACGATTTCATACAATCATACAAACACAAACACACAAAACACAAGCAAATCGTCTTCAGCTTCGTCTTCGTCTTCGTCTCAGCGCGCACCCTGTTTGCAGCCGGAGAGGAGAAAGCCGAGAGTGAATCTCTCTATTCTTTATTTCGCTTCAGTGTGGCCAGGCGCGAATTCTGAAGGAAAGTCGAAAGCTTTTATTAACATTTTAATTATTTGAAAGCTTTTTGGTTTAACATTTAAACGAATTATTTTATAAATTTACAGTTTATTTATTGAATTTTATTTTCTATTTTTTTGATTTCCTATCTATTTATCTTAATATGAATGAAAAAAAAAACATTTTCACAAATTAGTCTTGTGGTTTAAAAATGTTTTACAAAAGTTATGTTGTACAAAAGTTAAGATTGATTAAAAAATAAAATAATTTTTTAAAGCTATAAATCAATCTTATAACCTATCTAAAAGTCTTATAGAAGATGAGAACAGCTCCTGCTCCGCTGGAGTCTTTGGCTGTGCCTGCAAAATAGGGACGAGTGATCCACAGGCTTCCACAGTTCCGACAGCTCTGCGATATATGTATATGCCCAATTCACCAGGATATATAACCTGTCCTCCTAATAGCACAGCTCGCC
This sequence comes from Drosophila triauraria, assembly GCA_014170255.2. NCBI lineage: Eukaryota > Metazoa > Arthropoda > Insecta > Diptera > Drosophilidae > Drosophila > Drosophila triauraria. Next base: position 11,539,394 of record CM024335.1, read on the forward strand.
ATCTCATCCTCTGCCTCTTATCTTTAATACCGACTTATAAGCGCTTGTAGTAACATAAATGGTAAAAAAAAAATAATTTCACAAATTACAGCAATAAAAATAACAATAACAATCTAATCTAATCTTATAAATGATCCTATCAACATAGTGATTGATTCCAATAATAATTATTATCTCAGTAATTACAAAGTTAATTTCACAAAATTATAAAATTCAGAAAAAAGCTTTCGATTGCTTGCTTATAAAAGGGAAGAATTATTACTCATTTTATTTTAGTACAAGAAAATGAAACGTGAGTGTTGGTTCTGTTATCATATTTAATTGTTTAATCGTTAATGAAAGTGAATAATTAATATAGAGATAATACTCTGGTATAAATCTAAATTAACTTTTTGCTTGGAAACATAACATTTTATGGATAACGAAAAACCCTATATTTTCAAACGTGCACACAGTTTAAAAAATCTAAAACGTCGTGTGTTGCACAGCTTTGCCAGTTTAGTAATATAAATTAATCCGGAAAGTAAGTAATTTTTGTATTGCCTGAATATATGGTTCTGGGGGAGGCGTACTTTAGACAGTTTAAATAGCCAAGTTTCTCACCATTGTTTTGTATCCTGGTTTTTCGCGCCAGCTTTTAAATGTAGCAAAGTAGGCGGTGAACGAATTCAGTTGAATATATAATTTATCGGCTTAGAAACGCCCTAAAAAAATCAAAAATACAAAATATTTTCTTACGTTTTTGTTCGCTTACGTCGTAAATCTTCACGTTTTTGTTCACTTACGTCGTAAATCTTCACGTTTTTGTTTACTTACGTTGTAGATCGTTACGTTTTTGTGCAGGGCTGCATTTAGGGGGAAGACTGGATTTTTTAGGGTAAAATATCGACCCTGAGATTTTTTAGGGGAAAGCTAAATTCTCACCTGGCAACACTGCCTGCCACCGAGACTTCCTGCGTTCGCCCTTTCCGATTTCTCGTTCACTTTGTTCGAAATCGTCGCCGCATAGACTTCGTGATTTCTCATTCAACTTATTTGAGAGTAAGTTTCTGGAAGTGGTGAAATATATGTAAAACTATAGTGAATCGGTGCATCGAAGTGCAGCCAGCAATCAGTTAATAACAAATATGCAATTTGGACGCTAATATTGTGCATATTTCGACGTGACTTTGTGTGTGTGCAGCTTCGAGATAACCTCCAACGAGGTCTCAAAGTGAAAGGTGCTGCGGTGGCCATCCAACAAGCAAAAAGCAAACACGTGGCAGTTTGCACATGCGAAAAATCAAGTCTCGTGCTTCTTTGTTTGCCATCCCGCAGTTTATTAGTCATTTTCCGGCTATATGAGCCGCATTTTCACCCCGCAATATGGTGCAATTAGTGTAATTAATTTGCCACGCCCACGCCATGCCGTGCCAGCTAGGGGTCATCCACCAGTTGTGCTAATTAAACACGTGAAACGAACGTCTGGAAAGGTTTTCAGTCACCTGGCGATGGTTTGAAAAACGTGGTTTCGTCTTGCACTTGCATAGATAATTTCCGATTTCCATATCTGTATGTGGCGTAGAATTTCAAGATGGCTACCCCCGCAGCGGTGGTGTGACTCAAGTAGGCGAAAAATCTTTCCTAGCAACACGCGAAAATGTGCTTTTTGGGGGGCTAACTCCACATATTGCCATGACTTGTGAAATGACATTCGCACGTTCTATTGCTAATTTCTCCAGATTTCCTAATTGGCTTAGTCAAAATGGCTGCCCATTGCACTTTTCATTCTTGATCAAATCTCGTTCTCTCATTTCCAATTGTGCCACCGCGGCGAGATCGTTCACACACACGCACACACTTACATTTCCATGGGTCGCCGCCATTTTGCTCGCTCTCTATCTTTCTCCCTCCGGCCGGCAACAGCGTCATGCACACACACACACTACCACGCGCCGATATGTACATGAATTAGCGAAAAAAAATTATAAAATTTGCTGGAATTTTCCTTGCGCCAATTTAATTTGAATTCTCGATTTTCATGATGATGATTTTACAGTTCTGCTACTGAAGAATTTTGACGACAGCACAAATACCAAAATCTCTGATAAAATCGAGTTTTCAAAAATATAAATTTTTTTTTGCACGTTTTTTTGTATGTAGTTGCCATGGTCCAACAATTAGTTGTTCCCCCCCTTTCTCTTTTTCTTTTCCACCACCAACACATGCGGCAGCTCTCAACCTAACCTCAAACCGCCGACTCAGCGACAGAGCGAAAACACGTTTTGTGCGGCGAGGCAGGGTTTGAGGTTAGGTTGAGTGCACGCAAACAAAAGTCAAAAGTACGAATATAGATGCGCAAAGCAATAAAAAGTTGTTGTATTCCAGCTAACTGATAGTAATTAATAATGCGTTGTTACCCTAACCGAATGCTAACGAATTGTTTTACCCGTTTGTTCTCTCCCTCTCGCACGCTGCCCAACCTACAAACCTATACCAACACACCCCAATCGAAACGAAACGAACACACACACCTGTGCAGCCATCGTGTAATCCAACATGGGCAAGGAAAAGATTCACATTAACATTGTCGTCATCGGACACGTCGATTCCGGCAAGTCGACCACCACCGGCCACTTGATCTACAAGTGCGGTGGTATCGACAAGCGTACCATCGAGAAGTTCGAGAAGGAGGCTCAGGAGATGGGCAAGGGCTCCTTCAAGTACGCATGGGTTTTGGATAAGTTGAAGGCCGAGCGTGAGCGTGGTATCACCATCGATATCGCCCTGTGGAAGTTCGAGACGGCCAAGTACTACGTGACCATCATCGATGCCCCCGGCCACAGAGATTTCATCAAGAACATGATCACTGGCACCTCCCAGGCCGATTGCGCCGTGCTGATCGTTGCCGCCGGTACCGGTGAGTTCGAGGCTGGTATCTCCAAGAACGGCCAGACCCGCGAGCACGCCCTGCTCGCCTTCACCCTGGGTGTGAAGCAGCTGATCGTCGGTGTGAACAAGATGGATTCGTCCGAGCCCCCGTACAGCGAGGCCCGTTACGAGGAAATCAAGAAGGAGGTGTCGTCGTACATCAAGAAGATCGGCTACAACCCCGCCGCCGTCGCCTTCGTGCCCATCTCCGGCTGGCACGGCGACAACATGTTGGAACCCTCTACCAACATGAACTGGTTCAAGGGATGGAAGGTGGAGCGCAAGGAGGGTAACGCCGATGGCAAGACCCTGATCGATGCCCTCGACGCTATCCTGCCCCCTGCCCGTCCCACCGACAAGGCCCTGCGTCTGCCCCTTCAGGATGTGTACAAAATCGGCGGTATCGGAACAGTACCCGTCGGTCGTGTGGAGACTGGTGTGCTGAAGCCCGGCACCGTTGTTGTCTTCGCCCCGGCCAACATCACCACTGAGGTCAAGTCCGTGGAGATGCACCACGAGGCCCTCACCGAGGCCGTTCCCGGAGACAACGTTGGCTTCAACGTCAAGAACGTGTCCGTCAAGGAGCTGCGTCGTGGCTACGTCGCTGGTGACTCCAAGGCCAGCCCCCCCAAGGGAGCCGCCGATTTCACCGCCCAGGTCATCGTGCTGAACCACCCTGGCCAGATCGCCAACGGCTACACCCCCGTGCTGGATTGCCACACCGCTCACATCGCTTGCAAGTTCGCTGAGATCAAGGAGAAGGTCGACCGTCGTTCCGGCAAGACCACCGAGGAGAACCCCAAGTTCATCAAGTCTGGCGATGCTGCCATCGTCAACCTGGTGCCCTCCAAGCCTCTGTGCGTGGAGTCCTTCCAGGAGTTCCCCCCTCTGGGACGTTTCGCTGTGCGTGACATGAGGCAGACCGTTGCTGTCGGTGTCATCAAGTCTGTGAACTTCAAGGACGCTTCCGGTGGCAAGGTCACCAAGGCCGCCGAGAAGGCCACCAAGGGCAAGAAGTAGCAAGTTTGCTTCAACTCAGCCACCATACGCAGCAGCAGCAGCAAGCAAGTAATCAACATCCTAATGCAGCCACCACCACCACTCAAGAATAGCAGCAACAGCAGCCAGCACAACAGTAGTCCAACAGTAACAACAACACCTGTCCTGCGCAAGATGACCGATAAGATGATGTTCCAGCAGAAGCAAAAGTTTAATTTCTTCCATCGAAAGGAGTTTCGTCGGATACGAACGTTAAATGCAGTCGAGGCCGCCTAAACGGGGCGGTGGATAGGTGGATACCCCGGAATGAGTGCACACTGAGAAACACGACCACTCCTCCTCCATCTATATCTCCATCTCCCCCCGTCGATCTTTAGTTTACTATATATGATATGATGAGAAGTTGACTTCATTATGGTATCATATTTAGATATCCTTTGTAGCATTTATATATCGTTTAAATTAACCTTTTTATTTTGATATGTATCATTTATCTTACCCTATTTTGCACACACCACTACTTTGTACACAAGAAAAAGAACCAGAATAGATGCGATAACTTTATTTACAAAAAAAATAAAAACCCTATTTTTGTATTTGTTCTGTTTTTGCTAAAAGCCATTGCCATTTTTAAGCACCATTTCCTTGGTTGTTTGCCTTTTTTGGTTTTCAGCGCTTGATCACATCACATCACGTTCCAGTCCAACTCCCAACTGCATTTACCACACTGAGACGCACCTTATCGCCGAGATGCCACAAAGTACAAAGAGAGCAAGTTGAAGAGTACAACCTTTGAATCTGACAACAAATACCTCAATCGTCTGAATAAAGCGATCTTTTGCAACTGAGAAGGCATTTAAGGTTGAGTGTTTGAATTGGGGGGAGGATTTTTCTACAGGTTAGATCAGAAGATGTGGGAGAAAGATTTCATTTCAGAATACAAAATATCCATGTTGTTTTAAAAGTCTTCAATTCAATGGTCTTCGGTTTTATATTTAATAAATTAATTGATTTAATTTTATTATTATTAAAAAAATCAAATTTACGAAATCGTAAGTATTCGAGTCGAATGTTGCAGAACTGTATCAAATACGTGTTTGACAATTTGTACATCGGTATGATGCAGCATCAACCATGTAAAATCGCATTGTATGGCACTATACAAAAAGCTCCAGGAGGTTCTTGATATTTTAACTAAAACTGATTTATAAATTTAAAAACTCTAATTAAAAAGGAAATCAAAAAGTAGTAATTAAAAGAAATAAGTTAAAACTAACAATGTTGGTTAAATCAGACTTATGGTATACATCATCTAATATAAATATATTTACATATGCGTAACTTGAGTCTTGCACAAAGAAAAATTTAAACATTCGTGGAAAAGTTATATCGACTCTTGGTTTGCTTCTTGCACTAAAAGTAAAATTTTTTAACAGGAAAAAGATGTGGTTCCTCGATCTATTTATCCATAACCAAAGGTGGATCAACGTAATCGTGTTTGGTGTTTTGGTGGTGTCCATCTGAGGCTTCTGCCGCCTTCATCTCGCGTTCCCGAGGGTTGTCGTACCTAATGCCTGCGGGCGTGACGATGGCACTCTTCATCAGGTATTTTCCGAATCGCTGGATTTGCATGTTCGTGATGCTGTCCAGAACCCACTCGGGCGCCAGATAGATTCGATCATCCTCGGCCCGACGCTTGTCCCCGATGACGTACTTGGCCTTAAAGCGATTCTCTGTCAGCTTCGCTGCGCCCAGCAGGAGCAGCTCCTTCATATTGTTGAACTGAATGGGCCGACAACTAGATGACACATAGAAGGGCTCCATGAAGCGGAACAACTCACACTTGTAGTGAATGCCGAAGGCCTGGCGCTCAGTGCGGCAAATCTAGATGAAAAAGGGGAGGATTAGAAGTGGTTTATTTAAAACGGTAGACAACTCACCTCGATGGCACGCGAGAACCTTTTTAGCTCGTAGGGCTCCTCCTTGATCCACTTGCCGGCCCGCATCGATGCCAGGATCCACTGGTAGCTAACGATCCAGACACCGCGCATCAGACCCCGCAGAAGGTTCAGCGTACGGCGCGGCTCCAGGCTAACCAGATGGGTGGTGCGCTGTGTAACGGTCGGATCCAGCCGCACTCCCCGCAACTTGCGCAGGGCCTGGGATTGATTGAAGGCGGTTGTTTTCGATTAGGATTCATGGCCGCCAGTGGGGGATATACAAGTTTATTCGATTGTGCCGTGTGGGGCTTTACAAAAGGAGTAACTACCGAGTGTTGTTTATGCTTAATCAATAATTAATATGGGGCCATTAACGAGTAGCGAATATGCAAATTTGAAAACTAAAACGAATTACTAACTATTCTATAACTATAACTATAACTAGAGTTGGAGGCTACAACAGCTACAGTGGGATGGAAAACGTGGTCACTGCGCCGTGCTACCAACCTTGTAGATGACCTGGACCTGCTCCGGGTGCATGTTGGTGTGCACCAGAGTGCGAAGTGGTCGTGGTCGCTTGCCCTTAGGTTTGGTTGCTGAAGTTGGAGGGGACTTCGCCTTCTCAACAGGAGCGATATTAACCGAAGGCTCGGGAGTCACAAAATTGTCATCACTATCCTCCACCCCTGGCGAAGCTGTAACGGCTTTGTCGTCAGCAATGGGAGCAGGTGCCTCCGAAGTTACAACGGCTTTGTTGGCTGCAATGGGAACAGGAACAGGTGCCTCCGAAGTTTTCACCGCAGCGGACATCGGAATCACTGCCAGCGATCGACGACGTTTCACTGATCCCGTCGATCCAGTGATGCCTAGACGATTCTTCCTATTGCTTCTTGGCGGTGAAATGACCACCTCGTCATTCGGATTAAAAAGCCGCCGCCTTTTGGGCTCGTTCGATGGGGTCTTCGTCTCCGTCACAGGCTTTGGCTCGACAGCGACAGCAGGAATTCGTGACACTCGCCCAGCTCGGCTTCATTGGCCATAGCAAGAGATCTTCGATGTGACTCGTTCATCCTTTCGATATTCTCATTGACCACACTCATGTCCAGGTTGAAGAGCGTGCGCCTGCGATTCCCGGTGGACTTGGCGCCGGGCAATCGCGTCGAGCTAAATACGGGCGTCAGTGGTTCCTCTATGGTGGAGTTTGACGTCTGCGTGGTTACATTGCTTAGCGCGGGACTGGCAATTCCTCCGTGAGTGTCATAGCTTAGCATGGAACTTGAGGTGGCTACACTGCGGCGCCCAGGAGCTGAAATGTCCATTGATTCGTAGGCGTACAGGGTACCCCGCTTGTCGGCTATGTGCGAGACCTCTGACTGCACCGCACTAATCTCTATGGACTGCTCTACACAATTCGTTTTGTGGGTGACCTCCTCGACTATATCCTCCATCACAATCGAGTTCCTGCCCTCTTCAGTAGGAGCCAGCTCCTCGGAAATGGTTTCTATGGGTTGCTTTGGGGCCGAATCCCCTAGCGGTTTGGCAGCTAGATGCAAAGAGCTCCGCCTGCGGGTCATTCGGGGCTCCAATACGGGAGCTGGAACATCAGCGTCAGCAGCTTCCGTTACTGAGTTAATGAGGAGCGAGCTCCTCCGGCGAGTCATTCGCGGTTCGGACGTAGGTTGCTGGCTGGTGATTTCCGCCGCACAGCTGCGGCGACGACTGGTGCGCACTGGCGTCGTAACCGGAGGTGGTTCCACTGTACTCCTTCGTGGCCTCGAAGTGCTCGCTGGTTGCGAGGAATCCCCATATGTAAGGCTCTTTTGAGCCTGAAGCTGCCTTTCGGCCACAGCATCGCCACTGCCATTGCTGGTGTCCTTTTGCTGGGGTGCAGCTGGCAAGGGAGTGAATGTACCACTGCTTATCCTGTACAGATTAATGTTATTAAGTATAGTTGCCCAATGGAATATGAATTTACAAGCTCACCTGTTGAGTAGCTTGGTCGCTGGCGACTCAGTTACATTATCATCAGTCGTTTTCTTGGGGTTGAGAGCTCGGAAAAAGCGGCTGATGTCATTCTGCAAGCAATTAAAGAGATTAAAAAGACGTTGAATACATTTAGGTACATTCTTTAGCAAAGGTTAATATTTTAAGAGCCCTATTAATTAAAAGTTGTTAAGAACTATACGTTTAGGTAGGAGTAACATGTACTTCCTAACAAATTATACCTAAATAATAAAATATATTAGTAACTCTAAATATAAATTACAAATAGTTGAAAAAGAAGAAATTTACGCACCTTTGGAGTTGTCGTTTGTGTTCCCGCCTCAGTGTCCTTCGAGGATGTGGGCGTTCCCGGTCGCTTCGGCACCCATTTCTTCTGCTCGTAGTCCGTTGGCATACAACGAACGCGCTGCAATAAATGGATTTTTAGACTTGTATTAACCAGGAGCCGGTGTGTTAATTATGGTGTGCAGCTCATGCCCTTTGGTGTTATTGTTGGTTGTGCTGCTGCGGATGCTGCCGACTTTTTGCCCGACTCTGTCAGTCATGTTGACTAGAAAACACTGTTTTATTTGTTTATAACTACGTGATATCTTGCCCGTTGTTTAAATAAAAACGTTGTTATCTATGGGCTGTGTACGTTTGAGATGGCTGCCAGCTGGTACCAGCGATCGATAGTTTAGTGTGGCCACTGAACTTAATTACTTCTACAGCTTAACTATTTAATTACAATTGCTCATCTAAATACTTCATAAATTCAAACTTAACGGTCTGTTATTTATTGTTTTTGCTGCTTCCACCTCTAAAATCGAATAGTCGATATACACCAGCGATACAACTATCGATAGCTGGGGCACGGAGGCAGCCAGTCCTATAAGAATAGCTTTTTGTGGGGCTGTCAGCTCAGTCAGCGGCTCATTCATCACTGTCCACCGCGCTCCACCAGATCTTTTAGGCCTTTTAAGCAACCGAACAGTATTACGTGTTTCCAAATATTCCCGTCTACACATAGAACTATTTTCCATTCCGCACAAAACGACGAGCGGCGTCGGCGATAAGCAACAAGTGTTCCACTCGGAAATTCCATTGAGGGGAAAAACAAAACAGAAACAGAACTGAAACCGAAACCGAGCTCCGCTGAAAGCTGTTTTCTGTTTGTTTACCCGGAATCAGTGCCCAAGAACGTGGCACATTTCGCCCTGCCCCTGGCCCTCCGGTTGAGTGCGCATCTGCTGTTGGAGCGAGTAAACAATTAAGAAACTTGTTCTCGACCCCCGCTCACGCGAATTAATCTTTGGGAAACGATACCAGCCGGAGACGAGCACGAGAAGCTGAAAGATGATTCCCGGCTACGGACCCGTGACCCAGGCCCTGCTGGGCACCCTGCTCACCTGGGGCCTGACGGCCGCCGGAGCCGCTTTGGTGATCTTTGTCCGTGGCAACCAGCGGAGGTCACTGGACGCGGCTCTGGGATTCGCGGCGGGCGTGATGATTGCGGCCTCGTTTTGGTCTCTGCTGAAGCCAGCCATTGAAATGGCGGAGAGCTCTCATCTGTACGGAGTCTACGCTTTCCTGCCCGTGGCCGGTGGTTTCCTGCTGGGCTCCATCTTTGTGTACGGTTGCGACAAGCTGATGTCGTACCTGGGTCTCAACAGCACCAACATGATGATCCAGATGACGCAGACGAACAAGGACAAGGCGGACATTGCCATCGACGACCTGAAGCGCAATGGAAACGCCGACCGACTGGCCTCCAAGAGCTTGGACAGCTTCTCCGATTGTCTGAGCGTACAGCACAGCGGAGAGTCGCGGCGCCGCAAAAGGGTGGCAGCATCAACGAGATGGAACAGTGCACCTACACCTCTCCCGAGGAGCAGCAGCGCGCAGCAGAGGCGCTGTCCCAGTGGAAGCGCATCATGCTGCTGGTGGTGGCCATTACGGTGCACAATATACCGGAAGGATTGGCCGTGGGCGTTAGCTTCGGAGCCATTGGCACCACCAACTCCTCGACGTTCGAGAGCGCCCGCAACCTGGCCATTGGCATTGGCATTCAGAACTTCCCCGAGGGATTGGCTGTCAGCCTGCCCCTGCACGCCGCCGGATTCAGTGTGGGTCGGGCCCTGTGGTACGGACAACTGTCCGGAATGGTGGAGCCGATCTTTGGAGTGCTGGGCGCTGTGGCTGTGACGTTCGCCAACCTTATTCTGCCCTACGCCCTGTCTTTTGCGGCCGGAGCCATGATCTACATTGTGTCGGACGACATTCTGCCGGAGGCGCATGCCAGCGGCAATGGAACGATTGCCACGTGGGGCACGGTCTCCGGGTTCCTGATAATGATGTGCCTGGAGGTGGCGCTGTCGTGAGGAGCCACCGCAGCACTTCGCCCGCCTCGCAGAACTCATAAACTACGACCTAGTGTAAATTCAAAGATTCCATTGTACTTAACGCAAACTTCTGGTTTGTAAATATAAGCGGGCATTGTACAAATCTCAGAACCAGAAGCGTCTGGCAAGCAGACAGCATCCAGAGCCCACACCCACACCCACACGAGAATCTAAATAATCTAACTTAGAGTGTAAGTTTGTAAAAAAGAAGCTTGACAACCGCGGTGCCACGAAGGCATCGGTGCAACTGTGTACTGTACTATACTGTATTCCCAGCGAGTTATGTAAATGACCAGAGGAGCCTTGTTTCTCGGAAAGAATGTAAACAAACGTGCATGTGAATTAGGTTTTAACTTGTCACCGGCGTCCAGTGGCTTGTCGTCTCTTTTTAAACTGTCTAATGTTTAAGCAATAAATACTGAGCGCATCCAAATGAGCATCTTTCGTCTCGACTACTCTCTCATTCCCGCACAGCGCCGGCCTCGGCCTGGACAACTTCCTGGCCGTCGCCGAGGCCCTACGATACCTGATAAGCGCAAGCAAATTGAATTAGATAACGCGGACCAGCCAAGCAGCCAACCAGTTAACAACAACAAACCAGTTGATTCGCTGTCAGCCGATGATAAGAATCTGTCCCACACGAAAGAGTTCCCAATATTGCGCGTATTTTGTGTTTGAGATACGTGCAATTTCAGACGGCCGCCGGCCCTGCGATTCGTGCACGCCATTTTCTGGATTAACTAATCACTCCGACTCACAAGTGCCGTGGGCAAGAGTCCACCCACGGCTCATATCGTGGTCATCATCATCATTGATAAGAGACCTCCTTAGTGGCTATCTGTTCTTCAATTTCCATACCGATACTTTTAAGTTTATGCGCCCCATAAAATAATAAACATTTGAGCCACCAATGACCCATTAGTTGGGGGCATATCTCGAGTGGAGTTAATGCTTCAGTGCCGGCATAGCCATAAATTGATAGTGCCACCGATTACACTCATTAAAGGCTTTCGTATTTCTTTTCTCGCTCTTTTCCGTCTGGAAAAATGTGTTAGTCAAGAACACATCCAATTTCCAAGCGATATCTCGAGTGGAGTTGATGAATTCGTACACAGTAATGATACCATCGTTGGAAGGTAGATAACGAAAGCATTGTTAGCTTGAAACTCGTTACGATACGAATAGATTGGGTTTCGGACGCAAATACTTTCGATTATTTATTAATGGTAATGTTTATATTTAAAGAGAGCTTGTAGAGAACGATAACCCTATCATGATAGTAATTATAATTCACATGAAAAACAACAGCTATCTATTTTAAGCCTCAAACTGGCTTGAAGGTTTACTCCTCAACAACTTGCATTCTTTACTCACCGGTATCTTGCCGTAGAGCTCTGGATACTCGTACTTGTGTATGTTGCTGATGGGAAACTGGTTGGGATCACAGAGCTTGCGCTGCACCTTGCAGGCCTCAATCCACAGTATCGATACAACGGGTATGTTCCACTCGATGGCCTTCTTGTAGGTCGAGAGTAGGCCATCTTTGAAGATCACATGGGTGGTGTTTCTATAGGAAATTAAAGCCTTCAGCTAGAATTCCTACTCAATAATTTGGAAATATACACTTACCGTCTGAGACGATCGTTCACCTGAGCTCCCATCTTGGCAATGACGGTCCTCACACCATCGGAACGATTATCATTGCCGGTGCGCACCTCTACATAGATCACCACATCCTTGAGCAGCTCCTGCAGGGAGGGAAGCGGCAGCTCTTTGGGATTGCGCTCCTCCATTGTAATGATACTATGCTCGGTATGCGACACATCAAAGTTGTTATAGGCACTCATGGTGGGGCTTCTAAAATGATTGGAAGCGGATTTAGAGTTACGATCAATTTGGTAGAGAAATGAGACTTATGACTTATAAGTCAGGGAGATTCTGAGGATTATCAACATTTTTAGCTTACTTCAAGGCCCGTATGGCGCGCAGGCGCAGCGCAGCGCTAGGACTGTTGAGATCTTGCTGCAGGCGCATAGATTTAGAGTCTTGTCTGGTGGGCGTGGTGCTGCCGTGTGCTGGAGCGCCGCCTGCTTCTGCTCCCTGGTTCGGCGCCCTGGCCTCTTCCACTTCTGTGGGCATCGTCTGCTGCGATTCGGAGCGGTACTGGATGATCGCCTTCGAGGCGGCCAGCTTGAGAGCAGAATCGGTAAGGGTCGGGGGCTGGATCCTCTCGCGGGCCCTGGCCAGCAGGTCGGCTATCCAGAGAGAACAAAGTTGGTTAGCGATGTCCGGGTCACTTCTCCACATTGCTTATGGATCTTGTTTTTTTTTTTCTACTTTTTTATAACTAAAAATTTTGGGTTAGCTACGCATCCGAAACTAAAACTGGAGGTATGTTAGATCTCTTAAAAAATATGCACAGCCAACCTGTCGAACTCTCAGATTGAAATTTGGGGAGAGGCCGGTGGGGCGACTGGCCCGGCCGCATGGAATCCGCCACATTTGAGTCTTGCAACGGCCGGCGTTGCGGTGACGCCGGCGTGGAGACGGCTGTGGGCTTCTTCTTGTTTGCGGCGCTCGCCACGATCGACCCGTAAGTCTTCGTCTTCCATGTCGGATTGCGCTGCAGGAACTTGTCCATGGTGCGTGGGCGCTGTGGATCTGCACGCGCAGGTTCAGTATTGCACAAGAGTGGGGTGGCAAGCCTTGCAAAAACGTTGTAAAAAGACGCGCCAATGCAAACACAAAACCAAACCAACAGAAAACTAGAGACGGGAGTAGGATCGATACAACATCGATACATCGATACTCCAACATGGTGTATGTTATCGATGTTATTAATCCAGATGTTCGGTGTTTTTGAGAAATAATTAAAATTTGTTTATAAACAATGGCTTCCGAAGATCCTGGACCTCGAAACCAAGTAGTTGTGCTTCACACTGGCTACTCGCGACAGGAGGGTGACGGTACAACCATGAGGGCAAACTGCACCTGCACTTTGATTCGCTGCCGGGATGGCACCAACATCGTGGTGGACACCATGACAGCCTGGGATGGAGAACGCCTGCGCTCCCTTCTGTCTGATCAGGGCCTGGAGGTTGGTGATATCCATGCGGTGGTCTGCACGCATGGACACTCGGATCACATCGGATGCAATTACCTGTTCCAGGAGGCGCGGATACACCTAGTCGGAGCATGTGCATCGCATCGCGATCTTTATATGGATCACTTCGGGAGCGAAGAAGAGGATGAGCAGCTGGCGCTCGACTCCAATGGCGAGGTGGTGGTTCGACGGACGCCAGGACACACCCTGAGTTGTGTTTCCGTGGTCGTAAATAACTCGCAGCTAGGTGGCCCGGTCGGCATTACGGGGGATCTCTTCGAGCGACGCGAGGACGTTGATGATGAGAGCATATGGAAAGGCGCAGGAAGCGAGGATGAGAAGAGTCAACGTGTAGAACGCAGCAAAATAGCACATCTCTGCGACTTTATAGTTCCAGGACACGGTCCAATGTTTTCGTTAAACACAGAAATGCGCTCCAAACTGAAACAAGACGCTCTTCTTAGCATTTAAAATAGGGATTTCATTAAGAAATGTATTGTTATAATATGTTCCTAGAGTTAATAAAGAGTCGATTGACTGTAAATCATATTCATTGCTTCCTTCTTTACATCCTGGTGGGATGTCTCACTGGTATTCTTGGTGGCCAGACGTGTGCTCTCCTCCAGTTAGAATATATATTCCCCCCATTATCAGCTGAGCTGGCTAAGTGTATGCCAGCATTTACTTTTAATTTAAGTGTAATTGTTACTTTTAAATTATTTGAATTTAGCTCCTTTAACAAGACATTTTTGATCGATATCGATATATCGGCTGATCTTGAACCGGCATGATTTAACGCCAGATGGCGCTAGTCTGCAAAGGCGACCTCTGGCGGAAAATTTCAACACTCTGAAATATGGAAAATCATTTCAGAATTTTTTAATTTTAGTTAAAATATAGATTAAATACAATGTTTAGCAATTAATAAAAAATAGTTTAAATTTTTTGATAATTATTTCTTGAGAATAAGTGTAACTCGATAACATTGCAAGCAGTTAAATCAGAAATAAAACAAAACACTTTTAAACTTTTGACTTTTTAAAACTTTCTTTTAATGCATACTAATGTCGTTTACATATTTATTTCGAACTTATTTACATATGAAGTGTATGTACAGCAAATAAAATAATAAGAAAAACAATAAATTGAACTCGCCTAAAGTAGCAATTAATTTGCTTATGACATTCTCTGCCCCCAAAAATATCTCCAATCTCCTCCGTTCGCTCTCGTGCTCTCTCCTTGGGCTCTAGGACACTCATTCTCTCAGTCTTAAACGATTTAAGAAACTATGGCAAAATTTTAATTACTCATTACAAATTGCATAATCATTAAATCTCTCTGCTTGCCTTAAAGTTAACTGCGGTTAATTAGAGTTAGTGCGTATTAAGTGGTGTACGCTAAATGGCTGCACTTCGCTGCATTTATCACAAAATTGAGCGAAATGCACTCCACATGATCCGTCTGCGTCCCTCTGACCAAAACTAAATCGTAGGCTTTTGACTAAATAATTGTAGAATTAATGCTAGACGATGAATAAATTACGGCCAGCCGGGTTGATCATTCTGCAATTAAATTATTAAGTTAGTAATTGGTTTAAATTAAGCATCTGGCTCTAGTTAAACCCACCATGTGCACTGATCAGACTACGTGCATCCCAGAGCGACATCTGCGACTGCGAGAGACGATGTTGGGGCGGATACAGCTTGTAGGGGAAGTACGAGTGGTGGAAGGTGGCGATGGGTATCGGTTGCGCCGGCTGCAGGAACTGCTGGTGCTGGTGCTGCGCCGAGATCTTCCTCGAGATCTTGGGCTCCTTCTTGGGCTTGGTGCTGGACCCGCCGCTGCACGGCTGCTTCGAGGACTTGATGAAGTTGGGAATGCGCGCCAGGAGGCCGCAGTAGTAGGGATCGTCCTGCTTCTTACGCTGCTGCGAGCTGCTGTTCTTGGGCCGCTTCTTTTCCGCATAGATCGGCGTCAGCGATCCGCCAGCCTCGTAGTCGGGCTATTAAAATAATAATAATTAATAAAAAATAATTAATTAATTAGGAAATGATTTAAGAACTCACCTTGGGCACATAGGGACCCTCGTTGAGGAAGGCAGCACTGAAGATGCTGCGCCGCCCCTTGCTGGAGTTGCTCGAGTTCTGTGAGTTTTGTGAGTTCTGCGAATCATCGGAGGCCGCGGGCGTGGGATAGATCAATCCCACCTGGCTCTCGATCGTGGAATAGGGATCCTCGCTGCTGTTCGTCAGCGGCACTCGGATTCCCAGGGCATCCATAGACTTGGGCATGGATTGAAGGCGACTCCTCAGCATATCCATTGCCACCACATTGACCACGAGTATCCAGACCGGAGAGTTGATTAGATTGTTGTTTGACTTGACCAGCGAGACGGCGGACAGGCACTGCCGCTCTAGTCTGCCGCGCTCCGGATATGTGCGGGCAAACTCCCGGTTTATGTTCGTCTGGAACTTCTTCATGTCGAAGAGCTTGGCGGAGGTACCCGAGGTGAGGGACATCTGTGGCATCTGGATGATGTCGCCACCGATGACCGTCTCCTCGTTGCCCTGCGACGTGCTGTTCACATAGATGCTGCTCTTCCCATAACGTTTGATGAATATATTGCCAATGTCGTCCATTTTGATCTTGAAGCCATCGCCAATGGATTTCTTGATGACTTTTGTTTCGGCATCGCGCATGGGGTTCTCGAAGCCATTCAGGCCAATGCTGTGGATTTAAAGGTAAATAAATAAGTTGAGTTAAGAATTTAACTTAAAATAAGAATCCTTATTATCCTTATTGCAGGAACTCTTAACTATTTATTATCAAAAAACCTCTACTCACCGCACTCCATCAAATCCATTCTTGGATCCATTTATGGTTATCACAGAGGAGCGGGCGTAGGCCTTGGCCACGCGCCGATTCTTCTCAAAGACGATTATCTTGGCCCAGATCTCGTCATCGATCTGCTCCCACTTGGCCAGAACCTCATTGATGTGATCCTGCGGGCAGAGGAACAGGAAGACATTAGCCTCAATTTGTATGCCACATTAACTCAGTAAAGACTCACCCTGAAGAGCTTCTCGCGATCGTGCCAGACATCCTCCTCCGGCTCGTCTTGCCCGATGGCGTCCAAATTGTCCAGGGAACGCGATATGATCTTGCGGCGAGAAATCATCTTGCCCCGTCTGCCTGTCTCTGCTTGATTCGTTTCCTCTGGAAGGGGAGAGAAGAGAACATTTCCGAAAAATATTATAAGTAATTATGAGCAACGCTTCTAGTTATGGACAATTAAGTTGGGACTCCGACAGTTCCAGCGGGTGCGAATGTCTCTGATTGGATCTGGCAGACCGAATTAAAGCCACGCACTGAGCGGAGGAGATTATTAGGCAATCAGTCCAATCAATCTGCGAGCCAATGAACTCTGCACACGAACTGGAAACGGAATGGGAGTTCGGGGGAGCTTACTCCACTCCCTTGATCGATGGAATCACCTATGTCACCGCCTCTAATTGAGCCGCGATGCCTTGACAATTGTTTTGTGTTAAACACTCTGTCGAACATCGAGTCTTGATTTTGCATTTTTCGTCGGCGGGTCAACTGGCCAACTGGCCCGGCATTTCAATTGGCCATTCGGGGTTTTTCTTCAAAGTCAGCCAGGCTGTCAACGCTTTGTGACAAAATATATCCAGTAGTAGCCAGAGTCAGGTGTACCCCACACGTGATTGGCATTAATTGCGGGCCAAATGCGATTTACCAATAAATGTGTGTCACACACTCGCGATGGCAATGAAAGTGAGTCTTCTGGTAGCGGCCACGATTTCCCATTCCCATTGCTATTACCATTCCCATCTAAATGCCATCTAAAAACCCCATACCACCCACAAGAGAATGCGACATATTTGAGCGTGTTTTCAAATTAAGGGCATGCCCTGCATGCAGTGTTTCAAATGCAATCCAAGGGGATTGCCCCAATTTAAATGAGTTTCCAAATTACCCAGAACTGCACTTTGTGGTTTAATGACTTTCCCGTTGAGAATTTTTAAATAAAAGCCATCAAATCCCTTGATGCCGCCGCCGAGTTGGGCTTTCTCTATTTGCCCGATCTCTGCGTTGGCGTTGGTTCTTTAATTAACAGACAGAATAACCATAAAACTTGATAAATGTCACGCACTTCGCCGTGTCTCCGAACTCCGTGTTCGCTGATTTCAAATTATAACTGGTTTTTCTTTGGCGAAACTTAAGATTTATGGCAAATAATATTCTGTAAGCTCCATGTAGACACGCCCACGGGGGAAAGATTTTAACAAAATCTATAAAATCTATGAATCCGAATATTCTTAACCCCTTAAGTATTGGGTTTCTAAACATGAAGCGTTGAAAACTCTTACAAGTTTCTCATATCTTTGCGTTTAATCTCTTTTCACCTTTGATCTTCTCCAGAATTCTTCTGAATTCGCCTAATTAGAATGCCAACACATGGCTGGGGTTCTACACTTTCATTCATGACTCAGTTGGCCCTGCTGACATGGTTAATGATGCTCAAATATATCATTGGCAAGCCACGACTTGACCTCTTCTTGATGCCGACTCAAAACTCTATCAGCAACAACATTCAGTTCTGTCTGTTTCATCTTCTATTTTAGAGCGATATGATTAAGTTTTGGGTTTCGTACGTCAATGGGTCGAAATGCCAACCGACGATTGCCGGTTTTTATTATTTTTTCGTTGTGTTCTTTTTGACAGACTGAATTGTATAATATATACGCATAACATTTCGTTCTTTTCACCATTCCCCGTTTCCCCCTTTTTTTTTGTGCTTTTGCTGTTGGCTAATAAGTATATAAAATCTTTTTGTATGCCGAACGTGATGCTGATTTTTTGGCGATGATCGCATTCGGCAACAACAACTAACTCGAACATATACATATCGCATATATATAGATAGATGGGAAGACGAAATTTAATTAACTAGCTGGCCATTGATTATGAAAAGTTAAAACTGCACTTAATAATTATTAAAGCTTCTTACAGGGCCAAGCGATGATGATTTATCTTGTTTGTGGGATTTATTAATCCTCTTTAGCTCTCGGCTATAGTGCATGATGATCCTCTTTCCGTTCGTGCCACGTTCGTGCCTTCAGTCTTTCGTTTCAGCACATTTTCCGCATGCCACAGCAGCAGCGAAACCCGGTTGCAATTAATTATGTAAGCCCCCAAGGTCGCCTCAGTGTGTATTTTTAGCACTCAGCAACTGTTCTGTGCGTGAGTACGCAGTTTATAGAACGGCAGCGAATCGGTGGTACCAGTTCCCCAAGGCCGTTGCGCAGAAGGAAGCAAGCTCCTTTGTCCGCTGGCTAAGCGGCTTAGCACTTGGTCGCGGACTTGGACTCGGACTCGCTTAATTGGCCACCACTTTATGAATCATTTGTGGGCACTGCAATTGCGCAATTGGCTTGTGCCATGCACTTGGGCGCCTTTCAAATGGGGGAGCGCGTGGAGTGACTTGTCACTCTTGAGAGACCCACACCCAAATCTGGTCCACACACACACACACACTCAAGCGGAAAACTGCAGCTCGCCTTTCCAGTTTCGTTTTCATTTTCAGTTTTCAGCTGCTGCCGCTGGCTTTACTGTTTCGGTTCTGCAAGTTCTTGACGCCGGAGCAACCTTGAAAGTGAACTGAACTGTAGAGTTCGCATATTTGCCCCCTGCGTTTACATGTCCGGCTGGAACAAGTTTTTTTTGGGGACTTTATTTCTCGTTCATCGAGAGCAATATTTGTGCTTTTACTTTCGGCACTTCGGAGCGCCCATAAAATGTGTATTTTTCGAAATAATACCGACCAAATTATGAAGCTTAATTGTTCCGTCAGAGCACTCCAAATTGAAATCTTTTGTTTAATTTCAAATTTGTGTTTTAAACCACACCGCCCCTTGGGTGGATTTAATGGCAAAATGATTAAAATAAATGCAAAAACAAAACAAGAAATCCGCACGAATTGTTTGCACAATGTCGCGGGCGGCTGTGCACTTGTTACTGGCCTGTAACAACGCAACAAAAGTCAGTCAACAAACACCATTACCAACATAAACAACGCCTGGCATCTGTGGCTTACATTATTATGAGTTGGCACTTTATTTCGTCTCCATGCGAGCAAGGCGACAAAAAACAAGAAAAAAACGGAAAACAAAAACAGAGGCAGTGGCAAGAAAATGAAAATTAAATCGCATATTGTTACTGAAGGAGATGATGATGATGAAAAAAATATATATACTATATGGTGGGGCACGCAACATGCAAGAAAATCCAAGTGAGGAACTCATGGATGTAGAGTCTGACTTGGACGCCCGAGAGTCGCTGGGCACGTGTGAGTGTCATAATCATCGGTAGAGGGGTTTGCATATAGGAATTTAACATACATGCATTTAATATAATACGTTTTCGGGTAGGGTATATGTTGGTCAGGAGCTTATTTACTTAAGTAAAGTACTCCAGAGCTCTCGTTGCTCTTTTAATATTTTATAATTAATATTTATTTGCTGTATATAAATATTGGAAAATTTATTTAGCATATCATAGATATTCATTCATGTCTTGCTTTTCATTAAAAATCCCATAAATAATGCCTTCTACAGTTTTTCTTATTTTTTATTATGATTATTTACTTTATTTATTGTTTTATTATTATTTGTATTTATCCATAAAGACTTGATCCCCATTAAAAATCGCATAAACATCGCATAATCTCATTTTTCTAGGGCCCATTTATTTGAATTTTTTTGTTATTATTATTTAGTAGAGTTTATTGCCTTACTAAAGCATCCTATAAATATTTTTCTGTATTTAACTATAATTGTTTTGTAATTACTATTTTATTTTTGTACTTCTTAAGGCTTCTCTGATTTAATTGTTTATTTTTATTTGCTCCTGTTTATTTATTGATTTATTTTCTATAATTTTACCGCATAAAGCAAGCATAACAAAATATTATGTAAATCTTTCTTCTCAACTTTACATTCTCCCAAGGAATGATATATCTTTAGTTTCTTCTTTCATCTGATATACACAAATTATAAACCGAATGTAAATTTGCCATTTTTCATGGTAATCATTGTATCTAAAGCCATCTGTCAAAGGTTTCTTTCAAGCTCCCATCTAGATCGAATCACTTAAATAAGTTAAATGCCATCGCCTCTATCTACCTGACCATCTGTAGCCAATTCGTTGAATTTATGGCTGGAAAGTTAGGGCATTGGGGCTTCTCCATTGTGTGTGAAGTTGGTTGGCCTGTTCACTTGCTCCAATTCTTGTTTGGAGATGAACCAGCCAGCGACGACTCCCCACATCGCATCGGATGGATCGGGGGGATCTGCTCGGCTTTCATCTTTGCACTCGGCACAATGCGGCGTATGCGCAATGTCTGCTCTGTCACTCGATGTGCATGTCAAGCTGATTGCATCACCAGCTGGAGCAGCAGCAGCAGCACCATCAACATCATCAGCTGCAGTGGCAGTGGCAGCTGCCTGGAGCTCTGTTTTTGCGGTTGGAAAAATCGGCACACGAAAATTATAAATTCCGATTTTCACTTGCTTCGACGGCGTCGGTGACGACGGCGGCTTTCATAATATTTTCACTTATTTCTCTCCCATTGCATTGGCTGAGAATTTGCAATTCTCACCAAAGTATTTCGTGCCAGGAAGGCGGCCTGGCCCCGGCTCCGGCCCAATAACAAAAAGAAAACCAAAATGAAAATGAAAACCAAAAGACAAAAAATATAAAAATATCCAAGAGGTGAGAGGAGCGGGTTGCACGGCACTTTCGTGTGGCTTTTAGACTTCCGCTTTTATTGTGGCGCTGCTATTGAGTGATTATTATTACCCGACATTGTTTTTAATGTTCAAATTACTTGCAAAAATTCGGTTTTTATTTGGCCAAGCACGTTTCGGGCCTTGTCTATTCTTAGGCCTTAACAAGTGGCGCACATACAAATTCTTGAGCTGAGAGAGAAACAAAAAATTATTCCCAAAGATAATAAAGTGCGAGAATTGAAGATGACTTGGCTTGTCTTTTTCGCTTAATTAATTTTGATTGTTTATATGTATTATGTTCTGTATTTTTCGTGGGCTTCAATTAGTCATCGTCTCTCGATCTATGCTAATTCCATTGACAGCCACTGCAATTGGTAATTGGTAATTGGCAGTTGGCATTTGTCCCAGGCCCCGCCGTGTGATTCATGCCAGTCTGAGGGGACTCAAAGCCCCGAATTACATCATGGAAACGGATCGAAAACGATATGAAAACTCTTCAAACCGATTTCTGCCAATCAATAGAGGCGGCAACTACAATGCACATCCGATACTGTGTACAAATACAATTAAAGAGCAGGAAAAGACGCCGTAAGCACTTCAACAAAGGCCGCTCCACTCGCTCGTATTTTTTATTTCTCATATATACATTTCCACCGCGCTTAATTAGAGTTCATTAATTTGGGCTTCAAATTGAAATTGAGCCGCCGTTGCCACAATCAAATGCGTAATTAACAATTGCGTGAATAATTGGGTGTAAAATTCTAGCAAATGGCTTATTAATGTTTTGGGCCCCGAGGCAATCAGTATCAATAGCAGCGATCAGTGGACATAATTCAGGGGCAGGCACCGCCTTGAGTTTGTTTTCGATAAATGAGAGACCCTCGAATGTGGGCCAAGCCAGAACCATCTGTGGCTGTCCTAATTAGGAGGCTCTTTCATTTGGCATGCAAATAAGTCTTTGCTGTTTACATAGAACTCCAGCCGGGGGAATGGCGAATCCATAACAAAAGCCGGAGCGAGAAAAAGCGGCGAATAGGCCAAAGACCCCCGGAAGATCCAGCGATATACCACTTATATATATATCTATAGGTATATATCACATGACGTGAAGCTTGAGCCGAGATGGCAATGATTCGATTGCGAATCCCTGGCTGCCTGTGCTGCTGCCTTCCTTATATTTTCGGGAATTTCGTATTTCGCATTCATTGAATGTTTCAGTTGAACTGGAGATTACATCGCTCATAAATTGTGGCCAAGGCGAGCGAAGAGCTTTTAGCTTCTCTGACATTTTCGGTTAATAAAAATATGAAATTATCTTAATGTAAACGCTAATCTGCGTGTAAATTAAGCGCACGCATTTGTGGAAACCCGTTTTCATATATATATTGTTTTTTTTTTAAATCCAGCCCAGGGCCAGTGAAGGTTGTTGAACAGAGTTTTCCATATAACAAGCTCTGTAATATGCCTGCAACTGGGTTTCTATTCCATGCGTCCGAAAGAACCTTTTGTGCAGGCCAAACAAAAGACTCGAGCAACGAACTTGATTTTGTAATTTACATGCAAATACACACACACTGAGTATGGCCCAGTATGGCCCAGTGGGGAGTACTAAGCACGGCTTTAGCTTTAGCTTGTTTTATTTCACACTCATGGACAGCCCGTTTTAGTGGCCTTTGGCGTTTAGCACATACACAGTCACAGACACAGCGGACTATAAAACCATGTTTATTTATAAGATGCCACAGAATGCTAATTAAAAACCCGACTCTGTCTTGGATAATTTTTGCAGCCAGAAGATGATTGTACAACACAATTTAAGTGCCAATCAAACGATCTTCTCCGCTTGAGCGTGCATTCATTTCAATTAGCGGAGAATGACAAAATCAATTCCGCCAAATGTCAAGGTCATGGCGGAACAACTTACCTTCTGCTGGTGCTGCTGCTGCTGCTTTCAAGTGCAATCCGTTAATAGCCGATGTAAGTCCCCTCTGATCACTGCTGGATTTATTCCCGAGTGTGACTCGTAACGCCCACAATCAATCAACCAGCCAGGTTTCTCCTCAATTATGCGTTAAGTGTTTGCTGTTTTACAGTTCAGTATTCTTTTTGATTCTTTTGTGTTTTTTGTTTTTTTTTTTAGTTTTTTTGTAGGTAAATTTTTCGGGTAATTTACAATTTCTATTTGCACAACACTCTCAGAACTCTGCGCTCGCGTCGCGATTACGACTTCTACTGAGTCTCTGCCGTGGGTTAGTAGCTGCTCGCTGTTTTTTGGTTAAGGAGTTAGGCGGTGTAAGCGCGCGCAAGAACCGCTCGCCTCAAGCTGCGTGTTTCGACTGCTCGGCTAACGGTGAGCCCGGCAGCAAGACAGCCCCAGCCAGTTGGCCAAAAAGTTTGGCACCCGAACGTGGCCGAGGCTCTGAAACGAAGCCGGATTCCCCAAAGCCGCGAACGCGACACGAAACACGAACGCCGAAGCGAAGCCAAGTCCCGCTTCTCTCAAAAGCGCTCGCAGACGCCTGCCGACTGCCAAGCGAAGAAGGTTGAGTGGAATTCTTAAAGATTCTGAGGGAAGCTTCTTCAGCAAGAATGATTCTTAAAGCTGTTTAACTTCAGAAATAAACATAGATATTTAATGTTTATTCTTTAAAATTCTTCTTTTATTAAAATCAAAGAAGTCTTTAAGGTTTAACTTTTTCAGCAATTAATAATATTTTCCTTAAAAAATTGAATTTCTTAGAAGGTTGACTGTGATCCTTAGAGATTCTGAGGGAAGCTCTTCAGAAAAAATTATTATTTTTAAAGCTGTTTAACTTCAGAAATGAACATAGATTTTTTTAAACATTTTTCTTTAAAAAAATCAGAATGTTTTTAGATGGTTTTTGAATCTCTCTTAACAAAATCAAAGAAGCCTTTAAGTTTTAACTTTATCAGCGTATAATGATCATTTTTTTCATAAGGAAATTTTAATTTCTGGTCGTAAGGAACGTCTACTTTTTATGCAGAAATTATTTATAAATGATATAACCATCTAGCACCTCTTAAATTCCATTAATCTATTTTTTCCACAATCATTTGGCTCTTATTCAGAGCTTAAAAGTTAACAATTTTGTTTTCTATTATTTATTCACTCGCCTTTAAGCGTGTGAATTACTTTTGATTTGCTCGCTCGGCCGCTCGCCGCTCCCGTTGCGGATGTATCTGTATCTGTCCGATCCCCTGGGTAATTCCCTCGGCAGCAAGCTTCTTTATTTGGCTCTGGTTTTTGTTTTATTTTTTTTCGTTTTTTGATTAACTTGGCTAGCGACATAATTCAGTCTGAGCCGAGTCCGAGTTTGGCTTGGCTCATTCGGTTGGCCAGCATTAAATGCAATTTATTTGCTTAAAATTCAAAATATCTAAACGAAAAAGAAGTGAATCATGAGGGAAAAACAGGGAGTGGCTGGACAGACACTTAGCATAGAATGGTCTTAAAACGGTTTCATCCGCGAAAGCTGTGATGGATTTCCCTTTCACATGTCAATTATCGGGTTGCCAAATGGGCGCTGAGCTAACACCCCTGGAATTTAGAGTTTGGAGCTTGGAACTTGGTCGTAGAACTCGGAGCTTTAAATAGAACTCCTCGAGTGTCCGGCTGTCATAATCAATGTTCATGGCTATTCAATCATCGAAAGGCTGCGTTGTGCGGCAATAATTGCCCAAGAATGCCATATATTCGCGGCTCTGCTGACCGTGTTGTAATCCAATATAATTTTAGACCGCTGCCTTGTTACTTGTTACTGTTTTTTTTTTTTTTTTTTGTTTTGCTATTTCAATTAAAAGCCAACGCTAAAACGGCAACGGCTACGGGCACAGGTACAGTAAACAATGGCACTGGTGGGCCGGGTCAGGTGAAGGGGAAGCATGCCAAGCAGGTCGCTGTGTTTTAATAATCATTACAAATTGCTTTGGCGTTGCGGACCAACGAACGACCTTGCTACATTAAAAACGGAAAATAAAACAAAAAAATAAAAAACAAACGACGGCGTTGGGAGAAAATGGCTAAGCAAATTTTTGTTTTGTTTTTTTTTCGGCTGCAAATGGAAGGCAAATTGAGAAATTAAAACACTCGTAAAAAAGTGCCCTACATTTTTGTAAAAACAGAAATCGTAAATAAGTAGGGGTTCTTTTTTCAGAAGCATTAAGAACTTATTATTATAATTATTAAAATAAAATAGCACATGGGATTCATTGAGTAATTTTTAAATATTTTTTTAGATTTTAATTAATATTTTCCAGACCTTATGGACACCGCCCATAAAAAGCCTAAATATAAGCTTGAAATTAAGAACGACACCCAGCAAACTATGATATTTTTAAAGCCCTTAAGTTTGCACTATAATGTTTACAAGAATATAGGAAACACATCCGATTTTCAGGGCCACTTTTATTCTAAGTGCAGCCACTTGAAAATTTGCTAATTGAAATCAAGGTTGGTTTAAGTTCTGACACTTTACAGTATCCAGTTGACCCGAGTTTGACTAGCGTTTTATGTTCAATTATTTGGCTGCTCATCGCTGCTAAAATAACAATAATATTAACAACAATAATAATAATAATGAATTGTTTGGCTAGATGTTTGGGGCGCCTTTGTTTTAGCCATGTTGTACAAACAATTTCCGCATGGCTCGAATACAGAGAGCCGGGCCGTGTTGTTTGTTTTGGCTTCTTGGTGCGATTTAAATCGCAATCGTTAATTCGTGCTGACACACAAAGAAAAAGAGCTTGGCTAAAAATAATGGCGAATTCTTGATCTGGCCCTGTCTGGCAGCCAACAGCTCAAGTGTCTTTGGTGTGGGCTGACGGCGGCCAACGTGGCGTATGATTGATAAGCGAATTGTTCTATCAGATCGCGTATACGTCATGGCGACCGCCCTTTGCCAGTCGATCAATCGATCGATCGATCAAGGAAAGTCCTTCACAGAACGGAACTATGATTCAGCAGAGCAGCAGCAGAAGCTATGACGTAACCCGAATTATAGCTAAATCATTAACTTTGAATCAAAAGGAAGAGCAGCAGCAGCAACAGAAGTGTCAACGACACCGAGAAACCAAAAGTAAAGGTCGCCTTCAGACCTTCAGACTGTAATTTCACAAGACTGCGACTCTCTTTGGCATGCAGGAGACGCCGTGCAATTTAAGAGCTTTTTAACGCCTCGCGAACACTCGGGCATGCAGATACGATTCCAATTCAATACATGAAAAGCCAAAAACCAAAAAACCACAAATTAAAATCAAAACCAAAATCAAAACAGTGGCAAAGCTTAAGTCGTTCCGTTCGTCGACTGTTACTTTGGTGGGAAAAGATCTCGCTCTGGGTGTGTTAATTGTAGCGCCTTCCATTTCCGCGTACGCAGCCTTGGGGCCTGGGAAACTGCTGCCGGCCAGCCAAGCCACTTTGGCCACTTTGGCTACTTTGGCCACTTGATGTAAGCCAATTTTCGTTCATAATTTGGCAGTCAATCCGTTTGAGGTGCTAACAATTATGTTAAGAACTTGTCGGCGATGACGCGGTCCAAATCGGAAAGTGTCTGAGAATAGCTGCCGCTCTGAGTGTGGCCAATTTTATGCTAATTGCCTTAGCGGTAATTGGCTTTAAATATAGTCGAACGGATTCCTAAAAATAGTACATTTTCAATTAAAATTAAATTTAAATTAACTTTGAGGGAAAATGGGTAAACTAGCACCCTATAAACTATAGTTTTTTTGCAAGTTTTTTATATTAATTACTTAAGATTTCCTTAAAAAACTCCAAATACCTTTTATTTTTCGGCAGATGGGCTTGTAGGTCTCTTGCCAGACTTCATATCTTAACGGCCTTGGCCGGTGATGATGACTCAGAAGAAGACGCTTCACATGTCAGCCGGCAAGAGGCTGAAAGCCCGATGGCTATCACCGCAGGGCCTCGGATCGAGAGAGAGAGAGATGCTAGTTGGCTTGTTCGATGATATCAGGAACATGCGCCACGCTCTGACAACAGGCATTCATTTCACACGCTGCAACGTGCCGAGGTGCAGGCACCACGAATATATGCAAACTGCATCTGTATCTGCGAGAGAATCGCCAACACGCTGACTTGCAACACGGCCAAACAAGGTGTAATTAACTACCAAGACGAGGCGAGCTCTCTGGGCGCCATTAGAAAGAAGCCAACAAGTGGCACAGTTCCCTAATCGCAACTGGCAGCTGGCAACTTGCACTTTTACTTGCCCGGAGCCATTAGAAATAAACCAGAACCGCAACCAGAGCCACTCCAGTTCTTGGAGTACACGGGCACGACATGCCGAAGAGTAATTGCGCACATAATTCATGGCTCAAGGCCATGTGGCAGCAAATGAATTTCGTTTTCAGCACCTCGCTGGCAGGATGGCTTCGGCTGGGATCTCCAGTACTTCTTTGTCTGGAAGATGAATGGTCTCGGTTCTGCGGCTGCTGTTCTGCGATAGCCGCCTTATGGCAGCTTATTAATCAAGCTGAAGCCACCACTATATGCTGGCGAAATTAGCACAAGTTGTGCGGTGGCAACTGAAACCGAAAGCTGAATAGTGAACACTGAACGCTGAAATAGTCAGACAACCAGAATGCTGTCTGCACTGGGCGATGTAAGTTTAATTATAATAAATGTCAGCTTTAAATATGCAATTAAGGCGAATGTAGAATGCTGACACTCTGAATGGGGGGCATTTAATTAAGAGAGCGAGCTCAAGAGGAGCCCCAGCCCAGAGACACACATGTAAATAAACAAAATTTAATTTCTCAGCAGCCATCAAATAAATTGTATTTTTATCTACAAAATTCTAAGTGAGAATCACTTGAATATAATTTATTAGGCAGCTCAAGTAGCTATTATATTTATATAAAATTATAATTATAGTTTAGGAAACTTTTAATAGAATAGAAAAGTTAAACAAAAGCACGAGACAATATCTAGAGAAAGACACACGTCAATATTAAATGATAATATTATGAATATATAAATACAAAGCGTGCAATTAATTGTCAACAAAGAACAAGATTGATATCGCTTGAAACCATTCGGTGTGTTTATTCATAGTGATAGAATGAGTATAGATATTCCGGCAAAAGTGTTCTTTTTTGGTACATATTTTTTGTTTAATTATGTCTGTTATAGAACCATCATCGCCCCGAACCACTGGCCACATCAGGGGCAGTGAGGGAACACAGATGGAGGCCCAGGCAGGTGGAGATCAGTGTCCCTTGATCCTGGACTTGGTGCTCAAGTTCCAGCAACTCTCGCAGAGCCAAAGGACCTCAACAGCAAGACCGCGGCAGAGGAAGGAGACAGTACCAGATGTAGCAGCAGTATCTGCTCCAGTTCCAGTACCATAACCAGCAGCAGTAGCTCCAGTACCGGAAATCGCTGATCCAGACAATGTAAAGGACGGCAACTATTACCTGAAACTCGTCCATGACAAACAGGCTCGTCTGTTGGCATCGGCTATGCTTGCCACCGGTGAAGTACACCGCCTCGGGAAGTAACATTCCGCCCCAGGAATGCAGCCGGAAGAGGCCATCTTGGACCAGACGGAACCTGAGGCCAAGAAGAGGTCCAAGACTGAACCACCGAGCGAGAAGCCTTCGCAGCGTGGAAGGGAAGCTGTTTATCCTCCAGCAAAAAAGATGAGGGAATCAACTCTTACCTAGAAACGCCCTACTACGCCAAAGTCCAGAAAGTCCAGAAGTCCAGGATCGCCAGGTGGACTTTAGGGGCCGGAACCCCTACACCGACGATCCGGAGCTTGTAACAAAGCCCCCGATGTACACCAGTTTCGATCAGGGCAACGACTGAATGTGAGACCGGGGTATCGACTGAAAGTAGAACCAGGGCCAGCTTGGTTTACTTCATGGCTTACTTGGTAGAGCTAACACATCGCATTTATTTGGTAATACTTTTCAGTAAATTTCAGTAAAAGTAATTTTCAGAATTTTCAATAAAAATTTATTTAAAATTATTCGTGGAAAATGGTAAGGAATGATCAAGAGATCACCCGCTGAGCAGAACTGGCTGGCCGCTCGATAAGCCTCGAGACAAGGCCACCTCTTAGAACAGCTCGTAATATCATTCCGATGTGAGCTAATGCATAATTACCGCAATTAAGTTGTCGTCCATATGCAATAGACGCCAAGCTCTAGTCGCTTTAAATAAACTAATTAATGTTCCAAGATTAAGCGAGGGAGATTGTGCTAATTGCAGTTTCAACGCGTGTTGCGATTGCCATCTCGCCCGGGCAGCGTCGCGCCGATCTTCCAGTTCGATTCGCCCGATGATTTATGGAAGCCATAGCCATAACCATTAGAGTGCATCCCCGTGGGGCTCTGCGTGGGCGCTTCTCTCCCTGATTAATGGGCCCACTTGGAGGCCAGAAAGCGAAAACGATAAGGATGGACGGCTGGCTACTGGTGTGCGGCATGAAAATATATTTATGAGAATGCCGGGGCAAATACACAAACAGCGTGTAAATCAATTATTCATGCCCCAGCAGCAGTAGGCAAATGGCATAAAAATGTCATACAATTTGTGGCAATTACAGGTAGCAGGCGATAAATATGGAGCGTCGGGGCCAAGAACTCTGGCGTTAGCCTGATCCTGCCGAGAGTTATGATCCTTTGCCTAGTGGCAGCCTCTAAAAATAGTCCCGGGTGAGTGATTGTGGCGCGTTATCGGGCCACTCGAGTTTGGTTATTCCATTAAGTTGGACTTATTTATGGTCAGGTGATTTATGACGCCCCAGAGAAAAGTGCCTCCTATTCACAACTCTCTTTTCTGTATGCTCTGCCTCTGCCTCGGACTCTGCCTAATCTGCATACTGGCAGCTGCTAGATCCGATCTATAAGGCATACTTAGTTAGTTAGTAGTAGGGTGTAAGTCGGACTAAGCCGCCATATGAGTATGCAAATGGGCATATGGCGTGGCTGTCCTTGAATAATCATCATACACACTAAAGCCATGTGATACTGGTAGTCTGGTGATCAGAGAGAGACTAACTGCTGTATTTTATGACATCCAGCAGCCGAAAATTCTATTGTAACCTGTTTTCGGAATTTATTCACATTTCGGCTTGCGTCAAGAGCAGGAATCGCTCGTATCTAACATCGGGCCATGATATCAATCTTTATGGATCATACATAGTCGGCCCGCAGAAAGAAACCGAAAGGCTTAACCGGCCACCAGCCCCACTCTTGGTTTCTACGGATCCGATCCCAGCAGCATCATCATTATCTCATGGGATGACCAGGGTTCGGCTCGGCTAAAATTAATTCTTTTAATGCCGCCCAGCTGGCAGCTGCGTGTGTGTAGTTGGGAACTGAAAATAAAAGTGATTCGTTTTCGATTTCAATCTGTGCGAGTGGCTTTATACTTGTCTTAACTACTCCTCCGATATCGGCGGCCGCACAAACACGTTTGCGCCGCCTGATGAATGCCCAACTGCTGGCGCTTTAATTGTTATTAATCTATTACTTTTTAATGGCATAATTAAATAAAAATAAAACACCAGTATGTAAAACAGACCCACGCCTCCCGCTCTGTCAGACGGACTTGAGGCGCAGACATGCTCATGATCACTGTCCATCAAACGCGAAATCTACATACAATGATCGATCTGCAAATCGAAACCGAGAGGTGGGCGTGGGCATATGGAACCTAGTTTGCCAGAAAACAAAATATATATATTTGGGAAAACCAGTTCAGGTCGAGTAGGAGATGGTAATACACTTTTTTGGAAATAATAACAGACTTTTAAAGGGTTTATAATTGTCTAAATAACTTATTTCTTGCATCATATCCAGAAGATTTCAGAATTCAAGCTTAGAAATATCAAAATAGTTTAAAAATACTGAGTTAGATATTCAAAAAGTATATTTTAATTCTCATGTCTTCAAGGGAATTATATATTTTAAATAAACATAATATAAATTGATCTTAATTGATAAAATTGGACTATAAAATATGAAATTTATTCGAATATACTAAATTTGATACTCCAAAATATTATTATTTTAAATGTTTTTTAGAAAATAACATATTTAAAATATAAAACTTACGAGAAATCAGCTTGATTGTCATTATGTTGGCTTTATATCTTTGCTGATTTTAAAGTTCACTAATAAAAATATGGAAAATAGTTGAACATTTTATATATGTTTACAAATGCTTATAAATATTTTTAAAAATGGATTACATATTGTAAAAATAAAGCTTACTAGATTTTTAGCGTTATTACTATTATATTAGCAATGAATATTTATAAATATCGCGGAACCATAACTTATTTAAACAAACTCCTGTATTTGTTTTCCTATATATTCATTCTATGTTATTCCTAAACATTTATTTACATTTGTTGCTTAATTTTGGTATTTTACATAACCAGTTTAGGCTTAAATTGGATCACTTCCCATATAAGTAGAGCACGAACCATACACACACAAAATCCATCTGCTATACTCTATTCTTAAATACTAATTAACCTTTTGTTCACCCAAAATGATTGTTATTTATTATGTTTCTCAATGAATAAAGTAAAACTATAGCAAAATATATGGGATGCTGAGCAATTAGTGTGATTTCCTATTTGGTTAATTTGCAGAAAATTAAAACGGGTGTGCTGTGGCAGCTTGGCATTTTGGCATTTGATTTTGGAAACCACAAACAAGTTGTATGTGCGTTTCGCGAATATTTGTTTGCGGGACTTGCGCCAAATCGAGCACAGAAACCACACAAATGGCAGCAAACACACAAACTACAAGACACAAAACGGAAGATTAATGAAACTCGAGTGCGCGAAGCTGCGGCTATATGGCAAATCCAATGTTAATGGCGCTTTAACCCACCCAATACCGTTGTCAAAAATGGCTCGATTCTCCTCCTGCAGTCTGGTTAAACTTTTACTTCCGCCAGAGCACCGAAATATTCATCTTTTGTGTGGCTGAGTCGCTGTTTCTGAATGGTTTAATTGATTTCTGTCTTTTCTATTTCTGCACAACGCACTCGAGGCGACATTAATTGCTCGTCGTAGGCCCGAACAAGTAGCGTTTGATGTCTGCTGCAAAAACTGTGTGTATCGAGTATATTTTCGGTGGTGAAACAAGCGATTAAAATAACGCATAATTGGGAATTTAATATAGCAACAAAAATAAAAGAATTGAGAGAGGAACAAAGAACGTGTGTCTCTAAATGGATTCGCCGTTGCCCAGGGCAGCGATGTTAATTGAATTAACCAAATGTATTATGCTGCATTTAGCAAAATTAATTTGCATAAATGCTCAATCGATCATTATTATCATTAAACGATTCTGTGCGAGTTAATTTCACTTTTTGGTTTCACTTTTATGCCGCATACGCCGTGTGGAACGTGTTTTCAGCCCCATGACATAACCCCAGAGTCTATTATTCTCGGCGATTAAGTGAGTGAGTTACCCTACCCAACCCCCATATCCGGTTCAGAAAGATTCGCGTAAAGATTTCGAAAATTATTAACTTTTATGCCAGCTGCCAGCAGAGTGTGCTTAGTATTTTATTTATTCTATGTCTATGCTGGGTTCTAAACTAGTTTTTCGTGAAATATGAAACGGGCTTAAAACAAATGACAAAATCTCTACAGCTCACTAGGTGCTAAAATGTACTCGGAGGGAAACTGGCTTTCTGGGAGCGGTTTTATTTATTTTAAAATGGTTTTCTGTTCTCTAAAATCTTAAAATTCTACGTTATTTTACTGCCAGAGGTCAAAAGTGGCCACACGCATTTCCAAAGTTCAACAAACCACTTAAGCCTAACACCAACAATAATGTTTCCAAACCCATTGGCTTTGGCTCGAGTCTTAGCCATCTGCTTGATCCGTTCGAGTGTTTGCTCTGCTCCATTTGGAGTATTTGTAAGCATTTAGTTTATTTATTCATACGCAAGCTTGGCTAAATGTTTTAATTTTTTATATTTATTTTATAACTGGTTCAGTGCGGTTTGTGAATTTGCATTAAGTATTCAACATTTACCGTTATGCATTCATAATGAAACAAAACGAGAGAAATTGCAAAAGGCAGGAATTCTGCTGGCGGCTGCGGCAACTGAAATCAAAAACAAGTTAAACCAGAACAAGTCAATTAATATCGATATAAATACACATGAAGCTCTCTAGCCGAAAAAAAGGCGAGCAGCAAGATTTAAGCCAGATCTCGACTTGGCAACCACCGCAAGTGCAATAAAACCAGATCGATCGAATACTTTTATGATGCTAACTCGTAAACCCCTATGAGATGCGGTTTTCTGTTCTTTTTTTTACAGGAATTTCCACTGACTGGCAATGCCAAGTGATGACCTTGCCGGTGCCGTTGCTTCTGCACAGCGAGAAAATTTGATAAATTTATTATTACAAAGGCACAAGATAATCACAATGCCGCATCATACATTTGATATGCAATTTTGCAAAATCAAGTTTGTCTCAAAATATATATTAAATATAATATATATAACTTGTCCAAAAGCTATTTTTTCATTTTAAACTCAACATGCAGATTTATTAATCTAATAAAAACTAGCGCAGAAAAGGTGATAAATATATGCACTTTTATACCCTAAATTGCAGAGAGTTATGTAAACTTCGGCTTTCCTTAGTTAACCTCCTGTTAAAACTTAAAGCTATAATTTAAAGGAGTTTCTGTGAAAGGATAAAATAAATAAAACAATTATTTTAAGTAAATAATTCCCCACTGGTTTTTCTCCGTGCAATGATGCTGTTTCCGTGACGTCACTCTTAATGGTAACAATATTTCATAATCATAAGAGTGTGGGTTTTTGGCTACGTCTTACCTGTTCTTCGGCATGCGGGCCTCAGCCTCAGTCTCGATGTCTCAGATGATTCACTCTGGTAATTTTTACGCAGCCAAAACATATTTATGAACTGGTAACTTCTGGCGGTAACCGTTCGGACCGAATCATCTTAATTTCATCAAATAATGATAGGGCTTTCCAAGGACTTCCCACTCGCTGACGACGACGACGACGCCCAAACGATTCTTGGACTTCTGGGACGTCGTTTAGGTTGTTTATGGCCAAAGTCTGGGCCAGGGACCACGGACCGCGGCTCGTTTACATTGTTGATGGCATGGGGCTTGAGTTCTGGCCGGGATCTTCGCGAGTTGGCGTTGTTAACATGATGGGCAGCAGCGCAGAAAGTGAAACTGAAATCGAAAACTATTTGCGAAAATAGAGCAATAAGTTGGTAAGGCACCGGGTCCACCACTCTTAGCTTGGTCCTTCTTCTTCGCCCAATGGCCAAGATGCGGTGGCCACGATAGCCGGACAAAGTTATTAAGGCGAGGCGAGCGTGACAGAGGCGGCAAGTCTGGCAAGTCTGTGGGACAACTCGGACAACGTGGCGCATTATTTTATTTCGAATTTAATGATGGCCAGAACCCTTGTCGCCGTCTGATTGGGACCACGACGTCCAACAAATTTGAGCCTGTCTCAGGGTCTATTGTCGTCGAAGGCAGTGGTGCCAAAGGTGTCAGGGTTTTGCAGGAAACTGATTTTCTTTTAAGGCTAAAGAATGAATATTTTTGGGGAAATACTTTTCTTAAGAAATAGTATATATATCATTGAGAAACTTACAGTAACTAGAAGAAATAAAATGTTTCAGAAAGATATTTTCAAAAAACAAAAGGGAAAAGCTTCTTTCTAAAATTGAAATAAAATGGTTTTTTGGGAGCACTTAAGCTGCCACTGTTGGTTTCTTTTTCTGTGTAATTTTTGGAAGATCTGTGGTTATTTTTCTAGCAACAATATGCCAAGCAGGGCTATTTTGGTCTTAAGAATATGGAAAGTCAAGTCTCTCAGAACTTATTATTCGTATTATTTACAAAATATTGTCCTATTTATCTCCTTTTTTTGAGTCTTATTCAGCTTTAAAACACAGCCTGTTGTCAGCACTGATTGTCGTGTTGTTTGTTGGGGGTGTTGCTCTTGCTGTCGCCTTTGTTGCCACAGTTGATGCTGCTGTCAGTTGCGTGTTGCCTGGCTTGTTGGTTGTTGCTTTTGCTGCTTGATGACGTTGTAGTCGGAGGCGTTGCCTCGCAATCACCAAAAGTGATCGCGATTGTGCCGCAAGTCAAAGGCCCAAAAAGAAACCAACCAGAGATACATTTAGTGTACACTCGGCGGCAGCAACAACTAACAAGGTTGCGGAGTAAGTTGAAGGTCAGCACGTAGCCAGCGCTGTATGGGTGAGTATTCAGTTTATATATACTGTACGTATCTTTTTGTGACTGATCGGTGGAGCTTAGCATATCGATATCGGTCGAAGTTGCAGTCCAAGTCGTAGTCTCTTTTCATGTAATAAGTAACAAATGCCGCACGACATACGACATTCGACAGTTTTATGCCAAGACATTTGGGTGAAGAGGCGGGGACTGTGCCGACTTATCTTGGTAATTGAAGCAGTGGCTTTGTCCATAAATTCCTGGCCAACTACGTGGGCTGCCGCCACTTGGAGAGCGGTCGCTTTTGACCCGGCTTACGCTATGCGGTCTGTAATTAAAAAAAGGCGACACGAGGAATTCTAATTCGTGTGTGGCACTTTATAAAGTGTCTATAGGCAGGAAATACATATAGCAGGGGATGCACCCTTTTGTAGTTTAAGCTTGGAATATGTTTTATAAATTAAAAAAATCCACTTTAAAACGTTTTGTTGGCTTTTCAGAGACTATACCTCTTGAAATTATATTCTTAAAATGTTAGGTGAGCCAATGAAGAGTGATCATTGATCAGATAAGGAACCTTAGGTTTTCTAGAATTCCTAAAATTATTTAACCCATATTAGAGTACGAAAAAATAACTAAAAAACTATTTAAAAGCGTATACTTGTACTACTAAATGAAATATATATAAATTCCTAAGATTGAAATGCATTTTTTGGTTGAAAAAATAATAGATATTTTTTATTAGCAAATGATACTTTTACAAAAAAAATCTTAAATAAAGTTTTCCTTATTAGAAACAAAAAAATACTGATATTTTTAAGTTCCTGTCGACATTTTTTAAACAATAAGAAATAAAAGCTAGATTTTTAATTTAAAATGCATTACATAGGAACCTACAATGTTTTATTTTACAAATTACCTGTATTATTCCTTTTGTAAAATTTGTATTTAATTTATTTATTCTCCCTTTTCAAGACCCAGTGCCATATGGTCCTAATTAAGGCTGAGACCTGCCCAACTTTAGGTCCAGCCGTTGACAGGAAAAGGCCAACAAATCAAGTTCAAAGCATTGACAACGACAGCTACTAATGACCAAGTCAAAGTCGCAGCCAGAGACGAAATCAAAGTCAGGCGCTGTCTCTAACATCAAACAAATGCAGTTGTTCTTCTTCCTGCCAGCTGCATGGCAATGGCCATGGAAATGGAAAATCGGAAAATAGCAGGCAGGGAAAATAGAAGGATGTCGAGGCAGAATTTACTTGCACTTAAGTGAAAACATTGATTGCCATGGCATTGGCTTAATTAACCAACCAAAGCCGCCCGCCCCGGCCGACATTGACAATGAAATGGAAAACTATCAATGCTATCAGCCTCAGCTTCAGCCTCGGCTCCTGCTCCTCTTGGACTCGAGTGGAGTGGAGCGGCTCCCCCAGAACACTTTCCGCTGTGGAACTCGTTACCAAGTCGGATCCGCCTATCGTCACGCATGGATCGCAAATTTATTTGTCAATCAGGCAAAAGTATGAAGCCAGTCGGAGCATAAAATACACATAATTGCATTTGGCCTCCGCCTGCTCTCTCTCCGATCTGCTCCCGCTCCCAAGGATTACTCTGGGCGATAAGCCACGTTTTTAAATCCAAGCCCAAGCTCCAACTCTAGCAGCTCCAACTCAACTTCAACCTTGCCTGTGAGTTTGAAATGCTCTCGTAATAAATTGAATTCACCTTTTGTGTCCGTTTGTGTTTGCCTTAAAATAACAACGCCAGAAACAGAGCCCTTTCGCTGATCTCTACAGAGAAAGAAAATTAAAGGTCTAAATTTATTATAAGAAGTGGCAAAAAAAGGGTCTTAAATGTGGCTTGAGATTAGGTACTAAACTAAAGCTAGGTGTAGAGGTAATTATGCTTTTTTAAAAATTATTATTAATCGAGAAACAATTTCCTAATCTGCAATAAATGAAGCATAATAATAATTAATATATTCAATTATAAAGAAATTAAGACTTTCGGATTTATTCTGAAGTAACAGAATGATTTATTCTGGAGTGACAGCACTAAAGTATGTCAATTGCCTTTTAGATATAAAATTCTTTTGATATTTGGTTCTAATATTTTTAGTATATTTCTAGTTTTAAAATAGGAAACTATTTTAAGTAATTTAGTAAAAAATATTTAAGAGATTTTCCTTTGTTATCTTTTTACCAAGATAACTTAAAGGGACTTTTAAGAAAATATTATAAAGCTTATAAAGAAATCCTAGCAAATTTCTAACTTGAGCGTTATATTATTTTATTATTTTATTTTTATATTTTTTATTGTTATATTTTATTTGAAATCCCCCTCTATTTTTTCTCTCTGCAAACCCAATCTGAACCAATCCCATTTCCATGACCATCTACATCTACTGGCACTTCTAAGACCCACACACGCATGTAGCGCTGGCCAACAATTGGCATAAATATCACTTTGCTCCCTTGAGCGTGTGGCAGGAGGTAGGAAGTTGGACGCTGGAGGATGGAGGAGCCAGGTCCAGAGACCCACGTCCAAGTTCAGGCCCTTTTTAAACCCAGACCCAACCCCAACCCAAGCTCCGAGGAGCCTAGGAAACGGCAGCAACGGCAGCTTGATAAATTTTATACAAGTTATTCTAACATTTTTACTATTCGCCGGCCGACACCCGGGCACGGCCCTTGGCCGCTCCGTGATTGAGTTAACTTCATTTGCTTGACTTGGCCAAGACAAGACACGTGCTGCCTTCTTGGCCAGAAACGCCACTCGCAGCAGCACTCCCTGTCCAGAGCCCCCTCCTCTGTCCTGGCCTGGAGAGTGGAATTTATTTTATGGCTCCTTAGCCAAACATGTCAGTTATGTTTGCGAAAGTACATACCATCAGAGGCACTGGACATGCGTGTAGGTTTCCAGCTAAGATCCAGCCTCTGTGGCGACGAGGATCAGAGGTGGTAGCTTTGGCGATTTTCTCAGAAGGGTAACCAACTAGCTAGAAAAGGGAGAGGATTAACCAGCTTTAGAATTTATTGAAGGCTTTAAAGATATAAGGAAATTCTATATGCTGCTTAACTTTGTTTTATTTAAGAAAAAATAAAAATCCAAAGAGGAAATTATATATTTTTGTTTCCCAAAAATTTGCTTTCCTACAAACTTGAGCTTTTTTTCCTTGACTTTCTGGGCATCCCTGCCTAGAATGCATTTAAAGGAAATCTAAATAAAACCTAGAGAGGAGGAGGCAGTGCTGGAGACACAACAAAAGCGGCGCGCTAACAAATTTATGGCAAATTTTTATAGTAAAATCTTGAAAGTGTCGAAATCGTAGGAGAGCGAGAAGGCAAATCGCGGCCAAGTTGGGCTTGCCCTTTCCCCATATACCTCCTCTTGATTTTTCTCTCCTTTTCTTAGGTGGCTTTTCCTGCTGTGGGGTCACAGCTCGGACTGGGCCTGGCCATGTAGCATGCCACGCCAATCGTGCCGCCGCCTTGTACTTGATAATGTGGTAATTTAGGGCTCCGCTGCACGCCTCGCACTCGTGTAAATACCATATATTTGTGTGGCAAGCCAATTGAATATCGGTGATTGTGCTTCTCTTTTTTATTTAATTTGTTTTGGACGCAGCTTAGGTTGGGGGGTTTTTATTTAAAGGAAAAAGTTTGTGAGTATTGTTTCTTTTTTTAGGTTTTAATACAAGCAAAATGTTTAAATGTCTGGGAAGTTAAAGCCCCTACAAGCGATTTGGCTAAATGTTTCACGATTACTATAATTAAATGTATATCTCGGGGATTTTATGCTGAAATAAAATCAATAGTTACTGAAGGTTAATTAGGTTTAAACTAAATGTAATTATTAAATTCTTTTTAATGCAAAGCTAGTTCCGTAATTTATTTAATATTTTAATTAATAGAGTTTTATTCAGGTTAATATTTAAAGTAAGTTTAATTTTCTAAGAATGTTCTATTCTAATTAATCACAAATTAACAAGAACTGTGATTATTATCTAGGTAAATATGCATATGTAAATTAGCACTTTTAAGCTTTAAATCATTATTTTCTTATACATTCAGAGCTCCTTTTAAGACAGTGCTTTCTTTTAATTCCTTAAATGTTCTTCAAACAATATTAGTAGGTTATTAGAACCTAGACGTTTGTAGTTCTTGTTAATAAATAAACCCCTTTTAGAGCATTCCCTCGCGCACATTTTCAGATCGCTTAGCTTTATGTGTCCGAGTTGGTAATAATTTAGCACCTTCGTTCGCACCTTTTGGCCAACTGCATGGGGCCCAAAGCTTCTGTTTTTCTGAGTTGGAAACCGATTCTGGAGCTCGTGCCGCGGCAGCTGTCAAAGCTTGTCAAGTAGCTTCGGATCTCAGGTCCTCCTCCACAGATTTGCTTTATTGTTTGCATATTCGCACATATCGGGCGGAACCATTGACATGTGTGACAGCGTTGACCCAGTTTTCCAGCCAGAGAAACGTGAACTTACAGCCGAGAACCGAGAAGTCTTTTGAGCACTTTGGCCAAGTTTCTCCGCCAAGGATTTGGAGCAGTCTCGATCAGGCGAGACTGTGGTATTGAACTTTGCTTGGTCAAGTCCCAGATGGAGATGGAGATGTAGTTGCTAATTGCATGGTGTCCGCTGACGTTGATCGTCATTTGTCGTGGGCTTGTGGAGAGGATGGAGGCAGGCAGCGGGATCTGGAGCGTTGCCAAGTGGGCGGAAATGTGGGAGTGGGGCTCAAGCGTGGGTGTAGGCAACCGACCTGTCACAATTTTGATTATGAGCGGAGCTGACAGGTGGAACGGCGACTAGGCAGCGGCATTAATTACGCTGCAATTCGCTGACCGGGCATTCTAATTCGCATTCGCATTTGCCAGCACAATGCGGATATCAGCCAGATTCTAGCATGACCTGTGGATGCACTTGGAAAATTACTCGTACATATATTTCTGAGCTATTAGATTTCTTAGCATTTAAAGAAATAAAATCCTTTTAGTCATCCCTGTCAAAACTTTGCGGGTAGATTTAGACCCGGCTAAGAAAATTTGGTTGTCTATCGTGTAACGATAACTTTGACAAGGACCCACTTCCTGTCAAATCATTTCCGGCTTGGCAACAGCTGATTTCCGATAACCACAACTCGGTGCCTTACAGTAATAATCGATAGTTAACAGCTCAGTTAACAGCAATATGTTATTATACATTTTAGGAGGGCAGAAACCCGATTTGCTTTACAAAAAGTTTATCAAGTAATAATATTTTCAGGATAAGGGGTAGAAACCTGAAACCAAAAATCCTATTATTATAGATTTATCCTTACAGCTCCCTAGATTAAAATTTAAGGACTTTGAAACCCGAATATTCCCGAATCCCATTACAAAACCATCCATCAAATATCCGGTGTTCTTGGGCAATAAAATTTGTTAAGTGCAGCGGGCAGAGGCCGCAGTGGAAGCCGCAGTTGCATTCCCTTATCTTGTGTAATATTTTCATGTACGTGCCAGAGATTCACCTGAGAGCGAGGCAGGTTACACGTGTTCCCGATGATCCGCGGCCTCCTCGCTCTCCCCTCCCTGATGCTGATTCTTTGGCAATTCGTGTACTGCGGGCACACGTTGTTGTGTCCTTAGATTGCACTTAACATCGATGTAGACACTTCCTGGCTGAAGCACACACACACACAGGTCCGAGTAATGTAGATTCGCGGGAAACGCCGATCGCAACATGAGTAGCCAAGGGTTTAATTGATTTATTAAAATGCCAGCCATCGGACACATATTTATGATGGGAACTACACCTCGGAGGCTTCGATTACACCCTGCCTTGGGTCCTAGGTCCTCGCCGCTGATTGGTCTTGAAATGGAAAAATTAGAACAAGTGCCACTCGAGGCGGCTCGCAAAATCAACAATGAAAACATTCCCTGAACCTGATCGCACTTCCAATCCAATCCAAACAGGAATGGCTGACTGGCTGGCTGGCATCGGCGTTAGCAATAAATTAAAGGCAATTTTAGCCAAATAAAATGTTAACGGTCTCTCGTCTCGGTGGACACAGTGAGCAGCAGTCTCGGAGCTGGACTTGGACTTGCATCGGCGGCATGGCTTGCCCTTTTGCAACCCGCGGCCACGGCGAACCGAACTCGGGCCAGACCTGATATGATGGACAATGTTGTTCCCCGAGTTGCTAACACAAACATTTGGTCAGGCTCTGAGCACTGAGAGAATATGTAAAGAAAAATAATTTATAAATATTGTTTCAGAGTTAAGAATTAAATAAAGAAATTTAAAAGGATTTCAATGATCAAATTCTGTTGTTTCTCTTTAAAATCGGGTTTAATATTTAGCCTCCATTATTCTTGTTTCTTTTTTATTGTTCTTTGTACGTCCTAAGTTATTTTTCCCAGTGCACATGCAGATGGCTTCGCTTGGCTTTTGGTATTTGTCACGTTCATCCATTTTGAGAGGACCACGTACACGTTTGAGGCATTGTTAATAACTTTATTCGTCGACGACGTCGTCCTACTTGTTGCTGCCAACTGCGAGGGCTTCTTTAGAGGAGGAGGACTTGGGATGGGGCTAGGCTAAGGCAGCAGGGACAGGGGGACACATACCACCGTTATTTATGAGGCATGCTCAATTATTGGCAGTGACTTGTTCCTCATGGCGCCCGCATCGTAGCTCCATGTACCCCCAGCTCCAGGTCCATCTCCATGACCAGCTTAATCGGCCAAATCAGCTGAGTCTCCAAACTTGAGCTTGAACCTCCCAAAGCGGCGGCGGCGGCGGCGGCGGCGGCGGCGGCGGCGGCGGCGGCGGCCGGCAATTAAGTCACCGTTTTGCCGTTATGCAAATAGCAACAAGGTCAGACAGCCAACAGGTATTATTGGGTTTGGATTTGGAGGAGCAGGGACTGGAACTTGGATGCGGAATGCGCTGCATCATCGTCCAGCTAGCCAGCCAGCGAGCCAGCCCAATGGGGTTTCCTGTTTCGCATTGGCTCGGCGCGGAATTAGAACAAATTGTCCATGATCAATGCGGGGTCATTGTAGCCAAAAATGTTCACTTCTTTGAGCATTTTGGCCATCATTATTCGCAGGCGACCTGATTCTGGGCAAAGACCCTGACAAAGCCGCCGCCCTGGGAAGTCCACGAAATGAAATCATGGCGTTCTCCTAACCACAGCGGAGTTTTTATCTTTTTTTGTAGCTCCGTGAATACCCATTTAATTATGAGTTGCTCTCTGAGTCTGAATCTGAATCACCCGCCTCGCCTCGGTCTCGGTGAAAGTTCTGGTAAATATTAATACTTGACGATAAAAGAAGTTACCCAAAGGGAGATTACGAATGAAGGTTCTCGAGTGCAGGAGTATGAGTGGTCTTTAAGAATAAAGTAAACTTTTAAATTTAAGATTAAAAACATTATAACATATATTTTCTTTCTTCTTTATTAATGCAACCATTCATCCCCGAGGTTTCCGTTTCAGTGTCCGCCTGCGGGAATTTCGACTGTGCTGCCTCAGCCTTTGAAGGTCGATTGTCAGCAGATCAGAAATCGGCACCAAATCAACCAGGGAACATAGCTGGCTATGACTACAAGTCTCTGAAGCTGACGCATTGACGCGTCCTTGGACAGAATGGGCCAGCAAGCGGCTAAACAATGAAATATGAAAAATTAAAGCATTATTAACAACGAAGGGGCGAAAACAGTGCACCGAGATCGCGGCACAAAGGCAGATATATCGGGCCAAGCTGCGACTTGGACAGGCCGTGTTGTCTTTGGCACACACAAGTGCAACACAAAAGCGAGCAACTTGAACAGTAATTATTATTATTTCTGATATATATACACCTACCTTTGTGTTTACACGGGGTTGTAGTAGCTATTCCATTATTTCGCGCATGACTAACCAAATGCAATTCCGAGATTCCATTCTTTTTCGGTTTTTCCTTTTTCTTTTTTTTTTTTTGTATGTTTTTCCACCTCACTGTGCCATTGAATTCCTTTTGTTCCACTTGGTGGCAGCTCTACACTTGGCTGTTGCAATATAAAGAAGAAAAAAAACCAAAGAACTTGGTCAAAACCAAAAGCAAGAGCCACAAAATCGACAGTAATCGTAAATTTGTAAATCAGTTGCAAGAACATGTGTTTACACAGTCGGTGGGCCTTAAATGCGGGTCATGAGCTAATTGAATCGTTCCTAAATGCCCTCCTCTGTTTTTAAAAATATAATCTGACACACTTCCCCGTTTTATTGATCTTTCGATTTCTGTCTGAGTCGCCGATATTCTTGGCCGATCTTAGAAAGCGATTTAACGGAGGATTGGAGGAGCATCGAAAGCGAAATGGAGGCCGGCGCCGGATCACTCGAGTGGGCTGCGTCAGCGGTTCTGAGGATGAAACTGAGTCTGAGAAGTGATTCCAGGCCGATCGTAAAAAATAATCTTGAATTTATCGTGAGAGAAATCAGCATGTAAAGTGGCTGTCGTTAAAGGGGAAAAAATAAAGATGCTGTTGAGTGACAGATCAGGAGTCAAGTTTTTAGGTTCTTGTTACTTTTAAAATTTTATGTTTTAGTAATTTAATATTTATTAAGTATATTTCGAGAACTTTTGTGTAAGCTTGGCATAAATAATATTTAAAGAACAACCTTTATTAGAAAGTTAATCAGATGATTCGATTTTTTTCAAGGGTAAAAGATCGGATAACTAAATCATAGAGCTGCCATAGAAGCGATCAATCCCACAAATGCGCGAATTTAAGGTCTCCTTGGGAACCTTTTATAGCCAAAAATAGAGTAATAGCCAAAAGCCGTATTTCTTTCGATTCGCCTTTAAAATCCCAATTATTTATAATCAATTTTTTGAAAAAAATTAGAGAAAAAAAATTAGGCCATTTTTTCAAAACATCATTAAAATTGTCAAAATTTGACAAAAAAATTTTTTTTTTAAATTTTGGAACTAAATATACAGTTTTTTTTTCCTAATAAAAACAAGCACAGAAAAGCTTTCCATATTAAAATATATGCTATTTTAGTCCATTAATGTAATTTTTAAACATTGATTTGTCCAAAAAATTAGCATATTTTTCGAAGTTATTTCGTAATCCAAAAATGCGAGAATTTTAGGTTTTCTTGGGAGCCTCTTATAGCCAAAAATAAAGTGATAGCCGAAAGCCGTATATCTTTCGAT
The DNA here is from genome assembly GCA_014170255.2 of Drosophila triauraria. Taxonomy (NCBI): domain Eukaryota; kingdom Metazoa; phylum Arthropoda; class Insecta; order Diptera; family Drosophilidae; genus Drosophila; species Drosophila triauraria. Next base: position 11,583,990 of record CM024335.1, read on the forward strand.
TCGCCATTAAAATCCCAATTATTTTCAATCAAATTTTTGATAAAAATCAGAAAAAAAATTTGGACAATTTTTCGAAATTCTATAAGGTTAAATCACTAAAAGTGTCAAAAATTGAAAAAAATATATTTTTTTAAATTTCTAAACTCTATAAGCAGATTTATTCATCTAATGAAAACTAGCACAGAAAAGCTATCCAAATTGAAATACGTATACGCAATTTTGGCTTAGTTATTCCTTTTCTAAATTAGCAAACTGCAAGGGTATGTATTTAAGATTCGGCTTTCCGAAGTTAGTTTCCTTGCTTATTTTATAGAAATTGTCTAAGCTTATCTACTCATTTCGACAACACAAACACAAAGAAGACATTATAAAGGATAGCCCTAATTTTATTTATTAATTCTTTATAATTTTACAAATAATTATAAAAATATTTCCTTAAAATAATGAACTTATCTTTCCCTTCAAGCCAAAAAATTAAGTCCCGCCTAAAACTATGCAATGCCAAAACCCCAAACCCGATCAACAACAGTTAATTTTCGAATGCAGCAATTAAAAAAAAAATTTACACACGAACTATGCAACAGAGCGCGACGACTTAGGCTCTTAAGAGAGCGACTTTGCCTCAAAAGCTCTCTCAATCACTCTCACTTTCGCTGAAGAGAAGGCCAAAGAGACTGGGAAATGCGATCTGCAGAGAGAGAGCTTTAGTTCCCGTTGCCGCCTCTGCGCTCTAGACCAATTCACTTTGCAACTTTGGAGCGCAGCTCGTTTTACCTGTTTCGGCTTTTGGTTTTCTGATTTCTGTTTTTTCTGATTTTCTGCTTGGGGCCTTAACATTATCGATTTGATATTAATTTGTCGTTTTTTTTCTTTTCTGTAAGCTCTTTTTTATGTTATTTTGCAATGCACATGCCAGCGGCAGCGACGGCGACAGCGACTCAAACTCGGCTAAGAATTTGTATGCGCTGTAATTTCGCCCCGGCTGAGATCGCTAATTAAATGCCAAAACAAAGGCGAGATCAGCAATTAAAAGCCGCCCCTTGTGCGATTATATTACAGAGAGCAGAGATATGCAGATTATAGTCCGATTTGGCCGATTATGCATAGCTCGGGTTATAGCCCAGTCTGATATGCCTTGAACTTAGAGCTGTATGGTTTATGGCTCTCGAGCTAGTTTTTCAGTCGAAGGTTTATCTGTTTAATGACCAGATTTTATGATAAGGTTTATAAATATTTTATTGGCTGAATTTTTATGATTTGTTTGTTATTTCAAATTTAAATTACAAGTTCTAGTTGATCATAAAAAGGGGTTTTAGATATTTATGATATTGATGAATTATTTATTTATGAAAAATTATGAATGAAACGAAGTTGTAGTTCCTTCAAAGTATTAAAAATTAAATTAGGTGTCTTACAAAAATAAAATACAACTTATAATCCATGTTTTAAACTATAATAAGTTTGCTATCCATAATTTTACCTTAAAATTGTCTTACATTTTTATTATTAAAGGGTTACTAAATGCTTTACGATATGCATTAATTCCTATTGAAGAAATAAAGCCTAACTTCAGATTATTAAATCAGAAATCTATACTTTTTACCTTTCTTGGGATATTAAAGTTTAGGAAATGGTTAATGTCATCGTATTTATTTACAAATATTTAATATGATGACAAGCCAGTGATCAGTTTCCCCTCATTTATAGCTCATATCAATTTCCCATTAGAAGGAACTAGTTCGAATCGGTCCAAGATTGGTTTCTCAGACCCCTTGAACTGCAGCTCGATCCATGTCAAATTCCAGCGGACACGGGGTTGACATGGGCTGACAGGTCGACGGGGAACCAGCGACTGTGTTGTGACTCGCTGGCCACATCCACATTCACATCCAATTGACGTCCATTGATGGTGGCAGGTCATGATGACGATGTCAGCCCACGCTGTCAGGCCCCGTGCCCCTTGGCCCGTCCTCGCTGAGTACCAACGGTAGCTGAATGCACCTGGAACTGGCCACGTCGGTGGCTTCACATGGCTGTGACATTAGCGGGCGATTAATCAAAACGAAGTCGAGTCGGAGAGCTTTAATCAAATTCCTGGGAAGTTCTTCAGGACACTCAGAGTTCTTTGAGAGATTACGAAGCGCAGTTGTTATTCCAAGGTCAGGCCCTGCGGTGATTTATGAGCCAAGTGACATGCAAACGGGTTTACGGACTGGACTGACTGACCGCAGGTTCTCCTCTTCAATCTGCGAGCGGAGTCTTCATTCTTCGCTTTCGGTTTCAGTTTCGGTTTCGGCTGCTGCGACCCGTTTTATCGTTTTATCGGCATTAATTAAATTTGTATACGCTTAAAACTTGATTAATTTCAAATCGCAACTAGCGCTTGGGCCATTTATCTTCATTAGGACCTCGGGACCCGGGGCCAAGTGTGGTGGTGCAGCGACAAATGGCGAAGTGTGCTGCAAGTCGCTCTAATTAGTCAATTTGCTCGCTTTCAAACAAAAGACTCAGGCGACGAACTTGCGCCGAAAACAAAAGACTTAAGCGGCGAACCAGAGGCGATGCAAGCAGCTCATCTCAATCTCTCTCCCTCATTTAATCCGAATCATTCATCAAGCTGTGTGAAATGAACACATCAATGCCTATTTTTGGGCCCGACCGCCCAAGTAAAAAACCTTGGACCGGACGGTCGGAATAAATTTGTCTGCGAACGCATTTTTGTCTGGCAAAATTTTCACATGACTGTGGAGTCGGACTCGGACTCGGATTACGCAATTCCCCACATAAATTAGGTGACTATTTAGCTTGGATCTAAGCAAGCCCGTCCGGTCCAAGCCTAATCAGAGCCGAAATCAAGCGTGGCAAATTGGAGCAGACACAAGTGCCGATCGCTGTTAACCAGTAACCGCCAGTAACCACTAAAAAGACAGTCGGCCAGCCAGCTAGCCAAGTCAGCCAAGCAAGACAGCAGTTAGCAGTTTTAGAAGCGAAAGCAAAAGTTTTTTTTTTCGCAGCAGCAGCAGCAGCCACAGAAACCGCAGCCGAGGGGTTGTTACCGTCTGCCTGCCTGCCAGCTGCCGGATCGGACAACTTTTGCACATGCTTTTGTGCTGTGTCTCTCTTTAAGGGGGCCTATAATTGCGCAAAAATAACTGAACAAGGCGATAGGCGGCACATTATATATAGACCAGCCACAAGTCCCGCTCTTACTAAGCCGAACCCCCGATCAGCATTCAATTGGATTCGCCATAACCATTTCTGGGGGCTACACAATGGAGTGGAAGTCCCAAAAAAAAGCGGAATTAAAAAAAGTAGATTATGAAAAAGAAACCGCAGTTTGAGATACCCTTGTGTATTAAATATAAAATTAATAAATATAAGTGTTTCCTCAAGCCAAACTACACAGTTTCTTTGGCAAATATACTTTAAATTAAATAAAGATTTATAAAATAATAATACTTAATTTTTAGTTTACCAAATTTCTCTAAATGAGGGAAATAATCCCCCTAAAAAAACCTACGCAGAGAAAGAGGGATTTCCTTAAGTCAAACTACACATTTTCCTTACCTAAATATATTTTAAATTAAAAAAAATATATATTTAATAATATTACTTAATTTTTAGTTAGCCAAATCCCCTTAAAAAATGATATTACTCTCCCGAAAAAAGCCCACACAAGCCTTACCAAGTTGATTAAACAAAATTGTTTGACTTTGGGGCTTTGAACCGACGGTTCACCTATGGGGTCAGCGGGTTAAATTCGATATTCGATATGAATTGATTGTCCGAGGAGGCGGAAAAGCCTCGTGGACTCGTCGATTCGTGGCCCTACACTAAGGTCAGCCGTAACCATGTGGATTTACTTTCTAATTACTGGCCAAAACTGGCGCAGTTAGGAGTTTCTGCTGCGGCGGGCTAATTTACGGCACGTCCAAAGAAGTCGGGGCAGCTGCCCAACAGCCCAGCTCAATTTCAAATTAAATTTGTATTCAAATAGACCGCAGACTGCAGACGGCTGCTGGAGGTGCTGCTGATGCTGATGCTAGTGGTGCTAAGGCACCTAGTGGCTGCTGCTGCTCAGCCACTCAACTGGGCAATGACAAGCAAATTAACCGCAACTGCCTGCTGATGCTGCCGCCGCCTGCCGCTGCCTGCCGCTCGATGTTGCACCATCGCGTCGTCCGTCGTCCGACAATCAGCAAACTGTCGGCTCCTACTGCTCGCTGATCTGCTGGCCACCCCATTACCGCTTCCCGCCCGTTTCTCAGCCTTTCAGCTGCCGGTTAACTACTGCTCTCCACTGCCCAACCCAACTTCTGCCTGGCTGCCTGGCCGGGGCATATAATTTCCAACACATAACCTTGAGCAAAAAGCTGAAAAATACGTGGCTGCTAAGAAACAGATTCAAATGAATTTATCAGCACTTGGTCTGGGGCCATTGTCTTCGGATTAGTTTTGTGTAAATGTATCACAAGTGGCAGTACAGTGAAGCCTGTGAAGTGGGGAGTCTTGAGCTAAAGAATGAGCTTCAAAACTTACGAGAATATTAGAGAACGAATTACATACATAAACTCCCTTAATTTAAATAAATATAATTGTATAAAGGGAATCCTTCTAAAATATATTTAAAATATTATTTACACTATTTTTAAAAATGTAAGAAAACAAAAACAAAGAAAACACAAGCACAAGTCCTCCAACCTCCTTAAATTTAATAAAAATAACGCGATATAGGGAATTATTAATATTATTTATACTTTTTTAAAAGCTGCCTGAGTTTTCAAAATTATTTGCCATTAAACAATAACGAGAATTCTCAACAAAATCAGCGTAAAATAAAGTAGAAACTTTACTTACAATCTTCTTTAAGTTGATGAGCTTCGTAAAAACTAAGACATTTTCAGAAAATCAATGGATTATAACATATAAAACTTAGATGATTTAACTAGAGTTGTTGTTTTCTCACAAACAGAATAATAAACATTTAATTCTTCAATTAAACGGTAGTTAAATCAATCGAAGGCTAGAAAAATAAAATACTCACAGTTGCTGCTGCTAGTTGTGTATTTTTCTCAACCATCCTTGGACATAAATATTCACTCGAGTTTGGACTGTAATTACATCGATAAAACTTCAATTACAGCCCGCCCCCTCGTCCGTCCACCTGCTGGGACCATCTAATGAGTTTCTCTTGGATTTGGAGCTCGCAATTGGAGCTGCATAATTATTATTAAAAGCCATATTCGGTCGATTATGGGCAAATTAATTGGCTACGAAATTCAGAAATTGGAGCCCCGACTGCAGCTGCAGTTGCTGGCTGGCCATTGTCTGTTGGCTTTTTATTGGGGCTTTTGTGGCCTATGTGGCACCCGCACAAAATGTTGAATTCCAATAACAATTTGTAGTAGCAGGCGCCCGTTAGTCCGATTTTTTTTCCGTTTTTTCTGTTTGTGGCGAGTGCCCGAGTTATTTCCCTGGATTTCGTAATGGCCGCGGCCAAGAGTCGCCTTTCACTCCCGGACAAAAGGCAGCAGCGGCCGTAATTTATTTGTATATGCCATGGAAATTAGTTCACCCGAAAGGGGGCGAAAAAAAAGGCTAAGTAATTCCCGCCCACTGCCAAAATGTGAGTGCCAGCACTTGACTCTCAGGTCCGGGGTCTCTGATCCCCTCCAGAAGTTGTGCAACAATTAGTGCAGCACCAGCAGCCGGTGCAGGTGAAAGGCTGGCCAAACAAACATTCCAGACAGAGCCCAGGAACAATCCTGGCCAAAAAGCACGCGCTCACACTCAGCTTCCCCCTCCGCGAGCCAATTGCGGCTTAAATCTATTGAATATCACTTAACAAGGCGCAGCTGTCAGCGGTTACCATAATGAATTGTTCACGGCACATTGTCTCAAATTACATGATATCATTCCCCAAACGCAGTCCCCACACACAGCCACGTGACAGGGCTTTGATCGGAGATAGGAATTTGTGTACATTTAGAGCTGTATCTATGGGTATGTGGGGTCAACCGTTTCGGTTTTCGGTAGCAGGAACTGAACACACACTTTTCGGTGGACAGTAGCCAGAGATCTCCGAGATCACCAGATCTCCGGTTGTGACTAGGCAAAAGTCAACCGGGAACAACAACTGAGACACATTTCTGGTTTCATTAAACCTTTTATTTTTTACCTGATCAACGACATTCTTTGGAATGAAATAGTTAATGTTTTCTTTGGATTAATGAAATCAAGATAAGGGCAAAACGAAACATCAATTAAACTCACGAGATAGCAAAGAAAGTTAAGTTGCCATTACAGAAATTAAAGAAAAAATTTAAGTGAATAAGACAAGAAACAGAAAAAACTGAAAGCTTTATAGACTAGCAGACCAACGACAGCAATTAATTGAGGAAAGTGAAATTAGTTAAGAGAAATGACGATTAAAGGGAATAAAAGAGATTGAAAGGTATTTAATTTCACAATAAAAGCAAATTTATTCGTTAAAGAGATTTTAGCTAGTAAGAAATTGATAAATAGTTATAAAATATATGTTTAAATTTAATTTAATTAGCAGAATAAAATTCAAATGATTAAAATGTAACAAGTTTTGTACTTGAAGAAGTGAAATTAGTTAAAAAGAGATTAAAGGAAACAAGCGATTTAAAGGTATTTAATTTCACAATAAAATTAAATAGATTTATTGAAGAGATTTTAGTCAGCCAGAAATTTAATAATTTGTTGAAACATTTTTCTTTTTAAATAAATTAAAAACCAGAATATAATTCAAGTAAATTTAATTGGTGAAACTCTGTTAAAAATGTAACAAGTCTTGCACTCACAAATTAATATAAATTATTAATTAATGAGAGCCAAAATATATATCTTTATAAATATCAACAAAAAAGACAACTGCTACAAATTGATATGAAAAATGTTCAAGCATTTTAACGAGCAGGTTTGACCTGTTTAAATTTAAAATAATTCATTGCTTTATAAGTACTCCTAATTACAGGTTTTCTGTTATATTCCTTGCCACAATTTCAGCTCACAGAGAACTCTGCTGACCGGTTATGCTTGGTGCCACAAGTTGCACTAACTTGTCAAAGGTCGCGGCAAGCGAAAGTGACTTTGTGTCTTGTCTCTTTTCAGGTTTTCTTTTTTTTATGACCTTTTTTTTACTTTTTTGCGAGCCACAGAAACCCGTTTCCTGCGGTTGCGGCATGCCACAGGGAGAAAGACTCTGCTGGGAAAAGATGCGGCCACACAAGGCAAGGCTCGGTGGTGCGGTCGCATCGCACTGACCTACATCCACATCCCCCCTAGCCCGGCCAGGTTGCAACTCCCGGTTCCAGTTCCAGGTTGCGCAATCGCCGCGAGAGAGATATAAAAAAGCACTTAGAGGCTAACCTTCGCATTGGAGGGGTCGCCAGCGGAGAGCCAATGACATCGGCAAAGGTTCGGTACAAAATAGCGCACAATCATTTCGTTAAATGATTTAATTAAGCTAAACAGTCGAACAACACTCCCCTCGCTCGGCATTTGATTCGGCTCGAGTGGCGTTCAAGTGTGTGACACATTGGCGTCAAGTTCATAATTCGTAATTCACAATTCACAACTTATATTACTCCGATTTTGGACAAAAGGCGACCAAGTGGCGCTGATCGGGCGACATTGATTGCGATGATCTGGAGCCGAGCGGCTTATGGCCGTAAAAGAACTCGATTCGGTTTGAATTCGATTCGAATTCGATTTGAATCGATTGGCTTGGGTTCGCAGCCCTCGGATTCTGCAGAACTGGTCGGTCTATGCCATGGCTTCCATTGCCCACTGTTTCCGTTTTGTTTCTCAAGATTTCTGTTTGTTTTGCTCCAAAAGAATAAAGGAATTTTGTTGCCAATTGAATGATTATGGCGAGTCGGGCTTGAATGAGCCGCGAATGAGTCAACAATTGTTGGGGGCCCAGTGCTTTCTAAAGACTAGGGGGTTACCCCTCGTTCGTACATCTTTAAATCCTTTACAATGGATTTTTTTTTTGAGGTTTTATACATAGAACTTTGTAGTTGTTTTTGAAGAACAAAAGCCTTTTGATTTGCAAAAAGTTAAACATATCAAAATTCATTTAAACTAAAGCCCATTATTGGTGGAAAATAATAATTTAACTAATTTAATTTAATTTAATTTAATTTCTATTTCACTCAATTAAGTATATTCTGAATTAATCGTTAAATATTTGTAAATATTTTATGGTAAGCTAATTATAATAAATAATATTAATAAAATAAAAAAAAAAAAATCATGTTAATACATCTTAGTAGAAGAAATACCTACACCCAGAAAAATTCATGGACTAAAAAGCTGCCAAATTGCCTAAAATTTTAGTCCATTTGACCTAAAACGGAAGTCGAGGCAGTTATTGCCTAAAAGTTTTCCAAATTATTTCCAAAATGCCATAATCTTAGGCAATAGAAACAGGCCTAAATTCTAGGTAATTTTTGTCCTAAAACTTCATTTTTAGGCAAAATAAACCTAAAACTTGATTTTTATATAATATTGATTTTATGTTTTAATACAACCATTTAAAATAATAAATGAGTATTCCAAAATGCATACAGTATTTATTTTTACTGTTGCAGTAGGGACTTGCTACTTCCGTAGCAAAAACATATCTAAGAGGTGGCCGTTAACCGCCACTCCATGCCAGGGATGTTAGAACCAGTTGGGAATTAAATGCCTACACACGAAAGACAATTTTTAGGCATCCCATTGCCTAAAATTTAGGCATCCCATGGACTAAAAATGAAATTCTTAGCTAGGGGTTAATGCCTAAATTTTAGGCCTACAATTCCTAAAATGTATGGCCTAAAAATATGGCATTTTGGCATTATGACCCATTTTTTAGGCCATCATTGCCTAAAAAGAAATTTTTAGGCAATCAATCGCCAATTCCTAAAATTTTAGGATTTTTTTTTGTTTCTGGGTGTACTAAGACATTGCCTTAAGTCTAAATAAATTATTTTAAATTCAACAAAAAGATTTCTAAGCATAAGTTCATTTCCAAAACCTAAGAAATGTATTCTTAAAACAAAATACTTCTTAAATCTTAAGGAAACCACAAAATATAATAAAATATCAAATATGTCATAATAATTTAACAAATATTGCCACAAATCTTAAGCCTAAAATATAATATTTTGTTATTTAAATCTAACAAAAGCTTTACTAAATACTCTTCCCACTTTAAACTGTCTGTAAATGCATTCACAAATACCACTGATTATTTGAACCTCTAATTATAGCTTGTTTCTTTATCATCTTTGTTTGCTCTTCTCCTATCCATGACTTTATATTCCGCATCTTCCTCACTTGCCACCAGTTGGACTTGAACTTTGTGCGTGTGCTTCGGTTTTCTCATCGTTTTGTTTGTCAAGGCTCCGGAGGAGCTTAGCCCAGTAACTAATCGAAACTACAGTGAAACCGAGGCGGGCACCCCCATATGGTGGCAAAAAAATTATGAAATTAAAAAATTAAACTATGTGTGCTGACCCCAAGGCGTTTCAATTCGGGTTAGCGAATTGGCAACGCTCGATCGGAGGCCCGAAACACTTTTTAATTACCCGCCGAGAGGTGCGGCCGCCATTTGAACTTGACTTTAATTGGGTTTCAATAAAATAATAACGATAAGGCGGCACCTGTGGGTTCTCCCTTTATTTTTAACTATTTCGGCTGTCTTTCACTTTGGTCTTTCACTTTTCATTAACGCGACCAATTGATTGGCGTCGTGTGTGCGGAAAGTTATGCAATCCCGCCCCGCCGCATTCCACGATTTCCGATGCCAGAGCTGTCCCGGCCAATCGAATACGGATTACCAAAGTGTAACAAGTGCAAAGTGAAGTCAAGACCTCGCAGCCTGCATATTAACGCGGGCGAAATGAACAATAACGGGGAAAACTGCTTTGCATTCGCAGTTAAGATATAGCGACAGCCATACGCCCCCACAGTGGGCAGTTTCATCAGCTTTTATGATGCCATCCAAGGCGGGGGACTGCTCATAATTTGATAATGGCATCAATTAAACTTGATTGCTGAGCTATTGTTGCTGCTGGCCGTAATTAGCACCCAAGCGATATGTTTATATGACAGCAGACGTCGCACAGGCCGTGTCATTAGTTGCCACGAAATGAAGTCATGTTTGCTTAGACAAATTAAACGGACAAACTCTGATTCTGGCTGGTTCTCTTATCGGTTAACAGACGGCACCAGCAAAAGAAGAAGTGCGAAGTTGAATCAAAACAAAAGACTTAGGCAACGAACTTTGTCTTGAATTCATAATTTTACGCGCTGTGGATTTCTGGACAGCATTCCCAGCATTGTTGCCGTTCCATCATCATCATCAGCAGAGGCTTCGCGATCTTTATTTCTAGTATATGTATGTACACTTGCAGGTTATAACTCAAGTATATGGAGTGCAATAAACAGGGAATTAGTAGTCACAAAAAAAAGCAAAGATTATTAGAGGATAAATAAATTTATGATCAAGCTAAGAAACTTCTTTATAAGCTTTATAAGTTAAACTAATAAAAAACATACTCAATTTGTACTCTTATTCATTATAATATAAAAATTAAATACTTCCCAATTAAACGCAACTTATGGTCTATAAAATTGTAAGTTATGCAATCAAGTTTCCTTTAGTTTCTCATTTCAATTTGTGCCTCGTGTCTCTACTTTGAAGTGACTTTACAATTTAATTTCTGACCGCAAAACGGGTTAACCCGCCGACAAGTTCTTGGCTGCACTCCATGCACTTGTTGCCGCGCAGCCAAGCTACATTTATCTGTCTTAAATGCAGATTTTTAATTGCCTGTCTCATAAATTCCAGAGATCTGCGGGCGTAGCAAAACGCCGCAGGTCGTTTGACATTTCGATTGACCTTCAAAATGCCATTAGAACAGACGGAGAGCATCGCGGATAAAAGTAAATAATAATAAAAGCGCAAACCGTTAGGTTGCCAAAATAAAATGACGGCGGCTCTCATGCTTTCAAGTATCGAAATGATAAATAAAAACCAAATTAATTGGCTGACCAAAAAATACAAATTCCCAGAGATGTATGCTGATGATGTAATTAAGGCGTAGAAAGCGGCAGAGAAAGAGGCTAAGAGATGGATGGCCGCCACATGCAAATGATTCTTAAAGAAGAAGCCAAACAAAAGACTTAGGCAACGAACTCGGTGATAGAAAATAGGTTCCTTGACCACTGCACTTGCCAAGACTCTCTTAACTCTCCATAGCTCTCTCTTAACTCTTTGGCTGGTAAAAGCTTCGCCAAGCTTTGGACACGCTAAATGCTATTAAGCCAACTTAGCCATGAGGCGACAAGGCGACGAAACAGCACAAAGAAAAAAAGCGCCCAAGAAATACCGAACGTAACCGAACTTACGGTACGACGAGGCGAAGTAAGGTAAGGTAAGGTAAGGTAAGGCCGTCAGGTAAGCTTGCGCTGCCTCAGCTGGCGTCGCTGTCGCTGCCGAAGCCCAGCTCTGCTCTTGAGTCTTCAGTCGAGTCGCGAAAGTCGTCGAGTGCGTTTGGTTCGCTGGAACGTCGGCAGTCCAGCAGAAAAGAAAAACCCAGCCTCTAAAGAAATATACAATAACAACTAAAAAGCAAAGAAAGAAAAGAAAACTAAAATCTCTTTTAAGAGTTCAGCGTGATCATCACGAATTTTTGTGTGCGCAGTCGTCGTCGTCATCGTCGTTATGCAACTCGAAGTGCGTTCGTAAAATGATGCCCGAGATAGCAACAATTTCGATTTAGTTAATTTTTGTGGGGAATTAGAAATTTGTGAGTGTTGGCGAGAGTTTAATAGACGCATAAATATACTGTTGCTTTCGCTCTCCTCGTGCTGCTTCTCGATGTCAAAATTAAATGCCAAATTAAATATTAAAATTATTTCAAACTCGTTTGACCGCAGCAACGCCGAAAAGTGAAATTAATAAAGTGAAAACGCGAAAGGAATTGTAATAGTGGCACAAAGGCAATTACAAAATCAATATAAATCGAAATAATAATAGAAAATCATTGTTACAGCATATACTACATATAAAGTAAAGAAATCAAGAAAAAAAGTAAAGCCCCAGAGAGAGATATAACAACAGTTAGGGGCAAACACTTTTCCTCGAACGCAGCTCTCTGTCGTCGGCCTGCGAATACGTAATCATTGGGAAAATATCAGCAATTTTGCAACAGTTTCGACACAACAACAACAATAACAACAGCAGCGGCGGCGGCAACACCAACAACTGCAGCAGCAGCAGCAGAGGCAGCAGCGGCAGCAGCAAAAACAAAAGTAATTGAGCAGAAAGGTGAGTTGGGAGGCCAAGAGACACGCATGCAAAGCGGCAGAAAAAAATGCATTAACAAAATACAGAGAAATAAGAGAAACCCTAGAGCCCTAAGCCAGCACCTGTTGCCTTCCTGGAAAAAAGAAATAAGACCCCCAAGTATCCCATTCATAATCACACTTTTTTCTCTAACTGTTTCGCCGCCCGACGACTTCCTGCTTACGCGTCTTTTTCTATAGTTTTGTTTGTTGTTTGTTGTTTGCTGTTTGTTTGGCGTCTTGCCTTTGCTACACTTCAGTTTCATTTTCATTTAAATGCGAACAGAAACGGAGCCCAAGCCGGAGCTCCAACTACAAGCCCCGCTCAAGGTTGACAACATCTCTCTTTGTTGGCTGGGCCTTTTTGTTTCTGTCTTTTTCGGATTGCGTATTCGCATTTGAATATTATCATCGAATTTGGGCAGTTTTTTCTTTTTTGGGGTTTCGTAAATAGTTCCTCGAACGATTAGTGCTGAATTAGCAGCACAATGTCAAGTTAATTTGAGTTCAACATCTCTCAGCCATCCGTTGCTTCTCATGTATGTACACTGAGGAAAAGATGACTTCTTGAAGCAAAAGAAGCCTGTTCTGGTTGATCTTGAATATTGAGTTATTTAAATTCGAATTTAAAACAAAGATTTATCTGAATGTCAAGTTAATTTGAGTTATTCATCTCTTTTTTGACTTTACCTGTCTTGAAGCTTTTATATTTTCGACTCTTATTTGTTTGCTGTATGTGCACTGAGGGAAATACTCTTGGAAGTATAATAGAAAATATAAATTAAGGACAAATAAACATTAAACAACTTTTTTTTAAGGATATACATAATTCATTTGGTTGTATTTCCTTTCTTTAAGAAGAAAATATAATAAAATCTTGAATAAGTCCTTTAGAATATTTTCACATTTAAAATTTATATTTGTAAGAAATAAACAAATTTAAAATAAAAGGATTAAAAGCTTAAAAACCTAATAGCTTTGGTTCTATATCCAAAAAATTGAAAAATAAATGAAAAATGGGTCTCAAACACATATTAAAATAATGTTCAATATTTATTTATCCTATAAACAATCAGATAATCTTGCTTTAAAGTCGAATTTTATAAGAATTTGGTATACATTCTGGGACTTCTTAATACCAATTTTAATTCTAGAGTTCGCTTTAATTTTAATGTCAATTTTATCTCAGTTTCCACATGACCCTGGTCTGAGCAGATGGATGAGTTTGTGTCTGCCAACACGCCTTCAAAAACAAATGCATTTAATAATTAAGCGAGGCGTCCCAAAAAAAAACCGAGCTAAAAATGTGCAGTAGGTGTTGCCATTCCGATTCCGATTGCGACAATTGCCCCGGCATATATATGTACATACCCATAGGTGTATATAACTGAATGGAGCAGCTGATGAAGAGCTTGAGCGGCAGAGGAAGGAAGTCGGTGTCGGCATGAGTTTGCAGTTTCATTGGGCTTCGGCCTCAGCTTCAGCTTCAGTTACAGCTTGAGATTCAGATACAGACTCAGCTTGGGTCTCTCAGCTTCTCATCACATCATCTCTGCAACTACAGCTTCACCTTTTTTGTGGGAGTCAATTAGTGGGCAAAATTTAAATACAAGTGACGAACGACTGCTGCCATGGCACCCAATTATGCATCCATAAATGTAAACAATCGTCGAAAAGACCTCTAAAGTGCGGTGGCAGCTACAAGCAAAAAATGCGAGAAGCGAAGAAGTGCTGAAATCCGTGCTGGGCAAAATATCAGCCAGGTTCTTCTGCCTGCAGACAATACTTGTTACTTGGCCAAGAGAGCTAATGGGAAATGTCAGTCAGTTGGCAGACAACGTTGACTTCATTTACATTTTCCCAACAAATGAGTTCGAGATCGAGTCCGAGACTCAGGTAAACCCCGAAAAAAAAGGTCGGGCAATAAATTCGTTTTGTAACTCTTCCAGTCGCGGTTCTCCACCTTTTAGCACCAAACTATTTTTGTTTTGGCCAAATTCCAATATAGAGAATTTGCATTTGACCGATTAACCGTTCTTTCACTCTCTTTGTGCTTCTGGCCATTTCTTTTCCTTTCACGCTGCGCGCATATTTCATGAGCCATCAAAGGCCGGCGTCCAATTTATGTTATTCCAAGCCATTCCCACTCCAAATGGGAACCGTTCATTAGCGGGGAAAATGGGTTAATCTTATGCAGTCACAGTGGTGGCTAAAAAATAGCAATAAGAACTTATAGATAAAAGTGTAAAAATATTTATAAATAACCTAAACATTTTTTAAAGAGAGTGTTAGATCTATTATTCCCACCGCAGATATACATTCTTTGTGGCTATCCACACCTTCAAATAACCCCAATAAAAAAATACTTTCAAGAGTGTGGAGTGCGTGCATTCGGTGGCTTTTGAGAGTTAATTAAACCGCTGATGTTGATGGCGCCAGCAAAGTGTGAAAGAGACATTAGGTTTGATGCCCAGGCACGTGTGGCGGTGGTCGGCGATTAGCCCGATAGACAGATACACAGATACAAGATACCAGCGGATAGATAGACAGATATATAGATGCCGTGTTGATGGCCTTTAACGCCCCGCCGCCAGACAAAGGCATCTTTATTAAAACATTATTTGGCCTGAACCATTGTTGGTTGGCGGCGTATAAATTGCATTTTAAATACAATTTCTGTTGCGTTTTCAGTGGGCTGCTGAGCTGACTCAATCAGGCGAACAAAGCGCTTCAACACAAATATTATGATCTTTCTGATTGTTACACACAAACTTCCGCTGCTGCCCCGGCCTCATGATCATCGTCATTATCATTATCAAATATCATTACGAGGCTGCTGAGCTGAGAGCCAGCGAACTATTCAGACTTGGAAAGTGAAAACTAAGACGATATTTTGATTGCAGGCATTTGATAAGCACTAAATGGAGGCAGGAGAAAGATAGAGAGAGAGACGCAGAGTGTGAGAGAAATTTTGTCATTTATTGAGCCAACTAATGATGGTCAACGTAACACAAGTGCACAGTGAGAAAAGGTAGTTTTGAGCTGGTATTGGAATATAAATATTTAAATTAAATAGAGCTATAAAATTTAAGACGGTTATTAAGGGATTTACAAGTGTGGAATACTACTTGGTAAACAGATTAATAATTATATTAACCTTTTTTAATGACTTGCAATGATTTTATTATACTTTAAATTGCGTAATTATTTCTTATAAATTGTAATCCCTTAGTACAAGAACAGCAACAAAAAAAATAAAATTAGTAAAGTGATTCATAGTTTTATTAACCTTTTCGTATGACTTGTAATGATTAAAACTAATTTTAAATCTTGTAACTATCCATTAAAAATTATTAAAAAATCCCTTAGTACAAGAACAACAAATTTAAAATAAGAAAATATCTTGACAGATGCGGAAACCCTATCAAATTTCTATCATTATATCTTAAATACCAGGTGACTCAGGTAATTGCTAAAGCTTCTTCAATTCGTTCTGTGTTCTGGTTCATTACCGGTTGGAAATCAGAGTGAAAAGAGTGAAAAATCAAGTGATAAGTTTCTTGATACTTTTTCTTGGTGTAGCAAGCTCTTTTTCTTTTCTTTCTTTTTTTTCCAAAAAGAAATCAGTTTCAGTTTCGTTTACAGTTTTCGGTTTCGGTTTCAAACTCACTCGGTTGTGGAAAATTTAGTGCAGCGGCGCTGTCATAGCTCCGCTTCAGCCTCAAATTGCTTCGTTTACTCAGGCTCTCCCGGCCAGAGCTCCAGAGCTGGCTGTCTCTTTCGGATCGCAGCCGGTCCTCTCTTTCGCTCCCTGGAAGCGTTTTGGAGCAGTTGAAGCGTGCAGGCGAAAACGAAAGCAGAAGCAGCCCGCCAGTTGCAGTCTTCTTTCTTTTTCGTTTTTTTCGTGTGTTGTTGAATTTCGTGTTTTGTTTTTTGTGTTTTCTGTGTTTTTCTTGTTTTAAGTTTTTTTTTTCTGTTTCTGCTTTTCACTCTAGTTGAAGTTGTAGCCAGTCTTTTTTGCTCTTTTTGGCCAGCAAATTGTTGCACGGACCTCGCTTTTGGTCAGGGCAAGTTGGAACGTAACGCGAAAATGCGGAAAAAATTCAGCGCGTTTTAATGAAAGTGTCAACTCGTTTTTCAGGGGGCTTTTCCCGTCGATCAAAAGCAAAACTAATTTGTGGGATTGGCAATAAGTTGGTTGAAAATCGCGGAAAATATTACTTTTTTACGCAGTATTTTTCCATTTTTCCAGGAGCTTCATATTTATGATATTTCTGTTCATATGTGGAGATTTATGACATTTTTTGTTTTGGCAGTTCGCCATTAAACTTTACTTAAAAACTGCAAAAAGTACGGGACTGTTTATCGAGTTTCCACTTTAGTTTATGAGTTATTTCAGTTTATTTATGGGTTTTCAAGGATCTTTGTGGCTTTTTGGGCACTCCTTAAAAATTTAAAAACTGAAAAAACTCTGACTTTATTTTTATAATTTTTTTTTAAGCATTATTTATAGCTTTAACATGTTTTTTTCATAACTAAAATAATAAAATTATAAAATAGGGAGGATGTTGAGTTATTAAGCCAGGAAATACTTTATCACTTTAGTTAACTGCTTTTGCCAATGAAATGTAATTAAACCACAAGTATTACGCGTTTTTAATGATTTTGGTATTTAGAAATGTAACTATTTTACATTTTAGGTAATAATAAATATTGCTGCCTCAAAGATAATTGTGAAATACTGTTATATTGTGGGCTAAATAATATTTTTACAATTTAACTGCTTTGATAACTATTGTATGCAAGATTTTTATTGCTTTTTTGGTACCCTTACTGGCTCTGGCATTTTCCCAGTTACGTTTTCCTTTGTTGCCTCAAGTCACTTGATTTAATGCCCCAAAGGGGATTTGAAAAGGTGTCAAGCAATTTGTAAATTTACATTTTGAAAGTGCATTAGCAACGAAAATCAATCAAAACCGGCCGCGGAGACATTCGAACATCTACCAAAAAACAGAAAAATCAACAGAAAAAAATTGAAATGTTAATTTTTCCATCCACATCTACATCTATTCCATCCAACCAACCAACCATCCATCCATCCATCCATTCGCTGGTTTGTTTTTCGGGGGAATTGCGCAAAGCGCTGACAGTTACATGACTTTGAAAAGTATCTTATAGATGCGCGCTCGCTCACGGCTCACATAAAATTCATATATACAGATATATATGATTTAACATATTTTGGGCTTAATAATTGCTGCGTGCCATGGGAAATACTACTCGTATTTTATTTGCGAAATCGAAATGCACAACCTGTCGGTGTGGGGTTCGGTATCCATCCGTTGGTTTTTTACCTGTTACCGTTGATGATTGGATGCCGTTGCCGATGCCGATGCGCTCAGGTGTTAAATGCCAGTTCCGCAATACGATTCGATGTTAAATGCCTCGGATTTCGCATTATTAGCTTCCCGATGCGAGCAATTTTTGCATAATTTGCTCCGGCGCACATAATGAAAACCTTAACCCCAAACGAGGAACTGAACCATAGCGACTCGAGTTCCGAAAACGAAAATGAAAACGACGACTACACGCCACTTTCACGCTATGCAAATTGAAGCATTTGCAGACAATGCAGGCTGACTGCCTGCCGACCGCAGACAAGTGTTAGGAAAATATGATCTCAGCTCCGGCAGACGCTCCCTCGCCCACACACACCGAATCCCATTTGGAATTCAAGGGTCCACGATTTAGTGGGTGGCGAAGGGAAAGTGACAGGAGCGGCACTGAAGAAAGGAAGGAAGTTAAGCTCAACATTTATTTACTTCAAAATAACACAGAAATAGAAAGCATTAAATTTCATAAATAAAAACTTGGAACTTCCAAGCTACAAACTCTTATCTTACCGATTATAAAACCCCTAAAGTAAAAATTCCCAGATCAAGCTTTTATTAACCCCTGAAATGTGTTTGTTAGTTTTTTACTACCTCAACATTTTTCGCACCTTTCAATTAGAGCCTCTGTTAAATTTAAGTGTTACCACATCAGACTGATCACGCCGCCAACAAATCGATAATTTGTATATCGACCTGCGGACATTCTCAAGAAAAAAAATTAAACGGATTACCGGACCACGTTGAAGGCTTCCCAGCGGTCGCCCATTATTTCAACAACTATCAAATGGCCGGCTGGAGATTTCTTCTTTCTTTCTTTCTATCTTTCTTATTTTCCTCCACAAGTCAATGACTGCTTAATTTAATTTGGTAACAAATCAAAGGTCACATGTATCGATTGCCTTTGGTTTTGCTTTGGATTTCGGGAACACTTCTTCGCTTGACCCCTGTGAAAGCAATTTCGTTATGGGCTATTCTGTTTTGTCGGCCAATCAATCATGTGGCTCTGGCTCCACGAGCATTCTTGGCTAGCATCTTCTGCTTTGCCTGCGAAAGTATCAAATGTTTTTTCTGGACCCAGCATCCCGCTTCATTAGCTGCCTGGCAACTTTCATGTAGTTTCTGGTTACATAACGAATCCATTAGGGGTGCCAAAAATACTTTCTAGCTAAAAAATAAAGAAAACGAACTCATCATGTCTGACCTTAACATTTTGTTAGCCAACCAAATTTAACAAATGAATTTGCAAGTTTGTAGCCAGGAAAATGATGCACAAACAAGCTACTACAGATGCTGCTGTTGCTTTCCAGCTAATATTTGACGTCTCGTGACGCACTTGCAGCTTGAACTCTGCTTTGAACAATGCAGCCTGCAATCAGCGTCGGGTTTAACGAACTGCCAACTATTTGCACTCCAGAGAGTCTCGTCTCGAACACAGTAAAATAGCTGCTAACGACCTCTTGACAAGGCACACACAGACCCCTAGCCAGCCCCATCTCCAGCCCCATCCCCAGGTGCAATTGCATTAGAATCATTTACATTCGCCGATTCAATTAATATGCAACTAGCGTTCACTCGCCGCGCTCATAGCGATTGTCATCATCAAAATTCTTTATTGATTGCCCAGCGTCGTGTCGCGTCGCGTAGCTTCGCTCTTTCCCCTCGTAAAACTACAATAATTCATGACGCTGACTTTCATTCATAAAGTGCGCCGTCTATAGTTGTTGTCGGTAGTTGAATATGCAGCGAATGTTGTCATTAAATTATGCATATTTCCATGCCGAGCCCCGCCTGGAGGAAAGTTCTTTAGAAAGTTTCGTGAAACGAGTTTTCCGCTTGTCAATCATAAAACTTAACTGGCAGACCCATACCCATCGGTGATTAATGGTGTAGAAAATTCCTAGTAGTTCTTCGCACATAAAGCAAGCTTTTTTAAATTGTATTTAAACATGCTTGGTTTTAATTATATTAATATTTAAAGGGAGAGTACTATTTATACTCTTGGCAGCTAAACATATTCTAAGAAACAATTGCTTAGAAACATTTTTCTAAGCAGTTTGCGCCATGTTTACGTTAGGTTTTTGTTCAATAGAATTCTCATTGCAAACATAACTTTTTCGTTTAGAAACCGAATAAAATAACTTTGCTGGAAAATTTTAATAAATAAAGTGCTAGAATTTAATAAAAAAAACCTCTACAAAAATATTTGTTTACACTCAGTCATTGCATAACTCACCCAGAAGTCTCTGAATCACTCTTATCAATTAAATATTCACATATATTTTTAGCCTACATGATAAATTCAAGCACACCATCTACGAGAATCAGTGGCTTTAAGCAAATGGCGTCATCTTTTTCGAAAAATACTGTGTGTGGCGGCTTTTGTGTGATGTGTGGGCAGAGAGTCAATGTCATCGCTCAGAGAAAAGAAGCCACCTTTTGTTGTGGGAATTAAAAACACTAATAGAGTTGGCACCAAAGATGTATATTTTGCTTTCGAATCCGATTCGCCGATTTGCCGGCTAAATGTCAATCGGGCAGAGGCAGAGCCAGAGGAGTTATTGAACCCAACGGATATAAGCGGAAAATGTCTGCTTATAATTGAATATCGTTTCGTTGGACAATTGTGAAAGTTCAACGAATCTGAAATTTAAATCCCAGTTCGATTGGCGTTTGCATTGAACTTGGCTGCCTGATATTATACGGAATGATGGTAATACGGAATTAAGAAATAATCATCAATTGGTCGTATTTAAATGATTCGAAATAGCAAAGAAATCCCTGGCTGATTACTGCTCACTTTTTTTTTATTGTGAAAGTTGCTGCACATTTCTGCGTGTGCAAGGAGGGAAATATTTATTATTTTCGAGCGAAAAGTGAATGCTGATGGCAGCCAAATGGACGCTCAAATTTTTCCAATTCCTGAGGCTCAGCGCGCGCCGAATTGTTAACTGTAAAAGATCAGGGAAATTATCATGCAGCCAAATCAGCAAAGTCAACACGCACACTCGGAGACCGCTAAAGGGGAAAAATAATACAGACATGATGACTTTATTTTATGGCATCAAGTGTTCCCTGTGGTGGGGTTCTCCTGTTCCTTCTCCTCGGTTCTGTTTACAAAAGTCCAGCAACGAAAACAGGCTAGCCCCGCTATGAGTGTGCAGGATATTCGAGCACCACTTGGCCACCACTGACGGCTTTGCTCCGCCAGCTGCAGCCTCAGCTCGGCTGTGGGCCGTTAATTGTCCGTCGCATAAAGGAACTTAACTCAACTTTCTTGATCTGTCAGCGTTATTTGGCCAGAATTGTTCCGAGAACACAGGCGGACTGAGACAGAGATGCCGTTTAAGTGTTTTAATTTGACGTGGCCCATAAAAGAATGCCTTGTAATTGCTGCTTTCTTGTGCTTACTTTTTTACGGTTTTCGGTAATTGGTTAAAAGCGTATCCGCGTGAGAGCTGCGATTTTAGCCAAAAAATGCATTTTTTGAGGAGTAAGAGTAGGCTTTAAAATGTGTTTTTTATTTCAGAAAGAAGAGTTTGGCTTTTGAAGATTTTTATAGGGAAATCTGTACTTAAAGCAATTGGATTACAATTATTTTTTTACTGCTCAATTTATATTCAAGGAGACTGTTTGGGAAGATGGAACTTAAGCTTACTTAAGACTAAATTTCAACTTTGACATTGTTTTTTTTTAATTTTGCAAAGTTTTCTGTGCAGTTTTATATTTTATGGAAGCTGTTCTAATTTTTCTCTTGTTTCTTCTGCTCAGAAACCCTTGAAATATATACTTATTTTATGCATTTCTTCACAATAATATTTATTTATGTGTCATATAATTTATTCATTATTTTTCGTCTCTTAACTGTTTGTAAAATGCCTATTTTTGTTTTAATAAATCCCATTTAAGAACTGCTTTCTCTTTTAACCCTCGACATTGTTCCTAAAAATAAGTTGCACCTAAAACCTCATCGTAGACAGGCATATCCGTGAGGATCATACAGTTAATCTCGCAGCCCATAAATGACACTCAGAATGCAATTCACGTAATTACTCGACGCGAAAGCCAAACTAGAACACGTCTGCGGCAGAGTACGTGCTCAGCCTGAAGAGCTTTTGTCCGGACTCAAAGTTGTATGTACTATATGTTCTATATAGCAGCAGCACCGATTTCTGGGCGCTCGTTTTTGTGTCGCAGACGGTGGCCCTTTGTTGGCCATAAATAACAATACTTTGGGACTGGCGGAGCAGTGTGTGCACACAAAAGAAAATGCAGCTCAATAAACTGGCAGAAAATGGCACTGGGAGAGACACCAGAGACATCGAGACACTGAGACACCAGAGACTTGTACAATTTAACGGCTTTTGTTGCATAAATCGGGCTGCAGCAGCGACAACATTTGTTATGCGATTGCAATCTGCAAGATACATACGTAGCGTAGCTGGCGAATAAAATGGCGTCGATCGTTGACAATATTGTCGGCATTTCCAGCCGAGATTGTGCAAAGAGGCGATGAATATTTATGGCCAGCCCTTGCAGCATCCGAACAAATGGATAGAGATTCCGGCAGGCAGTCAGTCTGGCAGTCAGTCAATATAGCTGTCGATCAGTCACTCATTCGCACAGTTTCTGCAAAAAGAAAGCAGCAACCAAAAAAGAGGCCCCACAATTATAGAGACTAATAATGAAGACAGCTAAAAATGTGTGACAACAGGTTAGCGAACCGAGCCTCGCACATTTGCATGCCCAGCGGGGAGGAGAAAGAGCAGAAAGAGACAGCGGGCAGGGCTTAGAGCGAGAGAGAGAGATTACTTTCTTGCCGCTACACGCTTCGTAACCCCTGAAAGCCCCAAGCCCCCGTAGATGCTTATTATGCAACGAGCGTTTTTTTCACCAACTTTACAAAGCGAGCCGTGAAAAAACAAAGGCTTCAATCGAAATACTCTAACAGCTGGGGGGTAAATACGTTCAAAAAGCGTTAAACGTTTAAAACAATAGAAAGCCATAACAAAAATAATAAAAGTTTGAGATGCACTTGAGTTACTTCGCGAGCTGGCAACGCTGTCTGTTAGAGACATTCTAACATAAAAGCAGATTGGTCACACTAACTTCACAAAAGCAATGCTGCAAACATATTAAGTTTAAATATTAGGGTTAATTGTTAATAAATAGTCATAAGTACTTATGGAAATGATTTAAAAGAAAATAATACATAGTTCTCTTTTTTAACTAAATTTTTTTTAAGTAAATAAAATTAATGCAAAAGTAACCAAAAATTGTACTCCTCTAACTCAGCTTGTTTACTTTTTTTATGATTGTTATATAGCCGTAATCCATTATAATAATCAAACTATAATTTACAACCGCTGATAGATTGACACATCTGGTGTCATATTTCAAAAAGGGTATTCCACCTATCACCTGTTATGGCTGTTATTTCCCGCCTTAACTTACAGGTGATTTCTTCATTATTTACTTTTATTGTGGCCGTTGTCAACGTGTCTTGGATGGTATCTCACGGGGTCTGTCTGATTCACAGTCTGAATATCGGAGGCGGGATCTCCATACCGAATCTGCGATGCGTAGCTCGCACAACCTGATCGTCATAACAAGCAATATCAATAAAAATTGCATGTTTTACACATAAACAACACAAGTTCTTGTTCTTTTGGCACATAGTAACAGGCATCAGGAATACAGGAAGACAGACTGCATTGGTTCACAAATTTTAAGAGCTCTCTGCAGGCGGGATGACTGGTAAAAAGGGAGTCCAGGTCATAAACAATCAGTATCCCAGGGAAATAAGCAAAAGGTGCGTTGAACTCCAGACAAGGGATGGTGTTTGCTTTGCAATTTTTGGGTTTTTTTCCGGGACTGCCTGTCAGCACAAAATGTGGAGTTTTGATGTGTTTGCCATTCTTTCACCGTTATGCGGCGGCCAGCCCTCAGATCTCCCTGAATATATATATGTACATTTATCAGTTATATTACGTATATTTGGTTTATGAACGCGAATATTCACACAACCTTTTACGACTTCATCTCTTGCAGAGGACAGAGACCCCGAGCACAGCACACAAGATGGTGTCGCGCCGAAAAATTCTATCACGTTCACGGGACGATCTTAATCTCGACCAGACATTTACCCAGCAGGAGGAGGAGGAGGATGTCTGGTATCAGAAGGATAAGCTATACAAGGTGAGTAATTCAGTCTTAAATTTGTTATAAAATTCATATAAATAAATTAATGAAAATACTTTGAAGTTCTGTAAAAATTTTATACATATATTTATTATTTCACTTTAAGCTTGATAACTTTAAAACCAATGTACTTAGCGTAAGTTCTAGTAAATACAAATGTTATTAAGCTGTGTAAAGTACGTTATTAAATATAACATACGCTTGAAACTCTAACTTCTACTCTAAAATAATGATTAACCTTTTTATGTATTACAACAAAAAGCAATTGTTAACTTAATTACAATTGGTAACTTTGTGGTTAAAATCAAACCAGGGAAATAATACACGCTTAAGGGCCACAAATCATATCACAAAGTATTATAAAATTTATTAATTAATTTTCCTAATAGACCGATTAATTAAATTACATAAATTTGCCTAAAGACTTCAAAGAGAACAGCTTTGGGAGTTGCAGCTGAGAAAAGAGCTGCCAAAGTGGAAAAGCCAAGAACTGGCCCTGGCCCATCGACCATCGCCTGCTGACTTCCGCTTGGCCTGAGGCCTCTCGACTTCTCAACTTCTCTGCTTCTCGGACTTCCCTGCTTCTCGACTTCCCTGCTTCTCGACTTCTATGATTTGTGGCCATTTTCCTGTCGCTCATTCTCAGCACGTGCGGTGTGGAGTCCACCGCATTGAGGTCAGCATGAGACGCACTAACGCCGAGGCTTTGGCTTTTGTTTTTTCCGTTTTTTAGGTTTTAGGTTTTGGTTTCTGGTGTTTGTTGTATTGACCAATTGCATTAATTACCGTTAGGCCATCGCATTGCGTTGTGCATTTTTAATTTGCCTGAGGAACCACTGCTAGCCGCTAAAAAACAGTTGAGACGACGGCCAAAAGCGTACGCCATATGCCGTGCCAATGGCCAAAAGGCAGTAATGGCAGCGAGCAGTAGGCCATAAAAGCGTTATGGGTTACCCTAATGTTTGGACAAGCCCAGCACGAGCTCTCCGCTCGGTTCGATCGGATTTCGCTGGCACATCTTCGATTACGATACCATTTTTTGGGCCCGTTTCTCTTAACAATATAGTATAGCGCCTTGTTTATGTGTGGGAATTCCATTGAAGAAGCTGCTAACCCTTTTGCTTTTGGCTTTTTATCGAGGAGTGTTAGTGTGAGCCAAACATCTAACAGTTTTTTGTGTTTTTTTCGGTTGGGTGTGTATGGCTTTTTTTTATGGCTGTCGGACGTAAAATATAATGCAAGTCGCGCTGCGTTGGCCTGTGAGCTCTTTTAACTGTAGATTTAGGGTAATTTTAACCTTTGAACTGTGCGGAGCGTTTAGTTTTTTGGGTAAGGTATGTAAGTATACATAAGTATATATTTTTGGGTGCCAGCTAGACACTGTAGGAAAAAGTTGGAGGTTGAATTTAATGTGAAAGAGATGTAGAAATAATTTATAAATATTTTGAAATCTCTTAAAACCTTTTAAACCATTTAATTTTATGAATAAATATTCTATGTACAATATCTTGTATTACTTTTTTTATTTAAGTACCTTTAAATATTAATATCACTTTAATTTCTGTCAAAATAACTTTGATGCTAATAAAACTATTAACCTTTCCTTAAAACTTTTGCAAATTTAAAAGCTACAAACTACCTTCCTGTATATATTTTTTTGGCTTTATTTTTGACCATTTTCTCGCCCATTGCCCAAATCCATTGACCATTTTAGTTCATTTTTGGCAAGCTGCCCACACACACAATCAGGTTAACTGCTTAGCCCATTCGGGCGCCGCAAAGAGCCAAGAAAGAGCCATCAAACGCTGGTCATTAAATTGATGCTTTATTTCTAATGGAGATTTGCATAAATTGTGTTCACATCAGGGGCCCAGCGAGGCAGCGAGCCAGCGAGTCAGCGAATCAGTTATTCAGCCATTCAAAGGCCTCGCCCAAAGTGAAAAGCGTGCAGCAGCAGCAGCGGCAGTCAGACGTCTCTCTTTCCGTCTTCGGGTATGTTGCAATTAGCGTGAGCGTGGCATCTATATAATTCCGTTTAGTCTGGCCTCACACAAAGGCTGTATTTCCCATGATGGAAACGGCAACAAATTATGTCTGAATTTTCCTTTTGTCGTTTGGCTGAGGGGGCGAATTGTCTCTCTATTTTTTGTGGCCCTTTGATTCGGACTTGTTTGGCTGCTGGGGGCGCTTATTGGGCAATTTCAGTTGTTGCCCTGCTCTGGCTGCCGTTGTGCTATTTTCAATATTGTTTACAAATTTATTATCTGGGAACGGAGCAGGGCGAACCAAAAAAATTGGCATCCAAACAAAAGACTTGGGCAACGAACTTGCATGCATCGAACTAGAACATTGGCGTAACAGAAAGGCAGAAAAGCAGCCACAGCAATGAAAACGACAACTTTTCACAGTCGTTTTTCGTGAAAATGAAAGTTTTTCTGGCTGGTCCGCAGAGTTTTCGCTTTTTTTTCCACTTCCATGCACACACACACAGGCTTTTCCTCCAGCCTTCTTTCGCGTCTTTCCTTTGTTTTCCTTCTCCCCGGGATTTTTTTGGTTTTTTTTTCTTGCGCCTCGCGACGGCTGTTTTGGCACCCGTTCACCTGGTTTCGGTTTCGCTTTTGGCCTGGCCCGGGCAACAGGATTTGGCGTTGGCGCAAAATAAGCAGGAAAAACCACTAAAACGAGACAGACACACACATGGCTCTTAGGCCCAAAAATTATACGACAAATTCAATGGAAATTATACTTTTTTCCCCCTTTTTTTTCTCTGCCACTTCATCAATGTCCAGGATCAATTGAATTTCCTGCTCACATCTTGATTGATTTACCTCTGGCGGAAGAGCTGAGCTCTGGGCTATTATTATTATCATTGAAAACCAAGCTATAGTATGTGAGCATGAAATTTGCATAAATTATTGAAGGCCTGAGTTCCTGAGTTACCTGGGTTTCTTCAAAGTTCGATCTGGGTTAGCCAAACAAATTGAAAATGAACATATCAATGAACTTTGGACATCTTTGGCGTCGGTGGGGGCTGCAACCTGTCACAAGTTGGACTTATCAAGACCGTAATAATTCGCGGCGATTGTATCTATTAGTCTTGGCAGACACAAAGCGACTCGCCGCCGGAACGGCGGATCCCAAATAAAAATCATTTTATTAAATGTCAACTCTGAGCGTTGGGAGCATCTGTTGCTCTGCCGCTGGAAGTGAAGTGGAGCTCGGAGCCCGTGGAATCGTGACTGCAAAAGTTCAACAACATTTTACACGAAAAAGCACCGCAGATGATTCTGTGCCGCACATCTTCGGCGCGCTGCACGTGTTGCAAGCCCAATGGGGCCTCCATTAGGGAGATCTTGCAACAGAATAATAGACTTTAATTGCGCCCACAGAAATGCGGTTTCTCGTCGCCCTGACGTCACACCGTCTGGGTCGCATTTTTGTGGCCGAAAAAAATCAAGCCAAGATCCGTATATTTCATGTTTCTGATTTAATGTTGTTCATATGCTAATGGTTACCCATACACTCGTGCTCTTATGGCTCGAACCCGTTCCGAAACTCGTTCGAATTGTGAGCTAATTTCCATGCACAAATCAGATTACGTATACGCCGGGGAGAACACGCGCTTGTGGTGTGGCTGCCACTACTCGGTGCTTCTGTTGCAACTCGCGGGGACTAATTAAAAGCCAGCAGCCAAAAAGCCACCGAAAACTTAACTTAAACCCGGTGAACTTCGGCATTTTGAGGTCGTCTCTGCACGGCCTAGAAATATGAGATGGGAAAAACAGCAAGCAACAAGACAAGTTACAACCAGTTTGCCGACACTTGAGCCTACAAGATTCTTCTGCCGGCCAAGTGAAACCTGAAGTGAATCTGCCCAAAGAATCCGAATACGAATGAAATCAAAAGTGCTTCCAACTCCCAGACTCTCGCAAAGCAAACGCAAGCGCAAACGCAAAGGCAGAGCATCTGAAAAGGTTAACAAGTTTTACTACATGATTTATTTGCATTTTTAATGTGTGTGCCTGATCATGAGGCTGTGCTGCCGCTGCTGCTGCCTCTGATGCTGATTTTGAATGAGTGAGCTCCGCTTCGCTCGGCCCAGCTCACTTGAGCTGCCTAGACGAGTTTTGCCCAAATCGCTGGTAGAATTGTGGCCAAAAACCAAGCCAAGCCAACATTTTTGATGTTTGCTCACTCTTTGTTGTTCATATTTCTTATAGTTATTTTTTTCATATTTCTCATTTTTATTATAACCCCAAAAAAGTGGCTGAAATTGTGGGCATGTTGGTTACTGGGCTAATGGCTTTGTTTATGACGTTCTTTGTTCGGGTTAATTGAGCCAGCACAACGGTGCTCGAGGAGGGGAAAATGCCCAGCTGTTGAGTTTTTCGGGGTTTTCTTTGAATATCCACATGAGAGCATACCCTACGTTTCGGCAGTGTAAACTGGGCTGAGGCTGTGAGAGAAAACAATGGCCAGAGGATCTTATTTTGATTTATAAAGCCCTTGAATCAATGTATTTTGAATCTATAAACAATAAGTAACATACATACATCTTTAAGCTGACTTTCATTGTCACATTTGATGATTTTTTGGTATCTTTTATATGTTTTAACTTTGATAATTGAATATCTATTTAAGATCTTAAGCAGTTTACGGAATTTAGGTTAGATTTAGACCTAGCCTGGCATACTTAGACATATGTTGGTATAATCTGAGACCTTGTGATCCCTCTTTTTCCTAATACTCGCTTATCATGGACTTTACTCGGTCTCTTTAAGAAATTTCTGTACCCTGCTTGGTCTTATGAGTGCCAGATCGGCGAGATTCATTGAGAAGGGACTGCTTGAAACCTCTAGTATATATATAAAGAAGGCTGGGCAGGAGGAAAGAAGTGTTCCACAGTTTCTTCTCCTTGGCCTTAACCTCCTCTAATTCTCTTGGAGTTTGTAGTAGGCCAAGGAATGAATTTAATATTTATTTAGAAGTAAAAATAAATTAAATAATATGAATAAAATCAGATTTCGATTTCATTTTAAAGCATAATAAATTCTAGATTTATGAAGCTAAGATAGATAACTAAAAAAAACGCGAAAATACGTGCCTAATGTTCTGTTAGGGGAGCATAATAATGTAGAAAATAAATTTATAGATAAAGAAGTATAAGTCTTATGCCTGCATAACATAGTTTAAGGAATATTTATATTTTTCCCATGCATTTCTTATCCTTAAAATTACTTTTCCTTTTAGTAAAAGCTACTTCCACATAACTCTCAATTGAAATGCTGTTTCAGTAATCGATTAATAGCCCTGGAATTCAGTTACTGAAATCGCATATGTTTTGCACTTAGTGTTAGCCGGTTTATATAAGGCAGAAATGTAAAATATTTTCAGAGTGCACTTGGGCATGACGCAAGCAGAGCGGGGCGCGGGGCGGAGCAAGCTGCAATCAAAAGCCTTGCAGCACTTCAAATATCCAAGCATATAGCTTTATGCAGTGTATATTGTGCTGGCCATAAAAGAGACTTCAAGCAGAGCAAGCACAGCTCCACGGCGATATCGTTGTCTATAATTTTATATGTCTTACTGCACCACGAATCGCGCGCTAAGGCCTGGTCTTTTCGCGTCTCTCTGGGCTCTGGCTCTGGCTCTGGCTCTACCTCTAGCTCTGTGTTCGTGTCAGCATTTGCTCCGATTTGATTTTAACTTTTATTTAACAAACTGCAAGACAGCACACAGGCGCAAACGTAAACGCAAACACAGACTGACGCTTGTAATGGCCACAAAAAGCAGCAACAAAAATAAGTAAAAGTAAAATGAGTGAAAAAAAGCTTAAAACGCAAGCGCCCAACAAGGCCGTTCACTTTGGCACAACAACACACACAGAGAGACACATCGTAGGCTCAGGCGGCGGAGAGTGATCACGATGGAAAGTGAAAATTGCTAGCATTAGCCGCCGCCGTCGTTATGTTTTTCTTTCGCCTTTTCCAGATGCCCCGAAACAAGTTACGGATCTCATAGGATCAAATCGATTGATTTTCGGCGAATTTCTGCACATTTTTCGCAGTTCGGCTTGCTAGTTAATGGGTTTTGAAAGGATCGTTAGGTTAGTTAGGCAACCGAAAATGATAGGATCACCGATCGGGGATCCTTATTGCTTTTGTTTAAAAACAAAGCTTGTTAATTGATTTTTTAGATTAAGTTTAAGTTTAATGGGACTTAAAAGGAGCAACCATTATTTGGGTTTTTAATAGGGGTGGCAACACATCGATTTTAATCGATTTTAAATCGATATTTGCATGAAAAAATATCGAAAAATATGTTTTCTCTGCAGCTCTAAGATTAAGTGTTACTTTATGGGTATTTATGGGTATTATTATTGGAGCATAGAGAAATACCGTATGATAGAGATAACCTGACCTTGGTATTAACAATTCTTCTTAAGCTTAGTACGCAGATGCTCGAAAAGTGTTCCCAAGCATTGAGTCAAAACGAGAGGTCAATAGTCACCCTCTCGCTCTCTCGCACTGCTTTGGAACACTTTTCGAGCATCTGCGTACAGACCTTTACATGTAACTGCAGTGTGAAGACTTTATTGTAAAAATAGGTTTAAGATTTATCGATAATAAAACAATATAAGAAGAATCGAAGGTCTGCGACTTGTGCGAAATAAAGAACAGAAATTATATTCGATGATTCTTTAAGAATTTCTGGTTTAGTTATAATTTTTTTATCTTCTTTTTAATGCTTTTCAATAAGTATCAATAAAATAGGTATTTTTCATGATAAAATGTACCTATTTTAGTAGATATATTTGGTTTTTATGCATCAATCCATCACCCAATAAACCCTTTATTTTCCCTTCCAGGAACACATTCAGGAAGTGCTGGACAAGTGGACCCAAATCGATGACGAGATCTGGGCCAAAGTGATCGTCTTCGAGCGGAATCGGCGCGTGGCGAAGGCATACGCACGTGCTCCGGTGCTGACCATTAATGGCTCCGACGATGGCTTCGACGGCATGCGGTAAGTCTCCCAATCCCTTGTCCCAACCCTTACCAGCCATAATTAACGGTCACTACTTGCCAAAGCGAAGGCAAATAAACAAACAGAGTGGCGCTGAGGCAGCAAAAAGCCAGCAAAACACATTAAACACGGGCAAACACAGTGCCTTTGAACTTTGCTAAAACAAAACAAAACAGCATAAATATTAATGTCTGCTCAACTATGAGCACTGGCAAAATGATGTGCCCTTGACCCACTGGCAAAGAAAATCCCCAGCAGGAGCTCCTCTCTGTATCGTCGTCTGGCTATAAATCACTAAGGGCATTAGCGATATGATGGACTGTTTGCTTAGGCTACTTGGAAAAATGTAAAGAGATTAATTTTAATGAAATTTAAATCGAATCTTGGACGGTTTTTAATTTTTTCTAAGCGAAAGATTAAAAGATTATTTCCAAAGATATTACACTGTCTTATACTTCCAAAACGTGCCTGTAATTCCCCCTGACAAGTGTATTACCAACTTCGATACCAAGGTAACCTTCGCCAGCGTCTTGTCTTGGCTTTTTGCTGTAATAATAAATGCCCGCTGATGTGCTCTCGAAGGGGCAATGAATGAAACGCCCATCAAATTGATGGGCATCCCATTAAAATTTAATTCCCCCGCTGAACTTCACTACGCCAGAGAGACCTGCCTGTAAGTGGAGGGAGGAGAGAACCTTGCAAAATGCGCTGACCTTACTGGGCAACAATTTGTGGCATGTGAAAAGCCAGGGAGGGCAAAAAAAAAGAACTCCGCCGCTGCCGAAAAGCGAGTGAAAATGCTTTAATAATTGCACGGTACTCCTCGCTCGCTTATTTCTATGAAATGAGCGATTTCCGTTTGGCCAAAGCAATTTGAGTCAAGAATTTGGGTTTTTTTCGTCTCTCTTTATTTTTTAGAGGTCTCTCGAACGGTTCTTGGTATCTGCAATTGCAGCTAATTAACATATTCCGCTTCAAAAATATTGCTGTTGCGTGCCAGAAATTGGCAAATGCCAAATGCTGTACGCTTTACGCTCAATTGTTGTGGCAATTTCGGTGTTGCGCCCCGAAATGTCAAGAGGTTTGAATCTATGCATAATGCATTAGGCCAAGTACATATTATTATTCAGTATTGAATATAGGAATATTATATTCAAATCCCTGCCCAAAAAGGGCATCAAGTGCAGGCCATGGCGGCTTCCTTTGTAAGTGGCCACAAATAAAGTTGCTGCCAGCGAAATGTCAACGGCGAAAACACAAATAAATTGCCGCGGGGCCAAAGACAATGAAGATGTGGAGATGGAGGGAAAAGGAAAACAAATGAAATTGAAAATAATAACGAAAGTCATTCAATTCATTCAATTCGTTTTCGTTCGTGACGAGGTCATCACAGATTGGCCATGCAAATTGCTCTTGTCATGGCAGCTTTTTCCCCGCCCGTCTGCCGCCATTTCCCGGCGAGGATCCCCCCGGAGTGGCACCGACTACTACTTGTTTATGTCAACTGCGGGTTAAGTACAATCGGGGAAAACTGAAAACTGAATAACTGAACAAGAAAATGGGGGAAAGAGCTTTGGAAAACTGA
Organism: Drosophila triauraria; assembly: GCA_014170255.2. Taxonomy (NCBI): domain Eukaryota; kingdom Metazoa; phylum Arthropoda; class Insecta; order Diptera; family Drosophilidae; genus Drosophila; species Drosophila triauraria. The sequence goes on from CM024335.1 coordinate 11,616,558, forward strand.
CTTTGCATGCCGAGAGTGTCAAGTTAATCAATTGCCAATTGCCGCCGACTTCAAACATGCACACCACTTACCAAGGCAAAGATAATTTATGGCCATGTTTAGCTTATGCTGTGTGTGTGTGGTCCCTAGACCCTTGTAGTTGTCATTGCCATTGTCTTTTTAAGCCTTTTTGCTGGCCTTTTTTATCGCCGTCACCGTCTAGGGGCCGGCAGCAGCTTGTTTGTTTAATTAGCCGCTGTCAGCGCTTGTTAGCCGCTGCTATCTTTCGGGTTAGAGCCGTATTCCATTTGAATCGGAGACATCATCGCATTCGGGGAGTACGTGCATACTGAATGCCATTTCACACGCAACGCTTTTCAGTGGAAATCTTGGCCAGTATGCAAATGCAATATATGGAGCTGCAGCTGCGATGCGAGCAGCGATATGGCGAACTCTAACAATAACTATAAATTTCGGGTGCCTTCTGACAGGCTTGACTCGGACTCACTCACACTAACTTTTGATTTTAGTCTATTATTTTTTAAAAGCAAAGCCCACTTAAGGCGTTTTGTAATTCAATTCATTACAATAAATAAAAATAAACATAAATCTCTAGCTGTCTGTACTCAAAAACTCATGAATACTGAATAAATTTAGGCGTTATTCCAATGGTTATGTTAAAGATCGTAGCCTAAGCCTTTCTTATATATATTTTATTTAATTTAAGATTTTAGATTTTCATTTAGATGATTAAATTTGAGTATTTTACACTTATTTTATGATCTATAATTATTATAAAAGCTTCAGTGTTTTCCCTTTCACAAAACCTTTACATAATAATATGATTAAATTTAATTTTAATTCAAAAGCAAGTTTATTCTCAGTCTTAACTTATTTATTAAATCATTTTTGCGATGTCAGTACTTTAAACTCATGAATATCGAATAAACTTAAACGTAATTTCAATGATTATGTTAAAGAGTATAGTTTACAGCTTAAGCATTTTTTCCCTTTAATTCTATTTAATTTAAGTCAGTTATTTTTCATTTCAATGATTATTTTAGATTAAAATTCTTAAATAAGAGCATTTATCACTTAATTTATGATCTATAATTATTTTAAAAGCTTCAGCGTTTACCCTTTCTCAATACCTTTACAAAATAATATAATTAAATTTAATTCAAGCTCAAAAACAAGCTTATTCTTCTTGCCTAACTTATTTTTAAAATCTTTTTTGCCATGTTAACCCATTCAAGTTAACATTTATGGCCCCTACCCAGGCTAGGGCATTTACCTATCGGTCTTGGCCGCGTATGTTAAAGCCCATTTTTGTGAGTTGCATGCAATGCTTAGACAAATTTCCATTTGTGGAGTCTGCCAGCAGCTGGCTGCATGTAAATTAATTAATTAGACTGACGCTGATGTTGCTGGCGTGAATGTTGCCTAGTGCTTGGTGTTGCCAGTGATGCTAATAGTGGCTGGTGTGGGCGCAACACTCTCGAGGAGGACCACACACGCACACCTGAGCAGAAACAATGAACCGGAGCCTCATTGGGTCTCTGAACAAGCGCGCGTTTAATTAATGGCCAATCCTTGGGACCACTGGAAATTACAGCCCCCTGGGGAGTCAATTGAAATGGCGCCAATATAAACTTTTGGCACCGTTTATGACAGTTTAAAGTTTTTCTCTTTTTTTGCGAAACAGTTTGTTACTTTGTTGCGTGGGCGTTGCCAATCGAATTTGCATGTGGCCTGGGAACAAATGAAATGGAAATCAAATTATAATATCAAGCTGCGCTCCGATTGCAACACACACAATATGGCATGTTTCGTGCGGAAAAACTAAGGCGGGTCGCGCCAAGGTTGAGATTTGCGAGCAGTTTTTGCCGTTTTTCTCTGTTTTCTATTTTTTGAACGCAATTTGCTTGGCCAGACAAAAGACATGTTTTTTTTTTACGCTTTTTTAGGTTTTTTCAGGGGGCCCTGCTGTGCTTTTTAGATGCTGAGTAACCGCAGTAGTTGGTTGCAAAAGGTAAAGCCACACTGTCATTGTGCATGCCGCTGCTGCCTGCTGCCTGTTGCTGCACACGTGCCACATTTGTCAGGGCAAAAGAACAATGGCTGGAGCGGCCTTCGGGGCGCAATTTAAGGTGCGACCCCAAAAACTGGAGCGGGAAATGCTGCCTATAATTAGCCATAATCTAATTAGAGCCAGATCAAGCCAAGCCAGTTCGTTTCCTAAGTCTTTTGTCGCCGCGTTCGTTTCTTAAGACTTTTACTAAAGCCCATAAAGATATATATATGTATATATCCCAGCACATATATATCGCTGTCTTAGCTTTGGTATTTTTAAACTGAACCGGTCGCATATTGCGGTTTTTTCTCTTGCCTTGCCTTGCCCAGTGGACGCTCAGGTCAAAAGTTGCTCCCAACCACCGTTCGAAACCAGTTGCCGTTAACTGCAACATTTTTTTTTTATGGCTGCAACTGTTGATGACGCTGCTGGCGGGGATGGCTTCCTCGAAGAAGCCCCGGACTCGTCCTCGCAGAGCCTGAACTGACCCACTGCACACGTTTAACTTGAACTCCAAAATCGCAGCCGTTACCAGTTTTAAGTTTGCGGAGCAAGTTGGTCTGGTCTGGTCGTTGGATCGACTCTCGCTTTCAGTTGTTGGGCCCCCGATGCCTTTCGCATTTCCAGCTCATTTAGGCGTGTCAGACCGAGTCCAGTCCTGAGACCAGACGACCTTGCAACCGCTATGCTATATGTATATACAGATATCAGGCATAAGTGCGATAATGCTGGCCACAAGCGAAGTGAATGTGCACAAGACATGCTCTGAATAAGTATATGTATATCAGGCGAGCATTAAGCTGTCAGTGGGTTGGGTTGGGCTCTTGGTTGGTTCTTGATTTAAACTAAATAACTTGGATCGATAGAGCTAAAGAGTTGGTGTTTAAAAGGTAGTTAAAGGTACTTTAGACTTGGAGAAATAGAATATCTATTTTGTATGCTGTTTCCATGGATACTTAGAACTACTTTCAAAAGGTTCAAGAAACCCTCCACCTCACCCCAAATAATATTCAATAACGGCAGGTTCTCTTCCAACTTCTGCCACTTTACATTTACCTCCCAGCTGCTGCTGGCATTCAGCCTTTAATAACATTTCGCTTTTGATGTCTCGAATTTAACGAAGCATTTACCGAACAAAGAACTGCAAATCCGCTTTCGGCTGCCAGCAACCTTGAGAGCCACACATCAGCCAGCAGCCAGCCACCAGCAGCCCGTCCATGTCGATTTCATTTCATGGAAAACTTTGACACACATTTCAACGGTTTTTACAAGCGTTTAGCCAATAAATCAGCGCCGAGCGGCAGACGTTACGCGCAGAACTGAAGCACATGGCCAAATGCCAAAGCGATGCTAACGGCGATTGTTTGGTAGTGGCTCTTCGTAGTTAGTAGCTGGTACTAGCTGGTAGCTGCTGGCTGCTAGTGCTGCCGTTGTTCTGATTCTCGCTGCTGCCGGCGCTGGCAGCGCTTCATTATACAAATTAACATAAAACATAATAGTGACAGAGCAGCGTCAGGTGAGCGCTGGGCAGCGCATCGGCGGCATCAGACAGGAGCAGCACAGATAGCGAAAAGCAGACTGCAAATAGCAAATGCACTCGAAAAAAATGTTTTACCTAAAGTAAATTGCATAGATAATTTAAATGATTAAGAAAAAACATTTTAAACCATGCTTAAAGGTCTTAAAATATATTTTATAAAAGAGGAATAACATTGGGCGTTAATTATGGGTATTTGGGTTCTCTATAAGCTCCCAAACCCCATTCAAACTTGATCTTAAGCCCTTTATTAGTTCTAAATCACAGCTCCTTTTACTGGAATTATTTTCCTAGTGTATCCCCAGCAGCATCATCATCATCATCTCTGCAGCTTCTTGCCGTGGCCTTTTATGCAAACGACAATTACAATTAGCTTTGGCTTCATTGTCTTGGCTTGGCTGCGGCCGCGGCTTCCTCTTGCCGCTTCTTGTTAGCATTTCTGCCGACATTTTCGGCGACCTTAGCAGCGAAGGAAAACCAAACCAAAAATCAAAACAACCCAGAGTGAAGGCAAAAACAAAAGTGAAACAAAATAAAGAAAAAAACCAAACATTTATCATTCAGTTAAGGTGCAGAGCTGCAGCAGAATCGGTGGACTTTTTATAGTCTGATTTATTATAAGCTGCGGTTATAAACCCTTTTTTGGCAAATGAAAAATTTGTATGTCCTTATCCTAATCACTAATCGCTCTTAAGATTTAGCAGGGTACTTGGAATCACAAGAAAATTTAGATAATTGGTTAATTTATTTAGCAGCTTGTGATTACAAAATGGAAAAAAGATCTTAAGTTGGTATATGGAAAACTAGGAAATATTTATTCCTCAAAAATTAATTTTAAAAATTAAATAAGTGCTGAAATATACATTTTTCTTAAAATCCTAGGAATAGGAATGATAAAAAAATGATAAAAAAAAGTATTTTAAAACGCATTCCAAGAGTAAAAAAAAATTAAAAAATACAATAATAATACAACTTTTCCTTCGTTTCTTTTTAATTAGAGATGATAAAATCGAAATTTGATGTAAATCGGTGTTATTCTATGCCCAAATCGATTTAAGATCGATTAACATCGATGTTTTCTAGCTCTATTTAAATAAATTCTTTATAATTTATTAATACTAAATCTCAATCTAAGAACCCCCCTCAAAATCTAGTACCTTAACTTAATTCTTACAATGCTAATGACTCAGCACTCTGGCTAAACAATTACATGAAAAATTAAGGCCTTGGCGCCGAAATATGACATGTTTATTTAATAAAATGTTATTTTTTTGGGGCTGCAGCTGCCGCAGTCTGCCGCATGTGGCATAAATCACTGTCAGTGCTCATTTGAGCCAAGCGATTGAACAGGCCAAAACCCAAAAAACCAAGCCAAGACCCAGACCCATGGCATAAATGTTTTGTCAAACGTTTAGTGTAACAAAATGCGGCAAAAGGGGGCAAGAAATGTGTAGAAGTGACTCACCATCGGTGGCGGCAACCTCGATTCCAGAAAGTGAACGGATCGGCGCCGCGCCAAGTGGCACCGATTTGCGATTTCGATTCGCGCCTGCTGGTTGCGGATTGCTGCCTGGCTCGATCTTATAAGGCGGCAGCTGATTGATTTGCAATTAATAAAATGCTCATTATGAATGTCTAATCCCTAATGATTTCCCAACATCGCTTTATTTGCAGAATTGGCTTGTGCGGCTTCGACAATCCGATGAGGGACCGGAAGACGGACGAGCTGAAGCGCGTCATCGGGCAGGTAAGTTTCGGGGGTTCGAATTTATGGGACAATCAAAGCGACAACGGTTTAATTAGCTTGGACAATAAACCCCGAAAATTGACGAGAAATCTCCATTAGCAGGAGGAGATGGTGTGAAGATTAAGAGCCACTCAAAGCTTTTCTCCAAGTCAGGCAACCTGATAAAAAAATTCCACAATAGAGATTTTAAAATTTACATTTTTATTCTTTATTTTAAATTAATCTTTCTTTTTAACTTAAGAGTGTCATAAGACTTAGTTTAATATAATATTTCCTTCATGTAGGGCGTCAAAATCAAAATGGACGATGCTGGCAACATACTCGTCCGGCGGTACGCCAAGAGCAATGTCTATGTGAAGAGCACCGCCAGCAGTCCCAACGAGGAGACCTCCATCGGTGCCGAGATCTTAAAGCTGCCCAATCAGGCGCTCGAATCCGAAAAAATAGTCAAGGTGAGTGGAGGATGCCATTTACTTCGATCTGCACCCAAAAAAAAATCCATTCCAAATGCTAATAAGTACATTGTTCTCCGCCGGTTAGCTCTTCGACATGAAGAAGTTCCAGTCGAATGTGAATCGCGAGCTGCAGCGCGCCTATCCGGATCGCCGGCGACTGGAGACGCAGTGCCTCTCGACGATAGCGTTTGTCAAGTCGGAGAACGATGTCTTGGAGTGCCCCATTTGGGTGCTCATTGTCAATGTGGTTGCCATGGATATGCTGAAGACCAAGCTGCCGCCAGGTGAGGTTTTAACTGATCTTATGATATTTAAGGAAGTGGGAATTATATTTAAACGAAACCTTTCTCAAATTTTAGTGCAACGTCCCATTGTGGACATCAAGAACCGCCCGCGCATACCGATACCCGACGAGGATCCCTATAGTGTGGCGGGCAATGGCAGTGGGGGCAGCTCCGGCAGCTCTGGCTTTGGCAGTGGCCACCAGGCGCAACTTCACTCCCAGCAGCAGCTGGGCAAGCACCTGAACGGAAGTGGCGGAGGACATGTGGCTGCCACGCGGGAACAGCTGCTTCTACAGACGCAACAGCTGGCCCATAAGCGCAGCGAGAAGCCTCCAAAACTACCGCCAAGGGATAATGTCTACTCGCATGATCTGATTCCAAAGGTAATTAAATGTAAAGAGAAATCTAAGTAATTAATTAAAATTAAATATTTTAACTTGGTAAAAATCAACTGATAATATCTTAGGTTATTTTTTTTAAATAATCTTAATCATATATCAGATTGAACCCATATATAAGCTTGATCTTTTACTTAACTCCACACATACCTTACTTCAGAGGAGCAAGCCAAGTGTGAGGGATTGGGCAAGTGCTTCATTTGCTGGCAAAGTGTCGGAACAAATTCGGCGGCGCTAAAACACGAGTAAAAGACTACACGCCACGCCAGCGCAAAAGTGTGGCAACCTGTCCAGTTGGGCTCCGTGGAGCTAGTTAGTCTGACTGCCCATGCTTGGTCACATGCGCAATGCGGCCAGGCACTTGCAAAATGCAAAAATGGGTCTCTCCCCGCGTGGAATGGCGACCGTTGCGAAGACTTCGCTCAGCCGTTGTGCCTCACTGAGCAATTGGCATTGCATTCAGCTCAATTCCAATAATAATATTCGAATTTCAGCAGCCACTGGCCGCAAATAACTGCAAACGAATCGCGTGTAATTAATATGCGAGGAATGCCGTTGCCGTTGCTGGATTTCAGCTCGATTGCCAATTGGGCCCAACGACCGAGTCAGTGTCTCATGGAGAGCCAGTGCTCCGTTGGGGCACACCTTGCGCAACTTCGAGCCGAGGGGGAAAATGTTGATGAATCGATAATCTCTTGGACTGACTACTTTCCTTCTAACTCCTTCTTTTTTATTCTTTCCAGCCGGACTACGATGACATTGATTTGGAGACGCGCATCAAACTGTCGCGAGGCAAATCGGACAAGGGCAAAGATAACAAGAAATATGGTAAGATCAATATCACTCAGTTTTGAAGACAGTTAAAGCCCGGGTGTCATGGAGATCTTGATGACCTGAATCCGTTCTAAGCAGCCAATTTATGGGGTAAAGATGTTCTGAAAAGATTTGGCTTAAATCTCTGGTTCTTTTTGGGAGATGACCAGAATGGGGGATAGAATGTGGCTGTAAGAGAGGTGTTTTGTAAGAAAGAGATTATCAAGACTTTTCTTTAGAAATAAGAAGCCAATAAAATGATTTAAGCTTTGGAATGATCAAACTCTGGAGCTTCTATGTTTATGAGCTTCCTTGCTAGTTTGGACTAAAATCAATCAACTTTGAACTCTCAAAGCTCCTAAAGTATAAGCTTGATTCCAATATTCTAACAACCTCTCTCCCCCAGATGATCCCTACTACTGCGGCCTACGGGCCCGAGTGCCGAACTTTGTCAAGTCCGGCAAGCCGGTCAGCGCCAAGGATCAGCGCGATGGCAACGGCGTGAACGGCATCACCAACGGCGGCGGCATGAGCACGCTTAGCCAGAAGAAGACCTCGATGATCCACAACCACTTGGCGGGCATGCATCCGCATCACATCCAGCAGCAGCAGCATCAGCAGCAGCAGCTCATGGCCGCGGCGGCGGCTGCGCATGCGGCGCAGCATCATCAGCAGCAGCAGCAGCACCATCAGATCTGGCAGACGCGCAGCTACGAGAGCGGCATAGGTATTTATAAACAGGGTGGGCACAGCTCCACCAACGCCACGTCCATCCAACAACAACACAAATCGCACGCACTGCAGCAGCAGCAGCAGCAGCAGCTGCAGCTGCAACAACTGCAACTGCAACAACAACAAGAACCACAGTCACTGCCAACGGACCTAACAGCCACTCTTGCAACGGAAACAGCCAAGACACACAGCACAGCTCACAAAGCACGCAGCCACCTGCAGCATCAGCAGCAGGCGCACTTGCATCCACATCCGCACCCGTTTCCACACGCACATCCGCACCACAGACACCACCACCGGCACAGCCACCAGTGCGAGAGGCACTCCCGCGCCCAAGCGCCGCAGCAACATCAGCAACATGTTCAGCATCAATCCCTGCAAGCAGCAGCAGCAGCAACAGCAACCTTATTACGACAATCTAGAGGACTCTGTGGGTCGCCAGGTGTCGCGGCGTCTGTCCACGCGCCGTCCGCCGCCGGCAGAGACCGCTTCCTCCTGCAACTGCGTGAGCTGCTATGCTCTGGCTCCGCTCTGTGGAGCAGTGCCTCCGCCACGCCCGCAGCGGAGTCTCAGCCAGCAGCAGTTGCGACGCCACCAGCGGCTGAGCGGCAGCCTGGTGGAGCCGGTGGAGCTGGTGGAGCGGCCAGCGGGTGTGACCAAGTGGTGCAGCGAGAGCGATGTCTCAGTGCTAGAGCTGGAGCCTGCGGCAACCGAGCGATACGATGACTGCTACGAATACGACGACTTCGACATGGACTTTGACCTGGACGACGACCTGGGCCTGACCAACAACATACCACGACGACGCCGGGGTACGGAGACCGTGGACCTCTATGTGGACCGAGCCCAGCTCCGCCAGCTGCAGACGCCGGCGGTGCTGCGGCACAAGTCGCAGTCCACCGAGAGCTTCTTCGAGCAGCCGAACGAGGAGGGCTCCCTGTACATGTACGGCGGCAGGAAGCGCATTGCGGTGAAGGCGCCGTCGGCGGCCAACATCTATGACCGGGTGCGCGGCTCCACGGACTCGGACAGGGGGCACGGGCACCGTCGCAGGCCCAGTGGCAGGCTCAATTTGGGGGCCAGGATGCAGCAGCAGCCCCAGCTGCCAGCTCCCAGTTGGCGTGGCGGCGGCAAGCGACAGGAGCAGGCTCAAAACGCTGACAAAAGACAAAGATATGACAATGCCACCAGCAACAACAGCAACAGCAACAACATCAGCGGCAACAACAACAGCAAGCAGCACAAAAGACAGCTAACGAACGCCACGAAAGACAATGACGACATGTTGAAAAGCAAAAATTATTTCAATAGTAAAAACAAAAGTATAGCAACAGCAACGGCAGCAGCAGCAGCGAAAGCGACAGCAGTCGGAGCAGCATCCGCTGCAGGGGGAGGAGGAGGAGGAAAATCGAGAGGAGGCGGCGGCGGCAACCCAACAATGTCCCCAACATTGGCCACCAGTACCACAGCTGCCAGCCCAGCAGCCGCGAACAATGCTCCGGTCAGCGGTGGCCTATCAGCGCCTCCTCCTCCTCCCGCCCGACGGCGGCCTCCACCAGACCCGGGCGCAGTGCCAGCCGCCTTGACATCAGCGACATGGAGTCCATTTATGGCTACCTGAAGCCGCGCAAGCCGCGCAGCCTCAGCCTGAAGAAAATCCAAATACTCGACTACTGAATTCGTTTGGGGTTGCTCCAAATCGAAACGAGGTTATATGGCACAGACATCATCGCTATTAGTTATTGTTGTTTTTTTTTATTGGGTTGCCCTGCCCCCCTTTTTGGGTCGGATCGGATCCGGTTGCTGTACATACAATACCTGCCAAACGCATAATGGTTACCTCTTACTCTTATCCGGTGAACAGAACCTAAACTAAACTGTACGAAATCTACTAACTTGGCGCACCTTGGACTCCTTGGACAGTCACGAAATATACGCAATTTGTACATATCCAGCAGGAGGGAGGGTCGTTTGAATACTTTGGGTAAAGGGAAGAAATCTTTGGAAAAGACTTGGAACCTTATGAACCTTTTAATAAAATATTTTAAAATTATCATGTAAATATTTAAAGTAATAGAAGTATAAAAAAGAAAAATAGCTTCAAGAAACTTAACTAAAAACAAGATATTAAAAAGAACCACTCTTATAAAGCAGGGTCGGGCACCAAATATCAAGCTTGGAGCCTCCACCTCTCAAAAGAGGTTCCTTAGAAAAACCCTGTTAAAGGTTTTTCAGTTTATAGTTCTAAATGGAACAAAGATGCCTCTTCAAGGTTAAAGAACTATAATTTGTAGGCTCAGTTTTCCAAAGATTATATTCCAAAGATTTCCCCTTTAACGATTCTCTCTCCGGCATACACACATATTCGCATATACATATATTCATTCCCCAAGATTGCCTCGCAATCGATTTGTAACCGTGTCAATATCTGTGCTTCTTGTAGATTCGGAGCTTGTTGAATCACCTTACAATCACATCTACGGACGCCATTTACCGCTGCCAACGCGCGGCTACGTGCCCACACCACGCATGTTCATCGGGGAATGGGACTGAGAGCTGAGGCGATCACCGCACCGCACTTGGGGCGGGCTTTTAGCCGGATTTTGAGCGGCCAAGGCACAAACACCACTTGCAGAGCTAATTTAAGTCAACCCAGCTTGAAATATTATTTACATTATATTAATTTAGCAAAATATTATGGTAAAATAATATTAGGCTAGGCTTAAGCTTGAGCGGATGAGCTTGAATTAATTAAGTGGTACGACGACGACAGAGGAGGATATTTCGCGCCTTTCCCTAGCAGTTTCTGAGATTACGCACTTGCATGTTTACCCCGTTGTACGAGTTGAATGAGAGAAATAGCCATTACCATTACGAGTTCAGTTAGATTTTAAGTTTTTTGTAAATTTTTCTTTGCCAGCCGCCGCCGGCCCTGACTTGTGCAGGGCTGTTCGGGGTTTGACTCTCACGGTGGAGTGAAAACTCGAACAGGCCCTGCATTGTTGCCGTTCGGTCGGACAGGCTGAATTTTATTTTATATCAAAATATTCTGTATTGTGTATGAGAAAAGTAATAAAATTATCTTTCAAAATAAAACCCATAATTAAACATCTGTTTACAACATCAAAAAACCATTAGTCCTAGTAGTAGTATTGTTATTAACTTAAGATTTTAATCGCCGCCTTTATCGGGGATGTGTGGAGCGATGCATCATGGCATTCCCGGGGTTAATCACATAAAATAATCAGAGTCCCAATTCGGCGGACGCATGTGATCCGGATTTGGTCCACGGCCTGCATTGGGATTGAGGGGAGTGAACGGATCGAAGCGAGGCGCCGGTCCAGGTCCCATGTTCGGATGCGACGGGAAGGTAAACAAGTTACCAGGACCACCGCGACCCAGTGGATCCAGGTCGCCGCGACCTATGTCCGGAAAGCCAAAAGGGCGAGGATCGTATCCGTACGGTTGGTAGGAACTAAAAGACGCGAGTGGTTAAGAGTTACGGCTGCAAAATATTCAACTGGCTGCCTAAAAGTAAGCTACACAAGTCCAAGACAAGCTCGGACTTCTAACTTGAGTATTATACTTTTGGGTAGCGAGTAAAAGCGGAGAAGCAGTCACTTACCCGCCACGTCTTGGCTCGCCAATGCGCAATGGATCTGCTCCCGGCGTGGTCGTGTTTGTGGTCGTGGTCGTCTGGGTGGTAACCTCACGGGAGTTGCCCGTAAAGACCGGGTCCAGCAGCTCCTTGCGAAAGCGATCGACGATCTCCGACGCGGTCGGCATCAGGGTGTTAATGTTGCCCTTCAAAGCAACCACCAGGGTCTCCGGGGTGAGGCAGATATTCGACACCTTTTTGGTGGTAATATCCATCATGTTGACCAGCAGGGCATCCTCGGTGATGTGACCCAGCAGCAGGTAGAGCTGCTTGTCGTGCACATAGCGCAGTGAATACTTGGTGTCATCATCGTTCCAGCTGTCCGGCAGCAGCTCGCTTCCCTCCTCTTCCGGCAATGTTTTCTACGGGTGAGTCGACGATTCCAATGAAAAATCTATTTCCGTAGCATTTACTCATCCACTCACATCATCCCCGACGCCCACGCAGCGAAAGTTGTAGTGTTTGGTCAGCAGAAAGTGGACCAGGGCGATCGGCAGGTCCGATTTCTTGTTGACCTCCGACTGGATCGTCTTGTAGAGCAGATCCCAGCCGTAGAAGAAGTCGCCCGTCTTGGAGACCGACGATGATTCCATGGTGGTAACTGAAAGCTATAGCAATAAGTGGTCAGGATTAGGCAAGGGCCAGATAAACGTTGTACTTTTTCTTATCAAAAGTAGAAATATTTTGAGCTTACATCTGTTCGTTCGATCGTTCGGCTTCGACTGCCAAGCGTCCTTGGGTTGTCAGTACTTTAAATATTTAAAAAGTAGTACATATATCTCGAAGAGAAGTGATTGTTTCTAGAACAATTACAGAAAACACGAAATATGTCGTTTTTATTTGCTAGAAATGGCATTTGTTTTGATTGCAACTAGAGATTTTTAGCCGATTTTTGCAACTCTCTGTTTTGGTCAATAAAGCGATATTTATATTAAAAACGTAAATTCACACATGTTTTCCTTTAATCTATATATATTATTGTTATTGAAATGGCTTTTGTTTTGATTGCAACTAGAGATGGCCGATTTTTGCACCTTAATGTTTTGGTCAATTAATATCGAATGGTTATATAGCGATATTTCTATGTAATATGTAAATTAATAAATTGCACATATACTTTAACCTTTGATCGTCTAGAGATAATATTATTATTACATGTGCAATTCCCACATTCGGGGAAGTACCCGACAAATTTTCACACATACCAGACCCTATTATTTAACTTTTGCTCTTTGATTTTTCCTAAACTCGTTAAACCTGTTTTATATTTCTTTAGTCAAGTCTCTTTAACAGCTGTTTTCGATAAATATGGAAAGGTTATATAGCGATATTTCTATTAAAAATGTAAATTAATAAATTGCACACATACTTTAACCCTTTGATCGTTTAGAGATAATATTACTATTCCATGTGCAATTCCCACACGCAAAAAGGTTTACAAGAGGTAAACAACAAATCGACTGATAACACTTATCATATCATGATTTTTTTACGTTACGGAGAATTGTATTCTTAACAGGGGAATTACCCGACAAATTTTCACACATACCATCGATAACACATTATTATTATTAAAATATATCGATACATCGATATAGATTCGTATATATCGATATTTATTCATAGTGTGAACGCTCCGCAACAAACTACTGCTCAAGTGGAGAGAACTAATTTTATTCGATACCTTCATCGAGACATCAGCCGGGCGCTGTACACGTATGACGGAAAATTACATGTTTTCGGGACGTTAACCGAGTGTTCCGCGCAGGAATTGTCCCAGATCCTTCGGAATGGGCATCAACGTCAGCAGGACGGCCGACCTGGCGTCCAACCAATGGCTCCAGCGCTTCGTGGGCCGCCAGCACATCGCACATGATGACGAGGCCTTCTGGAGCGGGCTTCTCAACTACAACATTGTGCTGCCGGAGAACAGGTGAGCGCGAGCACTGGGGGCTCAGTCGGTGGCAACGTCAGCAACGCTTATCCGTCTATGGTTTCTTGCATTGCAGCCAGGACCAGCTGAACCTGGACAGCCGGCTGGAGGCGCTGTGTCAGTCGTTCATTGGCAACAACCTGAAGACGGGCAACTTTGGCTCCCTGGTGACCGTGTTCCTGGAGAAGACTAGCGAGCTGCTCTCGCTGTCCGACCAGGAGAGCAACATGCACGTGTGGCAGACATTCAACGCGCTGTTCATCATCCGCAGCCTGGTCAAGTACATCAACGAGACAGGGTCGGAGTTCCAGCTGCTGCAGCACTTCGAGGCGATGCCCAGCGCCGAGCAGTTGCAGGCGGCCCAGGAGCAACAGCAGCAGACGCCGCCTGAGAGTGCCAGCATAGCCATCGAGGCCACGGAGCAGACGGCGGCGGCAGTGCCGGTGATCGTGGACGGAGCCAAGTTCGAGACCTTCATCGATGCGCTGGTCAACCTTATTGTGGTGATACCCGTCAAGGAGTTCACCTACCACCTGCATTTGGAGGCCGTAAACACAATGATCACCCTGCTGTCGGTGCATCTGTTCGCCCAGCAGCCCACGGACAAGTCGATCGTGTTCCGCACGGTCTTCAAGTGCCAGCACGCCAACGTGCTGATGTCGGCGCTGCTGCACTTCGTTTCGCGGATGGTGGAGGTGCCCCACACCATGTTCGGCTCCAGCTCGGCAGGATCGTTTGTCTTCGGTATCGCCGAGTCCCTGCTCTCCATCTTCACGTTCCGCAAGCAGCCGGACGTCCTAAAGGCGGGCCAAACGGCTGGCGGCGGCGAGCTCTCGCAACGATTCCGCACGCACTATCCGCTGGCCAACCAGAGTCTGCTGCTGATCCTGATCCTGACGAATCATTGTACGGCGCAGGAGAACGCGTACCGGGCGAGTCTTTTTGGATGCGCCGACTCCAAGGATTCTCCGAAGCAGGGAACCGTCTCCTTCCAGATCGACTTCTCGGCGGTGTACGAGACGCTATGCCTCATCGTGACGATCGACCAGGCGACGCTGCTGCTCTACCTGCTGCTCCATCGCAACGAGCGCTTCTATAGGTTCGTCATGCAGCAACAGGACCTGGAGCAGCTGGTGATACCCATCCTGCAGACGCTGTACAACGCTCCCGATAGCAACTCACATCACATTTACATGTCGCTCATCGTCCTGCTCATCCTCAGCGAGGACGAGGGCTTCAACAAGAACGTGCACACGATAGTGAGAATCTTTAAGTCGCTTTGTTATCACCTGACAAACTAAACTATTTTCCCACTCCGCACAGATGCTGAAAAACATCAATTGGTACACGGAGCGCACCATATCGGAGATATCGCTGGGCGGCATCCTCATCCTGATTGTCATCCGCACCATACAGTACAACATGCTGAAGATGCGCGACAAGTACTTGCACACCAATTGCCTGGCGGCGCTGGCCAACATGTCCGGCCACTTCCGCGCCCTGCATCCGTACGTGGCACAGCGACTGGTCTCGCTGTTCGAGACGCTGGCCCGGAAGCACACGCGCCTGGATGCGCAGCTGAAGGAGCCCGCTGACAGTGCCGTATTTGTCAATGTGGCGACAACGCCGGAGGATATGCTGCAGGATCTAAGCGTGCTGGAGGAGGTGCTGCGCATGGTGTTGGAAATCCTCAACTCCTGCCTCACTAACCAGCTGGTCTACTGTCCCAACTTGGTGTACACGCTCCTGTACAAGCGCAGCGTCTTCGAGGGCTTCCGCAGTCATCACGCCTTCCAGGATGTCATCCAGAACATAGACATGGTAAGCTAGGGATTTCTTTGGGTTCCTGGAACGGCTTCTTACGTAATATCCCTTTGTCTAGGTTGTTGGTTTCTTCTCCTCTCGACTGCAACGTGTGCAAGAGCAACGTGGCGAGCTGGGAGTCAATGAAGTGCTCGAGGTGATATCGAAGGAGCCAGCCAGTGGTCCAGCGATCGCTTGAGGGTAAGTCATCCAAGGGATCCAAGGAAAGCGGATAACTATATCATGATTCTCTTATTTCTTGCAGAAGTTCCCGGATCTTAAGTTTAAATATGTCGAGGAGGACGCTCCCGAGGAGTTCTTTCATTCCATATGTGTGGACGCTGGTCTGCAAGTACGGCTGCGTGCACTTCAGCTCCGAGAGCATCAAGAGCGTCACCACGGACATTGCCTGCTAATATTTACCTCTCGCTCCCTTTTATACACACGCGCACACTCTGTCCCGCTTGGGTTTCCAACATCTTTCGCTTCCCCACTTGTGTTCTCTGCTACCCTTTATGCCATCTACTTAGACAGGCGCCCTTATCCCTGCCTGATTCAAGCCAAAATGCCGAAAAGTTATAACAAACGAAGAGCAAAACAAGGAAAGAGGCATATATACGCATCTCGAAAACGTTGACGATAAATTGAAACAAAGCTAAACGAGCGAACTAACGATAATACTTAGATCTAGTTACGCTAATACTACATCCAATCGGAAATTGTTCAAGTTAAGACAGAGCATTATCCTTGGAACATGATCATATTTTGCTACGCTAACAACTGAGGGCATATTTAAAGAAAAGTTAAGCTCCGAACGCCTATCGATCGACGATCTAATCAACGGGAAGAAGCAAATCCAATAAAAACGTATATATACATATTTAAAAATCGGAATATATATATGCATAGATATATTTACATTGTGTATGTTAGTCTATGATAATTAAATATTATTATTGTATTTAGCAATTGAAAAAGTCGATAAATTATATATATTAACTAAAGCTCTTGGTGTTTTGTGTTTTGTGGTTTCCCTGCGCTGTCATTTGTCTTCTGGTTGGATAAGATAAGCTTTTGACATCTTAATTGTGTCGCTCACTACTTTGTCTTATCTGTGGAAAGACCCCAAGTTTTGTATAATTGCCTTTGGATTTTATCGAAGCGAGAGTGAAAAATGATAAGGAAATGTATCCCACAAGCGTTAATAGCTATATGGCTATTGCCAAATAGTGGCGTATTTTAATGTTTGGCTTTCCAAATTGGCATTTTCCATCTGTTAGCTATATTACGTATACGACCGATCTCCTCTTTTATGTTAAACATTTTTCTTTCTCTCAGAGGCTTCGTTGTTGGCTTTTTATTATGCATATTTGCACTATTAGCGGATGCATTTATGTGTTGGTCTTTCAATACCCATTAGGAGTAAGCTTCAGAGGGTATATTAAAATCCTGGATGGACGGTAGGGGTTTATCAGCTGCCAGAGCTCTTTCAAAACAAAACCTACACATTGCCATGAAAGTTATCACGTGCTTAGCTTCGAAGTTGGTTTCTTTTATTGAATTTTTGGGCTCGTAGCTCGATTTTAAGTGCCCGCCAATGCTACAAACTCCTCTCTTTTTATAAGCTGGAGAGGGAAATAATAAATAACATATAAGCAAAGCTAAACCAGCTAATTAACTATTAAAATAATATCATAATTACCAAACCTAACCATTAGCTAAATAATATAATTACTTATTTTAGCATTCTTAATTGGTATTTATGCACAGCAAATGAAAATTGATCAACCACATTACGCATACGCAGTGTAGCTCGGCTCCTGGTTATTCAATTTACAATTTTCCATTACTCATAGGGGCCGCGGTGTTGACGCTTCATTATGCATATTTGCACTATCAGCGGCTCCAGCAACAATGATGGTGGGCTTGCCATATTTACTACAATTACTCTGTATTTTTCCCACCACCAGCACCAGCCTCACCGGCGATAAAGGCAACGAGAAAAGCAAAGAACCGACTTTTACTGCCTGCTCACATTAAAGTTCGTTGACTTCAGGTAGCTAATGGAGGAGGGATGAGTAGAGGGCGGCGGAGCAGGTGGCAAAATGTGGTCGGCCGACTCGTGTGGCTGCTGATGCACTTTTGTCAGCGGGCTACTGCGTACGTGTCTCAAATAGGCAAGTTCGAAACGGCGGCAAAAAATACGCATAGTAAACAATTGCAATAAAAAAATTGCATTTGTTTTATTGCCTCTGAAAGCCGGAAAATTTGTTATTGTGAGTTTTCCATGGCGTGTTGGGCCGCCTGCTGTGCGCTTAGTGCATTTTAATTAATTTAAGCCCACACAGAAAAAAAAACAGCGAAAAAACGAAAATTGTTCAAATTTCTTTGCCTCTCTCTTATTTTGCCTCTCATTATTATTATTGCCATGCTGGCTGCCTTTTGTTGCAATTGTTGTTGCTGGCCACCGGCAGCTATGCAGGTTAAAAAGGTTTATTGACTCCAAAGCTGCACTTTGTTGGCCACCAGTCGTGGACGTTGTTGCATTGCATTGCCATTGCCCAATTGGTCAGAATTTTCCAGAAGCTTGGGGCTTCGAAAGTTGCAAGGAAAACTCCAAAAGAATTGCGCAGTTCCAATTAAAGCCCCTGGTTTCCCCTCCTTAAGAGTGTTAACTTGTTTAGCAAATATTATTGGGAATTGGTAGAAACTATATAAATTATGGCATCGTTACGAAGTACAATTTATGTTGTATTGCGTTAACAGAATTTTTGTTATTTTCTTATAATTATTCTTTACCCTTTGCTGATGGTTTAAGGCTCCTAGAAATTTATATTTTAGAGTGCTGTAATCCTCAGGAGTAATCCAGCTTAAAACCGTTTGATATTAGTGTCTAAGATACCCAATTTTGACCTAATTTGTACCTGGTTTTATAACAAAATATCTAAATTTGTAGCTCAGGACTTGAGAGCTTTAAAATAGGTCAAATACTTAAAGCCCAACTTATCTTAAAAGCTGAAATTGGAACGGCTTTTGGCCAAGTTTTTTGTGTTTTTGCCAAATTCCTTAGGCACTGTCCACAGGCATTGATGGAGCTGGGGAGCCGGTCCAGGTCCAGCTAGCCGGTGGAGATGTTGCAACCCCAACACGCCATGGAACTCCATTGAGCGCGGCGCGGCCCGCATTTTCGCATTTTGTTTTGGCAAGCTGCTTCAGGTCATTGATCCAACGGATACATGCTGTTGTTTACGAACCCATTTACTATTTATACGAACACGGGCCCGCACAATAATCTTGGAAATTTGGCCCAGTGCCCAGATCGATCCGATACCCAACTCGAGCGCGCTTTGGCCCTCGACGGAGTTTCGCTTGAGCGCCCTGCTAGTGGACGAGTATTGGCTGAATTAGATTTCGTGTTATTTCTTTCCTTATTTCGTCTGGTTTATTGCCAATCGGCTTAGCATAAATTCGCACCTTTCAATTGTTTATGTTTACCTGCCTCGGCTTTGGCTCGGATTCGGTTTCGGTTTCGGTTTCTCACCGGTTTGTTTGTCCATCTGTCCAAGTCCGAGTCCGACTCCGTACCGTATCCGTGCGTATTTTTACCGCTGACGTAGTGGTTTGCCTAGACCCACCTAGCCAGCACCACCCATTGACGTGATCGTGGTCCACTCATCCATCCGTATTTGACCTTTGCAGCTATGTATGCGATCTTGTTTGCTCGATCGATCGATCGAGAGATCGATTGATCACCGCTCGCATGAATGGGGGCTAGTTTTGCATTGAGAGCTGGCTTTGGACCATTTCCAAGTGAAATCTATGAAAGTTGAGCCGCTGCTCTGGCTCTGATGTGTCCGCCTCTGGCAATTGCGCCAAGAGATCTCTCGTACTTTTTGAGGCCGCCAAAATATGTATGTTGTTTTCGCTACCTTTTTGCCATAGGTTTAGGTAATGCCTCAAAATAAATAAATGTTTATAAATATTCAATTAACCAGTTGTCTATCTTTAGCTCAACTTTAAGACTTAGCTTGCTTATCAACAAACATTGGAAGCCGCTAGAATTGTCTAGAAACTGGTTGTTTTTGTATTTTGACACACATTTTGGCACAAACTAAATGCTGATTTTATTAAAAGCTCATAATTTAAAGTCTAGCAAGTCATTTAAAACAAATTAAGCAAGTAAAGACACAAAAACAACTTCCGTTTATTTGATTAACTCTTTCTTTTTCCAAATAGATACTAAATGAATTATAAAAATTAATAAAATGCCAAAGACAAGAACAAGGCTTAGATAGGAGGCACTTCTTCCTCATCAGTGTAAATAAATCCAGTTGTTAGCTAGACCTCATTCTGAATTCTAGTGCAACATAAGCATAATTATTTAAGAACTTAGAAAAAGATATCACATTTTTTAAGCCCCATTTCAGTAAAAACCCATCCTTTTTGTTTAGTGTTCTATAAAATTCTTTATTTCATAAAAATATTTTATCACAATAACTTAAGCTCTAGATGGATCGCTCGGGGGTGTTGGACACCCCAAAAAAAGTACATAATAAATGGGATCAATGACAGAGAAACTACATAAATATTAGGTAGAAAAGAGAACAGTTAATCGCTTGGATTGTGATGTGCGTGAAGTTTAAAGTTAACGTTAAGTACAGTATTTGCTGCTGCCTTTGGTTCGCTACTTTGCGCAGGTCGAAGGAGAAGCAGGCGCGCCTTTGGCAACACACCTCGGCCACCTGATGGCGCCGATTCAATCCCAGTCCTCTACATGCCTTCGCAGGTGGACATGCAGTCCTTGTAGCTGGGGAAGTTGTTCTCGTTGCCATCGCAGCCGCCGAACTTGAACTCGACGCACTTTTTCTGCTCCGGATCGTACCGCCATCGGGGATTAGGGCCCGGCAGACACCCTTGCGCGCCGGCATCAGGCAGAACTGCTCCGGATGGGTGTTGCGTCCAGTGTTGGCCACATCGTCCAACGAGATGGCGTCGAAGAAGTCGCTGACATCGTCGTACAGGTCCATGGGTCTGGCCTCGCTGTTCCCAGCCATCAGGAGGAGCAATAGTGCCACCGCCACACTTCCCACTATAAGTCCTCTCAGTTGGTCGCACATTTTATGTTTGTACTTTATTTTTTTCTCAACTATTTCCGTTCACAGATCTCTTTCACTTGTTCACCTGGCTACTTGCGGTACGCAACTGTTGGCTCAGCAGGTCCAGCTTTTGGTTTTATATGGCTAGTGACGTGACCGATGGCGCTCAGATCCGTAGTCCGAGGGGGGTGAACTCCCATTTAAGAGCCGAACGAAGCCACCAAGCGGAGCTTTCATATAGTTTCCAACGCTCTTAAGTCTCTCTTTTATCGTAATGGATCAGCTTAGCTTGTTGTTAGCGTTGAAGGTTTTTAAAAATATTTCGGTTATTGGGGATCCAGATAACCGAAAATTGGACAAGTTAAGTTAGGTTAATGTATAAAAACATTATTTCACGATTTTTATTATATTTTTAAGTTCCATAAAAATCTTGCTGTAGGAAAAATAAAAATAAAAATAAAAAACTTTAAAACGTTATTAATAACGAAGATAATCAACATGGCATTGAAAGAACCTTTTTTTAAATCTAATTATACGCTGAACCACTATTAAAACTTTTAAGTAATTTGTATTATAATTAACAAATAATAAAACATTTTCAAACTTCGCGCGGTTTCACTCCCATCGCTGCGATCGATTGACTATCGATCGTGTTATCGATAACGCATATTGTCATTTCACATCTCTATTAAACATTAATGTGAAATTCTGGCGCCGAGTTTGTTTAAATCAGCTTAAAATTGTTATTAAAAGTAAACTATGACTCGTGATTCGCTTCTGTCATGGATGCGAAATCTGGGAGAGAAGGGTCGTCAAGATGAGCTGGAATTGCTGATTCAAAACAAGCCCATAAAGGAGGTACGAGTCCTTGAAGTTGAGCGTCTGAACAATATTTAAACCTTATTTGTTTATTAGCTAACTGACACGCTCAGTGCCACGATGGGCCGTAGCGAGGGTATAACCTATTGGAATTACCTGCTCCTTGGCTTCAATCCGGACAGCCAGGAGGCACGGGAGAAGCGGTTCGCCTGCGTGCGCAGCTTCATGGACGGACTGCGGAGCATGGAGCTCAGCTACAAGCAGACCTTCGATCTGATCACGCGCCTGTCCCAGGACCTTGTCACCTTTTCCTCCGAACAGCTGGCCTGGATCGTGGAGCATTGTATCGATGGCCTGCGTCTGGGGGACGCCAAGTGCGTGGGCTGGAAGGACCTGTTGCCGGATGCACTGTCTCTGCTGTCGGCCAGGCCGCGGTTTCTACTCAACGGAATATCTGTAGAAGGCGCCGAGTACAGAAAGACGACAGTTCGAAATATATCCACCATGCAATGGCCGTCTACGATCCTCACGCCCATTGCCGATATGTTTAAGTGGGTGACAAGTGTTGTAGATCTTAACTAAGCTAATGAAATGTATTTATTTTAGGGAAATGAACCTCAGCAACGCCGAGGTTGTGACTGTGCTGAACAAGTTCTCGGGGGCTCTGCAGGAGCTGTCTCCCATGGAACTGCCTGCTCTGTGCTTCCAGCTCTTTTCCATGTGCAGCACCGCATCCCAGTTGATTATTCCTCTGTTGGCATTGGAGAAGTATTTTCATCGCAATTTCTACAAGCGCCTGTTCTCGGATATGTGCAGCAACTCCACAAACCTGGACAGCATTGGTGGGTTGGGAGTTCTCGGCCATTTAAATAGCATTTTATATATAAATATCTCAAATCTCAGACTCCTATTCGGACAAGGAACTGCGGGAGGCAGAGGAGACCATACTGCATCACTTGAACTATTGTACCATGTACAAGCTGACGGAGAAACACTTGGCCATAATGCTAAGGGTGAGCTATCATAGCAATGATTATTTAATTCAAGATTTAATAAGTAATCCCTTTGCTTTTATTAGAACTTCGTGCATATGCCCGATGTGGTCCTAACTCCCTTCATGCTCAGCGCCATTATTTCCATGACGACCATCAACCGCGACCCAGAGTCGGCCCGTACCTCTCATTCCATTCTGCTGCCCTTCCTGCGTAATGTGATCAAAAACAACGAAGAAGAACGAACCTTGGCTGACTATTCCGTGTGGTATCGCGATACCTTGCAACGCAAGCAGGTCGATCTGCAGCAGGTGTTTGCGGTGCTCATAGACCAGAACAAGGACGGCAAGGATGTGATCACTCCAGGCCTGGTTCACCTTATATTCTACCTGCTCAAGTCGCATTCGCCAAAGATGCACACTTTGTCCATTACCTTCCTAACGAAGTTTATACGCAAGCGATTTATATTTGGTCAGGGAATAATCAAGCTGATTTCCGAGTGGATGATCGTCTACCAGGATCAGAATCAGTTCTCGGGTGGGTGCAATAGATACTAGCAAAGATTTTACTTCCTAAAATGAGGGTTTATTCCAGAATGTCTCACTCTCTTGAGCGTGGCTGACACATACACCGTCTCTGAGTGTATCAAGGCCATTCAAAACGTTATGGAGCACATGCAATGGGTAGGCTTTTCACTTGAAAGAAGGTTTTATAAAAATTGCATTTATTCTTACTATTCCTTAGCTGTCTGGTGAGCAAGCTATGCGCATGATGAACTTTATTCTGCCCTTATTGAAAATATCCAATCGCGTTCGCGATGCCTTAATAGATGTTCTCTGCAAGGCCATGAGCTCAAGGTAAGTTTGGAGCTCCCAACGAAATGTATATTATATTTATTTATATTTTAGCGGCATCCAAAAGCGTCGCATGGCCATTTATGGCTTCTGTATGATCCTCAAGCAGCTGAACAACAGCAACGCCGTGCGCCAGACTTCAAGTGCCACCAGCTTCTGCACCCAGCACAGCATTTCCGGTTACTCCATGATGACCCAGAACACGCTGGGCAGTCGCAGCAATCCGCAGCGTAACTTTGACATGCTTACTCTGGAAATTATAGGAATGCTAAGAAATTGCTTGCAGCAACAGTTTGATATTAGGTGTACTTTATATGAGAGTAAGTCGGGGGATATTTCTTTTTTATATCGCACAATTTTAATGGTACTTTTATGTGTAGATCTCCAGAGGGCGGTGGAGCTTAATGCCAAGCTAGTGCCCCATGTTTTGCAGGTCATTGACTGGCATTTTCGTAGCTTCTTTGACACACCCGCTGCAGACGAAGCTGGCGATGATCTGGACACAGTTTTTTGCATTCGTTACGATCAGTTGGTTACAGCCAGCGATGAACAGCATATGGAAATTCAGCTCAACGATAACCTAGGCCGTTTGATCCAGTTTGTGGCCAACTGTTTGAACATCTTTGAGCGGGCCCCCACGGGCTACGACACCCGGGAGATGAGTCGCCTCATGAGCCTTTGTGAGGAACGTATGGTGGCCAATAGATTGCCCTTGGAAGACGTTGTAAGTGAAATTGGGGTCTTCTTAGAGTTAGAACTAAGAATAATGGTGTACCCTTCCTTATAGTCGCTGCCAGCCACACACCTAAAGTGCGCCCTGGTGTTGCAGCAACTGAATATCATCGAGGGTCTCATTTCCCATTTGTTGCTTCGCTCCAAGCCGCAAAACGATGCCGTATCCCACATATTGCCGCTATTCAGTCAGCATCTGAAGCTTTTGGACAATCTCAAGACCCTGGCTGGTGCTTCCAAGAAAAGTTTGAAGCAATCAAAGCCAACGGGCAACAACACAACGCGATTTAACACCCTCAACCTGACAATGAACGGGGTGCCAGTGAAGAGCATGTGCACGCAGCCGGAGAACATTTGGGATCTGGCTATACTAGAGAAGCTGCTGCATCTATTGCTTGAGTGAGTTGCTTCTATAATCCATTTAAAGATTACATTTTAAACAAATATTTAACCCATCTTCCCAGTGATGTTGTGGCCTTTGCTTCACCTGATAAGACGGTTCATCTGCGGTCAAATCAGCCCCTGGTTCGCTATACTATAATGACTACTGCTGGCAAATTGGAAGGTATACGCCAGGAGCCGGACTATAAGCAACTTAGTTACAGCAAACGGACCTTTAAGCAGCTGGCCGACATCACCAAGGTTATCTACGAGCGCTGCATTCGTCGCCTGCCCGAGTTGTGGAGGGAATTCGATATGGCCAGCGCCGCTTTGGCCGCTCAGTGTTTTGCCGAATGTCTAAGGACAGCCCATCAGACTTACCCGAAGAAGTTCCAGGAATTCGTCAGGGTATTTGGTAAGACACATCTCATTAAGGCACTAATATATCCTTTATTTCAAGCACTTACTTTCAGATTTAGCATCATTAAGCAAGAGCAAGGAAGTCACCTACATTGTTCAGGATGTTTTGGAAGAGTTTATGGCGGAGTTCGGCAGCGATGAGGCCATCTGCAATGATGAATCTGTGGCCAAAGTGCCCGTTTATCTTTTGGAAGCTCTGGAAATACTGCTGGACCACATAGAGTTCGGGGAGCGGGCGGCCGCCGAGTCCTACACCTGGCTGCTAAGCTTTTGCGGCAAGTACGAGATATTAAACGGCGACATGGGCCTGGTGCACCGTCTGCTGTTCACCCAGCGCCAGAAAACGCATTCCGGTCCGTTTCTAGAAAGCATTGCCAGACAATTGGGCCACGTTCTGGGCACCCAGAATGACAACTTGTCATGGGACTCTGTGGAGCTGGGTCTAAAGTCGATTAGTTCGGTGACCGCCGAGAGCTGTCTGCAGCACCTCTATGCAGCCGTCCAGCGGCAACTGGCGGATGTGGACTATTTCGTTACCAAGGCCAATAACTTGAACTACAAGTGCCAAATAGTTACCGAGACGGATCAGATATACTGGCGGGGTAACCTCGATGCCATGGATCGCTCCATTTGCACTCAGCTTATCCACATCTCGCGCACCTTGCTGTGGCTCACCCACCTCTGCATTCCGCTGGGCTCCTCGATGGACGGCCTCATGAAGCTGCTGATCCAGCACTATACGTGCCTGAAGAACCTGGCAAGGCACTACCTATCCTGCTACTCATCCGATGGGAACGTCGAAAGCCTTCGAAGCACCAAGTAAGTCGAGGCCTTTTACTGTAAAAGATCTTTAAATCTCACCTCCTTCTCAACAGATTCGAGCTGCTGCTGCGGGACGTGGGCAAGCAGCTGCCTGCCAACATTTATGAGCTTATTACCTACATTGAAGCCAACACCCTCGACGAGGATGCACAGCAGCACCTTAAGAAGCGCAAGGTTCAGGCGGAGCGAGCCAAGATTCTGCGAGAGACTCGGTTAATTCCCAAGGTCATAATGGTTATCGAGGACTTCAACAAGCACGTCATCCTGCTGTCCAAGAAGACGAAGACCAAGGACAGGCTGACAAACTACCTGCACCTGGGCACTATGCGTGACTTTGACATAAAATCGACGGATCTGAAGGCGGCCATCGAGCGCAGCCTATCGGATGGTCGTAATATTTCCCAGGAGGACAGCAATGATGAGGAGGATCAGGAGGATGCTCTATCCAAATACATATCCGGAGGAGAACGACGAGAGTGAGGAGGAGCCAGAAGCGGAGCCTGAGGAGGTGGAAGAGCCCGTGGTAGTGGAGAAGAGTCAGCGCCGGAGGCGTGTTCCCAGCACTGAATCAGAGGACACTCAACCGAAGCGCAAAAGAGGTCGGCCTGCCAATAAAGAGCCGCCTTCCACTAGCTCAAAGGCAAAGAAAACCAAGAAGGATTCTAAGGAACAGCCGACAAAGGCGGCTCAGGCCGAATCAGATGAGAATGAAATGCCTAAAAAATCGAATCAGAGTAGGGAAAACACAAAAGCTAAACCAGAAAAACCCGCGGCGATAGATAAGCCCCAAATCAGCCGCCGTCTAGGTCTGGTTCGTTCTAAGAGGAAATGAGTTTGGAGAGTTTTTGTTACTTTTTCTTCCCTTAAATTACATTTACTACAAGTTTAAATTTGTATATGTATAAAAAGTTGATTTTATTAAATTAAAAATTCATCTCAAAATTAATTTAGTTCCTTTCCTGACTCGCTTTGTACCTGCATCTACCACTGCAAAAAATAAATAGGTATTAGTTGCTACACATTGCTGAGTAACTCATTTTGTACTCACATTCTGCGAATGTCCGTGGCCAGAGACATGGGCGTTGCCATTGCTGTCCACGGAAACTGTTCGTCCGTCCGGTCGCTTCCACACCGACACCTCGTCATTCCACACGCCGGCCTGGTCGTCACGAGCCACGAAATTCTCACCCTGCACGCGAGCATCGTTGATGCTGCGGCTGCTCCTTTGCACCACATATCCTCCGTTGCCGAAGTCCACTGTGCGACCAGGACGCTCCACATGGAACTGGGGGCTACGGCTGTGCCTGGAGACTACATATCCTCCGTTACCAACATCCACCGTGCGACCAGGACGCTCTACATGGAACTGGGGGCTGCGGCGCTGCCTTGAAGCCACATATCCTCCGTTGCCGAAGTCCACTGTACGATCAGGTCGCTCCACATGGAACTGAGGGCTACGGCTGTGCCTGGAAACCACATATCCTCCGGAACCAACATCAACTGTGCGACCAGGACGCTCCACATGGAACTGGGGGCTACGGCTGTGCCTTCGCGGAGCAGGGGCCGCATAAGGACTTGCAGCGACTAGACCAGGACCGCTGACGGTGTGAGCGGCTAAAGGATTGCATACAAATTACCACAAGTTCCTTCCTTTCCAAATTCCCTTACTGTACCTGGACCTGCAGCCTTGCCACGGTTCACATACGTGTTTCCCTGTTCATCAGTGTAAACGTGTTGCTTTGGCGCCGACGAGTGCTGGAACTGGCCGCCTACCCCAGGCACCGTGTACGCACCATCGTTTTGTCCTCGGATGTAGACCTGATTGCCCGGAGTCCCGAAAACGTGCGGCCCATTACGACCATCGTAGGTGTGCTGGGGATCGGCCTCGGCAGCTACAGCGGGAGAAGGAGTGAGTAGGGTGAGGTGGTGAGGTGCTGCGGTGCGGCCATGAATGGGGTTGCTCACCGACGCAGAGAAGACCGCAAACGATCGGCACGAGTAGTCCAAAAAGATGCATTGCGACTGGCTGAGTGGCTGAGCTCTAACTAACTGGCTTGACTTGCTCGTGGTATTTATAAGTAGCTGCGCAGTAGAGTCCAAGATCGGGTACAGATCTGAAATTAGCGAAAGCTTCTGAAAAATTCCCAAACGTCACCACCACCATTCCCATTCTCGGGAACGATAAGGGAGCGGGAATTCCACAAGCCGATCGACCATATCAATCTGACCCACAGCAATCACACAGCCGATGTCGATCATTAAACGCATCCACACAGGCGGCTTTGTCTACCAAACCTGATTGTGCATTTTGTAAACAAAACTTTAAAGGGTGAACCAGCTAGTAAATACAAATAAGAACCAGTTTTCAGATAAGACAGACTTTTATGATTTCCTTTGTTTTGTTTTTTGTTTTTTGTTACAAAGATAGACAAATGATAGAACCAGGAGCTCAATAGATCAATAGAAAAGTGAAACACACATTGAAACATTAACATTAAATAAAGAAAAGCCGGGGTTGATTTCGGATCAGATCGGTGTGGCGTTTGTACTGACGATTGCCTTGTTTCGGGGTTGGCATTGATTTCGGGGCACGAAGATCGACCTTAGTCCTCCGGCACCTTCCATTGCAGCTGCTTGCCCCGCTCGTACAGGTTCTTGAGGGCGTTGGTGAACTTCTTGTCCGCCTGCAGCTGCAAGTAGTGCTTGTAGAGCTGCAGGGTGGTCCGTGCATCCTCGATGGAGTCGTGCGTCTCGGACTGGATCTTTGAACCTGATTTTAGACATAGATTAAGTTAGAAAATGAACAAAGGCAACAAGTAAGAGGTAACACACCCAGGAAGTGCCAGGCCAGGAACCTCAGCGACACCATTCGATGGTGCGGCAGATGGAATAGGTGCACCGTGTCAATGATCTGCTCGGACGGCACATAGATGTTGATGACCCTGAAGTCGTTCTTAAGGCCATGTCCCACAAATATAACGCCCACATCGACCAGATACTTCAGCTTCTGATACGAGTACTTGAGGGCCGTCAGTCGCTTCTTGCTGAAGTTGGCATCCAAGTCGCCGGGCTTGATGCCCGAAAACTGTGTCAGGTAATCCACCACCTTCTCCTGGGTGGAGATGTAGTCGTCCATGAATGGAACTCCCTCATCCGAGCCTTGTCTGCAAATATATATTTATTTTTGTTAACTGATTTTGATTGACAAAGTGGCGTAGGTCGAGATGTTACCCTCGAATACAGGAAATGCGGGCCACACTCATGTGGCAGGGCTTGATCGTGGCTGTCTTGCCATCCGGTCGAATCTCATTCTCCTCCGGATTCAAGGTAACAAATTCCGCATCCATGGCAACTAGGTCACCGGCCTGCGGCATCTCGTTCGTTTGCAGCGGCTTCAGAGTGGCGTCCGTGCTAAGGTTGCCGGGTATGGGACTTCCTATGTCCTAGTAACGAGCAAACAAGGTTACAAGTCTCTACAAGAAGATATACAAGAAATACCTCTAAGAAAGGATTAGTTAGGTTCGTTGGAGAATCGCCAATGCTGCTCTCAGAGGGAACGGGCTGCTCGTCACTGTCTGTGACCGTGGAGCTGGAGGTGCTGGCAGTCTCCGAATCATCCTCGACGCTCTTGTAGAACAGCACGCAGGGCATCTTCCAATCTAGAGTAAACCACACCGACTCTTGTGGCGAAACGGGAGAAATGCTAACCAACAAATATAAATACTTCAATTTTAAGGAATATAAATAGTAGGAAAACCCACCTGAAATCGTTGAAAATGTACCACTGATGCTGGAGATCCTCGGGGGATTCAGCCAGCTTCATGGTGTGATACTGCCGGTGGACATTGATCAGGGAAACCAAGTTCTTCTGGGTGCCATCATCCACTTGGCAGACCACCGCGTGCAGCGCATACATGCGCTCATTGTCGCCGGCTTTGGCTGGCAACTTCTCACCCTCCTCCTCCTGCTGTTCCGATTTATCCGATTGAGTTTGCACCTGCAGCTCTCCTTGCTCGTTGATGTCCATGGTGAAGGTCAGGGGGAACCAGGACTTCTGCCGGCCATTGGGCGAGCTGCTGGGGTTACTTGTGGATGGGTTGCTCGTGTGCGATGGTGACTTGCTGCAAGGTTAGTTGGATTTAAGTTGGATTCAGGAGCGATATATGGGAGATAACTAACCGATCGGGATGCATGAAGTGGCAGTCGCTCCGCGAACAGTTGGCCCCATAGCGACAGGGCTTGCTGGTGCTCAGGGAAGCGGCTGCCTCGGCTGAGGGCTTCTCGTTGCACCGATTGAGTTGGCGCTTCAGGAAGCTAATGTCTTTATCGTTGTTGAGGCCGCAATTAATGGCCAGAGTTTGCGGCAGAGATGTGACCTAGATTAGGGATAATATATATAACTCCTATTACCTGATTTAAATAGGAGTTGGCTCACCTTCACGCTCTGATTGGTGGG
Source organism: Drosophila triauraria (assembly GCA_014170255.2). Taxonomy (NCBI): domain Eukaryota; kingdom Metazoa; phylum Arthropoda; class Insecta; order Diptera; family Drosophilidae; genus Drosophila; species Drosophila triauraria. Next base: position 11,646,543 of record CM024335.1, read on the forward strand.
GGAAAACTTCTTACAGTTCTCGCAAAAGGCCTGAATGCTCTTCTCCGAGCTGAGGGAACGCTTTAGAATGGTGCCAAAGTGGAAGTACTGCTCGCTATCCTTGACATTGGTGGGATACGACAGGTTGCAGGCCAGCAGTATGTTTTCCTTTGACTTCTCCGCCTGGCATTTGATGCACCGATTGACACAAATCTGCTTCGTTCCGAAGATCTTACTAATTTCAGTTTCAGCGTTTATTTTGCTGCGTTCGCGGTCCCCGTCCTCCTTGGAATTATCATCTAGAAAGACAGAGATTAGGTAACTAGAGAAAGACTAATTCCAGCCATTACTTACCACATATGGACTCGTACAAGTCTGAGGAACCACTTGTCTCGGCTGCTGGACTCGGGTTCTCAGCTAAAACAGGGAGATAAGTACACAGTTTAGATAGTTTAGTTAGTTTCTAGCAAAAAAAGAAAGTTATGGTTGTTACCGGCTGTGGATGTTTGCACAGATCCGCTTGACGCAGAGGAGTTCTTGCTGGAATCGAAGATTTCGTAATGCATTTGATGCAGAATGAATCGGTTCCAGTTCTGAGAATGTGCATATTATAAGTAAATAACAAAGTCAAGGGAGGGCCAATCGCTTTACTTGCCTGTATTAGAGTGATTAGGTTGACGTTCGACGAGCGATCCGTAAGTATCAGACCCAGAGCTGACGCCTCCGGCACTGTGCGGAATGAGCGCAGGAAGTTGCTGGCCTGGCAGGGCGAGGAAGCTGGAAAAGACGAGGGGAAGCAGCTTTACTTCACAGCAGCTAAACTAACAGCTAGGTGGACCAACCGCTACTCTTGTCCAGCATGTGGAAGAGGAAGCCCAGCTCGCAGGACAGGCAGAACTCCTTGCTGCAAGAGTGCTCAATCAGCTTGACGCGCAGCGGCTCAGTGAAGTACAGGATCTAAACGGAATGGAAATCCTTATTATTATTAAGTCAGACATACTTCGAATAAGTTATTCCCACCTGCAGCATGGCATTGCAATAGGAATTGGGCAACGTGGCCTCCAGCCCGGCGAAGCATGTCTGGTTGTGCTGCTCAAAGTCAAAGTCCTGGGTGCCCAGCTTGGTATACTTCAGCTCGACTTTGCGATACCGTCTTGGAATGATTTTGACGCCGTTCTCCGTCTTGGCCACGGCTGCAGCCCCGTTGCCGTTCGTCATGTTCACGCCGCCCTGCTCAACGATGTACGGAATCTGATTGCGGCGAGCGTTGCGCGGATTCGGCGAGTAGCCGATGGGCCCCTGCATCTTCATGTTGTTCAGCACCTCGGGATCGATGGTCTTGGGCCTGTGGTAGCTGTAGTGCAGCAGCTCCTCCGGCCAGTCCGAGAACCATTGCGTGCCCGTCGTCAGGTGCGGCAGCATGACCGACGACAGCGGAAAGTTGGTGTCCGTTATGGAGACCATCGGCAGCTGTGGCACCACGTCCGCAAACTCCGTGTTGCGCGAGAAGGGATTGAACTGCGGCTGCGGCGTCTGCACCGCCGCGATCATGTTGATGTGCCCCGATTGGTCGCCAAATGCCATGGCCTGGGAGGAGGAGCTAATGTCGAAGCTGAGGCACTGACTGCCGTTGGTGTTGATCTGGTACATTGAGACCCGCGGCTCGCTTAGCTCCACAGTGTCCACCAACTGGATCTGGCCGTAGCTGGAGACGACGGCCAGGCGCGATGTCAGCGAGGGCAGGAACTTCAGCATTTGCGGATCAATCATCATTTGAATAGGCGAGATCAGGCGAAGCATTCGCAGGTCGTAGACCATCAGGAAACGGTCAACGGCCAGGTTGTTCTGCCGCCCGCTGTAACCGCACGAGATCAACAGGTTGCCCTGGACGCTGAAGTCCGACAGGACATTGGTGTGCGTCTTGATCGTGTGCTGCACGCTCAAGCTGTTCAGATCGCGCAACGTCACCGTTCCAAACTGGTCGCCGGCGAACAGAAAACGCGAGTTCTTGCGCAGCACCGTACAGCCGGCGGCGCCCAGATGCTCCAGCCGGGTTTCCTTTAGCGAGCGCATATCGAAGTCGATGAGGTCCTCCTGGAGCCCGGCCATGACCAGGCGGTGTGGCGAAAGCTGCAGCATGCACACCATCTCCCTCATATTGTTGGATCTGTCAAGAAAGGATCTTAATAAGGGAAACACTCCAGGAAGAGGATGCGGGCATACTTATGCGTAAACTTGGGCAGACCACGGCGGATCTGGTGACGCAGCGAGGTCTGGGTGAGCACCAGCACTCCCGAGTCCAGGGTGGTGATCTGGCGGACAATGTCGCTGGCGTGCACCTGGAACGACGTGTACTTCTGCATCGAGCTGGTGTAGTACGAGGTGACATGGCCCTGCGGGAAGGGAGGTGGGAAATGCATTAGCACGGCTGGCAGAGATTAGCAGCGACTTGGCGCACTCACTCCCTGGTTGCCCATCCACAGCAGCTCCTCGTAGTCGTCGAATGCCACGCTGGAGACGCCGAATTGATCCCCGCCATCGGCTAGGACGGGCACCAGCTCCACGTAGTCCGGCTCGGTGGTCCCGATGTTGAAGCCATTGAAGCTGGGCGAGAAGTGTCCGTTTCCGCGCGCTGAACCCGCGTCGTAGACACCTTTGGGAAAACGAAAACAAAACAAAGGAGAAAGCTCAGCTGCGAGTGTGTGTGGGTGAGTGCAGAGGGCCTACAGCGGAGCCCTGACATACTTAGGATGTCCTCCGAGGCGCCGATCGGGTCGGTGCCGCAATAAACGTAATCCATCTGCGGCACAAACTCCCTTCTCTGTATTTATTGTATTATTTTTGCCAAATTCTACTGCCAAATCTGCCAAAGTGTTGTTTTTGCTTCGCATTTGCATCGGTGTGACCGTGCCGGGACTGCCACAAAATACCACTCAAAACCGTACTGAAACCTAGCACCTCTGCAATATAGCCGGATCTGGTCAGAAAATAGCCAAGTTGGCAACACAGGACGGCATGCTGGCAGCAGGCAAATTCCCATTAAGAATATTGCAAATTTCCCGAAAAAGCTTTAAGACAATGGCGGACCTGCAGAAAATTGCCGAAAACAACAAGCGCGCTGAAGCGCTGATCCAGTCTATCGAGTCCGAGGTGAGTGTTCCCTCTTAGGCTCACTTCGAGCTCCGAGTAATCGTCTCGTGGTCAACAGATCATCGGCATCCAGAAACAACTCGTCGAGCGACAGAAGCAGGAGCTCATCAAGGAGAACGCCCAGTTGGCCAGAGAAGTGGAGGCCGCCTTGGCGCAACTGGTGCAGCTGGAGATAAGGAATGGCAAGAAACAGATTCCGGTGCCCGGCTCCCGAGGACTCTGCACCAGTACCGCCCCAGTAGCTCCTCCAGCTACGCCTGCAGCTACCCCTGCTCCCGCTGCTGCTGAGGCGCCCAAGACGGTCAAAGAGCCCAAGGAGAAGAAGGTGAAGGAGAAGAAACCGGCCGCCGAGAAGCCGGCTGCCGCTCCAGAGGCCCCCGTAGACGTTGGGCGCCTGGATTTGCGCGTGGGCAAGATCGTGGAGGTGGGTCGCCATCCCGACGCCGACAGCTTGTATCTGGAGAAGATTGACTGCGGCGAGGCAGCTCCGCGCACCGTTGTGTCCGGCCTGGTGAAGTTTGTGCCACTGGAAGAGATGCAGAACCGCCTGGTCGTGGTCATGTGCAACCTTAAGCCGGCCAAGATGCGCGGCGTCACCTCGGAGGCGATGGTGATGTGCGCCTCGACGCCGGAGAAGGTTGAGGTGCTCAGTCCGCCGGCCGGAGCTGTTCCCGGCGATCTGGTGCACTGCGAGGGATACCCGCGTCAGCCGGACGCCCAGCTCAACCCCAAGAAGAAGATCTTCGAGACGTGCGCTCCGGATCTGAAGACGAACGGAGAGCTGGTGGCCTGCTACAAGGGCGCGGCTCTCCATGTTCCCGGCAAGGGCAACGTGGTTGCCCAAACCCTGAAGAATGTCAATGTAAAGTGAGCGAGCCAATAAACGGAAGACATCACCTGCCTGCAAGGCCCTTCTTAGAGTTTCTAGGATATTTAATTTTATTTCACAGGACAGCAGTACATAACGACATTAAATTTAGCTTTAACAATAACGTCTATATTATATATACATAGGTATATATATATATTTATGCATAGGAAAGAGTACTAAAAATGTATAAATTCCTAAGCGATTTGGCTGATTCAGCGGTTGCGCTGCTGTGGCGGCACCTGGGTGCGGAATACGGCATTGGAATTGGTCTCCACCACTATCGTCTTCGTCATGATGTCGTACGCAGTGCGGTTGTTCTTGAAGAAGATCATCACGACGCAGATGGGGAAGAGCAGCGTCATTACCAAGTTCTTGGCTATGGCACGAGCGAAGGCCCGCAGCAGGGTGGGCGTCTGGGCCGGATAGAGCAGGGCGCGCATCGGCTCCCGTTGCGGCTGCAGCACAAACAGCGGCAAGGGGGGCGCCTGCAGCGGCATCACTGCCTCCACGTAATGAATGCGGATCTTCATCAGCGACTTGCCGGGCGTGGCCCCATTGCAGCAGGCGGTCCAAATCGCCTCGTAGCAGCAGACAGTGAGCTTGGTCAGAAGCTCGATCAGCAGCAGGTCGCTGGACATCGAGATGAAGTCGAACGAGATGTCGAAGAAGTTCATAAACAAATCGTCTTCCTCAGCGTTCGGCGCATCACCTCCTTGTCAAAGTCCATGTCGAACAGGTTCACCACCCCGAACGTAATGATAATCTTCAGGATGAATAGGATGAACACGTCGATAGTTTCCGCCACTGCGCGCTTCCAGAAGGGCGCCACCACGTACTCATAGCCGCCCACTCGCTGTATGGTCTCCAGTTGCTGCGCCTCGTCCAGCATTCTGAATCGGTTGAAGGCCTGCGGCAACACCGGTGGCGGAGGAATGGGCGATCCTGCTGGCACATGGGCGGAAGGAGGCGTCGTCGCTGTGGGCTGGCCCAAGGTAACTGGAAGCTGCTGACCAGCGTTCTGGAATAGCTGCGGGTAGTTGGCCAGCAGGTAGTAGGGAAACATGGACATGGCGTTCTGCGCAACCGACGCCTGTTTGGCCCACTCCGCGAGGCTGGCAAAGTACGCCTCCTTGGTGGACAGCTCCTGCTTCAAATCCGGCATTGTGTCACTCATTCTGCTGTTGTGTCCTTACGTGTCGAATCAAATGTTTTTATTATGATTTTGTTTTATTTATTTTTCCAGATGACCGAGGTTGACGTGTATAGTAGGCAGTTCTGCCAGTTTAGCTATTTTTCCGCTAGAACTAGGGTTTTTCGATTGACAAAGGCGGTATATATTGGAAAATACCAGCTAGCGGGAATGACAGCTATTTTCTAAGCCAAAGGGTTATAATTTTATTAAACAATATTGGAAATATTCCAATACTCAAATGTCCACATTGTTAAGAAGTAATGTACATTTAAACTTGGAAAAAAAATCCATTTAGACTTTTAATTCAATCGCCGGTAATGTGCAGTTTAGGGCGTGTAGGCTTCTCGCGGCAAATGTCGCCTCCCTGGTAATGGCAAATCTGGCGGGAAATTCAAAAATAAATGTTTGTTCGTAATTTTGATAAGTAAATTTAATCTTATTTTTATGCATTTGCTCAGTGTTCAACTTAATTTAAAGTCGAATATTACATATGTATAATATAATGTGTTTATAACTCACAGCAATGAATTAAGGGACCACCATCTAAATACAACAAAAAATGCATATTTCCCTTGCCTTCTTTACCGATTTTCCATCTTATCATCCTCTTATGGGCATTAGAAAGACCTTTTCAGCTCAAAAATGGAATTAAATTAAAATCCAAGCGCTTACAATTGTCTGAATATTTTATTATTACACAGTTCGAAGTTGTTTGATTTATTCCTTAGACATAGCAACTTAAGAATCGAATACAATAAATCCGTCGACTTCCCAGCCATGATGATATATTTAAGATTCACATTGACAAACTGGCGTGAATACTCTTAGTTCCTTAAGGGATGCATGCACATGTATATCCAAGCCGCTTCAAAAGTACATTTTGCCAAATCTCTACTTTACATTCACATCCTGGCCTCGTCTTGGTCGTGGACGATGGGTTGTATGCTTGTATGTGTATCAAATCCTAGCTAATATGTTCGAAAATAACATGTACATTTTGATTGGGAAGTGCATTAAGTTCGTAGTTCAATTGTAATTAGAGGTTCGTGTGTTACACATGTAAGTATGGGTAATAATTGGAATAGATTTGAACGAGCAGACGCGATCCGATCCTCGGTGGTCATGATGAACCTCCTCCTCCTCCTTCACATTTAATACAGTGGCTTGCGTGACAGTTAATTCTCCTATAAATACGTATAGTTTCGCTCTCGGACTCGAGGGTCCCCTTCGCAGGACAACTAACTACATACATAAGTTGGCAAGTTGTATAAATCATTGCAACACTGAGAGACAAGCACTCGTCGTGTCTTAAAATTAATTAAAGGAATACAACTACATAAATACACGCCGTATTTATTGCCAGACATTACCGATATTTAGGTTTCCAAATTGCTGATTCAGATTTGATGGTACTGAGGAGGCGGCGGGGCCGGCTGTGGCAGCAAATCCGCCCGACATCTGGGGCTGGCCCATGTTCAGGCCACTGGGCAGGGGTTGCATCAAGTTCATGGACAGGCCGCCGAGCTGCGGGTGATGTTGCTGTTGCTGTTGATGCTGCTGCTGCTGTTGTGGAACCGATCCAAAGAGCGGCATCCCGCTGAGGATGCTCTGGTTCGTCTGCATCAGGTTCGTCGCAGAGCCCTGGCCGGCAGCGGCGAATGGACTGCCGCCCGAGTTGGGAAACTGGCCGCCGCCAAAGTTGACGCCTCCCAGGCTCATGGCAGTGGCGCTGCTAATGGGCGCATTGCTGAAGGCATTCGGGGCAGCCATTACTGGCGAGTTGTACATGCTGACCGAGTTGGGCGGCGTCATGAACTGGTGTGGGATCTGCTGCTGCTGTTGCTGATGCATGTAGCCACCGGGCGCCATGCCCGTGAAGCCACCAAAGTTCATCTGCGGATTATGCGCTGCTGGCGCGTTGCCGTAGAGCGCCAGGATGCTGTCCTTGGAGAGCTTGCCGGACTGGTCCTTCTCGCTGCCGCTGGCGCCGAGCGATCCCTGGTTGAAGAAGTCCTGCTCCTCCTGGGCCAGCGAGTTGGGTTTCGCAGCCAGCAGGCCGCCGGCGTCACCGTTGCTGCCGTTCAGCTTATCCGGCTGTCCGCCAATCGCCTCGGCACTGAGAAAGCTGGTGAAACTTTCGTTTTGCAAGTCTTGGCTGGCACTGGTCGCTGCCCCGCTGCCGACGCCCATCGGCTTGGTGGGCGACGACAGGCCCAAGAGGTCGCTTTCGCCGGCGCTGCTATTGGTGCTGCTGTTTAGCTGAACGCGCTGCGTGGTCTTCGGGCTGCAGCCGCCGACTTGATTGGGCTTCGGCTTGGGCAGTGGGGCGGGCAGGGGGGCGTTCTTGGAGGCCGATGAGGTCGAGGCGCTGGCGAGGCGCTTGTCGGCGCCACTCGACACCCCGCTAAGGCCCAAGCTGGCCTGGGCAGTCTTCTTTTTGCGCTTCTGCCGCTCCAGTTCCTCATCGATCTCCTTGGCCCAGTCCACCTTCGGCGGCGAGGGCGGCACCCACTCGCGAGCCAAGTACTTCTTGTGCTCGTACTTGGCCCGGATGAAGTTCTCCAGCGCCGTGTCCGTCTGCGGCCGGCGGAATCCGTCAGGCAGCTGCGCCTCGTAGACGGCGCGGGCCCGCGAGTTGCCCATCTGCTGCAGCGAGATCACCTGCTCCGGGGGTCCAGGTGTCCAGGTTGACGGACTTGACGCGCGATATGTGCACGCCCAGGTTGCGGTGAATGCCGGCGCAGCGGATGCACAGGAACATCCCCAGGTTCCAGGACGCCCAGCGGGGACCTGCGGAAAGAAGAGGCATACATAGTTTCATGTTCCCAGTCACAAGGTACTACCACACTCCCCTCCCAGCGGGGCGATCAAGTGTTTATCTCTCCGCGACACCGCCCCCACCTCCGTGCATCTTCGGCACACACACTATGTACATATGCCTACATTTGTGCGTCAGCAACTGGCGAATCTTTTATCAATGGCCGCTAGTCAACATACCCTTGGCATCGCAGTCCACGCAGTATTTGTTGTCTTCGTCGCGTAGCATCTGGGTCAGGAGGGTCTGGCACTTCTCCTGGATCAGTTTCGTGCGCTGGCCTGCATTTGAGGAGCTCATTTTCTGCACTTGTTTAGGTGTCCGCTTGGCCTGTATTGATATTTCTGGATGCGCGCTCGCTGCTTCGGGACGATGGCGCTATGCGACGTGGCGTGGGCGACGGGAAAGAGTTTTCAGCTTATCTCTACTTCACATGGATGTCCAAATACCAACGAAATGACAATTTTTATAATGGAAACTACTTTGCCGAAAAATTAGGGTTGCCCAAAACATATCCAAATATCGATATATCGATACGTTTTGCACAACCCTATGAAAAAGGAATCAAATCCTGGTGTACAGAAGGGAAAAATCCTTTTTAGCGAAATTTTTTTAATCTTTTATTTTGCGTTCATTTTGGATTGCTGAACCTTTTTAAACACTTGTTCTAAATTACTGATATTTAATTAGTTAAAATCCGCCTTTATTTTGGATTTTAAAATATACCAGAAATGCATAAAAATACTAAGGGAGCGGAAGAAACAATACCACACTGTGAATGGCAGATTTCCATTCACACAGAAACTCAAGCCAAGTTTCAAAAAGGTTGTTTATTATTGAGCTACAGGTTAAATTTATAACTACTCATTATTTAGCAATTATGGATGTTCTGAGGAAGCAACTGGAGTCCTGTTTGAGTATACTGAATAGTGGAGCCGGAGCCACCAACCCAACCGATGTAAACTGGTTAAATGTGCGTAGATAACAGGAATCTGGTAGCAGGAAACTCACTTGTTGCTTTTGCAGGATTTATGTGCCGCGCTATTGGAATTTTCCACTTTGGTCCACAGCTCCTTGTGTTCCCACAAACAGAACGAGTCCGCCGAGATGGTATGCCTTTGCCTGAGTCAGATTATGATCTGTATTCGCCAGGTTGAGAGCATCATGAAGCTGGCGTGCGGCACTTCAGTTATGGTAACAATTTGAGATAATCCTAAAATATGTAAAATAATTAAATGATTCTTCATTCGATTAGGCCAGCCATCAATACTTTGTGGAACGCATTCGGTGGTGCCTCAAGCGCCTGATACATCTGTACAGTCAGGGCTCGGAGGCAGGTGTCACAGAGCGCTCCTTTCTCAAGTTTGTGGATGCTGTACTGGACACTTTGGCTGTGTTCACTTCCCACAATGAGGAAAACTCAGATTCCTTAAACTGTTTACCTTCTCCCAAGGAAGTCCTCTCCCTCAGCAACGAGATGCGCGCTTATATCGATCTGATCTTGGGTCAATCTCTGGGCTTTGCCAATGTGGCCTTGTCGCAGGACAAGAGAGCTCTTAGTGCGCTTTGCCAAAAGGTATGAGAATCGCAAGCCATGCTTCTTTTTATTAATGTGGTGTTATCCTAGGTAATCCGCGAGTGCAACACCTTCCAAGCCGAGTGCAAGGTCCCCAGTGGCGCCTCCCATCAGTCCAATCTGAAGCTTAAGGCCATGACTCTGGAGCAGGCCCTGTACCAATTGGAGGACTTCATCAACGATGCCCTGCTGCGTTTGGTCTTCACCTGCTTTCTGGACTTTGACAAGTTCTCGGTGGACAAAATACGAACCGTGGTACGAGACAGCTCCGAGGATGATGCGGCGGCCGATGAGTTCATTGCCGACTTTGATGTAAACATCGATCGGGCCACCCAAATCGGGATATTTGCCATTGCCTTCGCTCCAAACCTGAAAAGTAGGTGCTGATCTAGAACTTTTAGACCCTCCTTAGATTAAATATTGTTATTTCCTCAGTGAAAACCATGATGCGGAGCTGCCTGGCCTCCTTTGAGTCCCTGGACACCATTCTGATACCGTCCCTGCAGGCCAACGGCTCGGACTTGCACTCTGAAATTCTGGAGCAGCACTTCAACGAGGAAGTGGCCAAGTTTAAGGCTGCTCTCCAGGAGATCATCGACAGCCGTGCCCTTCTTGGTTGCTACCTGGAGATTCTATCTGCAGGCATTTCCTCCAACGAAAAGGTGTTCGCCAAGGAGCGAATGGAAGACTTGGCGCAAATGTCTCTCCTGCTGCTCGAACACTTTCACTTGGACACCAACCGAAAGGTTCTTACCGAAACGAAGAACCAAGTGGGTGAGGAGTACCTGCACCAGTTCATCCGCATAATACGCGAGTGCAAGGCCATTCTCATGTGCTCATCCCAGGTGGAGCCGCGGCGAATTATCAAGCGCTTCAAGATCCTACGTACCATCTTGCACAAGCTGCACGCCTGCATTGGAGTTGGCAAGCGGGGTGAAGATGAGCCTCTGCATCAAATGGGAGTGCATGTTGAAGATATGAAAGATGAGCTCGAGTCTAATGATAATATAGACAACCTAACTGGCCTGACAACTAGCCAAAGCAGCATTCTTTACGACACTGAGCGCAGAAGCCGAGTGATTAGAAACCAGAACAGCAAACCACCCACAGATGCCATGAAAGCCAAGCCTGGTCTACTGAAAAGTAAGTCGTTTTTGGATAATTGATAAATAAATAATATAATCTGCTTTTACAGGAGAAAGTCTGCGAACTGTCATGTTTAAGCGCCAGAATATAGCCGAGAGCAGAAAACTCTACAACACCATCTGCAACCAGTCTGCAGATCTGGAAATCACAGGTACTTAAGCCTACTAACAACGTTTTAATATGGTTATTATATGATTTGTACTTTGTAGATATACTCGACCAACTTACGGGAATGTCCAATGGCTACTTTGAATGCTGAATTTATTTTTAGTTTTAACTTTCATATGATTAAGATTCGCAGGGCAAGGATTTAAAAATAACGTTCATCCCCTAATGAATGTCATAGGTCAGGCACATATATAGGTAACAGTGACATACATACCGACATGTATGCATAGTTAAGTGGCGGTTGAGAGTGTTTTAACCGAAACAGTTTCGACTGTTGCAAAAGTAGATAAATAAGTTCAATAAAATACATAGTATCGAGAACACTTGAAGTACATCCTTGACATTTGCTGGAAATGTGAAGCTGTGGCATTAATCGCCATCGATTTTCCGCCAAACAGGACTCGCAGTCAACAGATACACACGGCCATTGCCAGTAAACATCAGAAGGTGGCAATGAAATCGCCAACTGGAGATAAGTTCACCTTGACTGATGAAGCCGAGCCAGCGTCGTCAGCTCCCAAAAAGGCCAATTCGCGTGACAAGGCAACCAACAACCACCATGTGGTTCCCCTAGGCATCCTGGTCGTCCTCTGCACTGTGTATCTTATGGCGGCCGGGGTGCAGCGCAACTACAGGTACTACATCAGGCCGGGCGTGGCTGCCTTTGACCTCCCGGCCCAACCCTCTCAGGCCGATGAAGCTATGGATGAAGAGTTGGAAACGTCCTCCTGTCAGCAAATGGAAATATTTGAAAAGAAAACCGACCAAAAACCGTCGCTTATCTTGATTTCGAAGAGACCCCAAGGCAGGGCAATCAAGCGAGCCAAAAGTGGAACTGGAAATGGGTTGGTGGTCGGCAAGCAACCCAAATTAGCCCGGTCACCGGTCAAGAAGGAAGCCACCAAGAAGAGCAACACGGCCGAGCCCATTATCTATCTGTTTGCTCTGGTCTTCATCTATCTGCTCCTCAAGGCCGCCTCAGACATCAATCAGCACTACAAATCGGTAAGATACTCCACTCTGTGTCCATTTGAGATTCGTAATTGTGGCTTCTCCGACAGCAGAACAAAGGAGACAAACGACTGCGCCGCTGCTCGCTGCAATCCTATGCCCAGATCCACAAGCAAGATCGCCGGTCATCCAAAGGTATTTCACCAAAAACTTTGCCCAAATTTTAAGTCGCTGACTCAATGACTCAACACACAATGTGTTACCGAGGGATCAAGTTATCAAGTTGTTATCCTAGCCATCTAAATGTATCTATCAACTAGTAACTATTAACTGTGTACTGATGATGAGTTAGCCTAGCCAAACCTTCCGTATTCGTTAAGCACTCACTGTCCACTCTTGAATGAGAGCCAAGGCTTCTGACTTTTTCGGAAGACTTGTACTATGTATTACCTTTTATTCTATATACTATACAACTATCCTACTACCGCACTTTTTCGGGTTCGATACTTACATTATATGTGTGCTTTTTTTTAATGTTTACCTAACCCCTTCACCTCTCTGTGAAACTGTACTGAATGTCAGGTTGTATATACTCGAAATTTAATTTAGTTAAAACTACTCTGTCCTTTATGTATGTGCGTAAATGTAAGCTTTAAATAAATCAATTACTGTGTGGCTTTCCTGTGATCGAAGTTTACGTAGCCATTTACGTGTGTTAGCTTGCGTTTCATTTCTTCCGTTTGAATGGGCTTTTCCTGCTGCAAGATCTCATCTGACTCTGACTGATTTTCCCTCCTCCTCCTCCTCCTCCTCTGTGCATGCCAAAGTCCCCGAGGAGTCGCCGATCTTCCGGCGCAGGCATATACTGGGCGAGGTGAGGTCCGTGTCGGTGGATCGCTACAAGTACCCTTTGAGCGAGGATTACCATCACAGGGTGGTATCTCCCTTGGCAAGCAGACCGAGCATCCCACAGCACCACCAGCAGCCACAGCTTCCGTTTAAGCCAAGTCCAGGAGAGGCTCGATTTGGTAACAACAAAAACCAATTTTGGCCTAGACACAAAACTATGTATTTTCTTTCTCAGAGCCACGCATGAATCGCCGCTCCTCGGTCCCGATCAGCATTAACTATCAGACCGTTCGCGTATCTAGTCCATATCCTCCACCTCCTCCTCCCGAGCTGGCCAGACGCGGCTCGGTGATATGTCTCGCGGGCCAACTGCCGGATGCCAGTGCTATAGCCCCGCCCAGTGGAGCAGTTGTTGATCCCAAACGTCGCGTCCGCATGATCAATCGCCATTAGGCAGCGAAAACAATCCAAAAGCGAGCTTTTGACCACCAAGTACTATCAGATCAGGTCCAAAACCCATCGAAACTGCAAAGAGACTTAAGTATACTCCGACACAATAATTTTAAATAGCACAAACACTTTGTAGTTCCTCTTAATGCGTCTCTTTTAATCAGTTAATTAATCAGTTATGTTATTCAAGTGTTTTTATAAAAAAAACGTACAAAAGAATACTCTTCGTTCCGCGGAGGGTGGAGGGCGGAGGACGAGAGTGGGCCCAACCTATTGTACATTATTCTACTTAGGGCAAGATTAAAACAATCTTAGGCTAGCGTAGTGTTTAGTTTGGAATTCAGTACCTATGATGTTACCATTAACTACGAACTAACTACGATCTTGTGATGACAATTACATACAGCATATGTATCTGGGTTGAAGGGTTGAAGGTTGAGGCAGGCCTGCAGAGCGGATGAAAGGGTGCATAAACTTAAATAGGCTTAGCGCGTCATCTCGGGGGAGGGCGGAGAGATTAAGTCCCAGGCGGAGGCACGACGTATTCTACAAGGATCCATCCACCGTCTTCATCGAATTTTGCGCTAGTTTCTCCTAGTTTCCATTAAATATTAAAATAAATTACGTATTTTAATTGCATGTTGGTTCGTGGTTGGACTCTGGTTGGAAATTCAGCTGAGCTCGTTGCCCTCGTACAGGCTCTCGCAGCTCTCCAGCAGGCGCAGCACCGGCGATATGTCGTAGGGGTAGAGCTGGCGCGACACCAGGCGGGATATCTGCAGGCGCAGCCGGATGAGCACGCCCATCGCCTCGTCCAGCATGGCGCTGCCCATGCCGAAGCTGTGGCAGCTGTGCACGAACATCGTCCAGTTCATGCGAATGTACTTGAGCAGGCGCAGCAGGTAGAGCAGGAAGCAGGTCTCGTTGCTCACCAGCAGGTCTAGCAGCAAGTCCGAGCTGTTCGACGTCATCTTGAGGAACTCCAGGAAGGTGTACACCGGATTCAGCATGGCCACCAGCTCGGGGAAGGCATTGTTGCGGAACGAGATGCCCGACGTGACGTCCAGCGTGCAGACCATGGCCTCGATCAGATGGTCGTCCTGGTCGTCGAAGAGGTGGATCAGGATCTTGCTGAAGTGGCACTCCGGATGGAACTCCAGCGTCTGCTTGATGAACGTCTCCAGCTTGCTCAGCACATCCCGTATCGAGCGCTCGATGAGCATCATGTCCTGGAATGCGTCGTAGTCGCTGGAGTCGATCGACGAGTCGGACGAGTCGCTGCGAATCTCCTTCACGGTCACCGCTATCGACTTGAGCACCAGCAGTACCATCTTCTGCAGCAGCGTCTTGTCCATTTCGATGAGGTCTAGTGGCGCTCCTCCACCCTCTCCTTCGCCACCATCTCGTCCAGCATCCATAGCCGGTGCCGCTTGGCACAGGGTAATGGTGCCGTTGGCATACACCAGTGGCCTGCCATTATACCCGATCAGGCTGACCATGTTGTCCGGCTGGCGGCGCGGCAGCGACTCTAGGATGCGGAAGCCTCGCACGTGGCAGACGATCTGGTGGGCCAGCTTGCAGGTCTCCTCGGGCAGCATGTCCTGCAGCGCCAGCGTGGATCCATAGCACAGGGCCTCGTTGAAGAGGCATAGCATCTGCTTGTACACGGTGCAGGAGAGACTGTGGCTGAGCAGCAGCTCGAACTTGTCCAGCTGGGCGTAGTAGGGCCTCGTCTCGTCGATCGACAGGTTGGCCTTCACCGAAATGATGTTCTCCCACAGCTGAAGGAAGTTGAGAACGCAGTGCTCGGCTGCATCCTGGTGCGCCGGCGCCATCAGCTCCGACATGTTCTTCACCAGCGTCGGCCACTTGTGCTCCAGCTTCTGGATGGTTATGCACTTCAGGTGCGTCGTGTCAAAGCTCTCCGAATCGGTGAGCGTGACCACATGACAGCCGCTCGGCATGGACGTGGACTGCGCCGTGGGGTGCGATTCGTAGGCCACGTTCATCTCGTCGCCAAAGTGCCGCCGGTGCCTGTCCCGGCTATCCGGTGACTCCCGCTCCGTCTCATGCTCGCCCTCTGCATCCTCCCGGAATTGCAGCGCAAAGTAGTTGGTGGCCAGCGGCTGCTCCTGCACGGGAAAGTGCATGTAGCTCACAGAGGCATCCGTCGGCAGGGGAACAACGGACGAGGCAGCGGTCGCTGTATTCGCCGCCGCCATCCAGTCATCGTCCAGCGGATGGATCTCCATGTCCTTCCACTCAACGATGCGCTTAATGATGTCCAGACTGAAGTGGATCTTCTGCACGGCCGCCTGGTCGAGCTGCTCGAAGTTGAACAGCTGGTCGACGATCTTCTGGAGCCACTCGTCGTTCAGCTCCTGCTTGGCAATCACCAGGAATGCAGCGAGCACACGTCCCGCCAGGAATTGCACGTACGAGTTGTCGTAGCCGGCCAGCACGATGATCTCGTCGATGAGCTTGTGATCGTTGCGGATCAGTGCGTCGCAGACGTCCATTATCCGCGTGCAGATGAAGCCCTTGGCGTTCTGCTTCAGGTAGATATCGAACAGAAGCTGCAGGTTGGAGAGGAACTGCAGCAGCTTGTTGGTGGGCCACTCGCGGAGGTAGGCGATCCGCTTCTGGCCGTTGGTGTCCTGTGAGTAGTGCGACTGGAACGGCTTGCGCAGCGTTCGCTCTGACACCCCGCACAGGCATTGCCGCGTCAGCGACTGCTCGAACTCGAGCATGTCGTCGACGGTCGCCGTCGTTGCCGAGAGGCAGCCGCTCCGACTGCTGCTCATGTGGCTATTGCTGGTTGTAGGGCTGGCGGTGCTGCTGATGGTCAGCAGGTCTGGCAATTTGGCGGCTCTGTCCACCTCATCCTTGGCGGACTCCGGGTCGGCGTGCGTATGCGTGTGCGTGGCCTCCCCGTTTTGTGGCAAGATGTTGTGCACCAGACCGGACACGCCCAGCAGCTGGGCGTAGGAGGCAGCCCGCGAGCTGCACGGCGTGGTGGTGGGCGAATTGTTGGTGCTGCTGGGCGTGGACAGCGAGTGCGTGGAGGACGAGGAGAGCGACGAACAGAGGTGGCTGTTGCTATTGGCGTCCAGGGCCGCCTCCCGCCGCCCGTCCAGGATGTCCGGCGGGGGCGGAGGCAGTGCCTTGGAGCCCACCTTGATCTGCTTCTCGATCTTTTGACGCTTCGTCTGCGGCTGCTCGTTGTGCGTGCCGGCCGAGGTGGCAACCGTGGAGCAGGGGCAGACATCAACGTTGCCGCTGCCACCAGACGCTCCGCTGCCAGGGCCCGTTCCGGCTCCAGATCCAGCTCCGGATGTGGTGTCCATGCTCGGTGACGTACCCGACGTCCTTGGAATAGCTCGTGACCACTTCACCACTCAGCTGCAAGCGAAAAATCCGTGTGAGCAGCGATCTAAGCGGCGGCACGCAGCCACATACCAACGAAACGAAGCGAACGAGTGCCCAAGCCAAAAGCAGCAGCAGCAACAGCTTCCGTGCTACGCGCACACAAGGTTACGTGTGCAGACTGGATTCCTGGCTTCTCGCGGGGGCTCTTCTTCGACTCTGCCGCTTGGCTGTTGAGTTCTGGGGCGGATGCTGGCGCTCTACCAGCCGCCAGGCGATCTAACTGCTGCTCCGGACATTTTAAACGACCACAATTCGGTTTTCACACACTTGTTGCTTGTTGCTCTCGGGCCAGCGACGACATGTCAATGTTTGTATTACTTTCTTCACTCGCGCAGCAGCTTTTCTTTGGCTCTCCCAGCGCGTTTTGATTGACACTCTTCACTAGAGGATGCGCAGGCCTCTGATTGTTGACCGAGCTGCTTTTATTTTGGTTTTATTATAGTTTGTTGGAAAAAACAACTGCCTTTTTCTAATTAAGATGGCGACGCGCACTTAATTTTTTAGCGAATTCCAGCGGCCTGGCAACCCTGATCCGTCGTGTCGATATATCGATATCTTTAATCGATTAATTTGTTTTAAATTGAGCTGCGCGACTACCCTAAACACACAGCGCTGCCACATCAGCGAAGATTTTGGCGCTCAGCTTAAAATTTAGTAATTGTAGCTGTGTTTTTGGTTATTATAAAAAGATTTAAAATATAAGAAAGTTTATTTCGAGAGTCGACTGCAACACTTCCTTACCAAAGGCTGCAAAGGCCGGGGGCAAAGGAGATGAGCTCAAGTTCACCAACACAGCGAATTTACAATTTCCTTCGACAATCCGAGCGAATTTAAAGCTTTATAAAACGCTGAATTTGTAAACCATATTTTTCCGGTTGCATGTAAACAATTTATTTTTCTTTAACAGCTGTTTTTGTTGTGTCCAGTTGTGGGTGGCCTACAACAACTCGATAGGCAGGTCACAGCCTTGCCATATCTATTTAAAATTTACGCGCCGGGCTTTTTATTAGTCTCCAGAACTACACTTTTCAGACCTTTTCTCGAATTGGATATTATCTGGGAGTGAAAAACATTTTATTAACATTATTCCTGTTTATTGCAGTAAGTATTTAATCATCCAGGAGTAATGTACAAATCAAAACAAAAGCTCGGCCGACGTGGCAACCTGGTACTCGGTTGTTATTCATTTGACATTGAAGTCACCAATTCCAGAAAAAAAGACGTTGGAAATCGCAGTGCGCGAAAAAAGTACAAAAAGTCAGGGAACACCGTTATAACTTAATACTAAAAGACAAACCGATACTAACGCAAGCAAAACGGCGAAGTTGTGGCTTGGTGCTCTGCAGATTTGCCGGAGCCAGATAAAACAGCAGCTATTATACAGCTTGCGGCCGGGATCTACGACCGTATTTAAGTGAAGTGTCGCGAGTGGCTGTAGCAGTCCACCTGTGCTCTCTTTTCCGTTCGCTTCGTTCGACTCTTAACGAGACCTCCTATTCCGCCCACACCGCCTTCTACTCACCAAAGTAAGAACATGGCCGGCGCACTGCCACCGCTGACCCAGGAGGCCATCTTCCAGAAGCTGCAGGAGCTCTACGATGGCCAGGGCAAGGACCTGAACATCAAAGATCTGTTCGTGAAGGACCCCAAGCGGTTCTCCAAATATAGGTGGGTTTTGGGTTCATTGGATTACGAAATAGGGTTTTTTTTTTTTAAGTTACGTGGGTATACCTACAAGCGCGCATATCCACACGCACTCAAGTTGGGGTGTCTGTAGATATGTCTGCTCGTTTATGTATCCGCCATCAGTTATTCATTGAATTCCGCACACTCCCGCCCGCTGCCTGACTTTCACCACCGGGCTCCGAGTGTCGCCAGCCAGCCAGCCGATTTGTCCTTGCGTAAGGTCACAGCAACGACCTTAGCCGATAGACGTTAGCCGCCTTCACACTTGATCCGAGGTCAAATGATTCTGATATTCCCCTCGTTTGTTTATCAGCCTGCGCCTGCACACTCAGAACGATGGGGAGATACTGCTGGACTACTCCAAGAACCGCATCAACGAGGAGGTCTGGGAGCTGCTCATCGCTCTGGCCAAGGTCCGACGCGTGGACGCCGCTCGCGACGCCATGTTCGCCGGCCAGCACATCAACATTACGGAGAACCGCGCCGTCCTCCACACGGCGCTGCGCAACCGCGGCACAGATCCGGTGGTCGTTGACGACAAGGATGTTATGCCGGATGTGCGTGCCGAGCTGGCCCACATGAAGGAGTTCACCAACAAGGTCATCTCCGGCGTGTGGCGCGGCTGCACCGGCAAACAGATCACCGACGTTGTGAACATCGGCATCGGCGGCTCCGATCTGGGTCCCCTGATGGTCACCGAGGCGCTGAAGCCCTACGGCAAGGGTCTGCACTCGCACTTTGTGTCCAACATCGACGGCACCCATCTGGCTGAGGTTCTGAAAAAGGTCAACTACGAGACTACTCTGTTTATTGTGGCCTCGAAAACGTTCACCACCCAGGAGACCATCACCAACGCCACTTCGGCCAAGGCCTGGCTCCTGGACCTGGCCAAGGAAGTAAGTTAATAAGTTTCCATTAAAAATGGATCCAGCTGTCATTCAATGTCCTAATTTGCTATTCCCAGCCCGAGTCCGTGGCCAAGCATTTCGTGGCCTTGTCGACCAACAAGGCGAAGGTCACCGAGTTCGGCATTGACAGCGCCAACATGTTCGGCTTCTGGGACTGGGTGGGCGGACGCTACTCCCTGTGGTCCGCCATTGGGCTGTCCATCTGCCTGTCGATTGGATTCGAGAACTTTGAACAGCTGCTGGATGGTGCCCATTACATGGATAACCACTTCAGGACGGCGTCGTTCGAGAAAAATGTAAGCTAATGGCCGGTTTCATGAAGGTTGTTGATGATATCGATTCCAATTCAATTGCCAGGCACCTGTTATCTTGGCCGTGCTTGGCATCTGGTACTCAAACTTCTTCAAAGCGGAAACGCACGCCCTTCTGCCGTACGACCAGTACTTGCATCGCTTCGCCGCCTACTTCCAGCAGGGCGACATGGAGAGCAACGGCAAGTTCGTGAGCAAGGCGGGCAAGGCTGTCAAGTACAGCACCGGTCCGATTGTGTGGGGCGAGCCGGGCACCAACGGCCAGCACGCCTTCTACCAGCTTATCCACCAGGGCACCCGCCTCATCCCCTGCGATTTCATTGCCCCCGCTCAGACGCACAACCCCATTGCCGGTGGCAAGCACCACAAGATCCTACTCTCGAATTTCCTGGCCCAAACGGAGGCCCTCATGGCCGGCAAGACCGTCGACGAGGCTCGGGCCGAGCTCACCAAGGCTGGGCTGTGCGGCAACGAGCTGGAAAACTTGCTGCCCCACAAGGTGTTCGTTGGCAACCGGCCGACGAACTCGATTGTGGTCAAGAAGGTCTCACCCTTCACACTGGGCGCGTTGATTGGTATGTTGATTGCCGTCAAACTCGCCGTAGAAAAACACATTAATTAATCTCAATCAATTTTTGCAGCGCTCTACGAGCACAAGATCTTCGTTCAGGGCATCATTTGGGACATCAACTCGTTCGATCAGTGGGGCGTGGAGCTGGGCAAGCAGCTGGCCAAGGCCATCGAGCCGGAGCTGGATCACTGCAACGAGGTCTCCTCGCACGACAGTTCCACAAACGGTTTAATTAACTTCATCAAGGCCAATTGGAAGTAATTTCCTGGCTCGGCTTTCATCGGCGTTTTTGTTGCAAATTAAAATGAAATGTTCACACAAAATGCTCTAATTGTTAGTAGTTATTGAGACGTTATTGAGGAGGAGCCGCTGCTTATGTATACTCAAGCTACATCCCCTGTTCTTGGCACCGTATTTTACTGTATTTATGAATTGGAAATCCTTATGTTTGCTTGCGCGTATCGATAAAATCTCATGTCGGAATTAGACCAACAAATTGGCTCCCTCTACTATTCGTTGTTGCACGTAGTTAAAAAAAAAAACACAAATAAATGTTTCTGGATTTCGGTGTAGAAAACTGTGTTTGGAAAATAACTTTCTTGTTGTTTAATTTGTGGCGGGCGGAGGACAACCAAGGAATTGCATTAAAACTTAACGTACGTTAGGAGAGCGGAGCAGGCTACTCATCCATAGATACATCAGAGCCTGAGTCCGAGTCTGTGTCCACGTTAACATCGTCGGTCGCCAGGTCATCGTCTGCCTGCAGCTCATCGTCCGAAATACTCTTGGCGCTGCCTTCTTGCTGGTCCTCCAGGTCGCTCCAGTTGTTCTCAGCCTCCAGCTCTTCAGGGGGCTCCTCTGCAAGTAAACGTGGGTTTATACAGCTGATCTTGGGACCGGTCTGCAGGGTCTATCAGTGTAAACTCACCTGGGTCGTCCTCCACAACCAGGGCGTTGCTGTCGTTCAAATGGTTGTCGGCATTGCGCTTCATCTGACTGATTATCAGGTTGACTCGCCCCGATATCCTGAAAGCAGGCCACACAAATTATGTCATAGAACCAGATGGATTTGGAATATAAACTAAACCCAACACCCACATAAATCGTCTTGCCAAATTTCGCCCTAACCCGCTTATACAATGGACAATTCCAGCATTTTTACTAACGATTCTAAAGGCTCCTTCAGAGACCTATCAACTCGAAGTGTCCATTCGGGCATGGGACCAGGGAATGCGCTGCCCATTGCCACCATACCCAGCATCACGAACGTTTTGGAGCAGTGTCAGAAGCCGGCTTGCGATGAGGATGTCGACATGCAGTGCATCGTTGACCTGGTCACTGCCACCATCTGCGAGGCAAAAGCCATAATTGAGTCGGATCCGCGCGGTCTTTTCTGCTACAAGTATCCGAGGAAGAGATTGTCGTCTTTGAGCGTGGCTGCATCGAACAAGGATGACATTATGGTGGCCCACACGGACGATGACGTCTCGTACAGCTCAAATAAAGGCAACGTTTACTATGGCTCTGCGCCGGAGTCCGCCTCCAGTGGCATTGCGCGCAATGTGCTGACCATTGAGAACTTTGAGTATAGCAATGCCATTGCCGACATTCGGGACTTCATCAGCAGGTGGGAGCTGTCGCAGGACACCAAATGTGTGGTGATCAGCAATCCGCTCCGTCACGAAGTTCCCATTAAGGGCACCATCTTCTTCGTCGATGCCCACTTCTCGCGACCCACGCCACGGTGTCCCAATCCCTTGGCAGTGGCCAAGGTGCGATTCATTGTGTCTGTGTCGAAGCTAATGATGCCGTCCTACCCTGTGATGATCACCTACCGCTTCGAGGGCTACAATACGCTCTACTACGGCGTGGGCGAGCGTTCGATCAACTCATATAGCTTCCAGCGCTTCTACATCGACACCATCCTGCACACCAAGCTGACGTTTTTCGCTGCGATAGCCGAGTGCCGCCACGGCACCGTCGACAACCCCAAGGAAAATGTCAAGGCCAAAAAGAAGGACAAGAAGCCCCGTGCTTCTAACTGAACCCGTGTCTTTATTCGTACTCACTGTAATGCCTCCGATAGACACTGCATTCGCTGCTCCGCCACGCCCAGGCAAACTTCCAGCTTCTCACGCAGCGCCTCCTTGTCCTCGGACATCAAAACACTGGTGTGGGTGGAGGCCAGTACATGCAGCCAACGCAGAGCAGAGCTTACGCTGAAATTAAGGATAAATCAAGTTAAAATTTGTAATTGGTATTAAAGAACTTTCAAGAGAAAAAACTCACTTTGTGTGCTTTCCTTGCAGCAGGATGGAGAGCTCGTTAACCAACGGGCTCACGTACTCGAGCGGCAGTCGATCCAGCGTCAACTGTATCGTTTCTGTATCGTGCGTGCTCAGGACCGAGTTAATCATGCTGAAAGAACAGGAACATTAGTCAGTAAATGGACGCTTCAATGTATAATAACCTTACGCCTTATCTTTGCTGTGTAATGCCTGCATAAGCAGCTGAGTCTTGCTCTGGGTCTGCAGCTTGCCGCCGCTCAGCTTAGTCGCATGGATCTGCAGGTGCTGCAGGCGAGCCTCCATAGGCACCTCGTTCTGCACCTTCTTCTGGGAGACGGGCAGGGCGCTGTTGTACTCCACATTCTTTTTGCTGACTATCGGCTTGAGGACCTTGGTGGCGGCCTGGAAGCCCAGCTGCTCCTTGCCCTTCTTCTTGGCGTACAGTTTCTTTGGGTCGGCGCGCTCGATTACGTTTAGTTTCTCGGCATAGTTGGGGGTGAAGCGTTCGAACTGCAGCTGCTGGCGACTTCCGTAGCCGAAGAGGATTTCGTGCGAGCGATTTGAGTCGAAGTTGGCCGCCACAGCCATTATGGGTTCCACCGTCTCGGCGCCGTCGGACACGATTTGCAGCGACACCTTGGGCTTCACGAACTTCTCGGCGGATAAACTGTGAAGGGAATCGGTTAGTGGCATTCCTTAACCCTGATCAAATGTCCTCACCTTGTTACGTTCAGCAGGTATATGTGAATATTGCCATTTCGCGTTACACTGGCCACACGCAGCTGGCCATCGTCACGTACTTCGCTGGCCAGGCAGTATGCCAAATCCTCCATGAGCAACGTGCAGGCGGAGGCCTTGTTTTTGCCCTTCTTCTCGATCTTCCAGAAGCAGATAACACGCTCCATCTTGGCTGTGGTCAGCACGAACTCTGTGCTGTCCGCGCACACTACGGTGGCAATGGCGTTTATTTCGCCCGAATGGCCGGTGAAGGTCTCCACCAGCTCCTTTGTCTTAACATCGTACACCTTCAGCTGGCGGGAGCCAACGGCCAGAGTGCGACTCCTGGGCAAATAGGCAATGTTCTGTGGCTTCTCCGGTCCCACCTGCCAGTCGCCGATGCAGCGCTCCTCCATCAGCGACCAAACGAGGGCCCGGCAATCTGCGCCCACCGTGTACAAGTGGCCAGCGTTGTCGTACGCAATCGAGGTGACCGGGCCATCGTGACTGTCACCACCAAGTGTCCGTGTAATCTGCAGGACGGGAGAAACTTTATTCTGAAATTTCATAGTTTTAAGAAGAATCTTGGACTTGCCTTCGCCTCCGCCAGCGAGTATATGACAACAGCCCCCTTCAGGGTTCCCAGAGCAACGTGGAGATCAGATGCAGCGTTAGCTGCATCCTGACTCTGCAGACTCTTCCGCAGCTTCTTGGAGCGTGGACCGGCCACAGAGACCCACGTGAGCGCTGTACACGGGCCGGAGACCTGTAGATTAGGCGTGAACTCCTGCTTCAGCGTGTTCGTCACCGTGTCCCATATCCGCAGAATTCCCTGCTCGTCCACCGAGGCAAATAGTTGGCCACCATTGGGCGAAAACCCCAACACGTGCTTCTTGCCCAGCGACATGGTTCCTTTTTGTTTTGTATTAGAGATGCGCGCCAAGTCGTCGCAGTCGAGTCACGCACGGCACTTCTTTTGCATATCGTGTCACGCGTGATACAAGGTGCAAAATAATTGAGGTATACATTTTTAAAGAACCTATAGCGTCAAGTGATTTCTATAAACGCTACAAAAAAGGAGACGAAAATTTGTAGCTCTCCCGACATGAAAAAGCACAGTCACATAATATTATAATAAATAAATGGGGAAGAGGAAGAAGATATGCCCCTCATTAGTATTGAGCGAGCTTACCACTTTTTGACAGCTAGAACCAGTTGTGAATTATAATGCAGAGCGCCCTTGCCTTGAAAAGGAAAGAGAGAGATAGAGATAGAGGAGAGAGAGGAAGGGGGAAAGAGGAAGAGGGAGAAAGGGAGAGAGCTGCCCACTTCAGTATTCAGCATGGTTACCACTTATTGACAGCTAGAACTCGTTGGGAATTATAGAGCAACACAAGCGGTAAGTACGCCAATACTGGAGGGGCCCCATTTCAAAGATTCAGCTCATAATACAACTATATACATACATATGTACATATAATGAGCGATACATTTTCAGCTCTCTATCTCTCTCAGCTTTCAGAAAGACATGCTAAAAAGAGAAGGCACTGTCAAATAAATGATACAATTATAATTGTATCATGGTCAAATTTATCTTCCTCCAAGGAAAGCAGTTCTCTCGATGAGACTACCCTTATTATTGTATCATGACTTACGGCAATCGATAAAACTATCGATTGTTTTCCCATCCAGAATGTTCGCAGCCGTCGTACCGATTTGAGGTTATAACTCTAGCTGGAACTTACCGACTGTCTCCGTGTGAATTGAAATCTGTGTACAAAAATGGCTTTATCCGTTCCCAAAGCTCCCGGAGTGGCGCAGATGCTCAAGGATGGCGCCCGGGTAAGTGTAACAAGGTGAAAGCACGCGCCCGAAAGCCTGGCCGGCATCGGTTTCATTTAAATTTGGCTGAAAATGAAAACATGCCTTCGCTGGGAGGCGCGTGATTAGTCATCCTCATGGAGCGCCGCTGCGCATCTGAACGAAAAATGACTAATTTGATGGCTTTTCCTCGTATCCTTAGATGTACAGTGGTCTGGAGGAGGCTGTTTACCGGAACATCAGCGCCTGCAAGGAGTTCGCACAGACCATGCGCTCCGCCTACGGGCCGAACGGTATGAACAAGATGATCATCAACCACATCGAGAAGCAGTTTGTGACCAGTGACGCCGGCACGATCATGCGCGAACTGGATGTAGAGCATCCGGCCGCCAGGCTGATTGTCATGGCCAGCCAGATGCAGGACGCCGAGGTTGGAGATGGCACCAACTTTGTGGTGGTGCTGGCCGGCGCTCTGCTGGAAGCCTCAGAGGATCTGCTGCGACTGGGCATTACCACCGCCGAGATCGCCGACGGCTATGAGAAGGCATTGGAGAAGTCCTTGGAGATTTTGCCCAAGCTGGTCAGCCACAAAATCGAGGACTACCGCAATGTGGAGAAGGTGAAGGATGTTCTGCGCACGGCAATCATGTCGAAGCAGTACGGCCAGGAGGACTTCATCAACGACCTGGTGAGCAAGGCCTGCGTCTCCATCTTGCCCGATGAGGGCACCTTCAATGTGGACAACATTCGCATCTGCAAGATCTTAGGCAGCGGTCTGCTCAAGTCGGAGGTGGTCCGTGGCATGGTCTTCAAGCGCTTTGTGAGGGCGACGTTACCTTTGCCGAGAAGGCCAAGATTGTGATCTTCTCGTGTCCCGTTGACATCATCCAGACGGAGACCAAGGGCACAGTGCTGATCAAGTCGGCCGACGAGCTGCTGAACTTCTCCTCTGGCGAGGAGAGCCTGCTGGAGAACCAGATCAAGGCGATTGCCGATACCGGCGTCAAGGTGGTTGTGGCCGGCGGCAAGGTCGGCGACATGGCCCTGCACTACCTGAACAAATACGGCCTGATGGCTGTGCGCCTGAACTCCAAGTTCGACCTGCGTCGCTTGAGCCGCTCCGTGAACGCCACCGTCCTGCCGCGCATCACCACACCCAGCCAGGAGGAGTTGGGCTACTGCGACAAGGTCTGCATTGAGGAGCTGGGCGACACCACAATTGTGGCATTCAGGTGAGTTAACCGAGGGATTACCTAAGTAGGAAAATGCTTATACCTTTTTTAAAATCCGTACAGAAATGAGGGCAAGGACTCGCGCATTGCCACCGTGGTTATTCGTGGCGCCACCGACAACTACATGGACGACATCGAACGTGCCGTGGACGACGGTGTGAACAACTTCAAGTGCCTGACCCGGGATGGACGCTATCTGCCTGGAGCTGGTGCCACCGAGATCGAGTTGGCCACCCAGCTGTCCGCATATGCCGATACCCTGCCCGGCTTGGAGCAGTATGCCGTGCGCAAGTTCGCCAACGCTCTGGAGGTCTTCCCCAAGGCCCTGGCCGAGAACTCGGGCATCAATGGCACCGATGTCGTCAATCAGCTGTACTTGGCCCACACCTCAGAGGCCGGCAAGACCATTGGATTCGACATTGAGGCGGAGAAGGCCGCCACGATCGATACCACAAAGGCGAAGCTCTTCGATCTGTATCAGGCCAAGTTCTGGGGACTCAAATACGCCGTGGGTGCGGCCACAACCATCCTGAAGGTGGACCAGATCATCATGGCCAAGCGTGCCGGAGGTCCCAAGCCGCGACAGGCTGCCGGCAGCGATGACGAGAGTTAAGCGTCTCCTCTGTGATTCGTCGTACTGCTTACTATAACTAGTTTCTCCAGCTCCTCCCGCAAAGAGTGCTTTGTATTTTCATAAACCCGAGTACCATGGAAATTATAAATTTCATTAACCACCCTCACCCACTCACATCCCATACACAACCATGCACACAGTTTCTTGTATTAATAAAACTTAACTTACGAAAACTGATCAATCTGGTACTTCTAATTATTTACGAAAGAAAACAAGGTTGGGGTTTTTTTTGCACCGAACCCGGTGCCACCGCTAGATAACTGAGCTAAGTTAGTTATCGCCTTTTATTTTTTTTGGAATTTAAGCAAACGATTATTCATTTTGTTGAGTACAATACAATATTTCAAATGCTTATTCGCAGATACAATTCATTAATATTTGTGAGAGGACTCGTCCCCGTTTGCGTCGCAAAAGATTTGTATTAATTGTCGAATAAAATACGATCTCGTTGTCTCGCTTATCAATTGAAGTGAATAAAACGTGTTAAAGTGTGTTCGATCAATGATCATGACTCGCTGAGTATGTGTGCCGGTGAAGTTCCTAATATCGTCTATATCGTCTCTTTATTTTGTAGTTGAATTAACTTCTCTGTAATCTGGGGACGCGAATCGAGCCATCCGTGCTCCATTGGATGACTCGACCGTCCACCAACAGGTAATTATAACGCACAAGTGATGAGGTTGCCACGTGAAGTGTCCGTCAAATCGAAAAACTGTTCTATCCGGAATGTGTTTAAGAATGGTTTCCAAACCAACTGCAGTTTTGATTTGTAGTCCCCCAAAAAAATACCTTTCGGAATGGCGGTTTTGGGCCACATTTTGCTGTTTGCTCACGACAGCAAACTGGGGTTCAAAACCTTTCGTAAGTTTTGAAAAGAAAATGCTTTCTGGCAAAAATGTGTGATTCTTAGAGTTCACTCTGTCCGAATTTTGTCACGTTAAGAACTAAATACGACGCCAATTACCGAATTACTAATTAAATGCAAGACTGGAAGAACCGATCAATTAAATAAAAATATTTACGTTTTTCTCATCGAATTCAAATTCGAAAGTTAACCTCGATGAAAATCACAATTTTTTCTGAATGCAACATGCATAGGTACGACTGTGTGTGTGCTCCTTCTACCGGATCCGGATAATCAAAATCTCATTCCAATACCGTACAAATATGCCCTATTCCATGTTAGATTGTATAAAAATAACTTGCTTTTAAATTTAAACTTGTCTCTCATGCCAATTACATTTTAATACATTGCGCTCAACAAATTTGGTTTTGTTTAGTGTGAATACGAGTATTCGTGTGGAAGTGAAGTTGTAGTGTAGTTGGGTAGGTGTGGGATATAGGGTCCAATGACTTCCTTTTGAGAGAGGGGCAAAAAATCACACATTCTTTTTTTCTAAGTCATTTCCGCTGAACTGGAGAAGCTAACAATTTTCGGATTCATCGGATTCTTGCTTGGTGTTGTGGTTCAAAATAAGGGTTATAATAGGTAGACTGAAGTGAAGTATTGGCCTTCAAAGAAAACGTTTTTATCGTTCGATATATTGGATATATTGGCAGGAATGTGCCATAGCGAGAATTAAAATGGAGAAACTCTACAATCTAGAGAGATAAGTATTTGATTAATCTTTTCGATTCTTTGGTATTATATGCTCTCGATGCGTTACTGCAACGGCTTGTAATATATATTTGGCTAATAAAAACTTGATAATAAACGCACTAAACATTGCGATAAGTTCAACTAGCTTGTTGTTTCTTTGTTTGTTTGTTGTGGGAGGCATTTCTGCTTCGTGTTAAAGCTTTTAAAGTAATAATCAATAAGTTATTTGCGTATATTTGTCGATAGTTTCGATCCACGCGCTGGTGGTTTATAATAAGCTTCAAAATACATACATTTTCAATTCAACTTGTTCGTCTCCTTCTTGTTAATCTCATCTTGTTATCATCTTTCAACTTTCATTTTTCAATGCTCAATTTTCAATAAATATATAAGAGATATTCTCGAAATAAGAAGGCAAAATATATGTATTTCTGTTTCTGGTGTGTCATACGTTTATTGATAAATTTGTATGTCGGATTACGTTGATAGTTGGGTATAAGTATATGTGTGTTCCGGTTTATACTTCGGCTTAGGTAGTTTAGTAGTAGATGCTAGAGTCAGCGCATTAATTGTCAGTATAGTTGGGATATTCGTGTACATTAAACAGCGTTACTAATCGCGTAATCGGGTAATCGGGAAGGAAACAACTCTGATATCTTTGTAACAAATGCTTCGATTCTAGATTGGGGAATTGAAATTTGACTTGTTGAGTTTCTCTATCTGATTTTTACGGGCATTACAAAGGGTACACATTGATATATCGATATATATTCATAAATATATATATATAGATTCCTTGCAATTGGAATTCAAACTTCTTGTAACTATATTGCTTATGACAATCGTAGTTATTGTTGCTTTTACACAAAGATATATTGATCCAGGTGGCGTTGACTGGTGCACACACATTCGCTTCTTAAATCCATCTTGCTAAACTAAAAATAAACTAATCATCCGCCGGCCATCATCCTCGCCGCCGCCATCTCCTCCTCCTCCGACGTGGCCGCCTTAGAGGACGGTGCAGGATGACTTTTCGCGGAACGGATTCACCTTCTGGCTGGTGAACCCAGTCAGCAGGTAATCCTCCTGCTCGTGCTCCGTGATGTACTTCATCATCTTGGCGCACGACTCCGAGACGGTCTGGCGCTCGATGGCCGCCTCCCGACGAAGCTGGTCCACGACGATGCGCTGCTGCTGCAGGGATGATGACATTACGTCCATGATGGCTGTCTCGGATAGGCCTATGGTTGAAAAGTTTCTCAGTGATACTGATTCTGGGAGATATGCAATTACAGGATGGTGTGTATGTTGTGCTTGTGTTTTCTTTGTGTCTTATCGAACTCAGGGACTCTGATTATTTCTGGGGATGGATCTTAATGGCTGGCTGGAAATAACAAAAGAGCGTTGCGGCATGGCCATGGTTAAGATAGTATCTTATTAGATGGTAACGTTTCCCACACGATTACAACATTGATTTCTAGGTAAGATGCCAGATTACAGACAGAGACAGTAGAAGGATAGTGTTAGATTTGAAAGAACAGAGAAGACAGGCTACAGCAGCGGTGAGTCACGCTTCCTTCTTACACACATATTGAGACGCGAACAGTTGTGACCCCTGGTGGGAGCGGGGATTAGTTTAATCGATCGCATTCGCATTCGTATTGCTGATTAATTTTCCAGAGACTAGCTGCAAACCTTGACACTCTGACCCCGCTGAGCAAGTGCAAGGCTGTGTCGGGGGGAAGGGGCTCAGGTTGCACATGGAAAACTGTGCTACATATATACAGAATAAGACACTTTGCTGTTTGGAAACACCCAAGCACGTAAATATGTATGTATGTACTATATACTTCTCGGAGCACAGACACACAAAAACGCATATGTTGGACAGCTTTCAAGGAAGGAGGACATTGAAGACTTCAGGCGGATGCACACACACAACACACAAACTACAATTAGCGCACAATTCTAGTTATTTACCAACTCCTCTATATGTTTTTTATTCTCGAACGCTACGGGCAAAAATCGAGCAGACGTTTGACGAATAAAAAAGTGGATACACACCCAAACTGGGGATGGCACTGCTCCGATAGTCGGGCGCAGGGTCTATCGATAGCCACGGAAAGTACGGTGCGTGGCTGAGTGCCACCGCCAGTATTTGTTATTGTTCCGCAAAAAACCACCCAGCCGACTTTTCGAATCGCCGCATGCTCTCTGCCCAATAATGATGGCCAAGGACAAGGGGCTGGCTGTTGCCGGATCGGTGGCTCCTCTGCCGGCCACCATCGAGTGGTCTGCCGAGGAGGAGCTGCAGCTGTTTCACGCCATGGAGGGACTGCGACCGGTGGGCATCAACAGGCACTTTTACATGTCGGCCATCGCCCAGCGGTTGTCCAAGTCCCTCAACCGCGAGATGCCCAGCGAGCTGATCTGGCGCCACCTGGGCACCATGTACAAGCTCAAGGAACTGGATGACCTCGAGTCGCTGCCCTTTCCCAACGAGGAGCGCGAGTTCAGTCTGCCGGAGCAGGACTACGGAACGCTACAGACCAAAAAGACGGTGGAAGAGGCAGGGGGAGATGCCCCACCGCCAGCTGCCAATAGTGCCTCGTCCGCTGAAAGTAATGGCAAAGGTAAACCTTGATAGTATTTACCAAAATCCCTACTACAACGTTTTGTTTCCAGCTCCTCCCGCTACCAAAGCAGCAGTGCCATCAAACACAGCCAAGGAGGCCGAGAAGAAGGCCTCCGCGAAGCCCGTGGATCTGCCCAAGCGCCCAGCCAAGCGCACTCGCGGATCCATGTCGAATGAATCCATCAGTCCCTCAACCACACCACCGCCGGTGCAGAGCAACAAGCGCCGACGTATTTAGGGGAACCCATCTCGAAATGGACAATTGTTATGACAAGTTTTAGTTCACTAGCTTTACTGTACATAAATAAATGGATTTATTCTTCGAATTCGTTGTTGGACTCTTCGTTGGATCCGTCCTCGTTGTCGGACGAAACTCCACCCGTGGCATGTTGCATGTTATCCAAAAGCGACTTTAGAAGACGTCTGTTCAGATGATCCGTCTGCGTCAGCTCGCGGGGTGCCTGAGCCGGGACCTCGTCGTCCACCGGTGCCGCGGGGTTTCCGACTGGAGGAGTTGGTGTCGTGGACATAGCATTAATGTGCTCCAGAACAGGCATATTTTGCATTTATCTGCCGATTCCCCCGAAAGGTTCTTTATACTTTTTTTCTATGACACACTCTGTTATTAATCGTTGGAAGAAGTATCGATGTATCAATAACTGACAACTAACCGTTTCCCATTATTGCGTTCGCTGATATTAGAGTTGTCAAATAATCAATATTTATAAAATTCTTAAAATGTGTGAAACAAAAAACCTATTAAACGAAATAAACAATTATTTTTTGTAGGCATTCTTAATAAAAAATTATGATTTCAATTGAAAACAGATTCCGAACAAAAGACAAAGTTATCGATGATTTGCACTTCACGCCAGCCCTAAGTCCACCTCTAATTCGACCCAGCTCCAATCAGACGGATTCTCCCGCTCGAATTTAATTTTTGCTAGAAAGTAAACAAATATTTATTGCTAATATGTTTGAGCCCGAAACGGAAGATATGCTGCCGCGATCTGCACCCAGACCAAGTGCGGCTGTGCCTCTGGGCCACACCAACGATATAATGCGGCCCACCGTGCCAGAGGTGTCCATATTGTTTGGTCAGCCGCCGCAGCAGCAGGAGCAGATGATGCATATGCAGCAGCAGGCCGTACAGGAGCCAGCTCCTCGTCCTGAGCCCGCCTTTGCCTCTTGGAAGAAGCAGATGCTTCCCCGGGTCAACTTTTCGCCCATTCTGACCACAGAACTGGGGCCACGCCCCGCGCCCACCACCAGCAGCAACCACAACTTGGGTGTTTCCTCCAACGAGTACATAGTTATCCCCAGAGACCGCCACTATACCAATGATGCAGCAGCGTGTGCCAGCAGTTCTGGAGGGATGTACAGCGAGTCCAAGAAGCAGCAGTTTCAACCTCAACCCGCACGACGCTTGTCAAGTTCCTCCAACTCGGACGTTCTAACGATTTGTGCTGGAACCCAGACAGACCCGGTGAATCTATCGTCTTCGAGAACGTCGCTGCCTTCTGTGGTCTACTCGGACATTGATATCAGCAATCTGGTTAATAAGACGGACCTGGCGACAGTGGTTTCTCTGCTCGAATCGATGCGGCAGGAGCAGCAGCAGCTGCGGCGGCTCTGCGAGACGCTATTGGAGCAACAGCAGCAGCAGCAGGCGAAACAGGAAGCTGCCTCGAAACCCAGCAGGTCAACTGCTAGCCAGTGTGATATTTTGACTCATAATAATAACAATGGTGGGTAGACAACCAATAAAAAGAGGACAAGTCTTTATATATTCCGCTCTTCTTCCAGGCCAACGGATAACACCTATTATTCAGGACTATATAGTTGAGGAGGAGGAACCTCAAACCCGTGCAGCTCCCCAGCAGTTTCAATCACCACGACCCGCTCCGCCTATAGCTCAATCTACCGGATATCGAGCAAATACCCCGCAAAGCCAAGGCAAGCGGATCCCGCAACTCGCCAAGCCGAACACGGAGAAGAGTATGGTGATGAACGAGCTGGCCCTCAAATACCTGCGCCAGCCCGTCGACGAGCTGATGAAGGATATGCGCCTGGGCTCCTCGCCCAAGTCACCCAATCCCGCCGAACCACTGCGACAGATCGACAATCTGGCCAACACAGCAGCCCAGAGCAGCAGCCCGAACGACATATCGAATGCGTCGTACAAGTATCTCAAGAAGTACCGCCTGCTGCCCGAGGAGCAGCTGGACTATGCCCGGTCTCCACAGTCACGGAAGGCGGCCCCGCCCCAAATGCAACTCGATTTAGAGAACATCAGGAACCAGCCGAAACTGATGTGAATGCAAAAGCCTCGGTTTTATCTGTTTTATGTTATTATTTATGCGGTTTAAGTGGAAATATATATATTTCAAATACACGGAACAACGTTTGACACTCGATCGGGGATGGCTCCATCCCAGCCACACTTTGTTTACAAAAAAACATAATATAGACATTCATAGTTTGAAGACACAATATAAGTATATAAACTTTCTTAAGTGAGCTCGAGGTCCTAGCGCAGTACCAACTGCAGCTCGGCCGCTGACTGCAGGAGTACCTTGAGTCCCTGCATGAAGCCCGCGCACTGCGCAAAGTCCGTGCCGAACGCAATCCGGGTGTGAATTTCCAGGGCATTGGCATAGTCGGCTATTTGAATGTACTGTACTATTTGATTCAGATATTGCACCGTTGTGGGAGTGAGCTGCAACGAAAAAGATGTTGTGGTTAAGACCTATAGGGATTAGGAGCTTAAGCTGCTTACCTTGCCATCCCTCAGGCAGTCGTAGAGATTTTCCAGCCGCTTAACAACATCCACGAACTTACGTTTTGTGCGCTGCAGATAGGAAATAAATCGAAGAGTTAATAAAACTTTAATTATTCACAAACATATCGCATTACCGGATCATTCGTTGCGCTCAGACAGCGATTCTTCAGCTCCTCTAGCACCGTCTGCAAGTAGATATACTCCTCGGGTAGTGGCGGCTTCTCCTTGGGCGGCTCCGGCTGGCGCTGCTGCTGCTGAATGGGAGCTGGCTGCTCGGTGTAGCCAATGGTCTGCTGCTGCTGACCCTGCCAGTTCTGCTGCTGCTGTGGAATACCTGGCTGCTGGTACGCTTGCTGCTGCTGCTGCTGGGGTAGGTTGTTGTTGAAGGCAGCTGGATTGTAGTAAGCATTGGGCACTCCTCCAGGTGGTGGTGCATTCTGTAGGAAGACATCTCTTTAGTAATCTCTATTGATATATTCCCCCTTTAAATACCTGATATTGAGTGGGATCCACATAGCCGTTTTGATTTTGATTGGGATCGCCGGGGAACAGGGGATGGAAGATGGGCGCCGCACTGGGCTCAACCACTGGCTTCGGCTTGGGCTACGAATAAAGCCGGAATTTATAGTTTCATGGAGCTTAATACAGGGCCTAGATATACTTACCACTCGCGAGGATTTCAGTGCTGGCGGATCGTTCCAACCTGGCGGTGGTGTGGGATTGCGTTGCATATTCTGGATGATTGGCTGTTGCGCAGCTTGGGGCTGCATCGTCTCCATCGGGTTCACGCCGGGCAGATACTGGTTCTGCGGAGTCGCTCCCATGAACGGCGTTTGGTTGTAGGTCTGGGACGACGAGGCAATCGGATTCGTGTTGAACGAGTTGCTGTTGTAGGTTGGCACGCTGGCTGGCTGGGGCACGGGTCCAGGTGCTGGGCCGCTGTTGAAGGGAACCGCCGATGGAATGGGAACGGGAGCCGGAACGGGATTGTATGGCATTCCGTAGGAGCTGGTGGGCGCTGCAACCGAGGGATCCAGTACGTATTTAGACCGCGCATGAAGTCCAGATCCTCCAGAAGGCGGTGCTGCTCCTGCTGCTGCGACTGGCGGAGGGCCACCAGAGGAGCTGGCATTGCTCAGCGGTCGCGGTGGGTGAGCCATGAGCTCTGGCTTGACGGGCTGCGGATTGAATATCTGCGGCAGAGGCTGAGCCCCCGGATGGGGCGCTGGAGCAGGCCAGCCCGGCTGAGCATACTGATTGGTTGTGGGATGTCCATAAGCTGTCGATGGCTGCGGCTGCGAGAAGGATCCCCGGCCTCGCTGCTGTTGGTAGCCGCCGAGTGGGACAGCAGCTGCCGGCTGGGGCTGGGCGTAGTCCAGGTTGACCGCGTTGTTGATGCGATCCCGCAGGCCCTGCAGCACATCGTTCTCGCTCGCAGCTCCGCCACCCAGGGTGGTGATGTACTGCAGAGCGGCGGTAAGGGCTCCCTGCGAGGCCAACAGACCGCCGTACTCGGTCAGGAAGCTGGCAAAACGGCCCGCCAGGTCGACGGCAATGCCCTGCTGCTCCAGGGACTTGCACATCAGCATCACCACCTCGGCCAGATCCTGCAGCTCGATGGTGTTGGGCTTGTAGGCGGCATTCTGCTGTTCCAGCCGCTTCAGCTGGTACCATGCGGTCACCAGCTTGTCGATGCTGCCGGCGCAGATGTAGCAGAGCATGGCGTTGCGCGTATACTCGGCGCTAGAAGCACACTCGCTCAGCAGACGGTCGCCGAGCCGCTCACAGATGTCCACCACCTTGCGCTCGCTGTGCTTCAAGGCGGCCACCAGGGCCTCCTTCCACGAGTCCACGGTGCAGCGGTTGACAAAGTCCAGCCAGTCGCGGGACACCAAGGCAGAGATCACGTGCGACAGCTCGCTCTTCTGCTGCAGCAGGTACCGCGTTTGGGTGCGAGTCAGAGTCTCAATGCCGGCTGTCGAGGCGATGATCAAGGCCTCTGGAATGCGTTGAGCTTCCAGGCAAAGCTCCACAGCAGCCTCCACATTGCCGGTGAGTAAGGCCTCAGCAATCAAGCTGTCGGAATCTGGAAAGGACAGGTTTTTAGTAGCTAAGAAAGCTGGTAACATGTTTAACTTACGATCTCCGCTGGGCACCTTGAACTGCGGCCTCGGAGGCGTGGCAAAGTCGTTGTGATTTTGGGAATCGTTGATGTTGTTTCCATCCTGCGTTTGCTGTTTTGTGGAAGAGATATATAAAAAGTAATTGTTGATAATAAATTAGTTGCCGTCTTGATAACTTTCCGACAGAGCTAGCTCATAAGACTAAAGGTCTCTGGAGAGAATAATAAACTGTTATGGACGAGCTCTGCTTTACATCCCATGTTTCCCATGTTTCAATGGCGAGTGTAGAGGGTTAGCTCCTTACCGAATTATCGGTGCTATAATTAGTACTCTGATCGCAGCCCTCGACCTCCGAAGAGTCGCTCTACAGCAATGTGGCATGGATGTTAGTATGTTATCGGATAGAAATAAACATGGCAAGATGAGCATACGTGGAGGTTGATAGTGCGCACAGTGCTGTGTTTCTATGTTCGAGACTGATAAGAGCCCAACTCGTACAAATACTTACATGGGTCAGTGTCGAGATGCGGGTTGTGAGAGTATCCACATCCGATTGCGAGTTCGTCTCGGTTTCCTTGATAAACTTGTTGAACTTGCTATCGATGTCGTCTTTATTGTAGCCTTCAATTAAATGGGGATTTGTTAGAGTATTTCCTTTAATTTTTATGCATCTGACTTACCCAAGAGGTTGAGCATCTCCTCCTTGGGATTCAGCTCAAAGTTCGCCTTGATAAAGTACCAGAGGTAGCGACCATGCTGATCCGCAGTCTCATCGGCTCTCTGCCGGCAGTATTCCGAGTAGTTGGCATCCGCCAGTGAGCGCTCCAGGGCATTGGCCCGCTCCACAAGATCTGCCTCCGTGGTCAGCTGCTGAACCTTCACCTTCCTCGAGGTGCCATCGAAGCTGACCAGCTTGCCGCCAAACTGTAATAATAAAATTTCAGATATTTAAATCGATTTAAAAGCTAGTCAAAGTGCCAACTCACCCAAAGGCAACGCCACAGGGGCGTTTCATCCATTTGGGAGCCACCGACAGGTCGTGGTAGACCACTTGCGTGGTCTGCTGGGGTATGGGGTCCTGCGCGAACTGATCCATGCCCGGAAACGAGTCGGCAATCTTATTGGAAGTCTGCACCAGCTGGTGAGTGCCGCCGTGCAGAGAGTAGATGGACACAGCTCCCTCCAGACTGGCGCTGGCAACGAGCGCCGGGTTGCGCGGGCAGAACTGCACGTCGGAGTACCACGAAGCGGTGGTGGCCACCTCCGAGAGGATTTCGCCCTCGGGAATCTTAGTGTTTGGGTTCCAGCAGTAGATCCGGTTGTCTTTGCCGCACGACACCATCAAGTCATTGTCCTGCAGGCACCACGACATGCCCAGCACTCCCGCTCGTGGATCTGATATGTTTTTGCGGGAGCCGTGGCATATCGCAGATCCCACAGCTGCACGACCGGCGCCTGATCGTCCTCGGAGGCTAACCAGACCTGCGTCGCCGCCTCCGGATGCCACTCGATGGCGTGCCACCGCACTCGCGACTGCGAGTCCGAGAGCTTAATGATCTGCTGGCTCTTCCGCAGATCCCAGATCACGCAGCGAGTGCTGAAAACGGAGGCCAGGATGTGCTGCACCTGCCGGTTCCACGCCACGTTCTTGACGTCCTCCAGCGGCTGGGTCTTGGCGCCGGGATTCATGTGGGTGGCCGGGTTGTTGAGGTCCCAGATGTAGATCTCCGACTCGGAGGCGCACGAGGCGAGCAGGTTGTTCTGGAACGGATTGAAGTCCAGCCCGCTGACCGCTCCCGTATGCTTGTCCTGGCGCGCCACCAGCGGCTCCTCATTGCCTGCGAGCAGCTTGGCGGCCGAGTATATGTTGATTTGCCCTGCCTCGCAGCCACCGACTATCAGTCCACTGGGATGTGGCCCCACCGGGCTCCAGATAAGCTTTTGAAACCTATTGAAACGAAAAACGGCTTAGAGGGGATCTTTTGGAGAACGAAATCCATCCAAAACTCACTTGTACTGGCTGGCCACGCTGGCCTTTAGCTCCAGGTCGTAGGTGGCATCGCTGAAGTTGGGCGAGTACACCTCCAGTGTGGCGCTCGCATTGGAATCAAACTGCTGGGCGGCGGTGCCAGCGGCCAGGAGTATCTGCTGTTGCTGCGCCGGCGACCAGGCGATGTTCACCGTCTTCTGCAGTTCCTTGATCTTCATGTTGCAAACTCCGTTCGAGCTGTGAGCATAATTAAAGCAATTAAAAATGTTAAACGCTGCCGCTATCGGTGGTGCAACATCAGAACAAAATTGTGTCACATCCAATTGGAGCGCGCCCCGTCATCACTTTTTTCCCCATTGGCATCCGCGCTGCATATGTGGCCCAGTTCGGTTCGACGGCCGTTAATTACATTTAAATATGCTAAGTATGACACTTACACACTATTGTGAATGGAATTTACACTCGCTTCCGCTGGAAAAACGCTCTTATGGGCTTAAAATTAACTGGAAACTTTAATATTTTTAAGAATATACGGCAGAACCGGCCAGTGTGACCGCAACTGAAGGCGAGTAGTATACCAATCAGACTGCTGGAATATACTAAAAAATACATTTTTGAAAATACTGCAAGTAGCTCTAGCTAAATGCCGGTATTTTTGAATTCGAAAAGATATTTTTATTTTTTTTATAAAAAAACACGTAAAATGTAGATATAATTTTATTTATTTATTTTTTCTGATTTTTAATTATTTTATTTCCACAAAGAAGTAGAGCAATATTTAATAAAAGTGGTCCCAGGAATCTAAAACAGTCAGACCTAAGGATGCTTCTCGATCACGTGCCGCTTGAGATCGATGGCCCGGAAAAAGGGCCACTGGCATAATTGGCATGCGTACTGGTCGTGCCTTCGATCCGTTTTAATATGTTGGTTTAAGTGGCTTCGCTGGGCGAACCTACTACCGCAGGTGGGGCACTCGTGCGGCCGGTGATTTAGGTGCTGGCTATTAACGTGTTTCTTCAGGTGATCGGCTGTAGCAAAGTCCGCCTGGCAATCGTTACAGATATGACGACGCAACAGGACGTGGACACGCTGAAGGTGGGATCTCAAGGCTTCCCGGCTGCTGTGACTCCTGCCGCAATAACAGCATTCCAGATCATTTCGGTGGTGCGACTGCTTCAGGTGGTTTACCAAGCTAAGGCTCCCGGAGAAGCCATTGGCGCAGAAGGGACAAACAAAGACACTCGGCTTGGCGTCCACAATGCAAGACTCCTTGTCCAGACCCATGGGCCAGCCGAAGGTGAGATCGTCGTCCCAATCAACGCTGGGCAGGATGTCTTCGATATTCTCCTCCAACATCTCTAGGTCCTCAGTTTCGTCCACCAAGCTACCCGTTTCGCTGGCCGTAGATTCCAGGGATCGCAGGTTATGCACCTCCTCGGCGTGCTCCTGTAGCTGCTGCATCCCTCCAAAGCTTTTACGTCGTTGCAGTTATCCGCGCACATGGCACAGAAGAATAGGGACTGCTCGCCGTGCCAGGTAACCACATGGCGGTGGAGGAAGGAGGCGGATGAGTAGAGTTTTCCGCACTGCAGGCACAAAAACTTGCCGCCCGTATGCTTCCGCTCCTGGTGTCGCTGCAGCCGGGACTCATCACCGTAAAGCGTTAAGCAGTGCCTGCAGATAAAGAGCCGCCGCAGTTTGGCCTCGCACTGTTGTTCATGGCGCTTGGCGGTGAGGTGACGCTGAAACTCCGCCAGGCAGGTACCGCAGTGATATGTTCGCTTCGAGGAGCGCTTCCTTGCCGGCAGCCTCAGTGCTCCGCGGTGGCCCATTCCGCCGGCTTTGGTCTAATCGCCATCGGCTCCATTGAAAATAATTGTATTGCAGCAATTCGGAATTAATTGCTGTCAGAACAGAGCTGTCCACTTCCCGAATTCTTGAAATTTCAACAAGTTGGCAGCTCCGCCGCAGGCAGCTGATGAAACTTTGCCGCATTTAAAGTGCAGGAATTCCGTCTGTGTTTATACGTACCCAAAAGCCCAAGAAGATATGTCGAAACGTGTGCAACCGGCGTGGCACTCTCCCAAGGCGGCGGTTCGGCCAAAGCTAAAGCTGTTCAACAGCTTGACGCGACAGAAGGAGGAGTTCGTGCCGCTAGACGGCAACAATGTAACGTGGTATAGCTGCGGACCCACTGTCTACGACGCCTCCCACATGGGGCATGCGAGGTGAGCCGCCGCCACATCAGCATCAAATTCTCCGTATCTTATCTCCCGCCGAACCACTTCCGTGCTTCCATTCCACAGATCTTACATCTCCTTCGACATTCTGCGACGAATTCTGTCTAACTACTTTGGCTACCACATCCACTATGTGATGAACATAACGGACATCGATGATAAGATCATCAAGCGGGCGCGGCAGAACCATCTCTTCGAGGAGTATGCCAGTGGGCGGCAAAGCTGCCACTGGATCAGCTCCTGGGTCAGCAGAAGGAGGTCCTCATGCGCTTCCAGGCCACGTGCGCCAAGAACACGGATCCCGACAAGAAGGTGATGCTGGACAAAACTCTGCAGCGGATGAACGACGCCGTGGAAG
This sequence comes from Drosophila triauraria, assembly GCA_014170255.2. Classification (NCBI taxonomy): domain Eukaryota; kingdom Metazoa; phylum Arthropoda; class Insecta; order Diptera; family Drosophilidae; genus Drosophila; species Drosophila triauraria. The sequence goes on from CM024335.1 coordinate 11,687,015, forward strand.
CCCTTACAAAGGCTGTGAGCAAGGGAGAGGAGAAGGAGATCTCAGAGAAGCGACAGCATTACCTTAACGAGGCCAAGGACCCCATCTCCGAGTGGTTGGACTCGCAAAAGGGAGCCGAGATAAACGATAATGCGGTGTTTGAGGCTCTGCCACGGTACTGGGAAGATCAGTTCCACAACGACATGAAATCGCTGAACGTGAGTCATCGATTCCAGAAGCAATTAGTGAGTGAATCATTTTTGTTACCTACTTTCAGATTTTACCGCCAGATGTCTTGACCCGCGTCTCGGAGTACGTGCCTCAGATTGTGGCTTTCATCCAGAAAATCATCGACAACGGCTTGGCCTATGCGGCCAACAACTCGGTTTACTTTGATGTGAACGGCTTCGACAGAAGGGAGAAGCATCACTATGCCAAGCTGGTGCCGGAGGCGTACGGCGACACCAAGTCCCTGCAGGAGGGCGAGGGTGATCTGTCCGTGGCCGAGGATCGGCTCTCGGAGAAGCGTTCGGCCAACGACTTTGCGCTGTGGAAGGCCAGCAAGGCTGGCGAGCCGTGGTGGGACAGTCCCTGGGGCAAGGGTCGACCCGGCTGGCACATTGAATGTTCGGCCATGGCCTCGGACATCTTTGGCCCCACCTTCGATATACACACGGGCGGTGTGGACTTGAAGTTCCCCCACCACGACAACGAGTTGGCCCAATCAGAGGCGGCCTTCAACGAGGCCGAGTGGGTCAAGTACTTTCTGCACACGGGCCATCTAACCATTGCTGGCTGCAAGATGTCCAAGTCGCTGAAGAACTTTGTTACCATACAGGAGGCCCTCAAGAAGCACTCGGCCACCCAACTCCGACTGGCCTTCCTGCTGCACTCGTGGAAGGACACGCTGGACTACTCAGAGAACACCATGGAAATGGCCACGCAATACGAGAAGTTCCTCAATGTAAGTCCAAGCAATTCTTGAACTTAAATCAGCTTTTAACTTTATATAAAATGTTACCTTTGCAGGAGTTCTTCCTGAATGTCAAGGATCTAACACGCCACGTCCTCTCCGAAGAACCTCGGCGTCAGTTCGATGCCTGGACTGAAGTTGAGACAGCGTTGCAGAAGAAATTCGCCAGTTCTCAGGAGCAGGTGCATGCTGCTCTCTGCGGTACGTATTCAGATTCTTCTCTGATAAGCTTAGACTTCTACAGTTTATTTATTAATCCCTTACAGACAACATCGACACTCGCAGCGCCCTCGATGCCATTCGGGAGCTGGTCTCCGCCTCCAATGTCTACATCAGGGACAACAAGTCGAGACTGAACAGCCTGCTGTTGCGCAACGTGGCCACTTACATCACGGATCTTCTGCACATCTTTGGCGCGATTGCCGGTCCGCGCGGTGGCATTGGATTCCCCGTAAGCAGCGGCTCAGGAGCTCAGGCAGCTGGCGCTGACTTGGAGACAACAGTGCTCCCTTATGTCCAAACTCTGGCCGAGTTCCGGAATTTGGTGCGCGAGCAGGCCAAAACGCTGAAAGGCCTTTGACATTCTGAAGCTATGCGATGACCTGCGCGACAATACTCTGCCCAGCTTGGGTGTGCGCCTGGAGGACAAGGACGGAGGACAGTTTGCAGTCAAGTTGGTGGACCGTGAATCCTTGCTGCGGGAGCGGGAGGCCAAGCTGGCTGCCGAAGCGGAGAAGGCAGCTGAAAAGGAGCGCAAGAAGCAGGCGGCAGCCGAGGCAGCGGCCGCCAAGGAGGCCCAGCGTCGCGTGAATCCCAAGGAGATGTTCCTGGGCGAAACGGAAAAGTACTCGGCATTTGATGAAAATGTGAGTTTACTGATGTTTCTTTAAACATCATTTTTTACTGATTTTAAATTTTATTCCCAGGGCCTTCCCACTCTCGACAAAGACGGCAAAGAGGTGAGCAAGGGACAAATCAAGAAACTGCAGAAGCTCCAGCAGCAACAGGAACAACGTTACAAAGAGTATTTGGCGTCCAAGAAAGAGGCCGCCTAGAACCTAAGGTCAGAGCACCCATCATGGCAATGATATTAGCCTAGCATTTAAACCATCTTAAAATCTTATTGCAAGCCTTAACAATTTAAAATTTAATTTAATGCAAGAGATTTCAGTTCCCAGCTTAAAGCAGTGTCTAAAATAAAACACACTTTTCTATGATAACTTAAACGTTTCATATTCCTACTCAAACTACATCGATTTTTCAATTTAAAATACAAATTAAATCTAAGTTTTAGCTGCCAGTTAAATTATTCTATCAACTAAAACATTATAAATATTGCTAATTGGTTTTGTAACATATATACAAAGTCGTGAAACAATATTCGGTATCCCGCATAGAAAGAATTAGCTCTTAACACAAACGAGATCCAGATATGACAACTCATTCGGCGAGTAAATTAAACGCTGTGAGAGCGGGTTGTGGCTTCAGTTAGCCCTAAGATACATATATTCGACTGCCAAGTCTTTGGTTTATCTCCTTCAGTGCCCCTGGAATGTTGAAATCCACTCCAATGGCCCTTACAAGCTGCCAATGTCGTTGTAGCGCTTCAACTTGTCCGGGAAGTTGTCGCGGAACAGGACAGGATCCGCTCTAAACTCCACCGTGCGCAGCGGCATGCGACCGTAGATCTTGGAGAAGCGATCGATGCAGGCGGATCGTTCTCGCATGTGGTTTAGATCGGCCGAGAGCATTTCCGTATTGGTGCACTCGGGGCACTTGAACTTCTTGCGCGGGGTGACCTTAATGGGCGGATTGTTGGTAATATTGGCCACCAGGAAGTTCATGGCAATGTCCTCGCAGTTCATGTGCTCGTCCACCCAGTCCTTGATGTCCCCGGGCATGGCGTTGGTGTACATGTGGCTCCAGTACTTGTGATGGAAGGCGGCACCGGTTAGCACCATCGATATCTGGTTAGTCCACTCCGATTCGTAATGCCAGCGCATGGTGACGTTATCCCAGACATGAATACGACTGGGAAAGCCCACAATATGGTCGGGAAACTCCCGCCAGACCTCGTAGCTAAGGATCAAAAGTGGTTAGTTATAAAAATTTTAATATAATTCAGCTGTTAAGTTACCCAAAGTCCAGCTCATCTGTGGTCAACATGATAATGTCATCGTCAATGGTCAGAATGGCTTCCGTTTCGATTTCCGGATATGGATAGAAGCGATTCGACAACTTGTTCTCCTTGGTTTGCCGAATCTTCAAGGGCTTGGAGATAGAAGGAAAGGTGGACACTAAAGGAAGATCAAAGTAAGCATTTTGCAAGGATATGTCTCTATGAACACAGAACTCACAGTGCGGCGGCGACTTCTTCTGGTTGTTCCATATGACCAAGATGCTTTGCAGCGAGGGCACTACGGCCAGCTTTTGGATCAGCAAGAACAGGCTCTCCACGCGATCGTAGGTAAGGATGACGGCAGTAAATCCTTGGGATTTTGGCGCCAATGAGGGCAGAAACAGTGGATTGAAGGTGGAGCGAGCATTCGTGTCGATGGCGTTCCACTGACGACTGCTGCGGGCACGCAGGGGGAAGATGCGACTCTCGAGCACTTCCAGAGCCGTCATCGTCACAGTCTTCAGATCCTTGAAGTACTTGGAGTACAGCCACTGAACTTGCTTCTGCATCTCCACGATTTTGACACTGGAGATCGCCTTCAGCTTTGCATCACGGAATGCAGTTCGGACTCGCGAATGCGCACAGAGGCCAGCGACCAATCGATCACATCTTCGAAGGGCAGAACGTAGTTGTCCACGGCAATCACGGGAACGCAGCCCTGCGACATGATCTCCACCAGATCGGGCTGGCCCATGCGAAGGCTCTTGCCCAGAAGGCAGAACTTACCGCGCGACAGAAGACGTGGGTACTCCAGGGATTTGTGGTGCTGCGACACGGGACATCGTAGCGAGAGATCCATGCTCTCACAAGTTCCCAAGATCAGCATTTGTTCGCTGTGGGCCAAAGACAGCTCCCGCAGGGCTCGCAGAAAGCGTGGGAGCATATTAAGTTGCGCCACCACCAAGAGGAACTTCCTCTGGGCCGTGGCATGGGCATGCTGATGTACCAGGCGCGGACTCCACACAGGAATGGAGACGTCAAAGCCTGGCCGATACGACCAAGAGTCAAAGCCGCCGCCAAAGATGATGGCATTGTCCGTATTTACATCCAAGACAGTGTTATAGGACGGAGCTCCACCTGGCAGCATGTTGAAGATAATGTGGTTGGCGCCGCGATCCCAGAAGTCCAGGGACGTCAGTGCAGCGCCCGCCAAGTGCTTGTCGAAGACATTCTGGTTGAGCAGGTCCAAGCTGGGCAGGAAGAGGCACGCCTCGTTGGGGTTCGAGGTGTAGTAGCGACTCTTCAGCACGGCCTCCAGGATCTGGAAGTACTCGCTGGACAAGGTTGCAGCCACCTTGTCGCTTCCGCTCGTCCACAAATTCCTGCAGCGGATAAATGTAGACCTTAAGTCGGTCATGCTCGCACTTGTAGATGTTCAGGCAGTCCCAGAAGGTGCAATTCACATTCCGTGCCCGCTGCTCAGCCTCGGGGTTCAGTCCCACCTCCTGGATGTGCTCCAGATCCAGGATTAGCTTGTGGGTGTCCCTTTTTCCATGGAAGAATCCGTCCCGCGGGTTGTTGTTGGAAAGATCCCATAGCAGGAACCCAGCGCACAGAGCCACAATCACCAGCAGGCTATAGGTCAGGAAGTTGAGGATCTGCTCCTTGGGGTTCGAATGCGATATGCTTCGTGACTGGGTCACAAAACTCAGCAGATATTTTAACTTGTTCATTTTAACTGCGATTTTTTACATTTTGGTTTAACAAAACAGTGTGACCCCACTGCAGGTAAGGGAAATCTGAAGTAACTTTCAGAATTCAGTGTTGGAAAATTTGGAATTTGAATTGGTATTTGTTCTCCCCAAGTCATTTTTAATAAATTTAATTTGTGAGAAAGGCCACTATTATAGCTATATTTTGCTATTGATTATATTCTTTATTAGCTTAGAGCCTTAAATCAAGAATAATACAAGTTACATGAGTCTGAGTACCATCATCTGGACATTACAAATTTTGCGGTAAAGTTTGAATTTATCTGCATCGAAACAAACAGCAAGTTGGTAACTACTTCTTCGGTTTTAAGGTAACGCTGAGCTTGGTGGCCTGGATGTCGCAACCTGGAAGATGTTCCTTTAGTTTGGCGGACACTGCCTCCATATTTTCGACAAACATCATATCGAAGATGATGAGTTGCCGCAGGTTCTTCAGGCTGGCGATCGCAGCCAGGCCAGAGTCGGTGATGTTATAGCATCCGGAGACCTGCAATCGCGCCAGGGAGCTGCTGATGTGGTGCAATCCTTCCAGGCCGTCGTTCTCCAGGTGCTTGCAATTGTGGAAGATGACGGTGTCGATGCAGCTGCAGCCTTTAAGATGCTCCAGTCCGATTTTCATGATGGAGGCATTCGAGGCGTCCACCACCTTGATCTCAAACGGATTGTTCTCCCCCGGCAGCGAGTTGTAGTCCTTCCACAGCTTGTTGGGATTCTCCACAAAGCGGACTCCGCCTCCGTTCTTTATAATCCACTCTGCGCAAAGACGGTTTGGGCCCACTTTGGCCAGACGATCCGCGTCCACCTGGTTAAAGGCGATGGCCACATAGCCCCAGATGCCGCGCTCCTTCGGTTTGGCCTGAAGAAGTTGAGGCTCCTTCGATAGCCTGAATCCTCTCGTATATAGCCAGGGGAGCTTACTCAATAACGACATTTCCGCAGTAGCCCGAACAGCTGAAGCCGGCGAGCGTTGTGCAGCACTCTTTCGGAGCTGGCCAGCTTGTTAAAATATACAAATATCTTAACACTTTTTAAAATAGAAACCCATTTTGATCTGCCTTTATTAGAAGTTGATCGCTTTGACATTCTGAGCATTGTTAAATTCTATAATCAAGTTGTAATATTATCCGTTTTGGTATATTTTTACGTTCTGCTTTGACCAGTGTGACCATTTAGAATTTTGTCCAGAATCCCTGCGCAGGTGGACCGTGCGCGTTCAAAACACATTGATAGTATTTTCCCAGCTCTATTTGCTTTCAATTTTCACAGCCGCAGGTTGTCCGTGCGCGTTGTTGCTGCAATCAATTAGTTAAAAACGAGAACGGAGTAACTAACTTTAGTAAATGAGATCGAGGCGTGCAGCCAAATCGAATTGATTTCAGTGAGCCAGTGGCAATTATCGCACGGAAATCACAATTGTTCTAACGGCGAGTGCTTTAGTGTGCGGAGAGCGTGTTTGAGCATAAAATCTCGGCAATAACAAAAAACATACATATGCTGTGTTTGCGATTAAAACGCCAGCTAGCCTTTGTTTTACGCGCTTGATAAGTGAACGAATTGCGGTGCTTAGAACAAAACTGACCACGGGGCGGCAAACAAAATAGCAACAAATACAGTAAATCTCGTATCGTATTGGATCTCTCGTTACGTGCACTACTCTTGTTGTCAATGAGTGCGGCCGTGTGTGTGAACGCGTGTGCTAGTGTGCGGGCTTGCCGCCACCGCAATTGAAGAAAAACACACCAATACCAAGGCGGCAAATAAAAATAAGCTGTGCCTGTGTGCGTGCCGTGCGCCGTATCGGTGTGTATTCGAATCGAACGTGTTAAAGTGACGAATAAACAAGCAAGCGGGAACCCAGGGGAAGAGGAGCCGGAGGAATCATCGCATCGCAAGAGATAGACAAACAGAACACACAGCGAACAGAATCAGACAGCCAAACATTTGTACATTTCCTTCGCACATCTATGCATATGTATACACGACGACGTACGTAATAGTTTGCCGCCGCAGACATTAAGGCTCTGTGCTCAGTCGCTGACGCTGTCGCTGTCCCGTTCTCGCCCTCTTGTTTACACGAACGCCCACACCCCCGCCCCCGTAATTATCCGCTGCTGGCCTTTGGAATAGGTGAGTAAATGCCGCATTCCGCTCGCTGCCTAATTAGGTTAAAAATTGACTTTTGCCAAATTGCGGAGTCCGTTCACTTCCCTAGCTCCGTGCGGCTGTTACCTTTGCCTGCGGGTTCTATGGGTACAGTGGAGCCTGCATAACTTGGACTTTCTTCTGAGCTCCTGTTCCTTTATGGTAGTTTATGTTTGATTTGAATAATATATATAATTAAGACCTTATATTAGTTTCAAGGGTTGGTTGTTTTCATTTTATTATTATTTATAGAAATTATAACAAGAACATTTCAAGTTTTTCACCGAAAAAGGCTTCCAGTACGAGTTTAGGCTAGAGAATATCGACTGTATTTCTGTTTTTGTTTTTCCTATTCCCCTCTATAACTCCGGAGGCACCCAGCGGTGCCTATATGCAAAAGATGAATGATATACAGGCCCGGCCAATGTTAGATGATAAATGGCGCGCTATATTAAATGATTTATCTCTCTCTCTATGGCTCCCCCGAAGCCCTAGCTCTCGAGTTCATTGTGCGTCCAGATCTGTAGATCTTCAGATCGCCTGCCCCTCCATACCCTCGAGTGCTAATCTGTGGTATCTCGCACACAGATTTGTGGCGTAGATTTGAGTTGAGTTCAGTTGAGGTAAATTGCTGCCAGCATAGCACACGCGCCTACAAAAGGAGATTTAACAAAAGAACATGGACCATTTAAGACTGAGAATGGACAACGAAATCCATCAATCAATGTGAAAGCCCTTAAAGTAGTCAAGAATCGGTTTGGGAAATCATTTAAAGTCTAGGATTTCTCAAGACTTGCTGCCTCTTTCAAGAAACTTCTCTACAGTAATTTAGAAGTATTAAAACTGGGATTATATTGAGAAATTTAAGAACATTCTGTTACCCTGTATGTTTTTAAAACGAAACTTTACTTACAAATTTATAGAATTACTAGAAAACGTACTATTTAAATAATAAATAAATTACTATTAAAAGCTTAATTGTTTTCTTTGTATTCTCGCTTTGTTGCATCTGGTTTTGCCCTTCAATTAAATAATATACCCGCCCCCAAGTCTCTGGAGATTTGACTAACACTAGTATCTTGCGGATATCCCCCAACCGTATTGTTTTTAAGCCTTTTCTATATATTCCCATGCTGAGTCAACTGTCATTTCCTCAATAGCACATTCTGTCGCTTGATTTTTATTGTATTTCGCTTGAAATAATCGCTGAATTGTAATCGGTTTCCATTGGTTCTAATAACTTTCCAGCAGCCATTTCGAAAAATGTTTTGCACTCTTTATTGTTTTCGCTTTGCGGCAGTTATTCCTCGCCCAGTTGCTGCTGCTATCGAATTGTTGCCATTTTTTTTATTTTTTTTCAGTTTCTGCCTTTTCTGTTTTCTAATTAGTTATAATTACACTTAATGCAATTTAGTTATGAGGTTCTGTTTCTGTGCCCACATTCGTGAGCTCCTCAGCGTCAACGTCAGCCTCAGCCCCAGCCTCAGCCCGCTGTTCGTGCCGTTTCCATTTTTGCATTTATACATTTTAACATTGATGGGGGATTTTATGATTAGTGCAACTAGTTCGTGCTGCCCGTTGTTGACCGGGCTTTCTGTTACAAGGGCCGTCGAAAATCGGGAGAGGGAGAGGGAGGAGTACTACTACCAGTCCCCGGGGGTAGGACGCGATTGGGCACACACCGAGCGAGCGAGCGCACAAAGCCCCATCGGACACCAGGCGTTGATGCAATTTGTAGCTGTAAGATTCGACTTGGCCCGATAAGTGAGCCGGCAGCTGGAGTTTCCTCCATCTCGCTGGTTTTAGGTTCCATGTCCCATGCCCCCATGCTCCCAGAGAGACAGCAGTATCGAGATTATGTGCTCATAATGCTTTTCTCAACTATTTTAAGTCTATTTTGGTTAACTTGGCATGCTATTTGCTTAGATATTTTTAAAAGGAAACCTGGTTCTTGTACATATTTGCAGTCTTAAGCTTCTTATAGAATTGATTGCTCAAAAGATTGATTTTCTACCCACTTTCTAAACAGTTTAAGCAGATTAATACTTAACAATTCCTTGAATTTCCTACAAACCCCCAAGCTCCCTGAAGCCAAGCTCACCTTTTTTCCAAGTGCTTCGTTAATACTCATAAAGACTAAGCACCAGAAAGAAGGCAAAATGGTGGCAGAGCTTAGATTCTGTACCTGAGCATAATATATTATAAGAAGGAGCAGCTCCGGCCAAGAGCTAGGTGTGAATTCTGGTTAAATTCAGTATCACCTCCGCATCATATGCATATGAGCTGCAATTTCAGCCGTAGATTATATCAGGTGGTCTCATAAATAAATGCATTTAATGCTCCGCTGGTTCGCTTGGTTGGGGTTCCTTGGGCTTGGTTAGGATGGGTTGGTGTTGGTCTTAGCCCTGGGGAACTGGGCACTGGGAACTGCAATTGCCGCAGATGGCGAACCGAACCAAACCAAACCGACTTGACCATGGCATGTCGCTTGTCTCACGAAAGCATCTCCCCAATCCCAATGATGGAGTCGGCAAAGCTGAGGAAGCTAAAGCTACGGCTCCAACTCCAGCTACAGCAACAGCACAGCTCCTCATCATTAGCAATTTGAAATGCACTCGAAGTGTTCGGGGAGAGATCGGAGGAGAGATGCCGGGGCTGCGAGTGTATCCAATTATTTCAGCATTTTATGGCGTAAATTTCCTTAAACCCAAACCATTTTTCAACTGAAACGAATCGCGAGAAGAACCGAAAGCAACCCAGGGAAGAATAACGTATGCAGGTTCCCCCCCGGTCCCAGTCCCAGTCCCAGAAAGGAAAGGAGGAGCAAAGCTCCACGGCAGCTACAAATCTTAAAAAGGCATCAAGATTATTGCACAGAAAAATTCTTTTCTTCACACCTCGGCCAGACAGCCCATCGTCGTCGTCTTGGTCGCTCCTCAAAGGTCTGGCATGAAAAAATAAGAAGAAAAAAAACGAAAAATACAAAAAATGGACAGAATAAGAAACTCAAAGAATTAAATGCGACTTCAAAGAAAGGTAAAGCAGCAGCAACAACAAGCGAGCGGAGCACGGACAAGAAATATGGTCAAAACGAAGCTACGACGAGGGCCAACACCACCAACAATGGACATCATGTGCAACAACAATAAAAACCAATTTAAGCCGACGACCAAGCGAGCGACTTGAAGTGTGTGGCAGGAGTGTGGGGCATAAACCATGGGATGCACAGCGAAAAATGCAATATCAAAAAGGGGAATCTAAAGGAGATCAAATTAAATACATGAAGAAGATGTAGGGATCGATCTTAAATCTTATATTCATAGTCTGAGGACTCCATTCCTTGGTTTGATTTAATCTTCAATATTTATATTCCTCAAAATCAAGTCAGAATATAATCCTTAAACCCTTCTGTACTTGATTCATATTTATTTTTTGTTAATTTGCATACGAAACAGCTTGTTGCTTTACTTGCAAGATCCCCATGAACTTTATGTATTATTATATGGAGTATTTTTCCCTGTGTACATATGGTGTGGAGTGCGGAGGATTCCTCGTGGGCTTACCTTCTTGTCGGCTTTCGTTTAACTGACGTCCCCGAACACCACAAAAGCAACAGCAACAGCCCAGCGATGGCCACAACGCATACACACAATCAGTTTCAGAAATCAGATTCGGTTCGAAGTTGAATAGTTTCGCTGCTCGGAATTATGTGTGTACGTTTGTATGCCTCGTATGCGGTGTATCTTTGTCGCTGCCCCGATCTATTCTATGCTGGAATTATCTGTTTTGTGTGTCCGTGTGTGTGTGTGTCGGCTACGTGCACAGCTGTAACTTTGGATTAGGGATTCCTTGAGGGGTTTCGGCCGGGAGGAGAGGGAAAAAATAAAAGAAAAAACATGTACCAAACATGTCAATGTCAATTTTGGAAAAAGGGTTTTTCGGGCATATGCAAATAGGGGTTATGCTCTTATTTGATTCTTTACGATTGACATTCTTAAGAGATCATAGAGATAAGATCGCAGAAGATTTGCTTGATTGGGGAAAATCTTTAAAGAGTCTTTAAGGGTTATTAAACTTGATACATATAAACTGAAGCTAAATAACTTATAACAATTGATTATTGAGCCATTTGCAGATTATTTCATGTTGTTTCTAGGGGATAACTTACCTTTTCTAATAAATTCCTGCTCAGAAAAGTGCTTAAGAAATTGTACATACTTTTATTAATGCTTTTGTGCAACTCATAGGCTGACTTTTGTCTCTTACATTATTTTTCTTTTCTGTTTCCAGAACTCTAAGCCCTTTTGTACTGCCTATTTAACTTTATTCATTCATCCGCACTTACCAGGACATCTATTCAGATTCTGTTAAAGGTTACAGCCATAATTCTTGAGAAAATGTCATATTCCAACTACAATGGTAGGGTATTCAGACAGTCATTGATGTGCCATCCTATTATTACCTATCCCAAGCACTTTTCACCTTCGCTGCGCTCACACTAATTTCCAAAGTGGCAAAAACTCTACAAAAGGGCAACGAAATCCGCTTGAGAGAGAATTGAGGAAAAAACCCGAAACGAATCCCAATCAAAAGACCTTTGCTGCAAGAAACAGATGCTCCCTTCTAACACGCACACAGCCGTACAAAATATATATATACATATATTTGACCGATCATATCCAGTAACAATGCAAGTGAAATCCCAGAATCTCTTCCTCTTTGTGCCCGGTTCTGCAGGGGCCGCTGCCTGTTCCGTCTTTGGAAAACGAGGCCCAATCCAGTTTTGTGTTGTTTTTCTGCTATGCTCGGGCTCTGCTCCCTGCAGATCTCCAGTTGATTTCGTTTTGGCTTTTCGGTTCCTGGAGTTTTTCAGAATTTCGTGCTGTGCCCCGGCCAGAGGCCTTTTTGTTGTTGCTGCCGCTGCTGCTCTTGTGTTTTTATTTTTTCTTCACACCTTCGAGAAGGCAGCCCAAACTGAAATTTCAACGTTGACTGGAAATCCAATTCAATTCCCAATGGCGGTCGCACTGCAGGAGAGTGTGGGAGCGGAGAAGGAAGACGCGCGGGCCCCATCCTCCTCCTCTACCCACAGCCGGTTTTTGGTGTTGGTGTCGCGCTCGGTTTTCTCACTTGGCCCGATCCCAAGCTGAAGCTGAAGCTGAGGCTGTGCCTTGGCTCATTGTATTTCGTAGGCCGCGTTCTGGGACCTCAACGACTGACAGCTCCAAAGCCCTGCGTTCTTTATTATTTTGCCTTTCAATCTCCTTTTTTACGTGCCAGGCACACTTGAGCCGCGGAGTACTGTATTTTTGGGAAGATGATAACGTTTGGGTAACCTCAACTGGAAGCTTTTATTAATGGGAAATTAGAAAAAATTAAATTATTAATGGCAATCTAGATTTATGGGAATAAAGACTAAGAAGAAACCTTTTGTTTTTAATATTCCTACAAAGTTATCTTTTAACTTTGGTAAAAATATATTCTTATACCAAGTTTCATATTGATCTAACCATTTGTTAGATGAAAGGCATTGTTAAGTTGGCTTTAAAGCCTTAAACCTCTGGAATTAAAGGTAAACATAATCATTTTAGGTTAATTTGTAACACTAATCGTACATTCGATTAAGCAAGGAAAAATTAAGTATTAGAATTGATTAAACAAATAATAAATAACAGATAAGCTACAAATACAAGTATTTCTTTTTCCCAATAAATTTATTAAATTACCTTGGTTAAAACAAACAAAACCTTGCAATTCAGTTAAATATTTGGCTTAAAAAAATCTGTGTTGAGCTAATATCTTATATTTTATATAACCCAAGTGGAAAGTATCTAAAAGTCGGTTAACTTCTCGACATATTACCTTCTTGTTTTTATTCGTTTTGTGTGTAAGTCGTCTTTTGCAGGATCGGTTTATTTCTGTATTTTTCTCTCTTTTCGTTAAGATCCCTTGACAGTCGGCTGAATGTGCGCATTTTTCTTTCTTTCTCGCCCAGCTTATGTATTTTTTTCTTCTTCGTTCTGCTGCTCGAGTGGAATACAATTTGACATGCTTGGGATTTCCATGAGAGCACAAAAAATCGGAAATTATTGCCGCTGCAGATTAATTTTGAATGCGCTGCTTGAGCTGTTCCTCCTGCGGCTTTCTGCTTTTATCTGATACCCAGAGATATACTCAGATACTTGAATATACTGAGCAGCTTAAGTCAGGGGATTACACGTTGCCGTTTTGGTTCAAGGTGAGAGATCGGGCTTTGGGCTTTGGGCTCTGGAAGCTTGAGTGTGCCGCCATCGTGACATTATCTGGAATACGTGTACTTGACTAGTCCGGCGAGGCCTCAGAGTTTGACAAACAATAATAACGAACAAAACTGTAGTATCAGCAGCAGGCAGGGGTGAGTTTGTTTATCATCATCTGCCTGATAACCGAACATTTCGGGAGCGGGAGCCCGCCCGCCCGGCTGTTTGTGTGTGACTGCGGCGGGTAAAATTGTGCAAGTCCGTCACTGGGTCTCAGGTGTGATATCACCCCGCTGAGTACATCGTAAAGGCTTTTCTGGGAAATCAGCCGCAAGCGCAGGATAAGATTGTGGGGAAAATAAAAATGGCAAATAGCGGGGAAATTACTAAATATTTGGTTCTAAATTCTAAAATTTAAAAAAATTTTAAAGCTAAGGATTTTTACCAGTAATTAAAAGCGCTTTTAATTTTTAATAAAAAGGTAATCATCTTTGTTCAGTTAGAATGTGATATCACTCCAAAAACACTCCTAAAAGTGTTGGAAACTCGACAAAAAACCCTTCTGTCTAGATCACTTTTATCAAGGTTAGTGGGCTTGCGGGGAATAAATTCATTCACCTGACCGGGTGCACCACACCCCAAATAGAGTAGATACGGGGCTAGGATATGATATTTGGCATATGATATCACACGCTACGTTCTTATCAGAAACCAACAACGGCGACAACAACAATGGGAACAACAATAAGCATAAGCATTTGCGTTGCGCTTTATTTATTCTTTATTTATGTGCCTTAGACCAATCAAGCAAAACGGTTTATCATTGAAGCGATAAAAAAGACGTTAATTTATTATGCACACACACACTGGCAAGTGTACAAACACGCATTGAAACCGGCTGGAGCAAGAGGAAAATAATAATAATAATAATAACAATAAATGTTTGCTAATTGCGCGAAATTGAACTTGAAAATGTGAAATGAGGGTGGCAACCCTGTTCGATTGAGTTCTTTGTCCAATCAGTCGGTCTCTGTTGGACCAATAAACCGTTATAAGTACAGTAAGACTAAGCAAGGCTAGAAAAGGCACTTGAATAAATAAGAAGTTAAAACAGTGAATGAATAAATATTTTACTATTATATTTCTTAGGAAAGTAAAGGTTTTATTTTAGTTTCCCTACAAAATGACCAGAAAACTAATTAATCTTTCTTATTCATGTTTATTCTTGCAAACATATAATTTAAGTAACATAATTTTCCGCCAGAACACAATTACAAGTACCCACGTCCCAATTGCCACTAAAATTCGCTCGAATTATTCAGAAAATTCCACTAATTTGTTGGAATTCTAGGAGTCGGAGCCTGTAAGTGAACAAAAAGTCTGCAATTATAAACTCTGTATACTTTTAGTTGTTTAATTAGTGTGGACCCAGGCTGAGAGTCTGAATAATACGAGTGCGTCTCGCGTATCTAGAGTGGAAAATTAATGGCAACAAAATTAAATTTATATTTGCAAAGAAATGAGAAAAGGAACAACAACAACAGCAACAGCGGCAGCTGAAGAGCGAAGGCAGAAACAAGAGCAACAAAAACAACGGATTGCCAGACAGCCTGGCAATTTTGTTTCTTATTGGATTTTATTCGAGCGCACACTCGCGCACAACCATGTATGAGTGTGTGTGTGTGTGTGCGAAATTTATGTTGCTATTTGCGTTGCGGCGACTGCGCTGCCTCTTATCATGAGTTGTTCTCGCGCCCGTTCTTGTTGTTGTTTTCTAGTTCGCTGCCGCTGCTGCTGCTGGCACGTTACCTAATTAGTTGCCGCAGACAGCGCGACGTTTTTACCTTTTACGTTGCCCACACACACACACACAAACCGAGAGAAACGTGGCTCTGCGGTCGCTTTGACGTAACACATTACGACAATTGCCAGCAGCGTCGACTGCGACGTCGACTGCACGCGATTTCCGTTCTCTGCCCACGCACATTTAGTCTGCTCCCTCTGCTTCTGGCGCTGCTGCTGATTCTGCCGCTGCACACATCACCACAGAAACAGCGACTGCAGCGGCAGAAAACTTGGCAGAAAGATACCCTGATACAGGCAAGCCACTGCAACTGCGAATAAACACGCGACAAAGCGCAGCTTCAAACGTTTTGTATTCCTCTCACTTGGGCTTTGGCTTCGGCTTCTGCATCAGCTCTTGGCTTTTGTCTTGCGGCTAAAAAGCCACAGAGCCACAGTGGAGCTAAGAATAGGCTTTTTAAATACAAAAACGTGCTTTTTAAACCTTTATAGATAGATCCTTCATAGAAACAGTTTTTTAATCATTGGTTCCGTTACCTTACAGTTTTATCTCTCTATATATTTTTGATTCTATTAGGGATGCCATAGAAATATCTAGGAAACTGAAAAGCGTTAGAAAAGGGTTCCAAAAAGTATGTAATAAAATAGTTTACGTCCCAAAATATATAATTTCTAAGGTCTTACATTTTGTAACTTACTTTTAGAAGCCACTTTTTAATATTTTTAGTTTCACAAAAATTGTTAAGCACTTTTTACAATTTAAAATGAAGAACTACAGATTTGTAATTAAAGTGTAAATGGAAATATGTATGTATTAACATATGTCGCAACATTTTATTAAAACATCTTTTTCACAAAACTCTAAAAATCTAAAAAATAATAAGAAAGCTAATTTAAAACAAATTGAAAAGTTTGGTTCAAGTTTTTGCTTAAAAACAAGTTAAAATGTTATTTTTATGTACATTTCCTATCCATATGTATCTTCCCTACTTTACAATCAAAATAAAAGCCTGCAAACAAACCCTCTGAGTTCCACGGTGGCCACGGGTTTTGGCAGCATCGAATCGCTTGGATTGCAGCTGCTTGGCGACCCGGCCTCACCCCAGACCACCCACTCCCCTCCCAGCGCTTTTCCCCCCTCAATTTTCCGACCGCCCACTGCTGCCAAAGCTGCTGTGGTTGTTTTTGACTTGATTTTTTCTTCGCTGTTTTCTTTTTTTTCTTCTCTTTTTTTTTTAGTACGCCAACGAGACAGCGAGAAAAAAACACTTGAACAAAATGCAACAGTCAGCTTATTCACAAAAATATTGTGTATAGTATATTTTTATTCGTTTGGCAAAGGTAATAAACAACACAAATAGAAGAAACGGAAAAAATAAAACCAAAGACAAGACAGAAAAGCCATTTGGGCGAACGAAAACGCTGTCGAGAGACACAAAAAAACAATGACAGATTTGAGGGGGAAAAAAAAGCTGTGGGCGACAACAACAGCAACAATAACAAATCGACTTGAAAAGGCAATACAAAATTACCAATTTAAATGTTAAAATCCAAATCGACGGCCGAGCAACGGGGCAGCCACTAAAAATTAAGTCAAATAAAAATGCAGCCACGGCATTTAGTGAAGTAGAATGCTAAAAAAGAGAAGAAAAGGAAGGAAAAACCTATGCCCGAATGCAGACTATAGATACGATAATTATATAAACAACGAAAACCGATTGCCGATGGCCTCTATCTCTATCTGTAGCTCCGTCTCTGTGCGCTACTCCCCACATGAAAAATGATCATCAGAAGATACATTCGTACACACGTTGATCATGAATATGTGGGGATACTATACCACACATATTTGTGTGTATAAGCACATGTGTGTGGCTGGCACTGGGGACCATTGTATATATCAATGGGTGTATTATCATATCATCATCGCCAGCGGACAGGCGACAGCGTCGACATTTTGTCGTTTTTATAAGAAGACAATACCCGCGGCCATGCGTTATCTAATAAATTGTGAGGGAGTTGACATCGGACGGCGGACGAAGCAACCGAAAACTGAAAACCTCAAAAATTAAGCATGAAAACAAGCTAAGAAATCTGCATTTTGGTCGTAAATACTGTTGTTGTCTGTTAGCTGTCCGAAAATGAGTCCAGAGTGAAAGCCCCCGCGAGAGGCCAGGCCAGCGTGGGTTTTTCCCTCGAATCCCCCGACTGGGCTGACTGTCTTTACAGAACCCGGGCTTATCAATATGCGAATTAGCCGATGATTATGCATGCAAATCGATTCAAAATGGTGGCACATCGGTGGACAGAGGAAATTAGCAGCTCACCGCTGATTGGTGTGTGAAAATTGATCCGCAGATCGGACGATAGCCCCCAGATAATGATTTAATGGCCCGCATCAAGCTTAGGATGTGTTTCGGCCTTCATCAAAGTGTGTGCTGATCGATAGGTGCGAAATCGTTCGTTTTGTTTCGTCCGATGATCGATAGGCCCTGCAGGCTTCATTTCGCACATTTTTCGGGGAAGCTTATGCAGATTTAAGTTTTATAAAAATATTCCAAAGACTTGGTTTGATTTTCACGAGAGCAAAGGTTAAGTCTTTTCGAGAAAGCAATCTTTTGGTTAATCTTGGGGATAAGCATGGCTTAAGATAGAGAAACCTGACTATAGCACATTTAATAATTAGCCTCTTTCATAAGTTCAAGTTCCTTTCTTCTTAACAATATTAACTTGAACCTTTGGACATTTTGCCAAAACATTTAAAATAACCAGCTCAAAGGTAAACCTTTCTTCTCTGGCACAGTCCAAATATTTACGATCTGGTCAAATATCAAACAAGTATTGGACATTTCCCTCTGTAGATACCGCCATCGGCCTCAGTGCAAACCTATTGATTAGATAATTGCATGATGATGGCTGCGGCTCGAAAAACACTATGGAGAGCCACTAAATGTAGAGCGGGAAAGGTGCGACAGTCTCCCGATACAGATAGAGATACGGATACAGATAGGAACTCCCCTACGGAATTGGGGCCAAGTCTTGTCGCTTCGACTGCCACTAATCAGAGCCTCTTCACTTCGGACACTTGAGGTTTTCCCGGCCAACTTCGCTCGGTTAACTCGCCTTACTATATATAGACAGGGCGAGAGGCACAGGCACAGGCAGACATGGAGAAAACTCTTTGAAGAAAATCTAGCTGCTGCTGCTGCTCTTTTTATTTGATTTCATTACGCTTCGGTTCGGTTCGCCTTTTCCTTTTCTCTGTTTTTGTGTTGCCTCCGCCGTTTGCGTGTTACTAAATTTGGTTGTCTGGGCATTTCTACGCGTCTCCGCGCGGCCTAGTGTGTGTGTGCCAGACCATTTTTAGTAGCCGGTCTATATACGTCCTGTGCCATGCCATATTGTATATGCCAAGTCTGCCAAGAGCTGCGGTAATTGCTAAGTATTTTTCTTTAATTCGTTGCTAACCGCTGCTCGCAGCGCTGCCCTTTTTTGTGGGTGTCTCAGCGGCCTGGGAAAGTGCTCCTACTCTAGCTCCAGTTTGGCATCCGGGCCAGCGAAAAAAGGTGATAGCGAGCGAGCATCCAGCATCCAGTTCATTATCTCTCCTTCGCACTGTCACCGGATTAAGCGAAATAATTCGAAATAAAAGCTGCACACGCTGCACAATTCTGGAGCGAGAGATGATGATGAAGACATTACGTCTGTTTTCTGTTTGCTGTTTTCTCAATTCTGAATTCTGAACTCTGAAATCCGAATGCTCTTTGGGGGCCTCGTCGACAGCGTCGTCGCCGTCGTCGTCACCGTGATGATGATGATGTTTTTGCAACCAGCAGCACTCGGTTTTGTTTTGTTTGCATTATAAAATCGTTGGCTCTGCGCGTTTTATTTTTTTCGCACAAAACATCCGGTCGTATTTTAATTTAATGAGTATAAATTCTGTGCTTGGCCAGAGACACCACTGGCACTTTCTGCACAATTATTGTTTATTTATAAAGCATGCAAAAATATATACTTTTGAGGTCTTTTCGTGTGGAACGTAGCTGACACTAATATTTGCGATTATAAATGGGAATTCCAATTAATCAAAAGGATTAGAGGAAATTTTTGAATTTGCAATTTATTTTTTTTATTTAATTGGACATTTAATTCTTTGTTTTTATCAAGACATCTAATTACAAAAAGCAACTTCAGTTTATTTATTTTATATTTTTATTCCAACTTCTTTTAAAATATCTAGAAATATAAGAAATATTTAGTAAAGAGCTCATTTAATGGTCCAAACTTATCCCAATTCTTTTACAATTTGTAGTTCCAAAACTTTTTCTGTTTAACTTAACTATATTTCACCTCAAATCCTTGATTTTCTAAAATTTATAAAATAAAAATACATAAAAGAAAAATATGGATGACATTCCTTATTTCGTGTTACTCCTTTTACTTTTCCTGCTATATTTTGTTCGAAAACCTTCAAAATATCCCTAGATTTACAAAAATCACAAATCTGATCATGTGCATTCTCCCTTTATTGCAGTTATCATCATGCAGGAAATCGTCGTAGCGAGCAGCCCTGCTGTTGAAAGCTGCTTACCAACACTGGACGACGCCGAGTGACATTCGCTGGAATAACGGCCCGAGCTTTCTTAATGCAAATGCCGATCGCTTCGAAATCAACGAATTTAAAACAGAAAAACCCGCAAAATGCACGTTTCGGCCATAAAGGGCGGGCATCTGCGAGAGCAGGAGAACAATGATGATGATAATAGCAGCAGCAGCAGTCATCGAATATGCAGCATGGAAATACTAAGTAATAGCAGCAGCGGCGACGCAGCAACGATCGATGGCAATGGCAGGTTTTTAATGTCATGGCGACGACGCCGGCGACGATGCAAAAGCAACGATAACGATTGCAATTACAACACTACAACCAATGATTTCAATAAAATCAATAAACTGCTGCTAATTACGTACATGCTGCTGATAACGGCGGCCACAATTTGTCAAAGCGCCGCCCAGTCGCCATCATCGCACGGCGGCGGCAGCGCGGGATCGGGAGGATCAGGATCCCCGCTGAGCGCCTTCCTCAAGTCCGGCGGTGCCTCCTACAATCAGCAGCTGCCGCAGCAGCAGCTCTTCGCCATGCTGACCCGAAACGGTGGAGGTGGAGCGGGCTCTGGTACTGGCGGAGGCGGCGGTCATCGTGGCTTTCCCAATGCCAGGCAGCACTTTCTCGCCCTGAGCGAAGACGACTCGGATGCGGACGTCGATGAGGAGGATATGGCTGCGTTGCACTACCCCCTGGCAGCCGCCTCGCATCCACCGTTGGCGCCTTCATCATCCTCCTCGGGATCGCTGGATTCCAATGGTTTTGTGGCCGACGATGGCGGTCAATACGAGCAGGCGGAGAAGGCTCTGGCCGCAGCTGCAGCAGCAGCAAAGGCGAGCAACAAGCACAACATAGACTGTCCCAAGGACTGCAAGTGCCTGGCCGTTCTCTTCGATTGCGACAAACTGCATCTGGAGCGGGTGCCTGTCTTGCCTGGATATGTGCAGACGCTGTAAGTAACACTCACAAAATACAGGGACTTGGGGATGATTGTCATCTTAATTCTTGGTAAGGGAGTCTTAGAAAACGTACATTTTAAATGTATTGAAAAAAGTTAAGATAGTTGTTGTTGAATTTGTGGTTTCTAATGGTCAGGAGCTCTCATAATTGTTAAAATGTTAATCATCATGGAGAACTGAGCATTTAAAATCTCTAAAAACTTGATTGTTGTCCCAGAGTTTAATAAATATATCGCTGTAGACCTCAAATAAACTGAAATGGTATCCAAAAGTATGCTACAAAATGTATAACTTCGTAAAACCAACCTATTCTAGGAAGAATTTAAGATCTACTATTTTTTTGCATACTTTTTGATAAATTTCCAATTGATTTAAAACCCATAGCAAGTTTTCTGGCTTTCCCTTATAGACAACTTTTTTGTACACACTCATTAAACCATTTATTCCTTGAACCAATTTATTCATATCTAGAATAAGGGTCTGAGCGGCTGCGTTTGACAAGTTCGACGTTATTTCAATCCATAAATTCACTGCCAGAGGGATGAAATGGCAACTAACAACCCCCCGCAGATAAGCTGCGAATAAAGAATAAATTGCAGTGACGGCGCACAACCCTCGGATTTCGACATTTGCCCTCAATTTTGGTCCTTATTTTTATTTTTGTTTCGTTTTGGAGGGTTGCGATTCTATCGTAGAGCTTTTTAATCAATTTAATGCATGTCAGAATTATGCAAATGACTGTGTTTATCAGTAGCTTTGCTTCGATAATTGGGGCATAATTATGATGCATTTGTCAAGCCATGAATTTCCTGAATGCAATTAATAGGCTTTTATCTATTCGGCAGGCATCTGGCGAACAACAAACTGAATGACACGACCGTCCTGGAGATTCGTAATCTGTCTAACCTGACCAAGATGTAAGTGGAAAATGAAGTTCTGTTTAAGAGAACTTTCTTATTAATTATTTTCGATTATTTTAGCACCCTGAAGCGGAATCTACTTGAAGTGATACCCAAGTTCACGGGTCTCATAGGCTTAAAACACTTGGTTCTGGCCAACAATCACATTAGTAGCATCTCCAGCGAGGCTCTGGCAGTCCTTCCAGTGCTGAGGACCCTGGATTTGTCCAGGAATCAGATACACAGCATCGAAGCCAACTCCTTTCCAACGGCCAACAGCTTGGTTCACTTGTAAGTGGCTTAAAGATGTTTTTCGCTTGGAATTCTTTATCGATTTCCTTCCCCTAGATTCCTGAGCTTCAATGAGATAACCAATGTGCATGAGAATTCGTTTGAGGCCTTGAAGAATCTCACGGATCTGGAGTTGAATAATAATAGGCTGAGCAGCCTGCCCATGGGTGTTTTTAGGAACTTGAATCGACTTAAAAAGCTGTACGTTTATTATTAAAAACCTCCAAAGAAGCTTATAATAATTACCCATCCCCTGCAGAGCTCTCAACTACAACCACCTAGAGATCAATTACTCCACTTTTCGTGGCCTGCTGGCCCTGAAAAACCTTCAGCTGAAGTCTAACAAAATCCGAGGACTGCAGGACGGCGTCTTCTACTTGATGCACAGCATCGAGATCATTGATCTGGCCATGAACCAGATCGGTTCCCTGTCCCGCCAGGGCCTCTTCAATCTGACCAAGCTGCGCCACCTTAATCTGTCGATGAACGCCATCTCCCGCATCGAGCTGGACACCTGGGAGTTCACCCAGTCGCTGGAGGTGCTGGATCTCTCGCACAACGCCATCAGCGAGTTCAAGCCGCAGCATTTGGACTGCTTGCACCGCCTGAAGACCCTCAACTTGGCTCACAACCAGCTGCAGTATCTGCAGGAGAACACCTTCGACTGTGTCAAGAATCTGGAGGAGCTGAATTTGCGGCGCAACAGCCTGTCCTGGATCATCGAGGATCAGAGTGCGGCGGCGCCGTTTAAGGCTCTGCGCAAGCTGCGACGCCTCGACTTGCACGGCAACAATCTGAAGCAGATCAGCGGCAAGTCGATGAGTGGCCTCAACAACCTGGAGATACTCAACCTGGGCTCCAATGTCCTGGCCAGCATTCAGCCCAATGCCTTCGAGCACATGCTAAGGCTGAATAAGTTCGTCTTGAGGTCGCAGAACTTTATCTGCGACTGCGAGCTCGATGTGGTTCCAGCAGTGGTTGAAGAGTCGCTTCCCCCAGCAGGCCGAGCATGTGCTTTGCGGCTATCCGGAGCATCTGCTGGACCGCAATCTTAAGACCCTGAGCGGCTCGGAGTTGGTGTGCGGTAAGCTTGGCTAGGATTAATATTTGTGCAATAATTTGTATAATATTTATCCCATTTATCAGTGGACTCCCCCAAACCGAGGCTGGAACAGGAGCCGGACAACATGCTGGCCGTGAACGGAGCCAACATCACTCTCGAGTGCATAGCCAGTTCCCCGACCGCTGCCTCCCTGGCCGCTGCCGATGAGCTAAAGATCAAGTGGCGCCACGACAACCAGCATGTCCAGGAGCTGCCGACGGCCCAGCATGATGGCGCTAGCACCCAGACGCAAATCCATCACGATGCAAGCACCAATCAGACCTCCATCTATGGCTATCTCAGGCTGACCAATGTAAGCTACGAGAGCGCTGGACGCTATCAGTGCGTGGTATCGAATGCCTTTGGCACCACCTATGCTCAGAAGTTCAAGATATCCATAGGAAGTGAGTACTAACCTAACTTAGTTATTGATTTGAGTTATGCTCACACGGGTATCTCTTCCAGTTCATCCCACCTTCCTGCAAGTGCCCTCCAATCTCACCTTGGACGCTGGGGAAACGGCTCGGCTGGTGTGCTCGGCTAGCGGTGATCCTACGCCAGAGATAGCCCTGCAGAAGTTTGGCGGCAGCGAATTCCCGGCGGCCACCGAGCGACGTTTGCAGGTGATACGTGAGGAGAACGCTTTTCTGATCACCAATGCCAAGCCCAGCGATTCGGGCATCTACACGTGCACAGCCCTGAGCGCTGCTGGCGAGATAAAGGTCAATGCCACCCTGGTGGTGAATGGTGAGCTAGCCCAAGACTCCATCCGAAGTCTGTGTTACTCATGCTCCATCTTTTCTATAGACAAACCCCAGCCCAGCATTCCCTTGGTCCATCAAGAGGTGGTTGTGGGGCGCAGCTGTGTGCTCAAGTGCATGAGCGATACGGTTAATGCCGATGTGGAGCAGGAGCATCTGCATCGCGAGTGGTTCAAGGAGAACAAGCCGATACACAACTCGCCGACCACGCCAGACGGAGATCGCTACTATTTTTCGGGCAGCAAGGAGCTGCTCGTGATCCTCGACGCCCAGTCCAACGATGCCGGCCACTATCGCTGCGAGATAACGGACAACACTCGCACCTTTACGCTCCAGCTGGAGCTGGTGGTGGTCAAGGAGAATCTCAACTGGGACGTCCTGCTAATCGGCATCATCCTGCTGACCGTGATCTGCATCGTAGTCGATTGCTGCATCATTTGGCTAACGCTGCGCTATCAGAAGCGCAAACTACGCATGAGCCTGGCTGCCGAGAGGCTGGCGGCCCGCACCCAGGCCAGCCTGCACTCGACGCTGGACAAGGATCAGACGCAGCTGACCACGCTGAATCGCACGCAACTGAGGCCCCACCAGTCGCAGCTAGTGCTCGACGGCATACCGCCTCAGCAGCAGGGTCAGTTGCGGCCGCGCAGTCTCGCAGATCTGGATGATAGCCAGGCCGCCCACAGTCGCCTCATAGTGACCACGACGCCCTCGTACGAGCAGCGGTGCCTGGAGCAGGGTCTAACGCTCAGCTACCTACAGCAGGCGGACCTCGAGGCCCAGCAGGATCATCTGTCCAGCAAGGACTCGGGCACGGGCTCGGATGCGGCAGTCAAGCGCAGCCTGGAGGACTTTGTGGTGGCCATGCCCAACCACAAAGCTCACACGGACGACGAGGAGGAGGAGGATGATGACAACGACTTGCAGTACGCTCCCACGCGGGCTCTCGGCATCTCCGAGTACGACGACATGGAGCTGTACGAGCTGAACCATGCGGCAGCTGAGCAGCAGCACTTCCTGCAGAATAACAATCACAACTACGACGGTGGCGGGGTTGGAATCGGCGGCGGGTTTGATGGGTTGGCAGCAGCAGCGCCGAAGGTGCTGCCCGCAAGTGCAGCGCCGGAGCGGCCGCGGCAGGCAGCAACTACAACGCCATCCAACAACAGTCGTCCACCGCGGTGGACATTTAAGAAGAAGCTACAACCAAATGCGCAGCATGAGCATGAGCATGAGGAGGATCATATACCAAAAAACCCCGCAACCCGCCACCCAAAACGAACAAAGACTGTTTAACTCGTAATTATAATTTGTAGACAGAGCAGGCGGCCTTATCGATGCCTTTTTGCTAAGAGGAAAAGTGAAAATGTAGGACAGCTAGAGAGAAACATACCAGTGTCTTCGTAATTTATGAAATTAATTAACTTTCTAGGATTTTGTAACAACACCACACCTAATATTTGATAATCCCCCGTATCGTATATTTATACTTTTCGTTTCGCTTGTGATATTATTTATTATTTCTGATTACACCCCCCGAGTTTAAGGCCTAACACATATTAACCTCTGTACATATATATCACGTAGGATTTAATTGTAGTTCGTACTTAGTTTGGTAAGACGCAGAGCACCTTTGGCCAGAAAATCCGATTGAGTGCGGTAAGTGCGTGCAGAGTTAATGGATATTTTGCAGTTCTTTATTATTTTTGTGCTTGTAATTAACTTTTTTGGTTGAATTTGAAATTACTTTTGCCTTATGATTGGCCTTGAAAATCTATGAATTGAAACAAAGGTTAAAAATATTAAATAAAATGCATTATTCCAATAAATAATACGGATAACTATGGTATTCTTTCTCTTTTGGATCGGTAAAAGCTTGAAAATGTTTAAAAATAATTAAAACAGTAAGTTGGTTAAAGTTTTGACTACTTTCAGCTTGATTTTATTCCTTGTTAAATGCGTTAGGTAAATGCTTGGTCAGTTGGAATCCTCGGAGCTGTCACTGTAAGCCGCTAAAAGAGAAAGACCAGCTGGTGCGGCTGCTGGAGGATTTGTAGCCTTAGTTTCAGCTTGGCTAGCTGTTGTCGTTGCGGGTGGATTGGATTGTTTTGGAGTCGCTGCAGCTACTGTTGCTACTGCTGCTGCTGCTGCTGCCTTTGGCTTGACCAGCACTAAGGGTGTTTTTCTCTTAACCAGTGGCTGTTGCGTGGCAGAGGCTTTGCTGGATGAAGGGGTGGCGGAAAAACTCAGGATGCTGGTCTTGGCCTGCTTAACTGGCGGTGGAGCAGGCAGTCGATCCACCTCCGACTTCTCCTCCTTGACCTCTTCAATGATTTCCTCGGCCACAACACGAGAGCCGCCCTCTGATTTTGTCTTAAAGTTGACGGATCTAAAGAAAACCAATGAGTTTTTAAGAGAACAAAAATTGCCACCGTAAAACTCACTTGATGAACTCCTCGTCCTCGCGCTCCTCCCGCTCCTGGCGCTCTCTCTCCGTCTCGCCCGTGTTGTACTGCTGCAGCATGGTCGTATAGTCCACCGTCTGCTGGCGCCGGTTCAGGTCGCGCAGCTCCTCCAGACTCTCGAGCATCTCGATCTCGTTGCGCGACTGTTGTGTGCGGTTCTCAGCAGCTTCATCGGATTATTGGCCTCCTCGTCGCGCAGCTCCTGTTCCTCCCGCCGCGCCTGCTCCTCGGCCAGCTTTAGGGCCATGAAGTTCCTGGTGGCGCCCGCCTCGATCTCGTAGTCGGTGTTCTGCGGATCCGTCTTGAACGAGATCTCCTGCAGGCAGCGCGTGCACTTGATGTAGAACCGATAGATACGGATGCCGAGATACGTCTCGTTCTCCACGTCCTCCTTGCGGGCATTGAACTTCTTGCCCTTGTAGATGTACTCGCCGCAGGTCTTGCAGCGCATGTTGAACGGAGCCATCAATCGCACGGTGTACTGCCGGTTTTTGGCCAGTTTCATCCGCGGAATCTTCGACGGATCGAAGTCCGGGGGATAGTATTTCTGCAAAGGATAGGTCGGGTTTAACGGTGTTCCTCAAGTTTCTTTATATATTTTTATACTTACGTTTAGCACTTTGCGCTCGGACATTTTTCGTTGAAACTGAGTTAAATACGAAGTAAATAATAATTATTAACTATTAGAGATGGAAAACCATATGATTACCTATCGATGATATCGATTTCTTAGTTCTTGGTAGACCAGTGCTGGTAAACGTTTTTGGAATGTGTTATAATTGTATCATGGACACAGATTAAAAATATTAATTAATGGAGTAAACAAATAAAAAGGAGCTGGAATATATTAAAACGGTAAAAACATTTTACCTACCTATCCTTTCATAAACTTATACTGACCAGCACTGCTTTGTGGGATGCTCTCGCTCTATCCGTTTCCTTAAAGCTTTTGCCGCCAAATTCAAAATATACCAAATTTCCTTTTTAGGTGGGAATATATTCTTCATTTATAAATAAGGAATAGGTAAAAAAACATGGTTTTCCAAATACAATTGGCAACATTTATCTTCACTTTAAAAGCTTTAGTTATGCTTTAAAAACATTTCTTTGGCTATAATTGCTGCTAAGTTCTGCTCGTATAATACAAATCCAATAAATACACAGCTCCTTGGGTCACATATTGCTGCTGCTCGTGGTGGCCTCATTCCTCATCGTGGTGGGCGAACTGCCTTTCCGCAGGCCAGCAAATCTCGCCGGCAGCTGCAGAGTGGGTATATCCATCTTATCAGCCATCGGAACGGAGGCCACGTGGTCATCCGCATCCCCACTACCACCTTCCACGTCCGGAAAGCTCACCTTCTTGGGCGCTGGAAGGGCTGGTATCGTTTCGGACTTTGGACGCCCCTCCAACTTCAAGGCAGCCCGGGGAATCTTTTGCTTCACCAGCTCATAGGTGCAGGCGTAGAGGAAGGTGTACTGCTGCAGGGTCTGCACCATCTTCATGCGCTGCAAGTCGAGGTAAAGAAATATAACCTTAAAACCAATTCAGAAAGGACACAAGGATTGTGGTTTGCTCACCTGAAATCGCAGCTTCTTCACCGTATCGAAGATATTGATTTTCGACTCGCTCTTCAGCCGCTGCATGATCAGATCCAGACCTATGAAGGTGCCCGTCCTGCCCACTCCCGCGCTGCAGTGGACGACGATGGGCGAGTAGCTGGGCCGCCGTTCCGCCTTGACCTTCTTAACGAAGGATATCAAGTGCGTGGGATCTGCGGGAACGCCGTGATCGGGCCACTTCTTGAAGTAAAGTGAATCACCTTCTCCTTCAGGCCGTACTTGTCGTGGATGACCGAGAGTTCGGTGCGATCGTACAGCTCGAAGACCTCCTTGGACTTGATGGTAACCGTTAATCCACGCATGGTGTACGGAAAGTACTCGTGGCACTTGATCTGTGTGTGAAACCTTGGTTATCAAGTCGAATTTAAAGAGTATTTCGAAGCACTCACCATGTCGTTCTCCCGGAACTGGGTGACCTGAACAATGACCCGCACGTTGTACTGCAGGATCATGCGCCAAAAGTCCATTATGCTCTCCGGCTTTGGTCCCTGCGTGGCTATGTACTCTTTCTTCTTTTGGTGTCCCTACGGAACAGAGAGAGGTTTAAGTAGAAATCTTCTGAAAAAACTCAAAAAACTTACATCTATAAAGGAGGCGTTGATGTAGTCCGATCCTTCAGCGTCTATGTCCAGAATTACACGGTTCTTGTCGTCTGTTATAGGGAACAAAGGATTAAGATATATAAAAAGAGCCTTTGGTATTTCACTCACAGGGATATATGTCCGCGTAGCGATTCTTGTGACAACCCAACTCGGAGGCGGAATAGCTCAGCTCCAGAGCCACCACGGTGATCTCCTTGAACTCCCGCGCCAGCTTCTCCGGCTTAGCCACCTCCGCATAGAAGATGGCAAAGTTCTTGGCAATCACATTTCCAAAAGGATCCTCGATCCCCTGACCGGAGTCCCGATGCCTGTCACCAAAGAGAAACCAACGTTTGGAAATTAAAGTTACTTGTGGAGCTTCCAGAGATCAAAACCCACCAGGCCATCCGCTTTCGCACCCACAGCACCACCAGTCCAATGACAAAGGCCAGCAGCAGGCAGCTGCACACGCTCACCAGGATGAGAGTCACCTTGACGGCCGCCTCCGTTTTAAAGTACACCACGGCGGCGTCACTGTAACCAGACTTGGTAAACAACCGGACAACCATGTTGTAGTCCGTATCGGACCGCAGCGGGCCATTGCAGAAGCGCTTGCCCTCGTTACACTTGTCGGTGCCGATGGTAAACACTATTTCCTGCGACCCCAAGTCCACGTCCCGGCTCTGTCGTTGTCTGGTGGTGATCACCGGCTGCCAACGCTCCTCCGTCGTCTGGTATTGCAAGATGCAGGATGCTCCAGTTCCGTCGCCTCCAGCTTGCTCGTAGTTCAACACAGCAGGCCAAGTGTCATCGACGTTGTGCTGCAGCACCGGCGCATCCGGGCAGCTCGAGAGCAGCAACGCAACGTACTTTATTTCGCCGGACTCGGACTGCAGGATTTCCGCCGGAAGTCGGACGACCGCTAACTTGGTTGGGTGGTTCGTCTGCTGGGGAATTACCTTCATCTGGTCCACCACTTGTTTGCTTGAGGACGGCGGGTACTGGAAGGGGGGAAGGGCAAGATAATGTAGAGTTATCGTAGTTATAATTTTCGCTCGAGAAGAGTCTGAGACTTTCTCTCAGGCCAATCTCTGGCCACCCCTGTTCTAGGGGAATCCGACTTCAAGAGGGAATTGTGATCCCTATCTCAATGATACTCACATCCTGCTGGAGACTCCCAAGAGCCGAACACACTATCGCTGAGCTCGTCCACCTCGCGGTTCTTCACCTGCACCTGCACGGTGTAAGCGTACTGTGGCTGCATTTCGGTCTCCGTATACGACATCCGTCCCTTGACATTCTCAGTGTCCAGAGCCACCATTCGCTGGAATGCCACCGGATTGTAGTTTGCCCGGCTGCCCCTGAAGCTCAGATGGAAAAACTCAATCTCGCCATTGGACTTGCAAGGAACAGTCCAGGTGATGGTCACGTTCGCACTGTACTCGTTGTTATCGTTCGTCGGACCCTGGGGCACCACGGACGAGCTGGGTCACGTTGTCGGAGACTGGAAGTACAAGCGTGCTAAGATGTTTTATTTGAAATATTTTAAGCTGTATTTTACAAAACAAAACAAACTAACTTTAAATCCATTGTAAATCATATTTTTTAATAGTTTTTTAGCTATTGAAATCCCTGACTCACCTGCCGGCCGGGTGATACCAATTACGGGCGCTGTGTATTCACCCATTCCGAAGTCGTTTTGGGCCGCCACCTGCATTATATATCTCACCGAGGGCGCCAAACCCGTAAAGTTCGCACTCAGATCCCCCTTGGTCTCCGGCTTCGAGTCCTCAACAATTTTGGGGCAATCCTCCGGCACAAAGTAGCTGGCCTCGTGGCGCATCAGGAACACCTGGTAGTACTTGATGGGTCCGTTAAGGTAGGTGGGCGGGGTCCAGGTGAACAGAAGGCTACTCCGAGTGCTGCCGTTGAAGTGCAAGTTCTCCGGCTTCTCGGGAACTGGAAAGTGTTTGGTAATCAATTTAATTATTTAAACGATGTTTTAATTAATTTTAGCTTAGCTCACAGTAAGTTTCTGTCTGCAGATTGTGTATGGTCTTCACTAGCGAGGGTCCTGCCACATTGTACAGTGTCACACTGCAGGAGTAGGTGGTAAAAGGGGAGAGCGGATAGAGCTTGGCCTGGAAGCCTGCAAGAAGAGTATAAAATATTAACATTCGTTTCGGAAAAGTCCTTCCTCATCCTATTTTTACCTCGCTTGCTGTGCCCCTCCTCGAAACGCTCTGCGTAAGGATTGCGCACCGATGAGGTGGTGCTGCAGTTGAAGAAGGCATAGATGGTCATGCAGGTGTTGTTGTAGTCCACGTTGTTCGCCGACAGCTCCAGGCTGTGCGAGGCCGAACCCTTGCCCGTCAGCTGCAGAGTGATCTGAGAAGCAAAGAAAAACCTTGAGAGTTACAGAGTTACTCCTTCATCAGCTATCCCTACCTTGGAGGAATCTACAATGGCCGGCCGGGTCTCCACCTCGACCTGCCTCAACTGACCATCGAGGCTTTCCCTGGTGTAAGGTATGATTTGGATAATGTACACCTGACAGGCCAGCAGATTGCTAAAGACCACGCTCGTGTTCTGGGTGGTCACACTTAAAGCCTCGACCTCTACCACCGAGGTGTCATCATCCATCCAGCCCGACAGGCGATAGCCATCTATGCAAAGATCAGCGTAGACGGGAGTTAGCCAGGTAAGCTCCAACGAGAAGGAATCGGGCAGCAACACGGGCTCCAGGATCTGCGTGGGCTCTGGGCGAAGCAGGAGGTTAATATTCAGATAATCATCAGAAAACCTAAACTCACGATCTTCGCTGACAGTGCCTTCGCCCTGGTACCTCAATCCAGAGCTGCCATTCAGCAAGATGGGCACGATCTCGACGGTGTAAATGCCACAAGGATCCAGATTCTGGAAATGAGCCACATTCTCCAGGGTCACTAAGTCTTGGGTTTCATTGGACGGCCTTTGGCTGGGTCCCGTCAGCTTCACGCTGTAATTGGCCACACATTTGGGATGGTCCTGAGGCGCGCTCCAAGTCCAGCGCAGCTCCGTGGAGTTGGCGAGGTGACTGGGCTCAAAGACAGCACTGGAAACTGAAGGAGGGATCAGTGGTGAGGAAACTTTTGTGGCTAGAGAAGCACTTACCCTTTTCCGCGGATGTAAACTGCTGCGAGGCCTTGGCCGTTGCATTATCGTTGGTAAAGACCTGGAAGGTGTACAGCTCGCATCCCTGGAGATCCGTCAGTAGGTACTCCCTCAGCTTGCCATCAGAGGAGAGCTCACTCCACTCGCACTCAACTAGGGGAGGATGAGGCTTAAGAACTCATATTTATCCCTTCTACTCCATGGAGTACTCACCACTGTTGTACTCCGGCTGCTCCGCAGAACTCGACTCCATTGTGGTGTACTCCTCATCAGGCGTCGTCGTCATGGTGCTGGGCTCTTCCGTTGTGGTCGTTACCGGCTCCTCAGTGCAGTCGTCGCGGCGCCACTTGAAGACATACTTGCTGATGCAGTTCTCCTCGCTGGGATCGCCCCACCTGACCACCGTAATGCCGTTGGCCAGGTTTGTAATGTTCATCGATAGATCCCCGGGCTCTGCGTATAGGGTATCCACTTCCTGGGAGTCCTCATCCACGATGTGGCTGGCATTGTTGCGGGTCACCAGGGTGACGGTGTGCGTCAGACACGACTTCACACCCCGAAAGGTATGTGTGCTCTTGTCGTTCAACTGCTCAGTGGAATAGGTATCCGCCGCCTTTGCTTCTATCTGGAAGAGCGCCACGCAGGCTCGGTCCGTCGTCTGCCAGGTCACCTTGATGGTGTTCTCTGTGGGCACCACCGATGTCATTGTGGTTCTTGGCTCTGCAGGAAAAGGAGATGTTAATATCTATCGACAGAATATGGAAAACATCTTCACAGAAACCGATCTGCTGCGGTGCTAGTTTAAAGATATTTCTCCCACTTTCTTTGTTTTATTTATAGAACTGTTTACACTTACGTTTGTACTCGGTGTAGGCATAGATCGTTTGGTCGGGAGAAGGCGGAGTACCCTCCACATTTGAACGGAAGCTAACCACACAGGTATAGAAAGTGCATGGATCTAGTTTTTCGCTGCAAATGAAGAATGTCCGATGAGTCTGGCATCTGGCTGAAATCCGGATCTTCCATTACTTACCACACGTGAGCCTCGTTGGCCTTGGTCTCTGTTCCGCTGCCATTGCGACAGGTGACGCTGTCGATGGCATATTCCGTGCCATCGGAGATGCTGAAGGCGAGGGTGTAAGCCGTGGCCACTACATGGACTTCCACCTCTGAAATGGGACAAGGAAAACGGGTTAGAACTAAGAGGTTCTATGATGCATAGTGAGAAATGATGAATTCTTATATATTCCTCTAATTTCTTGTTCAAATAAATAAATATATACTTACTATCTGCGAGTTCCTGACTCCCAATGACGGCATTTGGCGTTAAATCGGATTGTCCTTGGACCCAGGCTATCCACAGAGTCAACAGGATCAACCCATACACCTGGATGCTTGCCTTCCATTGTGTGGTGTCCATCTTAGGACCACATTGCTTCTGGCGACTGTGCTGTGCTTTGAGTAATATCAATATTTTAATATTAATAATTAATTGTTATCCCCTGGGAGCTGCTAACTGCAACCGGTTGCGTTTGGGATTTTCCACGAGGCATTAACCTCTCCCCAAAAATCAAATTCAAACACCTTTCGGAACTCAAAAACAAAAATAAATAAAAGTTCACTGTACGTGTGTGTGATTCGTAAACGATTAGTGGCTGGCGGAGATCGGAGATCTTTTCGGAGATTCTGGATCAGCCAGTTGCTGACCAGCGCAACAATTGTTGGCTTTATTTTTAGTGGAGAATTTCGTTGCTGCCTGTGACTGATTTGTGGTAATTGCAGAAGTTCCGCCAGTAATTGGAGAATGTAAACAAAGCACGAGGCGAGATATCAAAGTCGGGGACTTACACCAAGAGGGCAAGAACGGATCAGTACGTAGTAGCGAGCAGCTTAAAGCCTGTTCAATGTCAGGTTTCACAAGGAATCTTATCTGGGAGGAGGGCACTTAACACCACCAGGAGAAGTGGTCAACACCGATACAGATAGCGATTATAATCTGGCCGTTGGACAACCCAATATTGCTTGCTATAAATTAAAACTCTTAACGGGCGGCGCTGAAATACAGATTAATCAAGGCTTTGTTTGCAATCCCATCACGCAGCCAGTAGGCGCATTGATTGTGAATTATAAATAGATATAAATACTATAGTCGCCGATATGGGAGGAGCAGTGCGTCATCCGGCGATCTAATCGACCAAATACCGCGAAATCGTCAGCACTAATTACTAATTTTTGGTTTCGTCGTCGTCGGAAGGAAGACTCCCATCACTCTGGAGCAAATAAAATTACATTTCTCGATACTTATTAATGGCCCGCCAGCCAGCACACACGTTCGTTATCTAAAATGGAACGAAGACAATTATTTGCCAGGTTCTGCGCTTCGCCTGGCTTTTGTTTAAACAAATCACAGCCCAGCCGTGAGTTCCAAACGCCGAAGCGCCAAATAAGCCAATAATAACAATTTAGCGGTTACACACGACCCACGGAACGAGTTGCCTTTATCAATGGCATATAATCGGAGTTGTCCAGATAACACGAGCATATGGCTGAATGGAGGCCTTAAATGGCTTTCGATTTTCGAATTGGAGCTGAAACGCCATAAATAAAAGGTTGCAGGGGCCCCCGGATTATCCTGGAATTGAATCACCGCCGATTGGCACACGATCGATTAATATCACTCTATCGGTTATCACGGCTATCACGGAGGTGTAATGCGAACAAATGACTGATTAAATCGTTCACTGATAACAAGCAAGTGCCGAAATTTGGCAAATCATTTACATTATTCCTCAATTTGCACAATGAATTCGACGCCAGTAAACACTGCACCACCACTCACTGCTGAAAGATCTTTGTATTTTGGCGACCGGGAATATTTTTAGGCACTTTAATATCGAAAGTATTGCTACCCTAAAAAGTAACTAACTGCTTCCGCTGAGCGTTTGCCGAGTACTGAGCGAATGGGAATAAAGAATAGTCTCTGGCGCTGATAAGGAAAAGTTTACTCCCATCGTAAGTGTGTGAGTAAGATAACAACAAATGCGAATTTCACCACACTCGGGAGGCCCAACTGAAGTGCTGTAAAGTGAGCATTACTTTTTTCCAAATTAAGGACTCAAGTCGATTTTACCCAAAACGGGTTAAGCTTTTCTTTTTAAAAAGTAACGTAACTGTAGCCATACGTTATGCTCAGCAAAGTTCCTCACCTATTCATCGTTGTCTTCCACCATTATTATAACAGTTCACATAAGTTTTTGTGGTATTTTTCCATATTTTTATAACAGTTTACGACTTATTAAATTATCGTCATCGGCGAGCGGTCACACTTCTTTGGTGTCCGCATTCTGCGTAATTCTTTTCAACAATTCGATTGAATATAAATAAATAAAGCGAGTTATAAATATATAAACCAATAAATTGATGTAAGTATGCGTAGCGCATGACGAAAAAAGTGCACGGAACGCGGCGGAACGCTCAAGTAAATGACATTTTTTCGCAACGACGAACAGTGTGTGTAATGGGCAATTGGGAAAAAATGAAAAAGTGTCATATGTACGACATTGCCCGTGACATAGTGTTAGTGCGCGCGTTATGTACCGAGAGAAATGAATAATTAAAAGCTCCTGGAGCAGCCACTTAGAAATATTGTGTGTGCAAGTTGCGGACATTTGTCCTTTTCCATTTTGCATATTGCCTTTTGGACTCTCTTCATCGCGCCCCCTCTCTCTATCCAAGATGGCCGTCGTAACAGTATTTTCGTTTGTGGCGTTGTTGTTGTTATTGTGTTTGCTTTGTGTTTGTTATTGAAAAGAAAATGAAAAAGCAAGAGAAAGAGTTATGCAAATTATGCACAATTTGTGTTAAACAAAAACGCCAAACTAACCGAGCCAGTGTGCAAGGAGAAATAAAAGAAGATACAAGAAAACTATTACATTTTTTACAACCACCAGAAAGCGATGACACATCGCTTGCCTTGGTGTTGGTGTGTGCGTGTGTGCCGTGTGATTTTTTGCGCATGTGTTGGGGCATGTGTCCTCCCCCTCGCCGCAGAAGAAGGCTGAACGATTGATCGATTTTTACCCAAGTCAAGTCAAGCCAACTCCCCGAATGCCCGATTCCTGGCATAGTTCCGCCTAACACCTTTACCTGGCTCCGGGGAGCGTGTGGCAAGAAATAGTCCAAACCAGTTCTGCCAATGCAGAAGAAATCTCGTTTTATTTTCTTCGCTGTGGTGTTGTGTTTTTTACAGTTTTTCCGTTTTGGGCTTTTTTTTGCTTCGTTCATGGCCAGGGCATTCTTTGAGGTATTCGAGACCCGTTGTGTTTGCGATTTCCCGGAATGTGTGTGGAAAGCGCTGAGACAGCCCGTCTGTCTGCCAATTGTTATCTTTTTGGGCCTTATCTGAGTAGTTGCTTATTCCACGTTCCCAGCTGAAGGTTATTGCAAAAATAATAAACAGTAAATCTCCCCTTTCTAAGCCCACCCAAGGGTTCAAGTTGGAGTTTTCGTCGCTTCTCCTCCCCTGCACTTGAGTTTTGTAGCTGCAATCGCCGTGTGGCGTGTGGGTGAGTACGTGTGTGGGTTAATCAATGAAACACGCAAATCGAGTAAACAAGCAAAAGCAAGTGCAAGGTCTGTTTGCCAGAGCGGGAGAAAGAGAATTGCACACTACCGCCTACCTTAGAGGCAGAAAGAGAGCGCTGGCTGGCATCCTTATTGAATGCGAGAGTGCGAATGCTAGTGTGAGTGAGCTGCAGCCCTGGTCTCGTCTCACGCCCCCGCGATCCGTCGTCTTCCGCGAGACCGCGAGAGCATTTAAAATTCAAATATTAAATTAGCTTGGGCAAGTGCAGCAGCAATGGGAATGTGCCTGCCTGCTGCTGCTCACTGATTTAGTAACATTTCTGGCGAAGCGTGCGACCCAAACGACGCCCCCTTCTCATTGTTTTTTTTTCGCTATGTGGCACAAACTCACAATCGGAGGAAGGTACGGTTACAATGCGCATGTCGTTGTGTTGGAATGCCTGGTTGCCACAACAGAAATGCTGTTGACTCCGTCCGGCTTTCGGGGCGGTTAAAGGAGCTCCCTTTCTCCCCCTAGCTGAACCCCATTCGTGGCCCACGCTCCATTTCCATTAATACGCCTGACGTTGGTGGCGCTCTTATTGATTTCCATGCGGTATATTTAGATGCGCAGTTAGCGGGCCACCGGTCCACCCACAGAATATATATTCAAATGTCTCGTCACTGCCACCGACGGGCGCCCCATTCCAGTCCATGTCATCCCGTCCAGCAGCTGATAAGCCTCGCTCGGCAGAGAGTGACTCACGGCTATTTGGAGTGCAAGCGGCGGTTCCGAGTCGGCCTGCGAACTTGTTTGGTCAGTTTTTTGTGTGTTGTCTTTTTTGCTAGTTTGGAAAAAATCGTTAAATATCATTTGGCCAAAAATAATTTGAAAACGTCATTTCCTAGTATGTGATGTGTGCGAGCTCGTGAGCTAAACAGCTGCGGTTCGAGTAATAGCACTCAGTTCTAAGTGCTTTGATTGTAATGGCACTTTTGCTTATATAGTATATAGTCGAAATTCCCTCACTTTCTATAATTCAACTTAATTTGATGATGAATCGATGGATGATATATAAATAATATATTTGCTTGTTAAACCAGTAACATCATCGTGTAGAGAAGCATAAATTTTGAGAGCTAGTAATTTGCTCGGTGCTGTATCTGCTTATGCCTCTTCTTCCATCGCACGCTCTTTCGCAGCCTTATTTACCTATAAGAAGTTGCTTGAACTACCGTTAAGTCCGGCTAATTGGCTTTGCCCACAGCCGTCAAGTGTAGTTGGCAACGCGGCGGTTGGCTGTCCATCGTTGTTATCAAGTACGCGAGATATGCGTTCGCTTTTCGCTGCTGATTGTCGCTTTATGGCTTGCTATACCTGTGATTTGTCCACCTTGAGTTGATTGAATTGGTCTTGCAATGCCAAAAGCAACACACAAGTCGCACTAATTATAGCAAAGCAAACGTTGCTTGTTTTGTCTGATTCCATTTGGAAGCTTAGATTTTCGCGATTGTCTGTCGAACGACCCTTGAACTTATTGATGACGAGTGCAGCTTGATTGCAGGGCTACCAACTTGTTGTACGCTTCGAGCTTTCCCAACAGCTTTTTGATTATTAATATTTGTTGTCCCATTCGCAAGGTAAGAGCACAGACACAAAAATTTGTGTCAGAAACCGAAAACGGCTCATCGTTGTTGTTGATGATGATAATGATGATGATGCTCCGCTTTGGCTTTGCACCGAAGGAAAAACAGAAAATAAAAGAATATAATGACTAGACGAAAGATGAGCCGAAGAAACACATATACTGTGGCCAAAAAAACGAAACAAACCTCAAGAAATGTGGGTGACTTGCCCTCCATGAGAACTCAAACGAAACTCGCTGGCATTTTTGGCATTTAACTTTTGCGAAACCAATTTCCTGTCTCCGGCACAGCAGCACTTCATCATGATTATACAGTCCAACGTCTATAACTTGAACTTACAGTAGTGGCATATTGTCTCATTCTACCAACATGTTTTGCCAAGGAATTTGATATTTAAATAACTCGAATATGATTTTATATTGAAGATAAATTCGAAACTGGAACGAAAGTTATATTAGGAATTAGGAAAAACAATCTATTTTCATATATCTAATGTGTCTACCCCTTTTTTTAACTTGCAGAATTCCACGAATTGAAGGCGGTAAACCGAATCGAACGATAGCGAGAAAACACAAGCCAAATCGGGGAACAGTATGAAAATGGTGTTGTCGCAACGGCAGCGCGAGGAGCTGTAAGTCAAGTCCCAGCCTTGTAAAATGTATCCCTTTTTAATCTTGATTCTATCCCTTATCTAGTAACCAAGCGATTGCCGATTATCTGGGCTCAAATGGCTACGCCGATTCACTGGAGACCTTCCGCAAGGAGGCCGATATCAGCACAGAGGCGGAAAAGAAGTTTGGCGGACTGCTTGAAAAGAAGTGGACGTCCGTCATCCGGCTGCAGAAGAAGGTGATGGAATTAGAGGCTAAACTGACCGAAGCTGAGAAAGAGGTCATCGAGGGTGCGCCCACAAAGAACAAACGCACGCCCGGCGAGTGGATACCGCGGCCGCCAGAGAAATACTCCCTGACCGGCCATCGGGCCAGCATAACTAGGGTAAGTTCTGGTCGTCTACTTTTCCCAGTGCTTAACTAATGGTTTCCTCTATTTTTGTAGGTAATATTTCATCCCATTTTTGGCTTAATGGTCTCCGCATCCGAGGATGCCACCATTAAGATCTGGGACTTTGAAACTGGCGAGTACGAGCGTAGTCTAAAGGGACACACAGACTCGGTGCAGGATGTGGCATTCGATGCCCAGGGCAAGCTTTTGGGTAAGTCATACAACTCAACTAAGTTATCCTTAATAGTAAAGTAACTCTATGTTTTGATTGTTTTAGCTTCCTGCAGCGCGGACTTATCCATCAAATTGTGGGATTTCCAGCAGAGCTATGAGTGTGTTAAAACCATGCATGGTCACGATCACAATGTCTCGTCGGTGGCCTTTGTGCCCGCCGGCGATTACGTTCTGTCCGCTTCGCGAGACCGCACCATCAAAATGTGGGAGGTGGCAACGGGGTGAGCATGAGCAGGAGACAAAGCCGTGAATGGAAGTCACTTGACCGACCTGTTGATTTCTCTCCTCCCCAGTTACTGCGTGAAAACCTACACAGGCCATAGGGAGTGGGTGCGAATGGTGCGAGTGCACATCGAAGGCAGCATCTTTGCCACATGCTCAAATGATCACACAATACGTGTTTGGTTGACGAATTCAAAAGACTGCAAGGTGAGTGAGAGCATGCGAGGAAGTAGCTTCAGCTGGTAGTCTTACTATGACTCGATTTGCTTGCAGGTTGAATTACGCGATCATGAGCACACCGTGGAGTGCATTGCCTGGGCGCCGGAAGCCGCAGCCTCGGCGATAAACGAGGCGGCCGGAGCTGACAACAAGAAGGGCCACCACCAGGGTCCATTCCTTGCCTCCGGCTCTCGCGACAAAACCATTCGCATTTGGGACGTGAGCGTCGGCCTGTGCCTGCTCACGCTGAATGGCCATGACAATTGGGTGCGTGGCCTGGCATTCCATCCGGGCGGCAAGTACCTGGTCTCGGCCAGCGATGACAAGACCATCCGTGTCTGGGATTTGCGCAACAAGCGATGCATGAAGACGCTATACGCGCATCAGCATTTCTGCACCTCCATAGGTGAGTCCTTGGCAAGAGATTTACACCTGAAAACCCTTACTCAAACTGTGACACTCTAGTTTTCGTTGCAGATTTTCACAAAGCGCATCCGTACGTCATTAGCGGTAGCGTAGATCAAACAGTTAAGGTCTGGGAATGTCGTTAAATTAAAGAAACCAACGGCAAAGGATGGGTTCTCTGCTTACTTCTCAATTTAAATAATAAATAAAGTTAATATATTGAATCACAACAACCCACACACATACAAGCAGTCTCAGCCACCTCCGCGAATTATTTTCTTAGGCGCTTTCTGTGTCAGCGTCCGAAAGCAAAATATGAACATAATTGTATTTAAAATCTGAATGAATGAAACTGGCGAAACACGAATTATTTATTTAATTGTACGACCCTCTAACTAAACTAACTAACTACCTACCTACTATATACAAAGTACATATACATTAATGCCTAAAAAAATATACACCTACCTACGATTATCGTTTAAACCTTAAAGTAATGCCACGCCCTCTTTTACCAAGCACAAGCACAGGCTCGCTAAGCAAAAAACAAAATTGTCCGTAGTAGGAATCGTTGCTAATGGAGAGAGTATTTACGATTGTTCATTCGACAGATACAGATAGTCGTTCCAGTGGGCACGACAACGTTTTTCCATCCATAACAATGTACCCGAGCACTCGCTTACACATTAAGAACTCAATGACGCCGTTGACGTGTTTAAAAGTGTTTGCAAACTAAGCATAATAATAGCAAAATACGCTGGGAAAAATGAAAGCGAAAGATAGAAAGTATTTCAATTACTTGGACAAAAACTTGTAATCACAACCAGAGAGCCTTGTTATTGAGAATTAGCTTGCTTTTTACCATAAGTTTGAGGTAATTTTACGATAACAACGATTTGCTTCATTTTACCGTACTCACTATACTACGCCCGCGTCCTGTTTTGTGTTCTTTTTTGTCGCGAAAGGATCTTCACACAAAAACAACAAAATCTATCAAAATGCTTACAAGTTTAAGTTGGCTTTAAGTTCAAAATATGATTTATGTTTACGGTTTACATAGTAGAAAAATGCTGCAAATTTAATTATAATAGTTTGTTTAAGTGCAACGGCAAAAATATACATATAAATATTATATTATACATAAAATTATTTGTGGAAAAGCAAAAGAAAATGTTCATATAAATGTATGCAAAAACACCAGCAATTATAGAAAAGAATTTTTGGATTTAAAAGAAATCGAATTACGGAAAATCAATAAAAACTCGCTTCTTCAAGAAACCGAAAGAAAACTCCGAGAGAAGAAATGTTTGTAGTGGTGACGACTGTTTTTTTTGTCAAGGATTTAAAGTAGAATCTTGACTATCTATATATTGCCTTCGATGTCAAATTTTAAAAGCATTTATTGTACTCGAAAATGCTATATTTGACGCACCTTATTTAACATAAGATATAGAAACGTGCACTAAAAAACCATACACAATGCATACGTCTCAAACTGCTTTTGTCTCAACCAAGCTGCTTTAAATCGATGCCCTCAGAAGACGATACTAATGGCGATATGTAGAAATCGCTTAATATATATATAACGAAAAGTACTATAAATAAAACTGCAATTTGTTTTATTAATAACTAGATTGTGTATTTTTGAGCATAAAAATATATCTAGGACTCCTTTCTGTCTTGATCATCAGAAATGGGTTTGTCAGGCTCTTGATCCGCCACTTCCTTTGAGGTTTCTTCTGTCCCAACTTCTGGTTCTTGCTCTTTTAATGGCTCTCCGTTCTCACTCGTAGATGCCTTGACAGCTTCTTCTGTCTGATCTGCCTTTTCAACTGCGTCCTCGGCCTTTTCTGGAGCCTCCTCATCTTCCGAACCACTGCCACTGGACTCTGAGACCTCCTTGGCTTCTGGCTTCTTTTGGTCTCGCGGCTTCTTGGCCCGCTGCTTCTTTTTCAGTCGCTTGGCTCGCTTCTTGGCGGTTTTTCTCGGCCAACCGACGGTTGTCGTCCAACTTCTGCTGGTAGGCATCATCCGCTGCCTCACGGGCGCTCTGGTTCTGTATGTTCTTTTGGCGGGCGTACTCCTTGCGGCGCAAATGACGGTAGACATGGAACTCGCCAGATCCAGCTCCAGCGCTGCTTCCCATCACGTTTCGCACAAAACTGGGCACTGAGGACATGTAATCCCGCTCGCGACGCTGCTCTGGTATGACCACAGGCTTATCCTGACAAATATAAATGTAATTATTAATATATATTTTTACCAGACGAACTTATCCAAACTTACAGGATTCTTCATGAGTTTCTCCAGCTTCAGCCGTTGCAGATCGGTGGCGGTTTTGACAAATGGCCGCAGGGGCTTGTCCTTGTCATCGGAATCACTACCTCCAGATCCTGCATCCTTCTTTTTTTTCTTCGGCTTGTGCTCGGATTCTTTAACCAAGTTTTTTATAAGCGACATTTGTTGTTTTATGTATTTCAAGGCTGTTGGTTGCTGCGCTTGAAATACCTAACTAAATTTCACTATGGTATTTTTTTCTGCATTTGTGCTTTGGTCACATTTTGTTTTAAGGATTAGAATTTTCTTTGCCAGTCAAATAAATGAAATAATTTCTCAAAGTTATTAGAAACAACTTTTTTTTTTCATTTTAAAAGCTCGATTAAATGCTTAAAACTCTTTCATTTCTTAAATCCCGCGAATTCACGCCGTCAATAGGAAAGCACCGCAAAAATACCAACTCATAGCTGGCGGCAGACTCCGCCAGGCGGCATTTTTCAACTTTCAGCCGTAGGCCATACTCTCAGCCGTCAACACAACATAACGCGTTATTTTTTAGCGGAACGGATCGGCCGAATATATATCCGAAAAAAGTTAATGTGCTGAAAAGAACATTGCTACCAAAGACTCATTTGTCAGCGAACGTCAGGAAAAAATTAACCACGTTCGCAGTTGACCAAAAAACACCGAAAATCGAATCCAAATCCCCAACTCGGCAAGCGGTTAGAGTTGTGTAACACGGACGGGCCCGAGGAAGCAGAAGAAACGTGAACTAAAACTAGAGCTCTGTGCTGTGCCCGCTGGTTAGCTAAGCTTGCTCGCTGTTCGTTGTTGGTTGTGATTGTGTAGAGGAGCAGCAGGTGACCGAGAGGAACGACGGTTGCGACATGGCGCTAGAGACGGAAGCGAAGAACTCGAGTTCGACAACAGCAACAACAGCGGCAACGGCGACAAAGGCCAAGGAGAACAACAACACGGTCGGCGGCAAAAAGAATCTGAATCCCAATCAGCAGGCCCAGAACTTGGTCAATGGCAATGGCACGGCTGCCGACGGCCCAGCGGCAAAGAAGAAAGGTGCGTTCAACTGTCCGGTCACGCTCCCACCCCCTCTAGAGGCGCACCCCAACCCTCCCCCTATTCAACCGACACCCGCTGCCAGGGCAACTGCCTAAAATATTTTATTTGCCGCAAAACGCCAATCACATAACAATTCCCCCATTACGTAATGGATTTTTTCTCCCTATAATGCTTTAAAAGCGGCGCCCGCCATCTATTGCTGCCCCGCCCCCCTCGTTTACCCATTCCCTCGCCCCCTGATACCGCGTGCGTTACATTTGCAATGTGAATGTATGGGTATTGGAGTTGAGTGCGTGCGGTGCAGCAAGTGTGTGCGAGAATGTGAGCGGCTCTCTTGGCATGGCAACGCACATGTTGTTCACCCGGCGGCGATGTGTTCATTAACCCCCAGGGAGCCGAGGATTTCTTGTTGCGTTTAACCTACAATTAACACGTGCTTGGCCCGAACTGCATGCAGCAAACACAAACACTTACATCCCGAATTGCTCGACAATTATGTAAATCATGTTTTCTATCTGCTGCGGGCGCATCACCGAAAAGAGAGCAATTTCTCCCTATCTCTCAGGCGCTCTCACGATGTACATTGTACTTATCACTTTTGCTTTCTCCCGCTCTCACTCTCTTTCTCTGCCGGGATCTCTCTCTTTCTCTCCCTGCTGTAATATCGTGTGTTGCTGTTGAAATTAGCATGTCTGTGTGAAATCAATTTCCCAGTAGGAGCGATCGAAAGGAGATTGGAGTATCGTTCGTTCTAGGAGCGTACTCCGGACTCCGCAGAAACGAACACCCGGCCCCTTTTGGCCTTATCAGCTCGCATTTTGTTTGTTTTTCAGCTGTTTTGTTTCATGTGCTGCCTGCCGGCAAAGATACACACAAACAAACAAACACACACACAGAAGCAGGCACAGTGACCCGCAGAAGTAAGCGAGCATGCGGTGTGGAATTGTTATGTAAATCGCGTTGAACGGAGTTTGGAATACCAGGAATTTCTATATTTCTCTTGTTTGTTGTTTGTTGTTTGTTGCTCTATGAGTCTGTGTTATGTAATCGTTCATTAGTTTAGTAAATTTTCACCATTTATGAACACATGGTCGTAGAAAAAACATCTTATTTAAGTGTTTATTTCTTACCTTTTATTTTTATAAAATGTGAAACTTTGTTTGATATGGTAAGAGTTCGATAAAAATATGATTATCTGACCATACATAATTCAATTATTCTGCCTAACTCTTGATTTACCATATTTTGAGACTCCAAAAAGTATCTCATATTTCATTAAAATTATAAATATAAAACAGGCGCAAAAAAGTGTGCTACAATATTACGCTGAATTTTCAATGCCTGATTATATTAGGTAGTCTTATCGAGAGAGTTTCCCTCTTTTAAGAATGATACTATTATATTATTGACAGTGCTTTCCCTTTCTACCATGTCTCTCTGGGAGCGGAGAGAGAGTACTCGCGGACTTACCAGTTGCGTTGCACTATAATTCCCAAAAAGTTCTAGCTG
Source organism: Drosophila triauraria (assembly GCA_014170255.2). Classification (NCBI taxonomy): domain Eukaryota; kingdom Metazoa; phylum Arthropoda; class Insecta; order Diptera; family Drosophilidae; genus Drosophila; species Drosophila triauraria. The sequence continues at coordinate 11,731,634 of CM024335.1, forward strand.
TCAGCAAGTGGCAACGACGCTGTATACTGATCAGGGACGCCTCTTCCCCACTCCTCTTCCTCTTCAAGGGAAAGCCCCTTAGCATAATTGGCGCACCATAATTCATAACTGGAGGAGCTAATGAGGAGCTCATGTCTCTTCCTCCTCTTCCCCTCTATTTATTATAATATTTTGAAAAATTCATAGACATTTCTGTGGTTAATTAGTTTTCCGATCTCGAAATGACGATACCCTGAGTAGCTCACCTTTACTGACCCCGTTTAAAATAGAAAATACCTAGATCTATAATCGAATTCTTCTCAATAGAACTCTGTTTAAAATGCAGGCACTCCGCTCCTTACAATAAGGCCCACCGATGCCTATCCCGATTTTACTTATAACTATGTATCTCTCCGTTTCGTCCAAACAGGCAAGAAGAACCGAAACAAAAGCCCACCAGAGCCCGCAGCTGCAGCTGAGCCTGTGGAAGCCGCTTTGAGCAACGGACATGCCGAGAAGCCAGCTGCCGAAGGAGACGCTGGACAGGTCAACGCCGATGACAATGCCAATGTGGGAGCTGACGGCGGTGTTGTGGAGAAACCGGTGGGCGCAGAAGCACCAGGCGGAGGGGGAGTGGAAACGGAGGACATCGACCTAGATGCCCTGCACGATGTAAGCATTACGGTGAACATCAGCAGTCCCGGAGCAGACACCCTGCTCGTGCAGCTGTCAAGCATGGAGCTGGTGCAGGAGATCCACCAGCTGCTCATGGATCGCGAGGAGACCTGTCACCGCACCTGCTTCTCGCTGCAGCTGGACAACGTGACGCTGGATCACTTCGCCGAGCTGAAGACCATCGAGCACCTGGAGCAGGGCTCCACCATCAAGGTGGTGGAGGAGCCGTACACAATGCGGGAGGCCCGCATCCATGTGCGTCACGTGCGGGATCTTCTGAAGAACCTCGATCCGGCGGATGCCTACAATGGCATCGATTGCACCTCGCTAACCTACCTAAACACGATCACTCAGGGCGATCTGCTGGACAAGAAGAAGACTCGCCCCGACTCCGTAGACTGCACACCGCCGGAGTATGTGACCCCGGGCGTATTCGAGCCACCGCTGCTACCACTGCATCCTAATGTGAAGAACGCCAAGGGGCCGCAGGCTCTCAAGGTACTGACCACGTCCGCCTGGAACCCTCCTCCCGGCCCGCGCAAGCTGCACGGCGACCTCATGTATCTGTACGTTGTCACCATGGAGGACAAGCGCTTCCACATCTCCGCCTGCTCCAAGGGCTTCTACATCAACCAGTCGACGGACGACACCTTCAACCCAAAGCCCGAGAATCCCAGCCACCTCAGTCATTCGCTGATCGATCTGCTCTCCCACATATCGCCCTCGTTCCGCCGTGCCTTCCAGACCATCCAGAAGCGTCGCACCATGCGCCACGCCTTCGAGCGGGTGGCCACCCCTATCAGGTGTACCAGTGGGCCTCGCCCGTCCTGGAGCACACCGTGGACGCCATTCGTGCCGAGGATGCCTTCAGCTCCAAGCTGGGGTGAGTGGTTTTACTTGTTCCCCTTTGGGAGATCCTTCTAACTTTCCTCCTTATTGCAGCTACGAGGAGCACATCCCTGGACAGACCCGCGACTGGAACGAGGAGCTGCAGACGACTCGGGAACTGCCACGCAAGACACTGCCAGAGCGCTTGCTGCGCGAGCGCGCCATCTTCAAGGTGCACGGCGACTTCGTCACAGCCGCCACGAGGGGGCCATGGCCGTCATCGATGGCAACGTGTTGGCCATCAATCCCGGCGAGGACTCCAAGATGCAGATGTTCATCTGGAACAACATATTCTTCTCACTCGGCTTTGACGTCAGGGACCACTACAAAGAGCTTGGCGGCGACGCAGCAGCCTTTGTGGCTCCGCGATACGATCTGCATGGAGTGCGTGTCTACAACGCCGTGGACATTGAGGGCCTGTACACGCTGGGAACGGTGGTAATCGACTACCGTGGCTTCCGCGTCACTGCCCAGTCCATCATACCCGGCATCCTGGAGCGAGAGCAGGAGCAGAGCGTGGTCTACGGCTCCATTGACTTTGGCAAGACGGTGCTGAGCCACCCCAAGTATTTGGATCTGCTGCGGCAGGCGGGCAAGCACCTGAAGATTCTGCCACATGCGGTGCTCAACGAGCGGGACGAGCCCGTGGAGCTGTGCTCTTCGGTGGAGTGCAAGGGCATCATTGGCAACGACGGCCGGCATTACATTCTCGATCTGTTGCGCACCTTCCCTCCGGACGTGAACTTCCTGAAGCTGCAGGACGTCCAGCTGAGCAAGGAGCTGGTCGACATGGGCTTCCCCATCGAGCACCGCCACAAGCTTTGCTGCCTGCGGCAGGAGCTGCTAGAAGCCTTCATCGAGGACCGGTATGTAAACTTCATCCGGATAGCAGCCGTGCACCTGCAGCAGCTCAATGCAAAGAAACAGACGGAGAAGCCCGAGGAAGAGAAGGCAGTGCCAGCCCTGGAAGGGGCAGAGAAGGAGGCAAAGGAGAACGGAACCGGAGCCGACAAGCCCGAGGAGGCTGGAGAGGAGAATAAGGAGGATAAGAAGGAGCAGCCTACTGCCGGCGCCACAAAAGTCCGCCGAGGCCATGGTCAACGCTATTCGGGAAGCGCAGTCCAATGTGGCCACCTCCAACGAGGTGCAGGCCGCCGAGGTGGTCAAGAGGGCGTGTGCAGCCGTCGGGTCGCTGAAGGAGAAGGAATTCGACTTCCGTTTCAATCCCGACGTCTTCTCGCCCGGCATCCGCCATGTGGACGGCGAGGAGGGCACCTGCAGCTCGTTGGCCAAGCAAAAGGTTCTTGTTCAGGACGCCGCCGAGTTCCTGGTCGTCAAACAAATACCCGCCTTCATCAAGGAGCACCTGGCCCACTCCTCGCCGCCGATAGATGGCCAGAGTCTGACCGAGTCCCTGCACAGTCACGGCATAAACGTGCGCTACTTGGGCAAGGTCATCAAGCTGCTGGGACAGATGCCGCGCATGGACTACCTGTACAGGATCGCCATTCTCGAGCTGATCGTGCGGGCCACCAAGCACATCTACTACACGTACATGCAGAACACGGAGCCGCTGCACCTGTCCGCCGCCATCAGCCACTTCCTCAACTGCCTGCTGACCAACGGACCCGTCAATCCTGCCGTGAGCAGCGAGGATGCGCACAAGAAGCGCGGCAACGGCGGCAAGCACAACAAGCACAAGTCCTCCAAGGGCGGCAAGGGCCAGCAGCAGCAGCAGCAAGCGGCGGTGGCAACCAGAATGGCAGCTCCTCTGGATCGGGATCCACTGGCTCAGCAGCCTCCGACTGGACTCTGGTAACGCCCCGTTCGCTGTGGCTGCAGATTCGCCGCGAGGCCAAGGCCTACTGGGACTGGGATCTCGACTGCGACTCCATGGACAGCGCAACGACCAAGTTCGGCATCCTGCGGATCAGTCTGCTGCGCGCCTTCTGCCTCAAGGTGGGCATCCAGGTGCTGCTGCGCGAATACAACTTCGAGTCCAAGCACAAGCCCACCTTTGGGGACGACGACATTGTCAACGTGTTCCCGGTGGTGAAGCACATTAGCCCTCGGGCCACGGACGCCTACAACTTCTACACGACGGGCCAGGCCAAGATCCAGCAGGGCATGTTCAAGGAGGGCTACGAGCTCATCAGCGAGGCCCTCAACCTGCTGAACAACGTCTTTGGGGCGATGCACCAGGAGAACGGATCCTGCCTGCGGATGCTGGCCAGGCTCAGCTACCTACTGGGCGACGCTCAGGATGCGCTGGCCATCCAGCAGCGGGCAGTGATCATGAGCGAGCGAGTGAACGGCATTGACCATCCCTCGACCATTTTGGAATACGTACGTATGACACAGGATCCACAAAGATCAAGTAATCAACAGGGTTTCTTCTTTACAGACACACTTATCACTCTATTCGTTTGCCAACGGACATGTGGGTATGTCCCTGAAACTGCTGTACCGAGCCCGCTATCTGATGGTGCTCATCTGCGGCGAGGATCATCCGGAAGTGGCACTGATCGATGTACGTTGCACTGAGCTCCCCTGAACTGCTCCCTTACTTATATATTCTTGATTTGCAGAGCAACATTAGCTTGATTTTGCACGCCCTGGGAGAGTACGAGTTGTCGCTGCGGTTCATCGAGCACGCACTCAAGCTGAACCTCAAATACTTTGGCAACAAGGCCATGCACGTGGCGGTCAGCTATCACTTGATGGCCCGCACTCAGTCCTGCATGGGCGACTTCCGGTCGGCGCTGAACAACGAGAAGGAGACCTACTCCATCTACAAGTCACAGGTGGGTGAAATGTACATTAATATCCGATGAAAACAGAGTTAAAGTCTTGGGTTCCCCTATTGATAGTTGGGCGAGAAGCACGAAAAGACTAGGGACTCGGCCGAGTGCCTGCGCCTGCTGACCCAGCAGGCTGTGCTTCTGCAGCGCAAGATGAACGACATCTATTCCAATGGCAAGCTGACCAGCGATCTGCCGCCCATCCACATCACTCCACCCTCGATGGGCTCCGTGCTGGACATGCTGAACACCATCAATGGCATACTGTTTGTGCAGATAAGGTAAGGCGAGATAACTAAAAATTATTCATCTCACTAAGCTTTTACTCATTTACTACAGCCAAAAGGACATTGTCAAGGTGCGCAGCGAGATTGAGAAGCATTTCAAGGCCAATAGCGCCGAGAACGAGGTGAACGATGCCATCAAATCCATTGTGGCTGCTGCCAATAACAATGGCGAGAGCGAGGGTGAGGTCCCGAAGGAGGACGCAGCAGCAGCAGCAACGAACGGCGAAGAGACGCCGGCGGCTTCAAGTTGAACAACACTCCAGAGGCAAAGTTAAAAATAGTTGAAATCATCCCAACAAAAGTCACAAAAATTTGCCGCCTGTTCCGTTGCATTGTCTGTCGTATCGTTAATCGTATATTTTGGGACTGAGCTAAATTAGAAACAAGCAGGTTTTCAAATAACAACAGCAAGGACCTACCTAGCAACTGCAAAATCTACAACTAACTAACATCGCAATAAAAAACATAATTGTTTATGTTTTTTCTGAAAGGCTGCTCTTGTACTGCTCACACAAAAACACACATCACATCGCATCGCATCGTATCTAGGAATACGCATAGAAGGCACCTACATATATCCACTCTAGGATATAACTTAGACTTATCTATCTATCAGCAACACTACCAAGCATCATCCTAATCCAAAAAGCCCAAACAACCAGCGGAATATCGCCTCTAGCTCATATACAACATACATACATGTTTTGTTAATCATTTGCAAGCCGCAAGCCCGTCAAATGCCTTTTATAGTTTGTAATATGCATTGTTTTCTGTTGAATCAACTTTACAACGAGTGCAACTAAATATTTTACACAGTAAACAGTAGTTAAGGTGCGCCCCAATTGGAACAAGAAGAAATATTGAATGATGATTACGTTTTTGTTATACAACTATCATAGGTATATATATATGAATTTATATATATATATCGCAAAATATATACTATATACATATGTAATGCATACACTTTTGGGTCCTTGTGGGTGTCTCAAGGACATTTAATCATGAACAAAATCACAAAATGGTTTTTTATTATTCACATGATCGACACAATGGTCGAGCAAATAAAAATTAAGAAGCTGCCAAGTGGATTTTGTGTTGTGGAAAAGTATGCTTTAATATGCTGCAAAACTAAAGCTAAACTTATCCGAGAACCTACAGATAAATTATCAATTGGTGGGGGCGGGGAATATTACAGTAAAACAATACTGGAATGAATATAGAGTCTAAAAATGCAGGTTTTCTTAAATATTCTTAAAAACAAACACACTAAATTTTCTCTTCGTCTACTTTCGCTTTCGGCACTTGTTGCGTCCCTTACGCCTCCTGCCCGGCGTTTTGTTCGGCGATTTGCCATTTTTCGCCGCCGCTGCCGCCTGCTGCTGTTGCTGGGCTGTCTTGGGCGTTGTTGCACCCGCTCCGCCAGCGCTGGAGCCTGCGGTGGAAACATTGCTCTGCTTGCTTATCCGGTTGGCAGCGCCCTGTCCGCTAACCTTTTTCGATGGCAGCAGATGCTGGCTAACCAGCTCGCCCAGGACGCCCTGGTGTGCCAGCATGGAGAGGAAGGTGCAGATGAACTTGTCGTAGTTGTGAGTGCGCCGACTGGCGTCCACCTTGAACATGTGCCGGCGGTCGTTCTCGTCGGCCAGATGCTGCTCGTTGATGGCTATCTCGGTATCTAGGTTCTTCAGCAGCGACTGCAGATCCCGGGCAGTAAAGGCGCTCGGCTCGAGGAGCGTAGTGGGAGTGTCTGGGCGCTGTGAATCTCCGTTGCCCGATTCTCCCTGCTCGTCCGCCTTCAGCAGCTTCTGAAGGGTTCCGGAGACAATGGCCTGATTGGTGCGCAGCATCTTGAGCTTGTGAGTTATGGCAATTCGCCTGTCGGGCACTACGGCCATCAGATTAAAGCGTATGTCTTGTTCTCCAGTGGCGATTCCCAGTCGCTCAGCCATCACGCGTCGAAACTTGTCCGTCCAGTCTTCGTTGTCCTCCCATCCGCCGTGGTTCATGGGATAGGGCTTAAGGCCGTCCAGCTCGAACAGCTGTCCGTTGATGGGCACAAAGCTAACGAAATGAAACGCCTCGCCGGTAAAGCGGCAGCTGGAGACACCGGCTCCGGTCCGCTCCAGGCGGCGACGAGCCTGCGGCATGGCATGCGAGTTGTGGGCGCAGGCCAGCTCCGGAGTGTTGCCAATGGCCAGGCCCTTGTTCTCCGGACTCATGCCCTTGGTATGGGCCTTCAGGCGACTGAGGGTGTCGCCCAGCTGCAGGTTGTTTTCGTTGCAGTTCAAAGGACGGAGAGCAGGGCGTGAGTAGCACAGCTATTGGGCACCACCTGCTGAGCGAAGAAAATGCTGGAAATGGCTTCCTCGTCCTTCACAAAGATCTCTGCTGTGGTCTCCACGATCTTGCGCCTAGCCCGTCGCTCTTCGATCCAGCGAAAGAGAAAAATAAAGCCATAGGGACTTTCGATGGGCTTCTGTAGGTCATACACCTCCTCCACCTGTACATCGTGACCTGAAGACAAGAAGGGATTGTTAAACTCTTTAAAAAGACGGTTCGGTTATCAGTAATTACAGCCGAAATCCTCCAGCAGAAGAGTAAATAGTCCCGGGTCGGATTCCAGCTCCAGCCAACCGTCTGCGAGTTGGGCCATGGGCATGGTGGTTGCTCCGGATGTAGTCGCCAGGAGCGAGTTGTTGGTAACACCGCTAGCGCTATTGGTGGCCGCCGATGCCACTTGGGACCCTGTTCCGCCTCCAGCTAAGTTCATTTTGTATAAATCGTTATACAAATTTTACTTTGTTTACTTATAGTTCAGGGATGCGGAAGTCGCCTTAATGGACTCCCTTGTCTGGAATTCGGGTTTGAGCAAGTTTAGAGCTGAAAATATACAGAGCCGGTATAAATAAATTTTAAAACGTAATTAAAGTATTGTCGAAGGCAGCTTTTGCCATTTCTTTCCAACGAAGACTAGGCTTTAGTAAAGGAAATTTCTGGCAAACATATAAAACGCACCTGCACAGCAGTAAGGTCCTTAAACTCCATATTTCATTCTCAATTTTAACAAAAACAGTTTCCACCAATTTTTTCTGTGAAAAGTGTGCCCGTTGCTAAACCGTTGATTATATCTTAACGCCCCCGACAACTAAGCGTCAACGTTTCCAGGCGAATGGCACATGGTGTTCATTGATCTGGCAACATTGTCGGGAGTTTATAGTCAGCTGTTTATTGACGTAACTTTTACTTTTCCATTGAATAGTTACTAAATTGTGGTTTATAGAAATGGTTCGACCCACGCTCGTATCCCTGGCCAAGCGAGTGCCGCTCATCCACTTCCGCAAGGGCGGTGGTGGTGCGGCGCCTGGCGCTCAGTCCGCAAACCAGCAGGCAAGTTCCCCGCAACCAGGAGGCAAAAAGGTTAACTCTTTCAATTCATTTACTACAACGATTTATCTCGCATTTGATGAAATTTGCTAATTCCTCTCCTCTGGTTTATACAGTTGGCCGGCGGTCCTGCCATCGAGGACTACGATCTGCCAGCTCGCTTCGCCCGCAAGCCCATCGACAAGGAGGAGGCGGAGTACATCAACAACGGTGGACCGCCCAATTAAGCATGCTCCAGTGTCGCGCTTGTAAAATAAAATTGTGTTGAAACTCATACTGTGGCCGCGGATTTCGCTATCACCCTTTAACCATACATATATCACGCATGTTAAGTGTAAATTATTCAATCCAGCATTAAACAACAACAAACTCGAGGTGCCATAATTTTAAATCCGCGAGATTTCTTCTAGCTGTGAATGGCAAGTGGAAACACCGTTTTCCTCGAAAAGTGTGGCAACACCGAGCGTAGGAGGGGTCTTGAGCCTTCTTAGGTGTTTCCGGCTGTTTTTCCAAATAAAATAGAGTTGTTGACCCTTCCCCAAAATTTTGCGCACCCATCTTGAGGGCTTTCAGTTGTTGCAAAGGGCTTGGAGCGCCCAGAAACATGTAAAACATGTATCACCAAATATTTTAAGAGTCTTAGGTCTGAGGAGCTATTTTTATAATTCTTATAATATATCTTGGTAAGACGGAGTTAAGAACTTTATAATTATTTCTTTATGCTTATAATAAAGAAAAACGGAAAACATTTTAAATATACCCGCTTTTTACGAACTTGGCCTTAAAAAAGGTCAGATTTGACGGGAAAAAGGCGAATCTGGCAACACTGCCAAAAGCTTTCATGGAAATGCAGCCCTGCTTACACAAAAGCGAAATATAAAAACTCAAATTTTCTACTTGCTCCAAGTGAATCGGACGTGCTTCTCCCACACGCGAACGACGTCTCCGCTTATTTGTTTGTGCTCCAGCCCCGCCCGCTCGTCAGCGATCGACCCCCCGCCCGCGTGCTACGTCGCGAACAAAGAGTGGAAAATTTCCGAGTCAGCTGAAAGCGAAACCCTTTGGCGTTTATCGGCCCGGGAACACAACGTTTCTAGCGGCCCACCTCCCCCAACCGGATCGGCTTCGTCCCCCCCACCTGGATGGGTGTGATTCGTCGTAGTATGCAAGAGAACTGCGTCAACAAGGACTGTCTGGGTCTCCGCAAACGTGTCTGTGGTCTGCACCAAACCTGGAAGTGGCTGCACCAGACGCCCGCCCTGCACGAATATCTCATCTCCAACAGCTCCGTGGCTGCAAACACAACGCGCATCAGCGAGCCCGCAGTCTAAAGTCCACACAAAGACCGACCAAAGCCATCTAAGCCAAAACGAATACAGCCTAACGTAGATAGATAAGTAGACCCAACACAACACATAACCTAAAGACGAGCGCACAGACAGCAAACAGAACATCATCAGCTGGCCATAAACCCGTCAGTTCTGTCCCGTCAAGAGCTTTTGCCGACCGACACACCGTTGACCTTGTTTCGCTTGCAAGTGCATTGCGCCGCTCTCGCCATCGTCGCAGCTCACCAGCACCTGGCAACAGACAGAACGCACACATCTGCACTTCCTGTGAGAGCAATCCAAGATGAGCGTGCTCTTGCGTCGCAATTCCAGCCAGCTGCGGCTGCTCCTCTCGTCCGGCGGCCAGGTCACGCGCCTCGCCTCCACTGAGGGCAGCGGAGAGCCACCAGCACCAGCTGTTGTCAGGCAGGAGACAAAGAAAGCCAACAACAAGCGCCAGTCGCCGCCTTTGGTGCCCGATACCGAGATCAAGAAGTCCGTGTTCATCTCACAGTCCAGTGACGTCTTCACCAACTTGGCGCTGGAGGACTGGCTGTACAAGAACTTTGACTTTAGCCACCATCACGTCCTGCTGCTGTGGGCCAACGATCCCTGCGTCGTCATTGGCCGCCACCAGAACCCCTTCACGGAGGCCAATGTCTCCCGGTTGGTGGAGCGCGGCATTACTCTGGCCCGCCGGAACAGCGGCGGCGGAGCCGTGTACCATGATCTGGGGAACCTGAACTGCACGTTTTTCTCGCCGAGAGAGCGATACGATCGCAAGTACAACCTGAACATTGTGACCAGGGCCTTGTTCCGTGAGTGGGCCATCAAGGCGGAGATCAATGAGCGCGACGACATTGTGGTGATGAACAAGAAGGTGAGAGGGAGGGAAAAGTGCGATTGACTGGCTGTTATCAGTAAGGGATCAGACGACCTCTCGCTGGCGTCAGTCCACTTTAATAGCAGCTGGGCTCTGCGCATCTGGTCTTTGTGTGGTCTGCCACTTAACCGAGTTTTGCCCTTGCTCTCTATTACAGATTTCCGGAACGGCCGCCAAGTTGGGACAACCGAACTCGTACCACCACTGCACCATTCTGGCCAGCGCCAACAAGCTGCACTTGGGCGAGTCTCTGGTGCGGGAGCAGGCTAACTATATCAGTCGGGCTACTGCCTCGGTGCCGTCGCCCATTCGCAATCTGGTGGACGTGAACCGCACCGTGAATGTGGCTCAGTTGCGCTCCGCCGTTGGCTACGAGTACCTGAGGACCGCAGCCACCACTCTGGAGGATGGCGGCAATACCCAGATGATGAAGCAGCGTGGCTTTCCAGCTAATCAATCCCACCGAGAAATGGTTCCCCGGCATCAACGAGCTGCGCGCCAACTACAGCTCCTGGGAGTGGGTCATTGGCAAGACGCCCAGCTTCACGGTGGAGAAAGATCTGGAGGTGAAGGGACATGACGAGGACATGAAGCTGAAACTGAGCGTGGCAGTGGAGGGCGTAAGTTCTGCGGATACAGCTTATGAGAATATATTAATCAATGTCTTGGTCTCTAGGGTCTGATGAAGGAGATCGGCTTGCAATTGCCGCAGAGCGAGCAGCTCGTTCCGGTGGTCACTCCGCTGCAGGGCAAACCCTACAACGAGGAGAACCTCAATGGGATCCTTGGCGCCTTGAAGCTCGTCAACGCTTCGAACGTAAAGCAGGCCATCAATGGCTCAGCTTGATTTTTACTGTTGTGTTAGCTCGAAAAAAAGCCTAAAAAAAGAGCAAGAAAATCTATAACCTTTACTTAGTTTTGCTAACATAGATGTAGTCCTTCCTTCCAAGAAACCATATTACTAATATAGTATTTAAGCGTATTACCACAGCGAACCATATATACTTTTGTTATCCCGTTTTTGTATAAAAAGAACTGCAATAAAATGTTGAAGCATTTTTAAATTTTATAAATGGAAACGAGGCTCGCTTATAAAAAGAGTCTTCGATTTGTATTTCGATTAACCAATAAAAAACAAAACACGTATTTGTAAACATGAATACAAAGTTAACTTGATTAAGGCACACTTGATCGCTATCGTTTGACACAAATTGGTTTATATAAAATAGATTACGAACTAGAAATATAAATGGAGGGACTCGCTAAATACTAGGACACGGGGGATAGATAACAAACGTGATCTGCGAGTCCCTGTAATACGCCACAAATCGGAATATAGCTGAAAATTGCACTCTGGAAACGGACAAGGGACAGGGAGAGACAACTGGCGGCTTAGATGTGCACCGTTTGCACCAACTCCGGCAGGTTCTGGTAGTCTGGATCGCGGGCGAAGAACTCCATGAGATAGGCAAAGGTGGGCCGGTCCTTGGGGCGCTCCTTCCAGCAGCTCTGCATCACGGCGTAGATGTAGGCCGGGCAAAGATGGGGCTGCGGCAGTCGCTCGCCGCTGTCCACCAGCTTAATGGCATCCACATTGGATATGTCGCCGTAGGGCGGAGCTCCCAAGGCAAACATCTCCCAAATGGTCACGCCGAAGGACCACACATCGCTGGCGTGCGAGAAGATGCCCAGGTTGAAGCTTTCCGGCGCATACCAACGGATGGGCCAGCGGCCGCCTTGCGTGAACTGGTACTCGGTGCTGCCGGGCCTCAAGGATCGCGACATGCCAAAGTCACTGATCTTGGCCTGCTGCCGGGCGGTCAGCAGTATGTTCCTGGCGGCCAGATCGCGGTGCACGAAATGCTGAGATTCCAGATAGTGCATACCTGGTGGCAAAGGGTTTGATTTAACAGGACTAATGGATACATCTCTCTCTCTACAGAAGTACACTCACCACAGGCTATCTGCGATGCCCAGACCTTTAGCTCCGAATTCGCGCTGATCTCGGCACCATGATCCAGGATATACTGCAGCATGGAGCCCAGCGGAGCCAGCTCTTGTACCATCATCAGCATGGAGCCCTTGGAGATGCCGATCAGCCGGACAATGCACTTGTGCTCCAGTCGCATCATCACGGAGGCTTCGCGCAGGAACTCCTGCTTGTTGCTATGCTCGTCGCTGAGCATCTTGATCGCCACCTCCACACGCGATTCCTCGCCAGAAGCGACCCTTCTTACCAGCCAGCCGCTGTGCACGGATCCGAACTCGCCGTGACCAATCTCGCTCTCCAACACCAGGTTCTCCGGCTCTATGAAAAACCTGAGCTTGGCCGCCTCCAGGGCGCTGGAGGTGGGCGTAGTTGGTGTTCCGCTGCACTTCCGTTGCAGGTAGCTGGCCATCTCACTCTCCGTGGAGGCGGTGGAAATGATCGAGTTGAGACGCGCCGCAGCTGGGACCTTGATCATCTGCTGATCCAACACCGTGAGCACATCGACTGTGGGCTGGTACCCATTGACGCCGCCCTGGACAGCGCGCTCCCGCTCAATGGCGACATCGCTCTTGGTGAAATACTCGACTTCGGCTTCAGTCTTTTGGGCAATGGGCGGCGGTAGATCCATCTCGATTGGCGTGTTGTTTCTGGGTACGTTGTACAACTCCCCGCCAGCTGGGGCTGGGGAAACAACGAGGCCGCCGTCTGCATTAAAAGTGGAGAACTCCGTGGAGAAAGATAAACTTTTTAGCATGGGAGCGGCTGCCTGCAGCTCTTGCTCCGTCCTGGCCAGTGATCCACTCACACTGCTCTCGGACTCGCTCCGCTTGCCCTTGGACTTGCTCTTGCGCAGGCTGTTCATGTCAAAGAGCGCCTTCTTGGGGCTGGTCAAGCGCAGTGTGTTGAACATGGAGCTACTGTTCTCCTTCTGCTTCTTCTTCGCTATGGTCAAAGCGGGAACATGCGGATGGCCATGGTGGGAATGCGAGTGCGGAGACACGGGAGTGGGCGGCGTCGCTGGCGGAGTGGTTCTCGGCTTCACCGAGGATCGTGGTATAGTGGCAAACGATGGCACCTCCGGCTTGGGCTGCGGCGGCACAGGGAATTTAAGGCTCACTGGCAATCCGTAGGAGAACCGCATGAAGTGCGCTATCAAGTGCTCCAGACTGGGCCAATAGGGACCATCGTCAATATACAGAAACTTGGACTACAAAGGGATACAAAGTCCATTAAAATGGAATACACCTGGCTGATAGCATGATGATAGATAGATTACTCACCCCTCCGGACTGCAACTTGACACCGTTCTGGTAGAGATCTGCCTGCGAGATACGAAAGTTCTTGACCAATTGGTCGCTACTGAGCAGGGTTAGAACCAATCCGGAGGCCGCTGGCGACTCTGAGTAGCGAACTAGAAAGCATCCAGAGGTGTCCAATTGCGGCTGACTCGCCAACAGCTCCTTGGCATGCTTCTTGAGTATGGCAACGGCCTCGTCCCTGGTCAGGGTGCCGTGATACCACTGCTCCCTGGTGGTACTGGCCGGTGGAAGCTTATAGTTCATGAGAAACTCCTCCACAGACGTTTGGCCCGCCTCCTTGGCCAGATCGAAGGGGAATTCACCCGAGCTAGTCCTCGGCAGCGGCGGAGCCTCGGCCAATAGCAGTTCCTGCACAGCCTCCAGGTTCCCGTGCTTGGCCGCCTCGTGAAGCGGCACATACCCGTTCTCTATGTTCCTGCCCTGAACGTTGGCTTGCGCGGCGATAAGGGTGCGTATAAAGCTGGCCGGCTTGGAGCGAGCAGCGTACTAAAGCGAGGATTGGGATTAAAATAAACATTTACGGACGCAGGTAGAGGATGACTCACGTGCAAGGGCTGGCAGCCAAAGGAGTCTGAGCTGTTGACCTGGACCTTTGCATTAAGCAAATGCTTTAGGATGTCCTCGTCCGAGTAAAGGGACGCCAGGTGCAACGCCGTCTGTCCGTCCTGGTTCTTGGCATCGAAGTTGCGGTAGCCGCACTTGAGCAGCTCGAAGACCACCTTGCTCTCGTTCTTGGCGGTGGCGCGGTGCAGCAGATTGGTCACCCCGTGGCTGCGGGTGTTGTGCGGTGGCGGATCCCGGATCAGGGGCACCGTCAGCTTGGTGGGCAGCCCATTGGCCGCCTGCTGGTAGTAGTCGACCAGCGTGTCCAGGCCATGCAGGATCTTGGTCTGCACCTTGTCGTCGATGGAGAAGAAGGCGTCCTCGCCGCCATGTCGGCGCACCTGGTAGTGGCACACCTCCTCCTGGCACAGTAGGCTCAGCACAAAGTCACCAGCCGCCGTGCTGCTCTCCCGGACCAGGAACGTTCCGTCCTCGTAACCTGTTGATTATTGCCATAAGCAATTACAATTCATTAGGCTTCGCTCGCTCCCTCCACCACGCCCACATATCCCTGCGCTGCAAATCGAGCTCTATTCTCCGCACTTGCCTTGTTTGAGCAGATCGTCGGCTGCCTCGCGGGACAGGCTGCCGTGGTACCACTTCATGGGATCACTATCGCGACTCATTGTTGGCCCATTTGCTCCAAGTATTCTCGTATTTTTTGTTAATTTCGAGATCTCTATTAGGTTTACTCCGTACGCAGTGTGACCGTTCCTTGTTATGGCACTGATCATTGCTAGGTCAGTCTCAGGGCTGCGTAGCACGCCGTGGTGGCAGCTCCTCGGGCTTTACAGCTGACGATTAAAATTTGAAAATTTGAATAGTCGGCCCAGTTGGCTAGTTTCTGGAGACGATCAGTCCCTGCCGGCTGTAAATGGCTAGTTTCTGGAGAGGATCGGGCTCTGCCGGCTGCAATAGGCCAGTTTCTGCAGAGGATCAGGCTCTACCGGCTAAAAATGGCCGTTTTCTGTTGAGGATCAGGCTCTACCGACTGTAAATAGCCAGTTTCTGGAATTGATAAAGCATTGGCGGCTGTAAATGGCCAGTTTCTAGAGGGGATCAAGAACTGCCGGCTGTAAATGGCCAGTTTCTGGAGGGGATTCGGCTATGCCGGCTTTAAATGATCAGCTTCTGGACAGGATCAAGGTATGCCGACTGTAAATGGCTAGTTTCTGGAGAGGATCAGGCTATGCCGGCTGTAGATGGCCAGTTTCTGGACAGTGTAAATGGCCAGTGTAAATGGCCAGTTTCTGGAGAGGATCAGTCACTGCTGGCTGTAAATGGCGAGTTTCTGGAGGATCAGTCTCCCGGCTGTAGAAGGCCAGTTTCTGGGCAGGATTAGGCTCTACCGGCTGTAAATGACCAGTTTCTGGAGAGGATGAGGCATTGGCGGCTGTAAATGGCCAGTTTCTGGAGGATCAAGAACTGCCGGCTATAAATGGCCAGTTTCTGGAGAGGATCAGGGTCTGCCGGCTGTAAATGGCCAGTTTCTGAGAGGATCAGGCTCTGCTGGAACGGCCAGTTTCTGCAGAGGATCGGGCTGTGCCGGCTGTAAGCGGCCAGTTTCTGGCGAGGTTCATTATTCGCCGGCTGTAAATAGCCAGTTTCTGGAGAGGATGAGGCACAGCCGTCGGCTGTAAACGGCCAGTTTCTGGAGAGGTTTAGGTCCTGCCGGCTGTAAACGGCCAGTTTATGCAGAGGATCGGGATGTCCCGTCTGTAAACGGCCCGTTTCTGGAGAGGATCAGGCTCTGCCAGTTTGCAGAGGATCGGGCTGTGCCGGCTAATGGTCAGTTTCTGGAGAGGATCACGCTCAAATGGCCAGTTTCTGGAGAGGATGAGGCATTGGCGGCTGTAAATAGCCAGTTTCAGGGATCAGAACTGCCGGATGTAAATGGCCAATTTCTGGAGATCAGGCTCTGGAACGGCCAGTTTGCAGAGGATCACAAACAGCCAGTTTCTGGAAAAATCAGCCAAAAATCCCCTATACCAGGCGAACAGAAATAATAGATGGATGACGTATTCTTCTGCGCTTAAAATTATAACAGTTTTAAGTCAGAGATGCCATACATAGAGAAAAGGGAGTAAGTGAACGCAAAGGTTTCAAACTTGAGTGGGTTCCTCACCCATGTTTTGAATCTATATGCACTGCTTTGTCGATGACAAGTTGTCATCGAGACAAGTTTCAAACCGTGGTTTCGACAAGCAGTGCAAAAGGTTTAAAACATGGTGAGGAACCCACTCAAGAAACCTTTGCGTTCACTACTCCCTTTCTAATACCTGACTTAAAACTGTTATAATAGCCGGCACTCCTGTTCGCCTGATCCTCTCCAGAAACTGGCCATTTACAGCCGGCACAGCTGATCCTCTCCAGAAACTGGCCATTCCAGCAGAAACTGGCCATTTACAGCCGGCAGAGCGTGATCCTCTCCAGAAACTGACCATTTACAGCCGGCAACAGCCTGATCCTCTCCAGAAACTGGCCGTTTACAGCCCGATCCTCTCCATAAACTGGCCGTTTACAGCCGGCTCAGCCCAATCCTCTGCAGAAACTGGCCGTTTACAGCCGGATCCTCTCCAGAAACTGGCCGTTTACAGCCGGCTCAGCCTGATCCTCTCCAGAAACTGGCCGTTTACAGCCGGCAATCCTCTACAGAAACTGGCTTTACAGCCGGCTCAGCCTGATCCTCTACAGAAACTGGCCGTTTACAGCCGGCTCAGCCTCTCTCCAGAAACTGGCCATTTACAGCCGACAGAGCTTGATCCTCTCCAGAAACTGGCCATTAACAGACGGCACAGCCTGATCCTCTACAGAAACTGTTCATTTACAACCGAAAGAGGCTGATCCTCCAGAAACTGGCCATTTACAGCCAGCACAGCCCGATCCTCTCCAGAAACTAGGCATTTACGGCCGGCAGAGACTGATCCTCTCCAGAAACTGGCCATTTACAGCCGGCACAGCCTGATCCTCTCCAGAAACTGGCCATTTACAGCCGACAGAGCTTGATCCTCTCCAGAAACTGGCCATTAACAGACGGCACAGCCTGATCCTCTACAGAAACTGAGCATTTACAGCCGGCAGACTTTTATCCTGTCCATTAACAGCCGGTAGGGACTGATCCTCTCCAGAAACTTCCCATTGACAGTTGGCTCAGCCCGATCCGCTACAAAAACTGGCCATTTATAGCCGGCACAGCCTGATCCTCTCCAGAAACTAGCCATTTAAAGCCGAAAGTGCCTCATCGTCTCCAGAAACTAGCCATTTAAAGCCGAAAGTGCCTCATCGTCTCCAGAAACTGGCTATTTAAAGCCGGAAGAGCCGGATCTTCTACAGAAACCGGTCATTTACAGCCGGCATAGCTTGATCCTCTCCAGAAACTGGTCATTTACAACCGAAAGAGGCTGATCCTGTCCAGAAACTGGCCATTTACAGCCAGCACAGCCCGATCCTCTCCAGAAACTAGCCATTTACGGCCGGCAGAGATTGATCCTCTCCAGAAACTGGCCATTTACAGCCGGCACAGCCTGATTCTCTCCAGAAACTGAGCATTAACAGCCGGCAGACTTTATCCTGTCCAGAAACTGGCCATTAACAGCCGGTAGTGACTGATCCTCTCCAGAAACTTTCCATTTACAGCCGGCTCAGCCCGATCCTCTACAAAACTGGCCATTTACAGCCGGCACAGCCTAATCCTCTCCAGAAACTGGCCATTTACAGCCGGAAGAGTCCTGTCCAGAAACTGATTTACAGCCGGCACAGCCCGATCCTCTCAGAAACTGGCCGTCCTCTCCAGAAACTGGCCATTTACAGCCGGCAGAGCGTGATCCTCTCCAGAAACTGACCATTTACAGCCGGCTCAGCAAGATTCTCTGCAGAAACTGGCCATTTACAGCCGGGACAGCCTGATCCTCTCCAGAAACTGACCATTTACAGCCGGCTCAGCAAGATCCTCTACAAAAACTGGCCATTTACAGCCGGCACAGCCTGATCCTCTCCAGAAACTTGCCATTTACAGCCGGCTCAGCCCAAGCCTCTACAGAAACTGGCCATTTACAGCCGGCAGATCGTGATCCTCTCCAGAAACTGACCATTTACAGCCGGCTCAGCCCAATCCTCTACAGAAACTGGCCGTTTACAGCCGGCAGAGCCTGATCCGCTCCAGAAACGGGTCATTTACAGACGGGACATCCCGATCCTCTGCATAAACTGGCCGTTTACAGCCGGCAGGACCTAAACCTCTCCAGAAACTGGCCATTTACAGCCGGCACAGCCCGATCCTCTCCAGAAACTAGCCATTTACAGCCGGCAGAGACTGATCCTCTCCAGAAACTGGCCCATTTACAGCTGACAGAGCCTGGTTCTCTCCAGAAACTGGCCATTTACAGCCGACAGTTCCTGATCCCTCCAGAAACTGCCCATTTACAGCCGACAGTTCCTGATCCCTCCAGAAACTGCCCATTTACAGCCGGCAGTGCCTCATCCTCTCAAGAAAGTGGCCATTTATAGCCGGCTCAGCCCGATCCTCTGCAGAAACTGGCCATTTACAGCGGCAGAACCTGATAGATGACTTCTTCTGTACATAAAGTCTATAACAGTTATAACAGGTTTAGGAAAAAGGGATACCAAGCACGAATTCAGCGACAATCTGCTTCAAACCCACTCAAAATGGTTAGGTGGATCAGTAAAAAGCAGGAAACCAAAATACAAAGCATTGACGAAAAAATACGCACATTAAATTATTTGTTTTACATTTGTTTTGTATTTAAATTTTATTTTTTCTGTTTGTTGTCTCTTTTTATTTTCATTTAATGGAGGCGCTACTAAAACAATGTATATTAAATTATGGGCGATTATGTTAGATTAATGTTTGTTTGCTTTCTCCTCGAATTCGTTTGCTTGCTGCAGGTTATGTGAGAATAGTCTTAAGCATTTAAAAAACGACTAAACGCTAGGATACACGGCATTAAAATTAATAAAAAAAGTTTAGGTTATGATATATATATCTATAAACATTTAATGTTGTCATCCTTTAGAATTATATATACGTTATATGCTGTATGTTGTGTAGTTCCTTGTTTCATCTCCTTTACAATGTACAAAAAAGCAATTCAACTCATTTCTTTATTCGGACTTCAGGCTGCTGCAGAACGATGATCGCTCTGTTCGCTCAGTTTTCGATTTCCTAGTAAGTATTGTGGCAACTTAAGTGACTAACTAACTCGGTAGATAGCTACATATACATACATACACGAAAAATACATAATTGTCCCCCCAAAAAGATATACACTCAACACACCACACTCGCTCCGAGCAGCTCTAACAGAACTAGAACTTATTGGCTAAAATTAAGCTTAGGCGCTTTGCATTTTCAGTTGGATTTTAGTCTCGACGATGCTGCTGGCGTTGGTAGTGATTGGCCGTATATTCCAGCTCATCTTAAGTATTATTATTTTCGAAACAAATCGGAAAACAAAGAATTTCTAGTGGTTGTCTCATGGTTTTCAAAAGAAATTTGTGTATAAATTGGCTGCTGACAAGGGATTTTGATTTCTAATGTCCACTATCTATCCTTGGTTCCTTGGTGATCGGTCGTAACTGTTTGGTGTTGCTTCTGCTTCTGCTATTGGTGATGGGCTCTGGCTTGGTCCTTCTGGCTGGTCTACTGCTCCTCGATGATGCCGCTGCTGCTACTGCTGTTTCTTCGTTCCAATTAAAAGTAACTAGATTCTAATGTAGAACAAAATGGTTAAACGTATCGTAATATATCGAAGCATTTCAAGAAATCCGACTTCTTGGTTTTGTTAATAATGTTCTGCCTTTACACATTTATGACTTTTTCTTTGTTGATATACGTGTGTGTTTGCCTTATTAATTAGCTATTGAAGAGAGCTTTTGGGAAACTCCATTCACAGTCTTGGATTTAAGGACATCATTTTCATATGAAAAGACAGTTTCCTTGCCATTTTCGACGACCCTGCAAGGTGAAATGAGATACGATTAGGGCAACGATCGTTTTTGAGGGGCTTCCTCTCCTCCTCTTACCGCTTGGTCATCAGTTTTTTGCCATTGACAAACACCGTCGAGGTGGAGGTGCGCTTGACACCGGCGCTGGGGCCACTGGAGATGTGGGTGACATCACTGCTGCCATTGCTACTTGACATCGATGAGAACGAGGTGAAGCCGCTGGTGGGCATAAAGAAGTCCATCATCGAGTAGTTGAGCATGGGTGGATGGGTGGAAAACGGGCTGGCCAATTTGTGCTGATGATGGTGATGGTGGTGGCGAGAAGCTCCCGAGCTGCCGCCATTGCGTCGACTGCTGCTCGAGCCGCTCGTCGTGCCGCCATTTGAGTATCCGTTGGCATCTGGAAAAGACAGCAATGATTAGTTACCTTGCAGTTGCACCTATGAGCCCCATTCTTACCTCTGAAAAAGTCGGCGAAGGGCGAGTTGACGCCAAAGAACTCACGGAACACTTCTTCCGGCGGTCGGAAGACAAACGGAAAGCCGCCCATAATATCGAAGTCATCAAAGTCGTGAGTGTTGTAGTGATGGCGGGTGTGCGAGCGGCTCTGGCCACGATCACTTAGACCATCCTTGCCGTACTCATCGTAGATGCGACGCTTCTTCTCTGTGAAACAGAAAGGAAACCGGAGATAAGTAAACAGGAAACTGCAATGCCACCTATAAGGATTAGTAAGTAACACTCGAGCTGGGGGTTAGCTTGGGCCTAACATATAGCCAGTGAAACAGCGTTTAGTTGCAGAAAAATATAACAAAATACAATAAGAACAGAATGCCGTGCGCCAGGACGTTGTCAGTCAGCAAAAAACAATTAAAATGAACCAAAAAAACAATTGCAACGCCTCTGCTTCTGGCTTTACCAAAGAGCTTGTGAAACGGTGTGCCCTCAAAAATGTTGCGGAAGGTGAAGGCTTGGTAGCGGTTGCCGGACCGCCTGCCGGACCCAGATCCGTAGCCAGAGCTTGGATAGTAGTCGTAGTCGTAGTCCCGGCCATAGGCCGAGGATCCACCGCTTCCACCAGTGCGATAGCGGGAGTAGGAGCTGCTGTTGCTGTTGCTGCTGGCCGAGGACTTGTGCAGCGTGGCACGCGAGTCGTAGATCCTGCGCTTACGTGCTAAATACACACAATAGAGACTTAGCATTGGTACCGCTACGGGTCACGGATCGCCCATTGCGTGGCATGACCCATTTACCCTCTCCTAATGGAATCGAAGTAGACCTTACTTCATTGGGGCGCTGGGCACTTACCGTCGGACAGGACTTCGTAGGCCTCGGACAGCTCGCGGAAGCGTTTGTTGGCCTCCTCCACGTTGTCGGGATTCTTGTCTGGATGCCATTTTAGTGCCAATTTTCTGTAGCTGTTCAGGGAAAGCACAAAGAGAAGTTGTTAATTTATAGATCAGGTATTTCCATTTTTAAGACTTAGATAAATTTAATATAAGCTCCCACTCTTTCTTCCACTTGATTAAAGAGCACTTCAACCCCATATTAACCCCTTGTGAACATAATAAACAGAAGAAATACGCTTTCGATAAGGAGGAAACTTAATTAACTTCAATTCCCATGAAATAGCTAATAAAACAAGGGGATTCACCCGAAAAACAATTCATTCGATTAAGACATGGGTCAGCTTTCGACCGGATGTCAGTCAGTAGGACTTCCTTGGAATCAAGTTCGAATTTTGCTGATGGATCGTGGTTTATTTGTGTACTTACGCCTTCTTCACTTCGCTGTCGGTGGCCGAGCGCGCCACGTCCAAGACCTTATAGTAGTCCACCATTTTGCAGATGTGGTTTCGACTGTTTCCGCGCTTATTTACTCAGTTGCTGCTTGCTTCGCCGGCACACAAATTGCAATCCAATGCGATTTTTTTGGTTTTATTATCTCGGTTCCCCGTCGGTCGTCTGCAAAGATCATAAAATAATGCAAAGTTATTAAGGAATCGATTGAATTAAGCACCGTTGTTGTTACGTTAGGAAGCATTTGGCAGAACTCAATTTCGGATTTGTTTTTTGATTTACTGGAAAAGCAAAGGCTAAATGGAAAACATAAACAAATAGAGGCGAGCAGCACACACCCAAGCCCGAACGAATGGGAGTAAAGCAAAGTCAAAGACAGCTTGGTTTGCATTGGGCTGCCGCCGACACTTTTCGATTTTTTCGAGTTCAATGTCGTTCGAAAACCCCATTATGCCATCGCCCACACACGCAAACTACGAAAGAGACAGCACAAGTACACTGCCAAAAATGGGATTAAATGGATCACGGATCAAGAGAAACAAGTGTTTGGAAATATGTCACAAATTGTTTCCAAAATGTATTAGAAATTGTTTGTTTTTAAACTTAAATATATCGAATGAGGATATTAATTATCGTGTTAAGGCGTTGTTTTGTTGCTAGATTAGCTTCTCAACACATTGCGTGTTTCAGCTGAATTCGAACTTGGGAATTTTAGTGCAAATGCGAATCCAAAGGCAATATGATACGTAATTAAATAGACCTAGACCTCAAGTTCGTCTGGGGCTTATCTATAATTAATATAAGTAACGTTTTATCACTTTTTATCACCGAAAAAGTTTTCTGTGTAATACCCATAGAGGAAAATAAATAGAGTGAGAGAGAGAGGTGGAAAACAAGGCGCATGTGTAGGGCGCTCAGTTAGCCGTCCATCAACTTTTGGGGCAAAGTTACTCAAGCGTTTTTTTGCCTCCCATTCCCCTGCCTTCCACCTTCTTTATCTCGGATTTGCCCCCCTCATTTTCGTGCAAAATAGTCGCTAATTTTATTTAATTTGTATTGTTGTTGCCGCCGCCACCGCCGCCGCTGGTTGTCATGCAGGCCCCTTGACATAAATTTGGCTTGATTTCACGCGCGAGTGTTTTTTATCAAACATTACAGCGGGGCAATTGTTTGAGGTTCATTGTTGTTTCTGTTAAGGAAAGTGCTTGGCTCAAATTAGCCCTGCGGCCAAGTGACATGACAATTTGCATTTACGACGGCAATCTCAAACTCAAACTCAAATTGAACTGAAACTGAACTTCAAAAGTCGTCGTTGCTCGACTGACCAACATCGGATATCGATGGGTTGTTTATGTTGCCAGTGATGTGGGTTGTATCTTGGGGCACGGTTCTTAGAGGCGGATCACTCGATTTGTTCGTGGAGATACTTAAGTGTATATACGTATATATTTTTCTCATTTTTTGTGATCTAATTTATGGCTTTCGATGCGGTGCGTGTGCGTAGCGTCACATAAATTTGTCTATTAGAACAGATTCAGGCGCTAAAAACGAAACGGATTAGCGATATCTTGTATAAATATATTTAACATATATATTTTTGACGATATATGAACATGGGTAATTATATCACTTTGTCCAGAGATGATTAAGTGCAGCGTCTTAATCAAATCTTAGGATTTGGGCCTTTTACTTGCCAGTTTCTTACACTTTTCATTCACAAGAAACTTTATTTTGTAAGTTCCTTTATTAAAATCTCAAGATATAAAGCCTTTTTAGAATAATTAAGCTCTTACAAGCCTAAACTTCCATACTAACACACATAAATGCAGGTAAAGCCACACTTAAACCATTTTATAAAAGAAAAAAAAAAAACCGAAACCTTTAAAGTGCTTCCTTTGCCGACCTGATAAAATAGGACCTTTAAGTCAGGTTCCACCGAGATTTGAACTCGGATCGCTGGATTCAGAGTCCAGAGTGCTAACCATTACACCATGGAACCACCGTATTGGCCATCAGCCATTTTCCCATTTTCTGGCCATCAGAATCGCACTGCGCATGCTGCAAACGGGGGGAAAAGGGGCAGGACACTGTTTCAAAGGCTCGTGACGACGAGGGGGCGCCTCTCGACTTCTCGAGTAGGTTCGATAAATCGCAATATTCTACACAAACTTTCGCTTTCGTTGGCTGCATTTCCTGGCCGCCAAGTTTGTGTATTCCTCAGGTCTGTGGGATTAGCGCCTTTCACACATGTTGCAATAGATTTAATAGCCCGCGAGATTATAAATACTGAAATCGAAAGAGAATTCTGCAGCAGGAAAGTAGAAATAACATAGATAAATTTAAATGAATTCCCCCTTTTTTTATTTATACAAGCAAGTTGCCCTGTTTATATACGGGCGTATATAGCTGGCTGGTTATATAGAGACCGATAGTCGGTCGGTCGGTTGGGCGGTGTGTGTGTGTGTGCGTAGTTTATTCGCTTTGCGGCTGCCTATATACCTGTTGACATATTCGGCAAATTCTAGGTCGTAGGTGTAGGAACTTGTAGCATTGTCTAAAAGCAGCAAATGACGACTACGACGTCGCGACTGTCGCTGACGTTTCTGCTGCTGGCCAGCCATCCGCATGACACACACACGTCAGAGGAGCTGAGGAGGAGCTGGTAAGGCGACAGGTGGATCTGCAGGCGGATGCCAAAGAGGAGAAGATAGAGGAGGAAGACCAACCTGCTTGCTGTGGCTTGGATTTCACTGCCAACCGCTGACTCAAGTCGCATGGAATCGTTTGGAATCAAAGCTAAAAACTAAAAAAAAAACCAAAACCAAAACCAAAAACACTGGCTATCGGTGAGGCCATATCTCTGTGGCAGTCACTCACTCAGCACCTTGCCATCGTTCTGTGGGCGTCTGCGGCATTTAAGGCATTTGCCGGTTCTGTCAGACAGCTCTCGCAGGCCAAAAGATTGCGCTCTGGTCCAAACTATCTATCAGATGCCCTAGCAGAGGCAGATGGAGTTCTATTTAACTTTATATTGTCTGTGGCTAGGAGTTCCATGAAGACTTTACGGATACAGAAATTTAACGAAGGAATACAGAAATGTTAATGAGGAAATCCAGGCATTTACAACACGAATAAAGCAGTCAGAAACTGGTTTCTAAAGATCGGACCAATTTCATCACTGGCATGATTCACTGTATGAGAAATTCCGTTACAGATTTTGTTCTTGTTCGAGAACAGAGTCTCGGCTGTAAGGTCACGGGACTGATAAAAAAATCACTGCTTAAACATTGCACATAGCAAAGGGATTTTATAATATTTTATAAGATGAATCACTAAATTTTCTACACAAAATGGAAAAACAATGTTATATCAAATATTTGTCCAACCATGAGCTCTTTTCCCAAGGGTAATATAAGGATTTTTAATTACGTGGAGCTGAAATGCAAGCAAAACCGATAAGGCGATTTTAACGTTACATTAGGGGATTTATACTACATAAGACTAGAGTGAGAACCTTTTAAAAATGTTCAGGGTTGCCACAAAAATCGATGTAACTAATTATTTTGGCTTCACAATTGAAGCTAGTTTTATTTTGTTTGATGGATTTTATGACTATACATTCCGTGGCACCACGAATAAACTGTTTTTAAGAAAAGTTGATTATGGTTATGCCAGTTGAAAACGCTAAAAAACTTTAACTGTTGCAGAATTAAAAGCAGTATATTTCTGGTTATTCAACCCTATATGAAGGAGTTAACAGTCTCCCTAAATAACTTAAATAATATTATTTTATTTTACATTGTTTTTATTTATTTTCCAGTGTAACAACATCAGACATTTTTCTCTTCACTCCTCGGCTGTGTGTTTATTTATTTGTTTAGCCGTATCGAAATCAAGCGGCTTTAATCACAAACTCGAGGGACTCCTCCAAGTAACAAGTGTGTTTGGCAATAGAAACAAAAACAGAAACAACACAAACACACACACACATGCCAACATGGAGCCGGGCTGCCTACATGGCGGACGGAGAGCTTTAAACCTGAACTCACTCCAAAAATTATGTATGCGGTTAGTCTGCGATATTTGTTGTTATCTCTGGCCGGTGTTGTTGTTGTTGTTTATGCAAATTACATCACCATCGACGATATCGATATGTGGTACCTATGTGTGTATGTAGCGGCGTTGCACCGAGATTTTCATCACACCTTTCAATTTGTTGGCGCTTCAATTAAACTTGAAATTGTGTCATGATAAGCAAACAAACAAGAGAGAGAACACCGCAGCCGCCACACTCGATTTATCAGGTGGATAATGGTTGGCAGATGAAGATGAAGAAGAGGAGGAAGAAGCAGCAACAGTTGGTTGCGTGCTGGCTTTTCTTACACGCTTTTTTTTGTTGCTTCGTTCGATGGAAGATGGAGTTTGGTGCTAATTTTGCCATAACCTACATACACATACTTCTTGCTGCAATCACACGCACACACGCATATATTGGTGAGATAAGGAAACGCTGCGCATTTATGGGGCTTGATGGAGAGTCACGCAATCGAAGCGACAGGGGGAAAGAAAAAGAGATAATGGGGATGCACTCGCACTTTTCATATTTACATTTGTCGATTTAACCAGCAATTGTCAATCTCGTTTTTAACTTATTGTTACGATCAGTTTCGGAGTCGCAACTGTGCATCGTACTGCACATAATACGGAAAAACGCGGCGAAGGAGAAAAATAATAATAATGAAAACTTTTTCAGCCGCACTCACGTACGCGGCAATGAATCGTTCAGAATTGAATGCAAAGCAAAACTAAAACTTCCAGCTGCGGGATCGAAAGAGACTTAAAGAGAGAGAAAGAGAGCACAGGAAAAAAGCTTACTTTGGCAAGCCGACTTTTGTATACTCTTGAAATTTTATAAAATTATTCTTATGGTCAACAGAAACCGTACACGATCTTCAGTTTGTTCATTCACCGACAACGACAAGTGAATCTATCCTTATATAGCGATAAATATATTTTTTTAGTCATATCCATTTGTTATAAAATATAGAATAAGATTGCTATTATTATTTTTGTTTATATCTAGCCTTCAGTTTTTGACACATACAAATGTAGCTCCAACATTGTAAGTAATTGCCTGGCCACCACTGGTGAGCCTGCCTCACTGCTCTGCAAAATGTTGCTCAAAAATATAATAACCTCTGAAAGGGTATATTCAAAAGAGAGAGTTGCCCGCCCAGCTGACGGCATTGCCATGCGTGTCTGCCCGTGCTGTGGGAGAGAGAAAAGTAAGAGACTAAATGAAATTGTTTGCCAATGCTCTCCGCTCCCCTTTTGATATTATTGTCGCGAGAGTCCCTCACCGGAAGTTGTTACGCTGATTCTTGCAAAAATCGTTATCTCAGAGATATCATTTATCTCTCGGACCTTTTTATCAGCAACCATAAACAAAAAGCTGACGGCTGAGATCAGTTATTTTTACTATTCCGGCGGTTAATTCCCTTTTCCAACGTGATTCACCATTTCTAGGTTTCCGCAGAAATCGTTTCTCATTTGGCTAAAACTCATTCGCATATTGATGAAGATTCGATACTCATTTAAATAAATATGAATTTTATGGCCAAAGTTTATAACGCTCTAAAGGCGGCAGAGCACAGCCGAATGTAAAGACAACAAATTTAAATATTTAATTTTAGAACACTCGCGACGAGTCGTTGACGCCGGCGAACCGTGGTCGAAAGTTCGATTTATAGAGGAATTTTACCGATTCCATAGATTAGAATATACCTATTGCTATCCGGACAGTGGTGAGAAATTATTAAAGCAGGTGAGATTTAAATAAAGGATAGTTTATCTAACGTAATATAGAGTAAGTCTTAAAAATTCCTACAGAAAATATGAACTACATATATTTTAAATCAGAATTAAGAAACTGACAACTGTCATACTAGGACATAAGCCCTTAATTGATTTTATAATTAGAGGTGACTTTATCCTGACACTGAGGAGGTGGATTCCCGATGTAGATGTCTTCTGATTTTACCCAAAATATATAATCAGATTATAAAATTTCTCTGCCTATTTCCAGTTCTTAAAATTCAACAAAGTCGCGACCTTTTTCGAGCCACTGTGCCGGCCACACCAGCAGGTGGTGATGAGAGCAGCCGAGGGAGGTGCGCGAAATGTTGTGCGAAAAACGTTGAAAAGTTTATAATTTGAACTTTTTATATAGCAGCTCACAAACACAAGAAATTCGAATATATGGGATGGGAATTTATTTTTAGTTTTTGGTGGGAAGAGCGTTGAATTGGTCATAAGTATTGCGGAAGAAAAATATTAATGCAGAGCAGCGAAGAAACCAAAATATTGACGTGTTATTTCGCGGGCGAGGGAAAATCGCGAGCAAAATGCGCGAAATTGGAACAGTGGTAAATGGTCAGTAATTATTACGGAAAAAATAACACAAATTAAGCTGGCAAAGGAAAGTAAGTGCTTGGGGGAAAAGAAAACAAAAGGGAAGCCAAGGTGGAACCTCGCCAAATTGCACAATCGACGGTATGAGAGAGCTGGGCTGGGGGGAAACTAGCAAAAACAATGCAATGCCATGTGAAGCAACACCATAGACCTGAGAAAAGCCACAGCCACACACACAAGACCTAGAAATAGACACGTGGGCGTGGGAAATAATCTATTTATAAGCCCACGCCCGCAGCTTTTCCCCATGCAGCATGGAAAAGTGTTGTAAGTGCCACAGCAACATCGAGAGACCCCAATGCTGCTGATTCATACGCAGCTGGCGATTCCCCGCTGGCAAAATGACTCCGGAACTGTTGTAATATCATCAAATCTATCGGTTCCGAAGCCCATAGCCAAAGGGGGGCTTGCCCTCTCGACTTTTATTTTGATTTTGGGGTAGCCAAGGGGCGTGGCCTGTCTACCCTGCACTGTATCTGTATCCGAATCTGTATCTAATCAAAGGCCTTTCCCCCTCTTTGTTTGGTTGTTCGCCTCATAAAAAAAAATCATTTCAATGTACATTTCGAAATGATCTGTGTAATTTTTGTGGCCGCTGTTGGATTTCTGTGGTTTCGGGACCGAAGAGGGATTGAGGAATTGTTCTTTGGGTGGGTCTGTGGTCATGTTCAGTATGTGTGGGTCCAGAGAGGGTGTCACATGGACTTTATAGAGGTTAAGCTACAACACAAATTACACGCCAAGGATTAGAATAAATTTAATGATTAATGAGGGGATTTTACTGATTGTCTCAAACTTCCTAACCCATAAATGTGTGTGAGCTCGAAATTCTTCGAAATATTAGTACAAACTCGAAAGAATATGTAAATAGATTGGGGAAAAGTTAGCCTCGTGGCTATCAAGAAGTCGAGGCACACTCTGATCTAATATAATCAAGCCTTATGTGTAAGTCCCACCAACTCACCCGTTGTGCGGGTGTCGTGTCCGAGTCATGCAGTCATAAAAAACACCAAAACCTAAATAAGGCAAGTCGGGTTTAATACCGCCCGACGGCGCTCGGTCACATAAAAACTACCCACCATCGATCGAGAAATAAACCTGTAGCCCGCGATCAGACAGACAGCCGGTGATGATCTCAATGTACGCGCTCGCTGATTTGTGGAATCATCGCAGGCAGCCACTAAGCCCGACTTCTCTCCTCGAGTTCAACGCTTCCTTGTGCGATATATACATAAATCTAAGCCACTCATGATAGCCATCTCCACTGTCCATCCTCCAGCAGAGCTGGAGAGCTACTGTGCGGCTATGGCACCGAAAAAAATAAACTAGTTGAAGAATTCTGAATTTTTAAAAGATTTTAATTTAAATTTTAGGTTTTAAACAAGTTAAAATTATACGTAATATTTTTCCGTGCATTATACTGCATCCAAAGCAAGTCCGGTGGACAATGGACTTTTCCTGGATGCCACACAAAAAAGAAGTCAAGCCTGGCTGCTCGCCTTTGTGCTGTTGTCGGCGGTTGGTGCACCACTTCCACTGTATGTTGCATTGACAATGAAGTTATTAAAGCGCAAAACCACAGCTAACAACCTCACCTGAGGCTATTTTCTTTCGGACGTTTTTGGGCGGAAACATGTGATTAGCTTGCACTCGGTGGAAATAAGAAATGAAAATGGTCGGCAGCCAAACATAAATGTGTCGTCAGTCAAGTCCATAAATCCAGCGGATACTTAAGACAATTTTATTAGCGAAAGTAGGAAAGCACTGAAACAGTGGTTTCATCAAAACAGTTCAAAGCGGAGAGCTAAGGGCAGCGTGATTGATCGCTCGGCTGGGGTTTTGACTTGTCTTGAGTTGCCCAATTTGTAGCAAGTAGCTCAAAAAACTAGTTAACGTGCGGATTGCCATACATTTCCCAATTAGATAAACCGCAAAAGCCAGACAAAAAGCAGGGGAGAAAACAAGATAGGCGCACACGAAGATGGGTTTCCTGTGAGCAAAATACCCATTAACTTGATATGTTTGTTTAGCTCGATGGTTGAGGAACGCAACAGGTGTTCCCTGTTCTGGTGGGGCTTAAGAGCCGCCAGTCACGTAAAGCGTTTTGTATAGTGACTAGGGCTCGGTAGGATGGCATTACCTCCTCTGAGGTTGCTGATTGCAACTGTTATTTAAAGCCTGAAACTAATTTAATTTGAGCAAAGTAACTATAATAGGATTCAGCTTATTATGAGAAAGTCTTATATAATTAAGTGTTTATGTATTTTTTATTAAGAAAATAATATATTGCAGAGGTAACATTAAAAACAAACCAACCAATTCAATTAATTTAGCTTTAGCTAGTTTAAAATTTTAATTATATTTAAACTTAATGTGCACTAACATCTGATGCAAGTATAATTAAATATCACTTCCTTTGATAGCTTTAAATCGTTGAAAAGTATGGTGTTGTATAATATAAACAAAACAGAAGCTAAATAAATGGTGATATACCTAAAGCTCCCAGTCTATTTATCCTAGCTTCAGGTTTGTTTTGTGTATATAATTTTTGGTAATCACTTTTTTCTCTGCATCTGTTAAACATTTTACGGCTCTTCATTAGCACACCAGCATCTTTCAAAGTCCCGACTTTTCTTTATTACTTCATCAAATCTTTGGAAATACTCCTCCAGGCAGGCGCCCCTTTCACCCATTTGAATTTTTCAAGCACTAAAAGTACAAAAGTAAAAAAGGGGGAACAAAATTGTGGGGTCAACCAGCAGCGTCGATGACTCCGTGAGTTGCTTGCTCAGCTGAAGTAAAAAATTCGAGGCAGACGCTGCGTCGTCGGCGTCATCGTGGCCAGCTGTTTGTCTCTGCTCGGGGGTTTATGGTGACTTGGTCAGTTCGTAATGGGCTTCCGAGTCCGACTCCGAGTCCAAGACCCTGCCCCAATGATCTTTGACGCTCACGCGCAGATGACAAAGAGAAATACAGCCACGTCTTTTTATAGTTACTGCCCCCCGGTTTTGTGTAGGTTTATTTGCTTTAGTAATTATTATAAATAGTTGGGAATTAAAGCCATAAAGCAAAATGAAAGCTGGGCGATGGTGCTTCGCAGTGAAACGGACCGTCAGGCAGGCAGCCAAGTGGCCAAACGAGACCAATTTCCAAAGCAATTTAAATTAATTGAATGCAATAATCATAAAAAGTAAGGAGAGGAGAGCTCAAAGACAGTAAATTTGTAATTGAGAAGTAATTGCTTGTCGCGAAGAAAGGTAATTTTATTTAATTCACAATCTTGGTAGGCGCCTATCGCTACAATTTAAATGGCAGCGGCGGCTCTTGTTAGGTGATAGTGCAAACTGTAATATATATATTTGCTAACCACTTTTTTCCATTTCTTTGAGTAGGCAATTTGCAATGAAGAATCACGCTCAAGCTCAGCGACATTGAACATGACTCAGGGGTAAAAAGTATCTCAGAAATGGCACGCAAATCGAAGCTAAAGAGCTGAGTTGGCAAATTAAATAAACAATGTGAGGTTCGAAAGAAGCGGTTGGTAGGTAACAACGAGCAAACAATGCAAAATCATATAAATTATTATAATATCTCTTGGCACTTGCCTGCCTTCCAGCCTCAGAGCCAGTTTCAAACAAAAGACACTCGACTGACGCATCATGGCTCGCTCGCCTCTAATTAATGGAAATAGATACAGATACGGATAGAGATACTGAATGAGAAAGAGGCAACTCTCAGTCTCAGTCTCAGCCAGGCTGTTGCGCCTCATTGAAGACCTTCGCTCTTCGTCTTGGCTTTACTCGGAAATCGAATCGAATCGAAACCAATTCATATTCCAGTACACAGATCCATTTGGTGCGTAACACGCGCCAGCATTTAACTCGATCTGGAGCTTCGAGTAATGCGAAGTACAGCGATATCGTGCTAAGGTTAAATTTAGTGGCGAGCTGCAAATTAATTCGATCGGAAAGCATGCCGGAGCAAGGCTGCTAATGAGCCAAGACCACTGAGAAATATGATTGTCATAATCATCAGGTTGCAATGCCAAATTCTTTAGAATTTCAAGGGAAGAAGCAGAATCTGACGGCGAAGTAAATCAAGCTAAGCACACACACGAAGCTATAAAAGCGCTACATAAGCACAAAGTCTCTTTAAATGACATCATTTTTGGTTGTTAAGTAGTTTGGACACTCGAAATTAGAAGCTGCTTATTGCGGATCTTTAAAAAGTTTAGAGTTTGCTTGCTTATTTATAAAAATTTTATACTTTAAAAGTTAAGATTGCTGCAGATCCCTCATAAATGTTCCCTAATAAATTCATTAAATCAATCCCAAAACAAGTTCATTACCCCCGCTGTTTTCTACGGCCTAACGAGCTTTACCGCAACCACCACGCAAGACTTTTAACCCAATTAATAAATTATGTTTGTAAGAGGCCGAGACACGTGTAAGCGATAACGCTCATCACTCGATGGGCCCTAGGCTTTCCCACACAATCCCCGCAGAGAAAGCATTAACCCTGCAACATGGAGATGGACACGGGATATGATTATGGTGATGCCTGTCTGCGGCTTAGTGGATGCAATCTCTCCAAAAACTCTTGAGCGGACAACAAGTGCTGCTCATTAGGGGAACCGCAAACAAGGCGAACCGGTTAATTTAAATACCCAGGCACGGAGACGAAGACGAAGTCAAAACTGAAGCTAAGCAGACGCAATGATTGATTCACCATGCACAGTTAGTAAATTAAACGAAATGAAGTTTACCAGATAGGAGGATTTCCACCGCTGGATCGGATCGGATCGTATCGGTACGGCGGATCCACAGTTGCTTCAATGACGCTGACAGGCAACAATTTTTATGTGCGCTTCAAGTGCATCCGGACATTCATTCATTTATCTTCATGGGCCACATGAAAAGAAGCCACAAGCAACTTTGGCGGCAAAAACAACACAGTAAAAGCAAAGCTAAATCGCCTCAATGGTCAAAAAGACCCGTTTTGGTAATTAATGAAAAATCATCAGCCGCAAAATGCGCAGCCAAGTAAATGGAGCGGCATGAATTGCCGTTGGATTAGCTGAAAGCTAAAAATAATCGACACTACCACATCAAATTAGGCCCAAAAAGGTAATGCATTTGCGATATGGCGGAATCGACTTGTACGTTTGCTTTTCACTTAAGAAAAGCCTACGCTTCACTCGACTCGCAAAGAGGTTGGAAATTCCTTATTGTATATTCGCTCGCTGGCTTCCATTGTTCACAATTAATTTCCACTCCTGCACAGTCCCAGTCCCAATCGATCTGTTCCATGTACGTTTTGATATCAAAATGAGAATTGATTGAAGGTGTGTGCACTGCGACCTAGTTAGATCTGATGAGGGACTCTCTGGCTCAGCTGGAAGCTTCATTGAGTCTTTTCCTAACCGAAAGGGTGGTCTTGCATTCTCTTTGTAGTTTTCTCAGCAATTGGTCTTAGTTTTAAATAGGGGTTTGTTCGTGATATCCGCAAGAGGAGTATATAAACCTTTAAATCCATTATGCTTAGAGCTCTTCAAGCCAAATATCGACAATTACTCGTCTAATGCCTTCGTCCGCTCCATTTTTTGCTGCTCCAATCAATTTCATGTGCCATGGGCGCAGTTTGTTTAATTAACCAGGGCCTGCAATTTCCACAATGGCTTTCGGCGCTTTCATTCCGCCACTTTTTACGTTTTACGTTGCTGCCGAGTGTGACTTCTCAAGCGTGTGACCGGAGGTGAAATTTTTATTTTTGATTTTTGGCATTAGACCCGCGAACCACTGCCACAAAATGCCCAACTAAAAGAGTTGGCTGGCTGGCTGGCTTACTGGTTGGAGATGGCGATAAATGTGCACAGATACGTTGCAGACCGCGTCGCGTCGTCTGGCCGCTTTAAATGGACAACTGGGAGTGGGTCACAGCTGCAGCTGGTGGAGCTCTGGTGCAGTGGTGCAGCCTGCGGCGCGCCGAGGCAAACGGAGCGATTATAGGGACCCAGACTTGGGAATAAGCCTTCCACAAAACCAGTTAGCTTCTTCGTCTCTCCATCCAGACTCCGCATCGCTTTGCGGCAATTTCGAATCGTTCTTTCAAAGCGTAAATATTTCAATTTATTTATTGGACATGCGTCTTCAGCATCGTATCGGTTTCCGAACACTTTCTTTATATTCGGGCCGCCCCCGACGCTCTTCGATCCCCCGAGCCGACGCCAGATGTATCTACATGTGTCATGCCTTGACCAGAAGAAACCCCAATATCTTGGCCCCAGACTTGGACTTGGATTGGGAAGCCAGCACGCAAGCCTGAAATGTGTGTCAATGGCCTTTGGGGGCCCTTCTTTTCATTTTTTACAGGGGCGGGGTAGACAGACTGGGGCGTATCCCCGTGCGGATTTTCACTAAAATGAAAACTAAGAGTGAAAACGGCTTTGGTTTCTGTATTTCTTTTTTTGTTTGTTAATTTTTTTTACTTTTTTTGCAGCAAACAAAGCCAAAGAGGTGTGTACGCTGATTTCAACTGCAGGCCATGCATGACCCGCGCGTATTAGTGTCCCATCCTCCCGGTTGTCTGATTGTCATGCTAAATGGGTGAGGTGAAACTACGACTGCGATTTCGGACGGCTGGGAGCATTGGCCAACTCCCCTAAAGAGCATTGCCTGTTTCCAGCGTTTTCTTCTCCGACTGTCAACTGTCAAACGAAATTTACACGTTTTCCTTCGAGCTGCACCTCACGAAACTATACGACAAGCGGGCCAAATAGTCGGGGTCTCGACGTCGAGACTCAGACAAAGAAATGGGGAATGCGTGAGGCTCTTTTAATGGATTGATTGTTTGGTGAAGTTAGCATGTTAATTGCCTTTATGGTGGCGATAGACGACAAAGCACACTTAAAAGTCAAAAGCCCATTACGGAGTTCACTGCTGTCTTCCTTTTTTATCAGTCGTGTCAGTCCCAACGCATTTTCCACACATCTGAACATGACCAGCATGACTCTCACTATGGCAAAGACAATGGGGAAAGAAACAAGCTTTGCAACTCAACAAAAAACTTCTAAACACTCGAGAATTATTGGAAGTTTATTTATGACTAACACTTAAACTGCTTTATGCATTTGATGTCAATTTATTTGTGCAATTATTATAATTGTTCTCAGCTCACAAACTATTCTGTGTTGTAAAAAAGGCATTTATCTCAGAGTGGCAAAGTACACGACATCCCTTCTTCATTATTAAATGTAGGTTCAGAGGCTTAAGCAATCGCAGGCTGCTGGAGCGGAAATGATCTAGGCTGCCGAAACAATTCAATTAGCCGCCTGCCTGCTCCTCTTGCACATCTGAACGATCTGAACGGGGCCCGGATCGGAGTTTGCCGCCTGGCTCCTACCTGCTAGCCCGTCTGGCTGATGCGAATTGAAAACAAAACAAACAGAGCTTAGACTCTCAACTCACAACAATGCGGTCGTTGGACGCGCAGGCGCGCAGCAGGGGCGCTTAATATGCAGCCAGCGTAGCAGCCGAGCTGGTGGGGCTCCGAGGGAGATAGAAACCCGTACAAACACACACAGTATGGCAAGCAGCAGCTGCTGTCTTTCGTTCTTGCCGCTGCCGCTCCGGCTGTCGCTCAACTGATCAACTGGTTTAACAATAAAAACAAAGCTCAGGCGGCGTTGGCGTTACTTTAACGTTTAACAGAAACGAAAAAGTTGCCGTCTTTTTCTGTTGCTTCTCTCACACGCTGCCATCGATTGTCGGGGCTTGGCTTTCTTTAAGGAAAATAAAAAACAAAACAAAAAAAAGACTACACAAACACACATAAAGGCTATAAAAAATGGTAATTTGTACGCTTTGCCTTTTTTCTCCGCTTCTTGCTCAGCCGTACGTCTCACACGCGCTTCTAATGTCTGGATACGACACATAATCTCATACAACAGCCAAGCCAACGGAAGATGATGATGATGGCATATAAAAGCACACGAGTTTTTCAATTGACTTGGAAAGTGGCAAGCGGCTAACAGCATGCAGCAAAATGGGGCGGACACCAGCGAAAAGTAGGCGTGTTGGGCAGCAACAATGGCCCACTGTTTTTAGCTTTCGGCTTTGCCACACTTTTGATGAATTAGCCGTTTTTTTCCATCGAGTGTCGGGTCTTGGAAAATTGAGTTGCAGCTGCACTTGATGGAAAACGCTGGCAGGGGGCCAGGAGGAAGTTCATTGAGCCGGATCATACCCAGCTGAGACTCATTAAAACACCACTTGAACCACGCTTCGTGTTATACCGCCTCTAAGTGAGGGTCAATAAGTGGAGTTGTTGGCTGATTTTCGACTTGAAGCCAATTGATGCCTTTGTGCAATGCAATTGGTGAGAAGTGGGAGAGAGTGCTTGATTGATGGGGCTTGTAGAGCTGGGTAATTGATTTAATTAACAAACAAAAAAATCACAAAAAGATTACTTCCCATACCGGGAATC
This sequence comes from Drosophila triauraria, assembly GCA_014170255.2. NCBI lineage: Eukaryota > Metazoa > Arthropoda > Insecta > Diptera > Drosophilidae > Drosophila > Drosophila triauraria. The sequence continues at coordinate 11,768,492 of CM024335.1, forward strand.
GAACCCGGGCCTTCTGGGTGAAAGCCAGATATCCTAGCCACTAGACCATATGGGATACACTCTACTTTCCCTTATCTTATATAATGATGCTGGCCTCCTTCCACCGTGAAAAGCAAAATAATTTCCAAGGAATCCTGGCATCGTTAAGATTGGAATTAAATATAGAAATTGTCCACAAGCGGTGTGTTTATTGTCCGAAGAAGCGAAGTAAGAACAAAGTTTAGCCGGCCCGTTTCTCAAGTCCCATATTGTCTAGTGGTTAGGATATCCGGCTCTCACCCGGAAGGCCCGGGTTCGATTCCCGGTATGGGAAACTTTTTTGCTTAATTTTTTGTTTTTTTTTTTAAGTAATTTTATTTTAAAACATTTTTTAATTTAATTTTGGATTTTTAAAACCAGATTTTGATTCGTTAATTTCCAAGCAATGAGTAATTTGTTCACAAGGCAAAGAACCCAAACGCTTGCTAACAAAACGAGTCTTGGCTACATAGCAAGCAGCCTCCCATATGGTCTAGTGGCTAGGATATCTGGCTTTCACCCAGAAGGCCCGGGTTCGATTCCCGGTATGGGAAGTAAATTTTTTGATTTTTTTTTTTACTTTACACTTTATTTTTACTTCACTTTTGATTTTTTATGAGCTAAGACTTTGTTAAAGGAGTTATTCTTTAACTAGACCCAGAAAAATAAATGGAAATAAAGCATATAATGTGATACGAGCTGAGTTTTCCGTTTATTAATCACCACAGTCAATGTAAATATTTTTTATAGCTACATAATACATCCGTAATTAGCACACTTATTTGTTTTGGCTCTTGTTTGCTTTATTTCGTGTTCGCAATTGCCTAGCGCCACCAAAATTGATGCCAATCGGACACGCTACGAAATAATTTCAGACTGCTTTGGAGGGGCAAGAAATGCCGTTGCTTTCGTTAGTTGGCCCAGCTTGTCAATTGCTGATGTTTGTAAGAAAATAAAAACGACAGAAAGCCCAAAGAGACGAAGAAGGGAAAAACGGTTTTGTTAACAACGGGCAAAGCTCAAAAAGCCAGAGTACTTAAGTTTTGTTAAACCGAAAATTAGACATGCCCAAGCATTGCAACATACTGGCAATAGCAGCAGCAACAGCAACAACGACAATGGCCTGCCGCAAAACGTGTGGCAAGCAAAGGCAACAACAATAAAACGGACACAATGCCTTGACTTGACTGAGTTTTTTAAGTTTTTTTCTTTTTTTCCTTGTAGATACGGAAAATTGCTTTTTCATTGTTGCAGAAACCGATGTTTGCTTGCTTGCTGTTGTTGTTTATAAGCATTTGACTGCTGCTGCTGCTCGTTTTGTTGCTGTTGTACTTGGCAAACTTGGAAAATCAATTTTTAATTGCAACAAATTTGAGAGCTCTGCGGGACCGACAGGCAAATTGCGCTCTGGCCAAAAAAGGCAAATTAACGTTTTTAACATACGAAAACAATTGGCATTTTGAGTCAGAAACCAGTTTAACGGTATCGATCATCAGGCATCGAGCAGCTGCATTATCTTTTGAGGAAATGCGCCGAAACATGTCAGAGGAGACAGCAGCGGCAATAAGTCAAAATCTCGACGAGCGGAGCCATTGAACCGTTGTAATTAGCATATGGCCGTGTGCGTGAGTGCAACAGAGAGGACAATAGGGGCACTTTCGATTATTGAACTTGTCAAATACTCCGCATTCATGCGAGTATGTGTGTGTGCTAATTTTAAGAGTGTCTGCGCAACAAGCGTAGCGGTTGCCAGGCGGCCGTGGCATTTGTTTATTGTTTTTCTTTTCAGCTTACCTTTTTGCGATGCTTCTAGCTGGCAATCTTCTCCTCTTCCTGTGGTGCGGGGCGAAAAATTAATTTCATTAGAAATCTCTCTTTAATGCGAATCCGACACGATATATTAAAACTACAAATAAGTGTGTGTAAACAAGATAAGCGACACCGCGAAAAATAACACGATATCTAAGGTGAGGGTGCAAAAGAGAGCCAGCCAACGATAGAGAGAGACACCTCCCCTTGTTGACGGAAACTCCTGTCGCAACAACAACAACACGGGAATAGTGGCGACAATTGCGGGCGCCTTATTGATTTTTACTACTCGGCCACTGAGCACGCGTCAATGCTCGACACTTCTTTGATTTAAATATCACCGCTCTCAATTTATTTTGCAATTATTTTATCACTGACTTTTTGCACAGCGAAGAAACACAAAAGAATTTCGCACGAAACTCACACACCCATACACACGCGCGGCGACTTCAATGTCAACTTCACTTCTTTTGGCTTTTTTTTCTTATTTTGTCCGTTGCTGTTTGGTTTTCGCTTTTTCGCGGCGAAGTGGCTGCAAATGAATTACCCGTCAATCTGCACCAATCTGCAGGTGGAAGAACACAAGGTACAACTACACTCGGAGCGCCAAGCGCGCTTTTTTCTGTGTGAACAAAACAAAAGTGCCCCAACCAGTGTTGCCATGTACCCCAACCAGCGCTGCCAACTTAGCTATTTTCTGGAAAAATCTCACTATTTTGCATGATTTAAAACTGGAAACCTTTTACCCTTACTTACCAGGAGCCAGATATTTTGCCTATTTCACAAAACTAATTTCTGTTGTAAATAATTTAATGGTCTACAAATTTCCGCAGATTTGTTCGCGAATTTTTGTATTTTTGCTTTATTTTACAGTGTTGTCAAGTGTCCGGTTTAGAGTATCGATAATTCATGCATGCAAGTGAATATATTCGATAGTCACAATAATGGTCGATTATTTCTGCTTATCGATGTGTGATTCTGCCCACCACTAGCGAGCGGTTTTTTGAAAAAAACAAAATTGATTGCCCGCGAAACAATTAAATTTTTAAATTAAGAAGAAATCCATCAAGCTATAAATCGATTTAACGATTTCAAGTACCCTTTAAATTAAAACACATTTGTTTGCCTAATATAGGTTATTTATTTAGTGTCTTATTGACTCATCCCGAGTTCCTGTACCGCCTCCTGAAGCAGTGGCTCACATTGGGCTTGACGCCTTGACAGCGATTGTTCCAGGCCACCCACGCCGAGAATCCCTGTTGCTTCCTGATGTACTTGGCGCAGGCAATGGAGTATCGGATATCGTCGCTCAACAGCAGGCGGCAGGGCAGCCGGCAGAGATCTGTGGAGGGACGACCGTCCGCCGGCTTGCACCAGTAGCGATCGTTGATCTGGAACAGGCCCCAGTCGACGGATCCGTCCACATTTGAGGGATTAATGGCCTTGGTGTTAAAGGAGCTCTCGCCCTCGACGAGGCACAGCCAGTCTGGCAGCTCACTGTAGGCCATTCCATAGCGATAGAGTTTCCTTGCCAAGCTGCATCTGCCCACCTGACGCGCTTTGGTCAGGGATAATGCTAGAAGGAAAACCAACAGCGACAGCAGCGAAAACGGTCGCATCTTCGGACACACAATAAGCGGCTTTAATTGGGGAACCGTGGCTTTTATAGCCTGGCTTTGGGCCAATCTAATTTTTACAAGCACTCTTACTTGGGACAGCTCTGAAGTGTGGCCCACACTTGAGCATAAATTATGAGAACACTCGGCGGCAAGGTTTGGGAACTTTTAGTAGAAAACAAACCTATGTCTTTGTGTTTTAATTTTAAAATAATAATCCAACAGAAGTTCTAATCGACTTTCCCTGAGCCTTAACTTAAGTCTTCCTCTTTCTCCTCCTAAATTCGAACAAAGACTTTATTTAATGAGAGAATATTTAGTGATATATCAAATCGTAATTCAGACAAAACAGGAATGTTTGCTGTTTATTCTGGCTTAACCTCCTAATTAGCATTTCAATTGAATGGAAGATGGACTTGTATGGTCTGAATTTTATAAAAGAAGAACAGGCTATAAGTATAATTTAATGGAAACATATAGCTATAAACATATCACTCCTAATTTTTCCTAAAAAGTTATTTCTCCTTTGCAGAAGTAGTCCCTAAAGTATGCCACATATTTTTACTGAAAGATTTAAAGCCAGGTATCTTATAATCATGGCACTTAATTTTATAGTTCTTTTATTTGTCTCAATATCAAAATTATAAAAAAAGCTACAAAACAACCTACAAAATGGTACAAAAAGTATCAAAAATAATATATTTTCACCTCAACTTTGCAGACCAGTGTCGAATCGACTTTCGATTCTCGATCTTGGTATTGGAGCAAGCAGGCCGATCAATCCGGCCAGTTTTGTTAATATATGGAGTGGGAATCGCGCGCCATTTAAGCGAGCGAGGCATCATCTGCCTGGCCTGGCTCCAGTTTCACTTTCAATGGGTTCTTTTGTGCTCTCAGGTATTATATAAGCATATATATTGACAGCTGGAAGGGGCTGGCGCACTTGAGATCGCGTGTGCGCGCCAACAATGGAACAATCAACCGACACAAAAGTCGTTCAACTTTCGGACATCTCGTTTTCTTGTCAAGTTTCGAAAATGCGTACAAAAATAGGCAACAAATTGGGACTACAAACTATTAACTTATTTTAAGGTTCTATGTCAATGCACCTCCTGCATTTCCTGCTCGGTAGGTGGATACTTAACCGCCTGTTCCGGGGGCTGCTCATAGCCCTGCTTGGGCAGGAACTGCCGCTTCCTGGAGGTAGGACGCACTACAATGTGAGCCACGCAGGTGCACAGGGCGGCAATGGCAAAGTACTTGAAGCTTTCCCTTCCTCCCAGACTCTTGAACATTAGTCCACCGATCAGAGAGCCAATGGAGAAGCCGAGACCATCGTCCATTCCGGCCATCAGCCCCTGGACGGTGGCGGATGTGCCTGGAGGCGCCACAGCCGAGGCATAAGCCACAATGCAGGTGTAGCACAGGGCGTAGGTGATGCCCTGGAAGAAGAGCTCCACGCCCACGAGGTACCAGGGATTCGGGATCCAGGCGATCAGGGACAGTCGGACTGCGTAGAAGAAGAAGCACATGCTCATGCAGTGGACATAGCCCAGCTTCTTGATGATCTTGCCGCTGTAGAAGAAGAAGGGCACCTCGCCGGCCAGGCACTCGGCGGCGACCACGAGTCCCTCGATCAGCTTGATCTGATCCATGTAGCCCGTGATCTCGGCCACCTGCTCCAGGTGCCAGAACATGAAGTAGATGATGAAGGAGTCAATGATCCCGGCCATGGTGGCGAACAGCAGAAAGACGACGATGGGTGGCTGGCGCACCAGCTGCCAGACATCGCTCCAAATGGACTCGGAGCCGCCCAGTTTCGGTAGCTTCAGCTTGGACACACTGAACAGATCCAGCAGGCTGAACACGCACATGATTACCAAGGCGGGAGTCAGACTCTTGACCGCATCCGAGGTCCACCAATTGACCACGACGCCAGCCAGCAGGGCGGTGGCTCCGAAGCCAATGGTGCCCCAAACTCGCTGGGCTCCGTACTTGCCCTGCTCCGTCTCGCCCAGCAGGTCAAAGCAGCAGGCATCCGATATGGAGTTGGTCACGTTGAAGCCAATAGTTCCGACGAACAGCAGGAACACAAACAGCCAGAACTTACCCTCGCCATAGATGCAGGAGCCCACATGTTGAATCTCACACGAGGCATTCCATCCCGCGGGACTGGGATCTGAAGATGTGAGACAGATGTGATAGCTTTCGTTGCCATGCTGCAGATTCTGGCTGAGACTGAGCCCTGCTTCGGGAGCCACTATCATAGCTTTATATTGAGTCTCTCCTTCGCTGCAATCCGCCTCGTGAACCGTCTGGCAAAAGGTTTTCGAGGTAAAGATCATGGGACTGCACTCGTGTAGATCCGTCAGCAGCGTCACATTCCAATGGGCACTGCCCTCTTCTAGAGGGATAAAGTGTGAGTTGCCGGGCAGGAAGAAGAAGCCAGCATAGGCCAGTGTCATGATCAGGATTAAAGCGATGAAGATTAACTTGCGGAGGGTCTGTGGAGGTTATAGAAATTATTATTATTGTATTACTTGGATCTCTCTTCTCTAACCGTGAAGTAATCCACGAGAAAGCCCACCAGGGGCTTGGCCAGGACATATAGTATTGGCAAGACTGCCATTATGTAGCCCATTACATCCGGCGGAACACCGATTTGCTTGCCAATCATCGACAGTTGAGGCAATATGGGTCCCATGGCTATATAAAGGAAGATACAATAAATAATTAATGATATTTAGTTCAGAAAGTGAGGTAATATTCGCGAAAGTATCATCCTTTATTGATTAAAAACACCAATTATCATATAATTTGTGATTTCCTAAGAGGTACTTAAAGATTGCATCAGGATTTCTCTTTCCCAGTTTCGATAATGTCACCGATAAGGGAGTAATATATATGATAAGCAGTAATAATAATAATACCAAGAATTGATACGAATCAGAGTCAGTTTCCGTGAAATTTGTTCTATTCCTGGATCCTTCCGAATTATTTTCAAGCTCACCTGCCATGAAAAAGAAGAAATGTGCCTTGATGGGCAGCAGACGCCTATTGAGTCGCACCATTGTCAATTAATTATTGTCCAGACTATTGTAGATTATAGCAAAGATTGTGCCCAACCATGACACAAGGTATCACAGTTCCAATCCTCAGTGGAGTCTGGACGAGAAGGTGCTGCTGCTGCTCCTCCGTCTAGATAAGATCATAATAAGCGTTCGCCGTTCGACGTGGTCGTGGAGAGTCTGTAAATAGCCAGTGATATGGATGTAAATCAGAAACTGCTAAAGGGATATCTTATCTGAACGTGTCTCTAGGCAACCGATAAGGCCTTAGCCAGACTTTATAGAAGTTAGCATAAAAGTTCAAAGAGATAAGCGTCAAAAGCATAAGTCTTAAGGAACCACAAATCTTATCTGCTAGACCCACAGCTGTAAGCTCGCCAAAAGGTGATAAAGAAGTTTAGTTTTTAGGGCCTGCCATAATAAATATGCCTTTGGGGCATTTCATTTGCCATGTGAAGATCCCCACTTGCTTGTTTCAACTCAATTAATAATTGCCTGTGATGTAAAGCCTCAATTGAACTTGACTTTATATATATTTTATGGTTAAGAAAACAGGTTTACAGCTAGGTAAACTTGGCACACATAAATTTACGACGCCGAAAATAATTATTAGCCACTTTGGCAGACACAAACTTTCCGAACATCATATCATTAGTCAAAATACAAATTATAGCCTTAGAGATCTCAAGAAAACAAGGGGAATTTCTCAGGTAACACAGAGTGCGTGAGAGCTTGTATTAACAACAAAGTAAAAACGAGGAAGCCCTAGAAGTGTTTGATTTAACCGGATTAATTCGATGAAAACAATGTCTATGCATTTATTTATAGCACTTAATTAACAATCTCTGAAACAATGAAAGCTCAACACCCACAAGTACTGATCTTTCCCGGAGGTCGTTAGGAGGAGGAGACCTTCGTGCGCGGAGAGTGGCGACCAGCGACTGAAGAAATTGCTGCTCCAACGCCTTGCAGTTTGTATGGCGACTGATAAGTGAGTCGGGTCTGCCTGCCGATAAGGAATCAGTCAATCATATGGTCTGGGCAGACTACATAAGAGTGGGATTGATAAAAGCCAGATTAGGGATTCAAGTTTAGGGAGCAGCTCTCTCTTAGCCAGGTATTCCCCGGCACCGGCACCGGCACCCCCCAGACAGGTGCTAATCAATCAGTTTGCCAGCCAAAAACCCCGCTTGACTCATCAGCTGTGCGTAGTTGATTATTATTCCGCTGTTTACTCGCGATCTCGTTCTGCAGCTTGGGCTTGGATCGCTCGGATCGAGTTTTACTCGCTGTCAGCGGAGAGGGCTGGCTTTCAGTCGCCGCCGATCTTCCGTAGAGCGAGGTTCGGCCTCTCAAGCTTCCAAGTTCGAATCAAGTAACTGACTTAATCCCGCCTTGCCACCGATCTCGATCTCTCGCGGGTTGACGCAATCAAGAATGCATTGGCTCACACCGATTTTGGTGGGGCTGTTCGCCTCGTCCTTATCAGTGTTAATGTGCGTGGCTGTGCCACCGCCGGACGATGGCAAATGTAAGTGTGGATTATCACCCAAAAAGAGGGGCGGTTTTGGGTTTAAAAACAAATATAAAACAATTTGTATTGTTATTGTAAATTAATTTACATCAGTGATAAGTGTGTTTGTGTGCGGGTATTGCCTGTGAAAGCTTGAACATGCTCTTCCGTCAAATACTCGCTTATTAAAAATTAAATGACAAGTGTAATTAAGTAAAAAATTATTCAATTTCAAGTGCTTTCTAGAAGAAAAATAATTTAGAAAGGTTTTTGAGATAACAACCAAAAGAATTTCGATTAAGCAATGGTTTTTTAACTAGTTAACAAAATATTTGTGAGCTTGGCTTGTTTATTTATATTTTTTCAAGCAAGTTGATGGATCAAAAGTATTTAAGCTTCGTTTATAATAATTTATTGTGACAAGGAAAGGTCTTCCAAAAACCTAAGGCTAATGTAGGAAATAATTAAACAACTCCTTTAAACATCAAATAGTTCGATTATTCACTTTGTCAAGCAATTAAAAATCCACAAAAAACCCTCAGCCATCATTATTCATTAGCTTTCAAACCGAAATGCACTGCGGGAGAGCAGCAGCAGCAGCAGCAGCAGCTGACCTTGGCCACTCCACACGACCGGCTGTAATCAAAAACCCGCTAGATTGAGAGACAGTTTCACACCTCAAACAAAAACCTGTCCCGACCTTGGAGCTTGCGTGCTCCACTGCCCAAAAAGCGGCCTGGCGCAGTCCCAGTGCCAATTCTGCGAATGCAAGCCTGCCTTTAAGGTTTCCCACCTGAGGGGAATTTTTAATTTCAAAGAAAAAATCACAAAATAAACCCCAGATAAAATCTTTTTTCCGAAAACTGCATACCCTGACTGGGGGGAAGAGCCACTAAAAAGCTACCTAAAATAAAAAATAATCATAATTAATGCCGCCTGTCTCGAAACTGGTTTTTTAGCGGCTCACTTTAAGTATATATTTGTGACCAAACTTAATGTATTCCCTTGCTCCTCCTCCTTCTCCTCCTCTGCAGTACGGGTTTGCGTGGTGGAATCGCGCGGCATTTATCGGAAAACCCCCAAGTTCTGCCCGCAGCTAAAGGCAACCAGCAACATCGAGTGCGTCATCGGCGTGGACCGGCTGGATTGCGTGCGTCGCATCCACAAGGGCACGGCTCACTTTGGCGTCCTCACCTCCGAGGATCTGGTGGCAGCACGCTGGGCCAGCGTGGAGATCCTAGTGGCCAGCGAGCTGCGTTCGCACGAGTCCAACTTTGAGTACGAAATCGTGGCTGTTGTGGATAACCAGGCCAATATCCACACAGTTCATGATCTCAAGCGAGCCAAGCTGTGTCATCCGGGTTACGGTTTGGGCAATCACTGGACAGAGGTCCTCGCTAATGTAAGTGATCTTTAGGGTAATTCCTTGAGTTTATCTTAATCTACATCTTATCTTCCTTCATAGTACTTTGAGGCCGCTATGGTTTCCAGGAACTGTGATCCTGAGCTGACCGTCACGGAGGATCGTATTGCCTCCACGTCGAGGTTCTTTGGCCCCAGCTGCAAGGCTGGTCCCTGGGTGCCGGATCCCAAGCAGGATCGCATCCTAAAGAACCGCTATCCCTCGCTCTGCGAGATGTGCTACGATCCCTCAAGCTGCGACCAGACCGACAAGCACTGGGGGCGACGAGGAGCGCTCTATTGCCTGACCAGCGGCGGCGGTAACGTGGCCTGGGCTCGTCTCGATGATGTGCGCAGTCATTTTGGGGTGAGAATTGAGAGAAAGACCTTCAAAAACCTTTTTCAAACCATTTCTCCTTCCAGTTCTTTGGCATTACGGCGCAGGCCAATCCCTCGGAGTACAGCTACCTCTGCCCAGATGGCCATCTTCAGCCGATGAACGCCACAAAGCCATGTGTTTGGGTAGCTAAGCCCTGGCCCGTGGTGGCCGCCCGTCGCACCCACGCCGCCCAGATCCAGCGCCTGGTCACCGGACTGAGTCACGACGAGCCGGACAGCTGGCAGAATGCGCTGCTCAGCCTGCTGGAGACATATCATGTATTCACAGTGCCGTTGGACAATGTGATCTCGATTGATGACTACCTGGACCAGGCTACAGCCTTCCAGTCGGCGTACAGCTTCCCGGAGTGCAATCCGCCGCGATCGATCGTCGTCTGCACGACGTCCATCATCGAGCACGTCAAGTGCTCCTGGCTGCAGGAGGCCTCGCAGGTCTATGGCGTCCAGCCGAACATTCAGTGTGTGCGCACCATGGAGCTGCAGCAGTGCCTGGACGACACCAAGTTCAAGGGCACGGATGTGGTGATGGTAGACCAGGACATGCGGGTGAAGGCGCAGAGGGACTACAACCTGGTGCCACTGCTCTACGAGTTCGCCGAGGGCATGCACGATCGGTATGTGACCATTGCCGTAGTTCACAAGGATGCCAGGTTGGAGAGCTTCAAGGATCTCAAGGGAGCACGGGCCTGCTTGCCCTCGTACGAAGGAGCCGCTCATCTCGCAGTCCAGGAGACCATAGTGAATGCCACCGGCAAGGTGCACTCGCTGCACTCCTTCTTCCACCGCGACTCCTGCCTGTGGCAGCCGCACCAGGGAAGGCAGTGTCCGCTGCACTACCAGGGCGACGAGGGCGCCCTGCGCTGCCTTGCCGAGGGCGGCGAGGTGGCCTTCCTCAGCTCCGATGTGTACAAGAAGTACGTAAGTGGCAACCTCACCGCCGACTGGGTGGTGCGGAGCAACCACAAGGCCTTCCGCGTCCTGTGTCCCTACGGAGGCATTGAAAAGCGCTCCGGCTTCGAGTACTGCTACCTGCATTGGACCACGCGAGGCCACCTGATGACGCACAATTCCTCGGTGACGCGGCACAACGAGATCTACAACTCGCTGCGCGACATGGATCAACTGTTTGGCCGGAAGTACAAGAGTGAGACGCGTCCGTTCACTCTCTACGGCACCTTCGATAACAGGAGCAATATCCTGTTCCGGGACACAACCGATGGCCTGCTGGGCCGGCAGGAGCTGCACCGCGACAACGCCAAGCGGGTGATGGAGCACATCTACGATCGGTATGCCACAACGCAGTACTACAAGAACTTTGAGAGTGGAGCCACGAAATATGGCCATAATGCTGCGATGATTGTGCTGTTTGGCTTCCTTGGAACGCTGTTGCCTCGATTCTTCTAGTGACTAGTCCCCCGAGCTCAAATCTAATCTTATTTATTGTGATATTACGCTAAATTTAAGTTAAGAATAAACTGTAGCTTCAACTAGGGCTGTATCACCAATTTGGCGCTTCAATTTGATTTCGATAATCGATAATCCAATCGTGAGTTCTGGTCATCGATAACATAGTCGATAGTTGGAACTCAAGACCGGCATTAAAGGCGGCTTATCTATGCAGCTTTCAAACCAAATTAATAACAGTTTGAAGAGCCCAGACTTGTACTAAATATTTGCTTAATTAAACGATAAAAGTCAATTCTATGGAATACCTACCAGTTGCTTTGGGACATGGCAGAACTTTCCAGCACTGGGCGTTAATCAGCTGCTTTTGTTATTCCTGCGCCTTTGTTGTTGCTATGTAAAGTTGCCAAGGAAACAGGAAAACAAGGAAAAATGTCACAACTGAGCAGCAGCATTACAATTGATTAACTTTACGTGGCATTCCGGCATTAAATTAAGCAATTTATAGATTAGTTTTCGGCCACTAAAATGTCGAAAAATGCTACGCGAACCAGCAGCAAATCAAACGTAAGCCAAGCGGGGCACCGAAAATCACTTAAAAGCTGAACTCGACGGCACACACATATGTATAACTTTGGCTTTCCATTGATTAGTACGCAGCGAGTGATTTCACTTTTTTTGGCAACTATAATTTGCACTTCACAAAGCCACAACAAAAGGAGCAGCAGCACATCTACACTTTATCTTTTGAAACAGGCACAGAATCCGTTTATTACATTTATTCCTCAAGATAACAGCCACAAAAGCGTTACTGCGAACTAGAGCACGCACCAGCATTTTATTAACACCTTAATTATATGTAATAGCGTTCAATTAAAACTAATAAACGAACCGATCGCAACACACAGAGAAAATACTATTGTTTGGATTAGACAGTGCTGCAAAGTGCTGATAATCAGTGCTGCAAAACCAGCGGAATGCGCTATGATTTAAAAAATTAATTTTGATTACAGGCCCGAAGTGAATTACTACCCAGGAAAGCCACAAAATCACCGGCAACAAGTGGGCCAGCGACCACAACAACAACAAGGGAATCAAAGGAGCGAAGGTCACTGGTCAGGCAACCGGATAGCTTGGAAGGTGAAAAAATTGCAAGGAAAACCGCAGCAACAACTGCAAAAGCCCAACCTTCGACCAGCAAAAAGCCGGTAAACACGGCAAAAACCAAGGAGAGGGAACCCCTGAGCAAAAGGACGACTCCATCCCCAGGTGCCTTGCGTGCTAGCAGCCGGCAAACACCCACGTCGAGCAACCCGCCCTCCAAGCCCAAGTCCAAGCCTGTATCCAAATCCAAGCCCAATGCAGTTCTGGACACTTACCACAGTGTCACGGTCGCCTCGCCACCGCAAAAGCGCAGAGTGCAGGCAAAACAGGAAGGGCCAAAAGAGACGGAGCCACCCGGAGACTCCCCACCTGCTCCGGCTAGAACCCGCACCTTCACGCGCACCCTGCAGCCGGAGGAAGTGGTGGTTCTCAAACGAGAATCAGCCAAGCAGCGAAGCGAGGTGAAGAAGCCGGCGGAATTAGAGCCTGTCAAGCAGCCCGTGGCCTTTGATGTCAAGTTCGAGGAAGAGAAAAAGGCCGACCAGGAATCGGATCACTATTCCGATGACTTTGAGTCCTACGAGTCGGATTTCGAGACGGATGCCAGCACGCCAGAGGAAGACGAAGAAGAGAAAGATGCTAAGGAAGAGCAGTCATCATCCGAGCCGGATGTGGAGGAGGAGGATGACGAATCAGAGCCGGAGGTGGAGGAGGAGGAGGAGGACTCCGAGCCCACCCAAAACCCCATTACCGTGATCCCGCGCGACAGGGATCAGGAACGGAAGCTAGACTCCGGCCACTACGAGATGAACCAGCGCCGGAATCCTCTGCAGCAGCAGCACTACGACAGCTTCGATACCAACTCAATGGCCAACTCGGACCAGCTGGACTCTGGCATCAGCACGACCGGTGGAGTGGAGAAGCCCCAGAGTGAGGGAGAGTGCAGCAACACCTACTACGGTGGCTACTCTGGATTTGTGTCCCATCCGGTGATCAGTCGCCGCGGCGAGGAGCTGATGGCCAAGCTGCGCTTCGACCAGCTCACCTACCACCTGTTCGAGACGAAGCCCCTGAGCTACGAGGGATTCATGCAGAGCTACGGCAAGCTGAACGCCTGCCAGCTGGCCACGCAGACGGAGTCGCCCCAAACGGACGGCGAGTGCCAGACGCTGGAGGTGCACACTCGCAGCAGCTGGACGCAGCATCCGCCGCACTACGGCGGTCAGTTGGTGCTCAGCTGCAGTGGCGATGCAGAGATGGAGATGGACACTCTGAGATCCCAGCCAAGAGATGAGTACGAAGAGAGTCTCGCCCGCTTGGAGCGAATGCATCGCGTGGAGCAGGCACGCTCGCAGCAGCAGCAGACTCGAAGACTGGCCAAGACCACGGATCTGGAGCGACTCAATGCGTTTGTCCACAAAGCTGCCCGTCTGATGGGTCGGGTGCTGGAGGGGAATAAGAACCAGAACCACACCAACAGCGCTGCCAGGAATATACCCCTCCAAACCGGACTCCTGAATGCCCTGCCTGTGCGTCGCATCTTTGGGAGTTCTGCTGGCAACGGACAACTGGTGGTCACCGTCCACGAATGCCCGCAGGAGAGCAACGTGTACAGCGAGGACTTTGCCAACCTATTGATGGTTTGGTCGCTAACCAATCCCGGCCAGCCTTTGCGCCTGCTCTCCACCTGGGCAGAAGTTAGCCGGGTGGCGCTCTGCAGCGAAGCTCCCGACATCGTGGTGGCCGGACTCCGAGACGGCAGTGTGGCCATGTGGGATCTCCGCGAAACGCACAGCTACTGCTCCAAGTTGGATGGCCATTTGACCCACTTTGCGGCCACGCAGTCGGTGGTTCCCATGCTGGAGCAGGTGCATCAGCTGCAGGAGGTGACTGCTGCTATGGATTTGGGCGCTGTGGTGGATGTGCGCAGCTTTCGATCACAATCGAAATTGGGAGGAGGAATGTCCGCAGCTGGGACACCGTTTAAGGAAGTGCAGGTGGGATACTGAGACCTCTTTCATAATTTAAGTCACTAATTCCACCCTAAACCCTTGCAGTATGCCGCACTCAACGACTCTGGCCTGCTGACCATGTGGACTCTGGTGGAGGGAGCCTCTTCTAGTAATACCAACGAGTTCAGCTCACCTTGGGCGCGGGTGAAGCTACTGCAGAGTGCCAGCTGTGATCTGAGGAGCTACCTAGAGCGACGCCTCCTGAAGAGCAACGCGAGTGCGTATGAGAAGACCAAGAGCCTGTTTCAGGGCAACATCTACAGCGACGATCTGCTGCGGGAGCTGAACGAGACCCAGACGCTGAGCACCGCCCTGCAGGGACAGGGATTGCAGGGCATGCGCTTCACCAGCATCGATGCCGGGAGCGATCTCATCTATGTGTGCACCAACCGGAACTTTGTGCTCTGCTGCACGCGAAGCCTGAAACCGGAGCGCTTTACGAGGATTGCCGTCAACGAGAGTCGGTTTCTGTTTCCCACCGCGCTGTGCGTGCTCTCCAACGAAAGCTATGTGGCAGTCGGGCTGTCCAATGGTTCTGTGATGATACTCAACTGTAACCAGCGGCAAAGGCAGCGCCAGAAGACTCACCAAAGACCCATGACAGGTCACCCACCGGCCACCGCTGAGCCTGATCCTGAGACGGGCAAGTCGTGCGCCATTCAGAACATCATACTAAACGAGCGGCGGTCCTTTGACCAGCAGGTGGACAGCACCTACGATCCCAGACCGAATACGGCCTTGGAACTGATTGAGCGACCCAGGCGCTCCTACGAAATGCGGGTCTTCGACCAGCAGCTACTCTTGAGCGGCAGCGGCCTGCGTCAGCATCTTGTCCAGGCCCTGGTCCTCTCCAGCGACGGCTGGCGACTCTCGGCTCTGACCAATGGCTCGGTGCGCACCTACGACTTTTACCGGGACAGGGAGCTAGCCAGCGGAGAACAGCCGACGGAGAGTGGCCTCAAGGTGACGGATATTGCTGGCGCCCGAAGCTCTGGGAACGAGCAGCACCTGCTCATACTGGACTCTGCTGGACAGGTGCAACTGCAGCCACTTGATCACTAGTTTGTTAATTATTTTATAATTATTTATATGCGTTTATATGTTAAACTCTTTTTTGCAAGCAATAAAGTCGAAATGAACGAGCAGAGTCTGGGTATTACTTTAAGGAAATTGGTTCCTCCTTTGGACAATTTTAAATGAAATTTTTGTAGTTTTGTTTCTAAAAACGTTTGGAATCTACTCTCAGCATAAGCTCGATTATATCAAAGTTAGAATCTTCAAGATGACGCCATACTTTTCAGAGAAAATGGCTTCCATATTGCAAATCAAATGTATGGCCTTTGATTTTACCCATTCTGAGCTTACGGCAGCAGAACACTTCAATTTATTCGGGTTTTCAGATTGCAATATAACTTTATAGTAGTGCCGTCGGAGTTTCCAATTAGTCCTCTTATTTACTTATTTTCAGTTAATTCTATAACAGAACAAGCACTAACTAAACTTCAATATTTCAATTCGGGCTTTTCTGGAAGATTTTGAGATTAATAAATCTTTAGAAATTTTGATTGTAAATAATTAGTTTTAATTAGATTTAAGGTATATTTTTAAGCTATCAGGCTATAACTAAGAAGGAAGCATTCGAAGATAACTATCGAAAGATATAACTTAAAATAGCAATTTCAATTTTGAAAGCTTTTCTGTGCTAGTTTTATTAGATTAATAAATTTAAATGAATTTTTATGTAATTTTAATTTTGAAAAAATGGCAAACAAAAATGTTCTAATTTTTTTCAAAATTTTGATTGTAAATAATTAGGATTTTAACGGCGAATCGTAAGATATACGGCTTTTGGCTATCAATTTCTTTTGGGATACGAAAATACTTTGTACAAGAAATAAAGCTAACTTCGGTAAAGCTCAGTTTGTATACCCATGCATTAAAAATAAATAAATACTTCCTGTATATTTCACTTTGGGCTTTCTTAAAAAAAATCTTCGTATTTTTAATTTAAACATTTATTAACAAAATTCCGTATAACCGAAAAGGATCTCACTTTTTCGCACTTCACTTTTATGTACAGATATCCGCTCATTTTTTCCTGCTTCTCCTTTGGATCTCACACCTGTCTGGCCATCGACAACATCCCGCCAGCGGTGGTGGCCCCCAGGAGCTGGCGCACCGTCTGCAGCTCGTCCCTTAAAGCCATAACCTGGGCACGCAGTATAGAGTTCTCCTGCTCGAGCAGAGCAGCCCGGAAAGCTATCCGATCCTCGCGGATTTTCCGGGCATCCCTAGACTTCTTGGCCGCCTCGTTGTTCCGCTTGCGTCTCTCGTAGTACTTGGCATCCTTTTGGGCATCCGGAATCGGTCGCTTTTCGCCGCGAACCCGTCGGTGCATGAAACCTGGAAACATTCCGCCGCCGATGACGCCCACGCGATTGAGCTCCATCAGCGGGAATTCCAGGGCCTGAAGGGCGTGACTCGGAGGAGCAATGTACTCGAAGGCGGGGAGAGTGTGGGCCACCGGTCCGGGAGATCCCTTGGCAGGTGGCATCAGTCCGGGGAATCCCAGGCCTGGGCAGTCGGAGATTGTGAGGAGCAGGAAATGAGTACGACGACGACGACGGCTGCTTTTTCTTGGGCTCGAAGTCCGCCTCCAGGTCGGAGTGCAGCGATAACGTCTCGGTGACATCCAGGATGGGCGATTGGGCTGGCGAGTGCATCCTCTTTTCCGACATCCGTTCGCGCCAACGACCGCGTTGTGTCTGTCTCTGAATCCTGCGCTGAGTTATGGCTTAACCAAGTCCTGGCGACCACCACCTGCCGCCTGGGCCGCGGTAATTATAGGTTCCTGTCACACAACAACCCCCCACTCATCCACCCACCACCCCATGTGGCCATGTGGGGGCTAATTCTAAGCCAGCCACGGGCCTCGTCTTCCTCCTGCTCCTCCTCCGCCGCCGGCTGATTCAACCAATCACGCAATGTTGACGGTAATTATTCGTCAAATACGTGACACTTGGCCCGGGCCGCCTGGCATTTATTTGTGCTGCCCGGTTACAAGGACTTGATATAACTGGTTAGCCAGATTACAAACCCCCAGATCCCCCCTGACTTGGCCAACTGTTATGTGGCGGGGCGGAAAATAAACCTTTGCCGGCGCTGACCAATGAGCGTGGACGAGCGTAGAGCAGAGGGTGGGAGGCCTGGCTATCGACCGGCATTTTGTGGGCGAAGGCTCCTCGATAAGTCACGGTAATAGTCTGGAAAGAGGCGTGGTAAAGTGACCAAAAGGTAATGCACTCGGGGAAAATGGAGCAAGTCGGATAAGGGAATGGTACTCGAAGCCTCTTTTATCTGAATAATTATTTATTTCTTTAAACTTTTAAAGTAATCAGAGTTTCAAAATAAGTTTATAGCAGGGCCCATAGAGTTCAAACAAAATTCATTTAAAAAGCGACCAAAAGTTGGCTACAAAAATTTTAATTTAAAGCAATTTATTTTAGGCACACTTTGATATAAAACCTTTTCTCAGGGCAGCCCTGATCAATTTTTACTTGTATTTGTTTGTTTTAAGCCATGACTATATCAATAAGTTATTTCTTTATACATAGATTCTATTTAATTTTAAACTAGAAACTAAAAAAACATAAGAAACCCTCCATTTTTTTTATTTATATTTTAAAACTGTATCGATTTTAGTATTAAGTGGCCAGATCCCAAAGTAAAGCTGCCATGTCAGCACAGCTCCATTTGGCCAATAAGTAATCCATCATAGTATCAAGACATCAAAAAGTTTACCCAACTTCAATTGGATCACAAGCATGACTCTTGAAAAAATCGAATAATTTGCATGTAGTCCCCGGACAAATCCAGCATATAGCCATAGATATGTATGCAGGCTTCGTGTGGCACCGCTTCTTCAACCCGTTCCTATTCCGGTTGAGAAAGTGTCACCTGTTTGCCAAGCCAAATTGGCAGTTTGGCGCACGGGTCTTCCCCCTTTTCCCTTCCCCAACGTAACCGGAAGTCGCATCCTTATAACGTTTCATAATGTATGCGCTAATTTATTATCTGTTGGCAAAAGTTGGGACCATAGTTAACATTTAACCCTTTGACTGGCATGCCACCGATGTCGTTTATTGGTGTTCGGTGAGCCAGGAAATATAATGGATTGCGTGCCACAGTGACATGTCTGTCTGTGACCCGGAAGGCAGGAAGGAAGTCTCTAATATCCATCAAAGGGTTGAGGCAAGGAATCCCAAAAAAAGTATATATTTTGGGTAGATGGAAGTTCGGGAATCGGTTTGTATTGGGTTTGCATTACAATACCATAAAAAACTATAGCCTGGGTGCCCATTTAATGTCGACTCACCCCAGAGACCTCCCTAATGCACTGGGAGGAACACTCCGAGCTCTAGGACACTGGCTATTTATATGTTAGACAAATTACCAGGTAATATAGCTGCCCGAACATGTAATTGTTTCAATGTTTGCTCTGGGCCAGTAAATGAAGAGCAAACCTCGGGGACCCACGCGGGACAAACCGTTAATGACACCTCTAATTGGATGACATTAGCACCGAACTCCCGAAAACGAGGCATGACCCAGTAGACCCTGCTCTATTTGTCTGAAGGAAACACAAGTTTTGGTCCGGCCGTCACCCTTGGCACAATATCTAAAAAAAATAAAATAAAATCTGAGTTACTTGAGCCCAGTAAAAAGAGTGATTAGAAATGTGTGACGAGAGTACGATCCGGGACTGTGAGCCCACCACCTTGCAGCTGCCCTTCAACACCTATCACATCCATTTGCCGCTATATATTTTGGACATGGTGCGCATGTTCCAGGATCATCCCAAGTACAGCAACGGCATACAGGAGGAGCATATCCTAGAGATGCTGGAAAAGGAGTAAGTAAAAAATTAATTCGAAGGAATTATTGCGTTTTTTTCTAAATATCCTGTCAGGACTCGAAATTAAAACGAATTTTTATATATAACTCAAATTTTAAACAATTTCTGTTTCCATTTTATTGAATTTAATATCTCTAAGCTTGTTTAAACTCATTTTTCAAACCCTTAAACATTAATTTACCTTTCAACTTACAATTTATCCCTCCCTCCGTAGACCCTTTGCCTGCGGCGATCTGGAGTCCCAGGTGAAGACCGCCCTGCTGGATCTCACGGCCAAGGGATTCATACGCTTCATTAACAACGGTTACCGCACCTTGGGACCCATTGCCAAGCTGGCCAATGCCCGATCCGTGCGCCACTTCAACATGACATGGCAGCGCATCGCCGAGCTGCAGAAGGTCAACTGTCCCATTCTGGAGCCCGGATCGATCTCCAGTGGCCATGGCACCCAGCGTGGCTCCAACTTCTAGCCAAGAACTCTTTTTTCGTTTGTTTCGTTGAGTTAACCATTTCGTTTACTAAGTTTTCAAGTTTGTCCTCGAGCAGCACCCACACTCCATCACCACATCAATCGAAATTGTAGGCGTCTAGTAAAAGAAATTCCAGCAAATCCTAGTTCCGAGTTCTAGGGTTGTTTTGGCCATCATCATCATCATAATTATGTTGGGAACACCACCCAGGTTCGGGCCATCCTTTTGACACTTAACCAGGCTAATTACAGCGAGGGTTGTCTCCTCACTACTCGCATGAGGACTGCGGCAGGTGTTGTCCGGCGTTCAAAACTGATTTCCACATGACAACTGTGCGGCCCAGCAGCGATCCCTGATCCAGGGCAGTCTTCATCCCCGAATGAACTCTGCCCCAAAATGACCCCTGGCCTGAGGCGGCCCATTACCCTTTTGGCAGAATCGTTTAAATTGTCAACACCAGGCCAATGGAGGACCAGAGACCACGACCTGTCGTCATGCGCGAGGCAAACACGCATGGGATCTCGGACAGGTGCTATTTATGGCCTCTCTAATCGTTGCGGCATAATCTATTAGCGCTGCGCCGTCGGATCCACATCGGTGTGTCCTTTGATTTTTGCTTTTGCACATTAGTGGCAATTATTATTATTGTTTTAGTTCCGAGGCACAGTTTGGTGATTGCTGTTCCGGGCTCATAATTGGACCCCAGCCCCAAGACGGGACATTAATCAAGCGACTTGACATGTGGATGGATAACGCATTGGAGAGCTTAGCTTACGTCCTCTGAAGGTTTTATTCTTATACAAAATTAAACAATAGAAAGGAATAAAGTGTTGAGTGGAAAACATAAAAATTCTACTTAAAAATACAGGTTCTGATCACTTCAGAAGTATTATTTTCAAGAACTAAACTCCAGATTTAATTAAGGATTGAAATTCTTTTAAATTAACTCTTGTATTAGGGGTAATAACATGATTAGTAGCTAGATAATCGCAAATTAAAACTCTAATTCGGCTTAAAACTATCTTGTGGTCATAATATAATAACATTCTTACTTAGAAAAAATTAAATAACAGCACTGAGCAACTTCGGATGGAGTTTAACTATAAAATTAAATCATATCTTTGGAAAAAAGCAAGAAAATTAAAGTAATAAAGAATAAAGTCAAAGATTTTGTGTTTAGAATTCGGCTTGGGGCTTATTAGCGCCACCTTCTGCGGCGACTACCTCGTTGGAGTCTCCTTGAAAACCCTCGCTGGGCAGAGCGTAGCCACGGAGAACCAGCTGCCGCGGCACATCAGCATATTCGCCCGTAAAGCGTACCAGAAAACCATCCGGTAGACGATGCCTTAACACCACATCCATCTCCACGTTCAGCAACTTGGACTTCAAATATTCCACACACTCGGTGGTCTTTTGGTGGGTCAGCTCTGGCGCTCTTATGACGCCCTCCATGTGGCAACTGATGGCCCGATGCGGCTTCAAGCTGTCCACATCGTCGCATGGGGCCAGTGAATTGATAAACACAAACTCTGTGTTGCCATAGTCCACATAAAAGATCTTGTACTCCCCGTCCTGTTCGTCCATGACTTGAGCCCGATAAAAGCAGTCATCGCTGTAGCGAGCCAGCACAATGTCCAGAATGTGCGGCTTCCGCTTAAAGGTCCTCTTGTTTTCCGGCACATCCTTTTGTCCCACACCAGCGGAGCCACAGCTTCGTCCACGAACTGGGCATACACCTCAATCGGGCTGTTAACGAAGGTAATAAGCATACGGGCTGTGTTGCCCTCCTTTTGAGGCACCACAGTGTCGAACACTGCTTCCGGCAGGGCAGGAGCCACCTCCACATCCTTGGTGGCGCCCAAAGGTGCAAAGGGCTCATGGATCAAGCGACAGTTGTTTCCTGTGGATTATATCGAGAGGTATTTAGGTTATCTAAGACCCAGATTCGGTCTGGCTTATGTCTTTTCGTACATACCTTTAAAGCAGCCATTAATCTTGGGATCGTAGTGCCTACAAAGGCGTTGCTCATCCTTCGGCCTGAAGCCCAGCACGGCCTTGAGGGGATCACTGGTGCTATCTCCAATTTCGTTCAGCACAGCCATATCCGCCTCGCTCAGCTTGGCAGGCTTAGGCTCTGCAGCAGGGCTTTGCCTTTGAATGGGGCTTATCCTTCGGGATTTCAGTTATCGAGACAGTCTGACTCTCCCCTTTGACGCTGGCCCCCTCCTCGAGAAGATCCGCCACAATGTCGCTGCCATTGTTATCGAGTACATGGAGCTTAACAGTCTTGTAGGAATACTTGTTCATGTTGGTCACATTATAGTTGGCCAAATGGCATATAATTGCCTCGGCCGGCAGCTGCTTGATCTGCTCCGGCAGGGCAAATATGTGTTCGTTTCCACTCAGGTGAATATGCTCGCCATAGTCAAGCAGATAGGCATCGTAGCCTCCGCCCTCGGCAATGGCACTGACTGTGACACGCGGAATGATCTGGTCGCTGGAGTCATAGACTGCGAAGATGTCGCCATAGTCCGGCATCTGATCCAATTCTTGCAGCGCCACCTGTCCCTGGAGCAGCTTCTGCAGCGGCCGAGAGCCCGCATCCCACTTGGCCACATAGAAGCAATTCATGGCGATATTCATATGCATCACAGTGGCGGTGACCACTTCGTTTGCGGGAACGCGGCTATGTTCTTGAAGATCTTTTCGTAGATGCCGTTGCTGGACGTTTGACTGCCGGATTTGGGTGGCAGCAAGGTTCGGTTGCGCGGTGGCATTGGGAATTCGAGCAAAGTTGGTGGCGGAAGTTGTGGAGCTGTAGTAGCCTGAGGAACCTGCTGCCCGGGCGGGGACTTCGGCTGGGGTTTCTCCGGATGAGCTGCCTTAGTAAACTCAGGACCCTGCTGCACGGGTCTGGGCTTTGGCTTCGGCTTGAGATTCTCCGGTGAGGGCTCAATCACCCAGCTGGAGTGCATGGAGAACACCAGGCTCTCGGAGAATGGATTCGGCTTCGGCTCTGGACTTTTCGGTGTTGTCTCCTCCATCGCGAGCTTTTGCGTCGATGACAGATCAATGGGCACAAGTTGTTGGCCCAAATCTTCTGGCGCCTGCTCGTCGCTTTCCCGATTCTGCGGCTTCTCAGCCTTTTTTTGCTCCTCGCCTCTCTCTTCTATGGCATTTGCGCTCGAAAGCTTCACGGAATTGCGCCGACTTAAGGGCTCCGCCGGCTTTTCGCTCTCCCGGAGCATTCCTCCGCCTGGCCGATTGAGTTTAATTTGCAGATTCATCTTTATCACATACGAATTTATCTCGCTGAGACTGCTCAAAAGCTGATCGTGCAGCGCTATCAGTCTGCCGTCCACTTTTTCCACGTTTTTCCATCTTTCGGCGAGCAACTGGTGAACGTGGTTCACTTCGCGCTGGTAGGAGGTCAAGCTGTCCTGCAGCTTGTGCACGTTGTCGTCGCAGAGCTTCATGACCGCCAAAATGGCCTCGAGACTCATTTTAAGATCGAATTGAATCACAATAAAAGAATGCAAAATGCAAGTTCAAGAGCTTCGCGGGAAATGTAGTGTGCCCGCCGCTTTTTCCGATGATTATACTATAACGCCTCGAAACGTAGAATGGAAGAAATATGCACTAAACACTTAAACGGTAATATTTCGGAGGGAAAATGAGTGTAATTTATGTAATTCTTTTAATTTTTGCGGGAAAGCCGGAAAACATACATAAAAAATTCGAGAAAACGGCAGGAAACCGCAAACAAAACATCTCATTAGGATGGCCAGTTTTACTTGTTGGATTTTTCCTTGAACCAACTGGTCACACCTGCATGTTCTTCTTCTTTCCTCCCGCTAGCCGAAAGCATCCCGGCGGCAAAAACAACAACAACGTGTTGGACATTCTGAATCCTGAAAATTAATTTGTTGTCATAACAGAACTTTCTCTATTCCAGTGGCTATTAATTAGGCTCTGCACCACGCACATCCTTGGGGATTTTATCTATCAACTGGAACACCCCGAGCCAGAATGACTGACAGCAGCGTGCCTGTTTTTGTGAGTTTGTTTTTTGGCCGCCAAAAGCCTGAGATGGAATTATATCGCAAATTGACGCATTTTTTCAGGAACTCGGCGATCCCTTGTCCATGTGTTGTGGCAACACACTGACTGGCGTCTTTGTGCCTGGCAACAAGATCGCGTTGAACGCCTACCGGCATGTGAAGCACAATTCGCGGGATGCGCCCACCGAGACGGCTGGCGAGGAGCCCGTACTCATCTACATGGCTCAGGAGACAACGCTGTTTGACGAGCCCCTACTGCGCTGTGTCCTCGCCGAGGCGAACGCCACCTTTACCACGCTGCAGCAGCTGGGATTGCAGGCATCGCGTGCCGAATATGTGAATATTTCGCGGACATACCGCAGTATTGTGCGCGCCTGCCTGGAGAAGCTGGAGCTCGCCAAGAGGTCGCCGGAGGTGCAGACGGATGAGCCCGGCTGCAGCGCCTTACCGACGCCATCATTGTGTTCTATGCTGCGGAGAGCCTGTGGCATCTCTTTGAGATTCTGTACGTCCAGAACAGCCAACTGGTTGTACGCCAACTGCTCGAATGGGCTCGTTTTCATTCTCCGACTACCGAGGAACGCGCCACGGACCTGCTGCTGATGAACGAGGAGGCTAGCGAGTCGGATGACTATTGGAGCATCCTCAGGTCGCTGATCCTGTTGGGCGAGGTGGAAGTCACACGCGCCATTCTCTCCCAGAACCGCAAGGCCGGGCAGGCCGCCTTTAAGGCGGCAGAACAGATCTTGAAGTCGATGCCTGTGTACCAAGATGGTTACGCCCTGCAGAAGTTTCACTCGCAGTGGGAGTATTGGCATGTGGACACGAAGCGCAAGATCCAGGCCAATATGTTCGCCACAGAGCCAGAGCTGGAGCAGATCCTCCAGCTGGTGGCGGGCGATAACAAGCAGTGGGATGCCGGCATCAAGGAGTCGGAGGACTGGTACGAATACCTGCCGGGATATCTATTGTTCACGAAGCCCACCTGCAAGCCCTTCGAGCTGCGGATAGCAGCCTCCAATTGGCTGAACCGCTGGACCCTGCTACCGGAAAGGCAACTGACCAATATGAGCCGCATGGTTACCCAGCTGATGGAGCACGACGTCAAGTTGTTTATATTCGAGTCCCAGAAGCTGAACGACACGCACTGGTTCTCCACGCATCTCATCGATCTAGTCTATCATTCCGGCCAACTGAAGACCTACTTTGATCAGCACAACATGTGGGTTTCGATTTGTTTATTTATTTAATTAATTTGTTAATAATTCCTTTGGTTTGCCTGCACAGAGACCTGCCCGCCCTGCGTCACTCCATGATCTACGAGTACGGCAGCTATTTGATGGGCTCGCACAATCTCTGGCAGCTGGGAATCGACTACCTGGACTGCTGCAAGCAGGAGGGCAAGGCGACCATAGAGCTGCTCCTGCCGCGCATCCCAATACGCAGCGAGCGACAGGCCACCAAGCTCATCAGCCTGGCCAAGCAGCGGGGACTCGTGAGCGTGGAACAGGAGATATGCAAGGTGCTATCGAAGCGATCGTACGACAACGAGCGCTACGGCAATCGCCCTGGAATGGGCCATTCGCTCCAAGGATGTGCTGCTGGTCACAGCGGTGGCTGACTTTATATTAAAGCATTACTCGCGGACAGGCAAGCTGCTCTGCCCGGACACCCTGGCCTACGTAGGGGTCGCATGTTTATGTCGCCACGCCTGGTCTTCCTCACCAAGTACTATGACTTCTACCAGTTCTATCGCGGCCGAGACTTTCTGGCTGCCTCTGAGCTGCTGGTCAATCTACTGGAATCCAAAATAACCCCAAATTAGTGAGTTTAATCTACATTTTGCCTTTTAGACGGCCTTTAATACAAACTATATCTTATCATTTAGCTTCTGGCCTTCGTTGATCATCGATGCTATGCCCTTGTTAGAGTCCAAGGATCCCAAGATCTTTGCCAAGGAAACGGTAACCATTCTGCATCACATTGAAACCGGGCTGGTACCGATCATCGATCGCGATATAGAAAAACATGGCGATGTAAGGCTTATTACTTACTAATACAGTTGATGTTATATTTATTATTCATATTTTCAGCACCACACAGCGACGGTGTTCAAGGACTATCGGGCGCAGAACATTGCCGACATTCTGAACCTCATGCGCCTGGCCTGCGCCCGCAATTTGGCCAGAGCCCTGATCTTTGAGAACACAGTACAGTAGGCGGAGGCGGGGCGTGTTGATCTTGCATTTTTTTAGTGTAATTTATTCTTGTATTTTTCACTTTTCCAATACATTGTGTGTAATTTGTTATAGATTGTTTGCATTTGCATTGCTAACTTGTTGTTGTTTACATGTATATCTTGTGCCTCTTTGCTATTTTATTGTACCAACAACAACGCTACGTGACTGGCTGCCTGCCCTTTTTGACTAAAAGGAAATCCAAGCTGCTAGCTGCCGGGCAGAAGGGGAGTTCACAGGATAACGCAATCGTTAAAAGCAGCTCTCCACAGCATTCTAAACTATTTAGTGTAAACGATGGGTTAATCTATAGGATACCTTTCTCTGGAATCTCTGCTAGGCTGGGGCGGGGGCTGGCAAATCATAGAATGCTTAGGCCAAAACTTAAAACAAATCTAAAATCAATCACTACAAAAGTACTTTAGCTGCACAGGGAGCAGGAGGATGTTTACACGCCTAAGAACTATATTAAACAACGCACAGAGCACAGAGGGTAGTACATACATATATCCGTGGGTATCGTATATAATTACTATATATATATTCTGGTTTCTTGTTTTTATCGTTATGAGAATCGCACGGCCTTGTACAAATGTTCGGAATTACAATTAAACTCGCATGTCTCTTGGCTTGGCTGGGCCTGGCTTGGCCAGCCAGTGTCTTGTCCTGGCCCTC
Organism: Drosophila triauraria; assembly: GCA_014170255.2. NCBI lineage: Eukaryota > Metazoa > Arthropoda > Insecta > Diptera > Drosophilidae > Drosophila > Drosophila triauraria. The sequence continues at coordinate 11,795,194 of CM024335.1, forward strand.
GGACCGCCAACGGCTTTTGTGTATATGTAAAATTTATGTATCATCATTTGCTTGGTAAAAAAACAAAATAATAACTAAACTAGACTTAGATAAGTAGCCGCTGGGGGTCGGTCACACCGCATCATCATGCTCTTCATACTAATTAATGCTTAACAAACTTTGATCCTACTCATTTGACATGCCAAATTATCATTATCAAACACACTAGGCAACAGAAAGTACTTCACGACGAGGAAAATTAAACATTATAGGGATTACATTCATTCCAATCCCGAACTGACATTACACAGGACTTGAAAATAAGCTGAACGGAACAAAGGCTTAGAAACTAACTGAACTTCTACGGATTTTATTTGGAAAATAGTTTCATTTCACTTTTAAAGAATGTGTTTGTCTATATTTTTTATCGGGGTTTGTCATAAATAATCAATGAACGCCTCAGAAATAGATATATTAGAAGCCACCTGAAAAGGCGTAGCAAAATGGGCTACAATTATTTTATTGCATACTTTTGGACTCTTTTCTAACTGATTTGAAACCTACAGGGACTTCTTTGACATATAATCACTTTCAAATACAAGAAAAAGAACAGAAATATAAATTCCTAACAAAATCTACCAATTTTTTTTAACTATAAAACACATTTTTTAAGAATGAAATTTGAAATTTAAGCGATTTTAATTGGATTTCAATATTTTAACTTTCAAACGGAACAAAGTTCAAAGCACACAAGGATCCTCCTCAACATAGGCGCATGTATCACTTGCCCTGCTCTAGAACCCTTAACTGGATCTAGTCGCAACGTAGAGGTAGGTATTCATGCTGATAATGATAATGACACTGGCAATGTCAGAATCAGCTCTATATCCAAGCTGGCTGCTTGTATTTTAAAGGAAACTAACTGAACTTCTACGGTTTTTATTTGGAAAATAGTTTCATTTCACTTTTAAAGAATGTGTTTCTCTTTTTTTTTTATCAGGGTTTGTCATAAATAATCAAAGAATGCCTCAGAAATAGATATATTAGAAGCAACCTGAAAAGGCGTAGAAAATTGGCTACAATTATTTTATTGCATACTTTTGGACTCTTTTCTAACTGATTTGAAACCTACAGGGACTTCTTTGACATATAATCACTTTCAAATACAAGAAAAAGAACAGAAATATAAATTCCTAACAAAATCTACCAATTTTTTTAACTATAAAACACATTTTTAAGAATGAAATTTGAAATTTAAGCGATTTAATTGATTTCAATATTTTAACTTTCAAACGGAACAAAGTTCAGCACACAAGGATCCTCCTCAACATAGGCGCATGTATCTTCCTGCTCTAGAACCCTTAACTGGATCTAGTCGCAACGTAGAGGTAGGTATTCATGCTGATAATGATAATGACACTGGCAATGTCAGAATCAGCTCTATATCCAAGCTGGCTGCTTGTATTTTAAAGGATCTTTGTGTGTTTTGATATATCAAGCTGGCTTTTTCTAGCAAAACTAAACCAAAGAGATTATAATAAATTTGAGCAAATTGCCAATTGCGTTTGAAAAGGATTTTACATTAAGTCTGCCTCGAAATAAGAGATTTTAAATTAGGAATTCGAAACAAAATTAATACAAAAATTAAGAGCTTATGGTAGTTCTCACCAGTTTTCTTTTAAACAGTGATCTAGACTAGTATGAGTTTGAAATAGGTTTAAGTAGTAAGTATACTTTTTGTTTAGATTATCCTGGTGATAATTATTATTTCAAGATATCTACCAAAGGTGGAAGCTGTTCTGTCTGTGGCAGTTCGAGATGGAAGACCCTGTTGCCTAGCGCGCGCTCATTGAGGGACGACTGACTACGCTGCTTGAGTATTTCACTTACGTTACGCCAATATATCGATTAAATATGTGGATCTGAGTGGAGTGAGAGTGTCTGTCTTCTAATTATGCTTCGCCGTGGCCGCAGCCGTCGCCGCCGCAACAGCAGCAGCGGCCACGCTCGTCGACGCCGTGGCCGTGGTGGTGGCGGTGGCCGCCACAGCTGCTGTGGCAGCGGCGGCTATGGCACTGCTGCTGCCCGTGATGGAGCCCAGCCGGGAGAGCGATGGCTCCCGCTTGGGCGGAACAATCGGCTTGGTCGGTATGGGTGGCGGAGCTCCGCGTGCTCCCGCCGGTGGCACCGTGACTGGCGGCACGGCAATGGGCACAGGATGGGGATGCGGTGGTGTGGCCGTCTGGTCGAGAGCAGCTGCCGCAGCCAAGGCGGCATACTTGCCGCCAGGCGCACGTTGAATGGTAGCCGTGGGCTGCATCTTGGCCGGCGAGGGAGAGGGTGGCGCCACCACGGGAACGGGGACACTGGCAGCCGTCTCCGCCGCTATGGCAGTGGCTGCTCCAACGATGCTGCTAGTGCTGGTGTTGGTAGTGGTGTGGTTGAGGACGGCCGCCGACGCTAGGGGCGCTACTGCAGCCGTGGCCGTGCCTGTGGGCGCTGTGGCGATCCCGGCACTTCGGATGTTCTGGCCCGGCGCTATGGATCGGGCGATGCCGGTCTGCGGTCCCGAGACCGGCATACTGCTGACCGTGGCTGTTGGCTGCACGATCTTGGCGATGTTCACCATGGGTGGTGTGGCACAGGCGTCGTCTGCAAAACGCAGAGAGGTGGGATTAGCATTCGGCGGAGCAGAAGGTTATGAACTACACTCGATCATCGGGTTCTCCGAAGGCGAGACCTGGCCCTGGCATGGCCCATTCGATAGATAAAGGCTTATTCTTGCCAGGGCCAGGCCTGGTGTGGAAATGTTTCGGCATGGTCGTGAGGTCTGGCTACGTTCTGGCTTTGTACTCAGAGTGCTCCAATGGACTAGGGGAGGTGCGAGCGTGCGGGATGGACGTGCGGATGCGTGATATTTGGACTGCTTGGTGCAACAGTGTTGTGCACGAGAAGGAACATCACAAAACAAAAAAACAAATCACCTTGCAATTGCGTAACATTTTTTCTAACAAAAGATTTCGGCTTCAAGAGGAGTTCGTAAAAAAAAATAAGTAATATATAAGTAAGTATATAGAGTTCAAGTTTGTATATAGAAAATTATAAAGAGGGCAACCATATATGTAGTAGGTACAACAGCCAGTTTCCGGGGTGGGAAGTGCCTCGTCTGGCTCACTCACCGCTGAACTGTCGCGCCTTGGCGGCGGCGGCGGCCACGGAGGAGCCGCTACCCCCCAGGGGCTGCTGCTTCTTCAAGGCCTCGTGCTCGCCGCGTAGCACATTGAGCTCCTGCTCCAGCTCCTTGACACTGCAAGGCAAATAAATACAAAAGAATTAGTTTATCAAATAGTATTGAGACTTTGAGATCAACGAACCGCATCTCCTCCTTGGCCAGCTTGGCCAACAGCGCTTTGCGTTCCAGCTCCATGGACTGGGTCTGCTTCTCCAGCTCCTCCTCCATGCGAAGTGACTTTTTGCTCTCCTCCTCCAGACCCTCGGCTATGGTGTCCGAGCGCTGCTTCTCCTCCGCCAGGATTTGGGCCAAGTCCTCAGAGCGTTTACCTATGAGTAAGTGAGATTGTTATTGGATGGAAAGCTGGAGGCAGTGCCGCTTGGAGTCCAACCTTCTTCAATGTACTTCATCAAGATCTTCTTGCGCTCGGCAATCAGCAGCAGCACGATCTGCTTTTGTCTGTTGCGCTCGTACTCCAGGGTCTCCTGCAGCTTCTTGAGGTCCTTCTCCATCTTCGCCACCTGGGCCCGCTCCTCCTCGAGGTCCTGCTTCAGCTTAGTGCGCTCCATCTCCAGGCCATAGGTTATATCATCGCCCTGGGCCGTATCGTGCTCGTGCTTCCGCTTCTCCTCCTCCAGCTCCTGCAGCATGCGCTGGATTGTTCTCCAGCGACTCGGTCAGTATGTTCACCATGCGCACGTGCGTGGCCCGCTGCTTGCTGACCATCTGATACTGCTGCTCCATCTGCTGCTCAATGATCTGGCGCACCTCCATCTCGGCCTGTGCCGCCTGTGTGGAGGATTCCCTGGAAATGAGATTGCCATTCAGGGCAATCTTGTCCCGGAAGATGGCCGCGTAAGGATCGTTTGGCTGTAGTCGCTTGGTGCGCAGCTGGGCGATGAGCTGCTTCACCCGCTCGTTTCTCAGGGCAGCAATGCAGACATCCCGCGCCTGCAGCTCTCCCTCCAGATAGTACAGCATCTTCACCAGCTCGCTGTGCGGCAGCTCGGAGCGTGTGCGTCCGTTGCTTGTCGCCGGCGGAAGCTTATGCACCACTCCCGGACCGGGCTTCATCGTTTGGAACTCATGGTTGGCACTAACGGTGTCGCTGCCCGAAGCGGATCCCGAGCAGTTCTCAATGCCATATTCCGCATCCGGCGCTGTGCCACCCGCAAACCGGGCCGTGCTCCCCTCTTCCGCGAACGTCTCCGCGGCAGCGATATTGGAGTTCTGCTCCATTCTCCCGACACCCGACTCCTCTCTTCGCACCTCACAGCATACACAGCGGTGCGTCGCAGTTCGCTTCCACTGCCCGCTGCTCGCAAATTGCACGAGATTCGCGGACTTTGCGTTTATTCACTTCAAGTGTAGGCTTGGTTCTAGCCACCGAATCAGGCCAGCTTCATTTTCGATGGTTGCATTGGCCGGGAAGAATTGACTCAAGGAATTCTTTGTTAATTTCTCACCGAGAAAATTTACTTTGTGGATACTTTGCGGCGGCGTTGCCAACTCGCGGCAAAAGGTGTAGCGCACGGTCAGTGTTGCAGAATTAGCTATTTTCCCCGAAGAGTTGGCAGCACTGCGCACGGTACACCTGCATCGATATCTAAAATTATAAATATTCGATATTTCGATATTTTTCCCATAAAATATTATTTTCTTTTTGAATTCTATAATTAAATAGGAATAACCAAGTACAATCTTTAGTTTTAAACTAAATACTTAATTCTGTATAAATAACAGAAAATTAATTAGAAAAGCGTTAAAAAAAAAGAGATATATAAACAATTTCATATTATTTTTATTTCTTAAAAACAAAAGGCTTTGTGGTGTTGTACGCCAGGGAATTTCTTATGTGCTTCCCCACCAACCGATCCGCAAGGGGTATTAAAGCCGGTTCCCGCTTGATATATGCCAGCCGCCTGAGGTGTCCACACCCGGAGCCGGCACTCTGATTTACCGGGCAGGAGCAAGCCCATCCAGCCCGCAGAACTGAGCGTAATATCACAATTTAGCCTCCCTTCGATTTCTCCTTCGTTTTGCACTAGAATATCGCCGTCCTTGCACTGTAATCCCGGCCAGCGTTTCAATCGGGCATCCAAATCCTCCTTGCCGGCCATGGGAACGCCCAGGAAAGGTGTGCCTAGATAGCGTTTGTACACATTTTCCGCCTTCCTGGGTGTCTGCTATCAGTATGGGAAGGTGAGCCGAAGCAAACACAAAGACCTTTAGCCAGTCGAACTGTTTCTTAAAGCTGGATATCTCCAGCAGATCCAGGCGCGCCAAGCCGCCGAGCAGCAGGCTCATTTGAGGACGGAGGCGAAAAGCTCTGGGTCGGATCATCATTGCCGGCTGCAGCTTTGCTAGCTCCTCAGGGGTCAGCAGCGGCGTCAGTTGATCTGGCTGCATCACCCCAGGAGTGTCGTAGACCCAGCGCGCCTCCTTGTACTCCTTCTGGCGTTCGTTCAGTGTGGTTATGGGCCGCGTCCCACTGGCCATGGCGAAGGCATCGCTGAGATCGTCGCGTCGATCGAAGGTGCGTCCCACGAATGCTGCTGGTTGGGCTGCCGCGGCTGCTCCCGTTTTTCTGGCCTCTTGTCGTCGCAGCTTCTCCATCTCGGCCTTCTCAGCCCGCTCGGCAACCAGTCTCTTTGTACGCAGGTAAATGCGATCATTGGATGGCCGCAGAATGGGAAACCGCAGCAGCTTGAGAGTGGTTCCCGGCCAGGGACACGTAGTGGCCTTCCGCACCAGATCACTCGCCTCGGGTCGGCAATAATCCGAGTTAAGGAGGATGTTGAAGAGCGAGCTCTTGCCCACATTGGTGCAGCCCAGCAAATAGACATCGCCTTTGTAGGCCCAATTCTTGTGCAGCTGCGTGATCAGCTCCTCGATCCCAAAGCCGGTCTTGGCGGATATTAGGCTGACATTTTTGATGTTCATTCCATCGCCTCCGCCGTGCTTGATGAACTCCCGCTGCAGAGATTCCTTTACGTGCTGCAGATAGTTATTGGAGTCGCGAGGCAGGAGATCCACCTTGTTGCCCACCGAGGAAAGACGGGTCGTTTGGTGCCCAGCACGTGCTGCATGCCCGGCCAGATGGAGCTGGGGAAGTCCAGGAGGTCCACCAACACAATGGCCAGCGCGAATTTGTCCTGAATACGCGATATAGTGTCCACATATGTTGAAGGTGCCACCTCCACGTCCAGGGCAATGTTGTAGTGATGCAGGAAATGACAACGCTTGCAGACGATTGTCTTCAGCTCATCCTGCGTCCTTCCCCGGAAGATTTCACTCGGTATGTAGCCAGGCAGGGATTCGCTGGAGCAATGCAAGTGGGCGCCGCATCCGCTGCAGGGAACATTTGAGGCGGGAACTGTGGGATCCGGTGTGCCTTGCTTGTTGTCCGCCCCATCCTGGGCACCTCGATAAAACTCGTAATCGTCCATCCAGTCCTCCGGGAGAGGAGTAACCTCAGGAATCAAGAAAGATGGATTTGCTTTCATCTCCAGAACGGAGCTGTAATAAACGTGCTCGTGCTCTTTGTACCTCTCCCTGGCGAGCACCCACGCCTTCTGCCTCGAGCTCTGCCTAGCATCGGCGACCGTGTTTTGCAGTCTAGCGCATTCTTTATAAACATTTCTATTAACAAATTTATGTAAACGCAAAGTCCGCAACATTTTATAAGAACACCCGGAATAAACTCGATAGCCACATTCGATAATCTTAGAACATTCGATAGAGTCGATAGTATACCGCGAAAACGAGACGACCACTGTCGGTTATGATATTAAAAACTTTAAAAACTTTAGGTAATTTTGTCAATTTGTTTGACGAAGGTTCTATTTAGGATGGATGTACATATCTTCAAAGTTTTTATTAGCTCGCCTTATGCTATAAAATCAAGACCCAAAATTTTATAGCATGATATAAGTGTTGCAAACCATCAAACTAAATTAGTTATTCATTACTACTTGCACAAAGACAAAAGTTGCCTGTCGCGAAAGTAAATGGCAGTGCTGGTAACCATACGGCGGCAGTGTTGCAAAGCGACGGACACAAAACGCAAAAGAAACTCATCGGAAAGAGAAAAAAGAAAGCAGCGTTAGCGAGCGAAAGCAGAGGTGAGTCGAGAGTGCGGGACAAAAAAGCGTGTATGTATTAAAACTGAAACAAAAAGATATAGAGAAAACGTGTCCACGGCGCAATTAGCGTGCTCCTGCGGCCGAAGCCGTGCCATTTACGCATTGGTAAAAGTACAGAGTGCACGCCGAGTAAAGTAAAATGATTAGGAAAGTGTGGAAAAAAGACACAAGTGTATGTGAACGTCGGCTGTATATGTGAGTGACGTGACTGTATGCGTGCTGTGCTGCTGCTGCGTGTATACGAAATAAAAAGTAACGCGGAGCGCGACCTAATTTTACAAACATATTACAATAATATTTGCATAAACAAATGCGGAGCAATTAAACGGTGTCCAAGCAGGAATCGCAACTACACAAAGGCTTAGGTTCCGTAGCTCCCGCTGCCGATGTTATTGTCCTCTCCGCTGCATGCCACGAAGAGTTGCCGCCGCCATTGTCTAGGCTCTCACACAAATTTCCCCCGAGTGTAGTTCTTGCCGACATACGGGTTGAGTAATCCAATAACAACAACAACGGCTTCGGCAGCAGCGACGGCGGCGGCTCAAATTGTAAGAGTGTTGCAACTTTCGTTCGAACTCGTTTCGAATTGTTGTTGTCGCTCACTCACTCATTTACTCACGGCCTCACTCGCTCCTTTCGGACATTCTGTTGTTGTCTGGGAGACTTACCAAAAAAAAAAACTGGTTGTACTTAAGAAGAAAAACTGAGAAAAGTACATTCGCCCGATGCAATTTCTTAATGGGGGAAAAATCAATAGTTCGGAAATTAGACAACTTTCCACCTCCGCTCTTATTGCCCCGCGTCGCGCCGCACGACGAAATGCATTCGGCCTAGAAGAAGCTACAGATAACCCCAGCGCAAGTGCAAGCGAGATAGTTGCCGCCTCCCCACAGACACACACTCTCGTTCCGTTAAAATTTCCAGCGATGTCTGCTCTTCGTCGTCTTCGTTGTTGTTGTAATGTAATTGCGAAATCATAACGGCAGTTGAAAGTTGAGAGCGCTTAGCCAAGTATTCGCGCGAGTGTGTTTGTGAGCGAGCTACTGCATAAGTTAAGCTCTGGTGAACTCTGAATGCTCTTCTCTCCGCCTACACACATCAGCCGGGCCGCCAGTGTAGCGCATATGTGAGTCGCGTCAACAACAACTAACCCGCAAGGGGAAAAACACATGTTGTCCGCACAGTGGGATGGAGCGGGTGCAGGCGGAGCACAAATTACTAATGGAAGTGAAGTGCCAATGAGTTGTGATTCCTCAATGCATCCGCCATCTTGGAGTTGCGCCTGTGAAAACATCAGAATGAATAGGCTAAAAATACTTTGCAGCAGCTGCAACAGAGATATGGTGATCTATCTGTCGTTCTGAGCCACTGTGCGCGAGCGTGCGAGTGAGAGACTTAAATTCAAATAAGCAAAGCGAATTACTGAAAATGCAGAAATCGCCTTGAAAAGTGAAAGGCATTCGACTGAGCGAGCGCGAGTCTCCGTCGTCTTTGATATTATTTTTGCTTTTTTGCTTAACCTTTGCGGGCAGCTAGCTCTTTGTTGTTGTTGTTGTTGTTTTTGGCTGGCGCTGGCTCAGCACTTTGACATTTCCAACACACTCACACAGATGCGCCGGGCATTCCAACTACGAAAAGCCCATTTTCATTACACTGCCGCTGCACATGCGCCCATCGCTTTTATTTTGAGAATATATTTTCGGCTCTGAGTCGTCGTTAGGTTGTGCTCTTTCGCAATTCTCCTGGGAGCTGCTCTCTGGCGGCATCGTTGCTAATTTCGCCAAGATTGCCGTTAACGTTGTTTATATTTCTGTTGCAGAGTGCAGAAACCAGACTGAATCGAGCTGAACTGTGGATTAAGCGCCCATCTAACGGTGAACCTTTCGGCCACGCCTCCAAATTAACCAGAGCCCTGCCCTGCAATTAATCCCGCAGCGCGCCCCCACCAACCAACACAAGCTTCTTCATGATGTCGTCGGATCAACAGTTCTTTCTGAAATGGAACGATTTTCAAACGAATATGGTGACCTCGTTCCGTCACTTGCGCGATGAGAAGAGCTTCACAGATGTAAGTACAAGTACCCGAAATTCCAAAAAAGAACCTTCGCGAACCTTTCAATAGAAGGAAAGGCCCTTTCAAAGTCCAACCAAGTTACAGTCGAAAGTCTCTAACTGGAACACAGTAAAAAGTAAATAATTGATGAGTGAGAGTTCTCCAATTTGAATAATCTATTTTCTATATCTGCATAATATAAGTACAAAATAGTACTGACATTTTAAGTTAAACCAGTTGTAGTTGTTGGAAGTTCGACTGTAACTGACCATTCACGGACGAGCTGCGGTGTATTCCGTTGCTCTTGGCCGCGATTAGTTATTGGCCGCCCCTTTCCGGAGGTCAAGCACCAGCTTAGCTCCGCTCACTCTGTCTGTCTGCCTACCTGGCCTCCTCAAACTCTTTTCATTTCTATCTGCTTTTCTTCTACCTGTTTTCTTTGTTGTTGTTCATGCTGTGCGTTTTTCTTTGTTCTCTTCGCTTGGTGTTTGTTTTTGTGGAAAATGTTGAACGGATTTAACTCTCAATGAATCTTTGATTGCAGGTAACACTTGCCTGTGAGGGCCAAACCTGCAAAGCACACAAAATGGTGCTTTCCGCTTGCAGTCCCTACTTCAAAGCGCTACTAGAGGTAAGGTTCTTCTAAGGTTCTACTCAAGTAAGGTCAAACTAACCAAATCACTTGCAGGAGAACCCATCGAAACACCCGATCATCATCCTGAAAGATGTCTCCTACATTCACCTACAGGCTATACTGGAGTTCATGTATGCCGGCGAGGTGAATGTGTCCCAGGAACAGTTGCCAGCATTTCTTAAGACCGCCGATCGCCTCAAAGTGAAAGGCCTGGCAGAGACACCCAGTTCAATAAAGCGGGAGGGTTGATATTGGTATTAAACAATAAAACAAAACAAAAAATACATAAAACACAACAAAAAAAGAAACAAAAACAAAAAACAACTATAAGAAACTTATAATGTATGCAAGAAAAACAAAATTCCAACAAGAAAAGAAAGAAAAGCATAATGAGAACGACATTTGATATACAACAAAGTACACTAGGAAGAACCAACATAAAAACCACACACTAAGCTGACAGATATAAATGATTAGCCTGTAAAGAAACAATGGTGGTGTTGGCCAAGTCCACTTGGCTCCACCTGCCCAATCCCACACCACCACCCACTCATTCACACGACCTTCCAATTTGCAAAACCGACGCCCCACTGAACCTTGATTTGAATTGTGTATTCGTTTAATTTCTGCATAAAATAGTTTGTAATATATTATTAACAATTACAAAGAAGGAAAAAAGGAGCAAAACACATCCACTCTGTATAAAAGCAACGATTATGGACAGGCCCTAACCAAGCAAAGCAAAAGAAAAACAAAAACAAACAAGTAAGAAAGCGCACTTTTGTAAAGTAATTAAAAGAGGATTCATTTAAAGTATATAAAGATAATTATAAATATAGTGTGAAATGTGCAAGTAGAAGGATAAAGAGCCGGACCGGGCGCGAATATTGCAACACATTCGGTTAGTTTTTAAGCCACTAACTAACTACGACAACCCCAGGCATGCCACGCCCCCCAGAAACAAACACGACACTGCACACTGCAAACTGCAAACTCATTTTCCAAGCGACACACACATCCTTCATCTACACTTAAAGAATAAACAAATAGAAACAAATGCAAAGTTGTACTTTAATTTTTTGTGTGGACTTTCAAAAATACTTCTAATATAAACGAGATATATTTTAATAACAAACCAACCAGAAAACGAGAAGAGTTTACTCAGCCGAGCGTTCGATAATGTGAAGCTATCAATTCTACTTAGTTTAAAACCAGAACGATAGAGCGAAGAGTTAAAAATAAAAACAAAAACGAGTAAAAGGAAAGAACTATACTTGAATATTATTACATAAAGTAAAATATTTATATGTATGTATATGTATACATGTGAGCATAGATTTAAAAACTACGGTAAATAAACAGAATAATTAAAAAAACACAATTCAATTTTTTAATGGACTTTCTCCGCATTTATTTCTATGGTACTCCGTAACATACTCATCTATCTCCATTAGATCTCATCGTAATCGTACTCGTACTCCCTCTGGGTACTGTAGTTCCGATTACAAATTAACAAAAATATGTTCGCTTACGATAAATTACACTAATATTTGATATATTGCCGGATGTATCGATCTCGCTAGCCGCCGCTTACCGTAGTGGACTCGGTATCGGGATCGGGAGCGGGATCTAGGTTCACATTACTCTACAAGTTCTTAGTTGTTGAAACAGTACGCATTGCGCGTATTCAGTTCGAATGGATCGGTGCGCATCTTCTGCTGATTATCCTCCACATATCGCGTCACATCCGCCACCAGATTGGGTCGCTCCTCGGCACTGGCGGCGCAGGGCGACCAGATCTTAATGTCGTGATCGATGCCACTGGTGGCCACCATGCAGATGCTCGGATGCGGCTGCACGCAATTGACAATGGCACTGTCCGCCCGATAAACGGCACGAATTTTACCCGTATCACCCTCCCAAATGTAGAAGTTGCCATCATCCGAGCCGGCGGCGATGAACTCACCATGACTGCCCAAATAGTTGGCCTCCTTAATATCCGTTGTGATGTTGCAGTGGCCGACATATCGCTGCATGTAGTCCTTGGCCGTTGATCGCAGATCGTATTCGGCGTCTGAGAGCCGCATGTAGCGGAAGCCATCCTCCATGGCCACCGGCTCTGGTTCCGGTGGTTCGGTGTTTTGCGACTGCCGGCGGTTCTCCTTGATGTCCTTGTTCAGCATCAGCACGCCGTGATTGTTAGCAAAGGTGGGAAACCGCTGGATAAGTGCCTGCAGGCATTTATCCGCGTCCTGAGGACGGTGCAGCTCCAGCAGAGCCCTGGCCAGTCGAAAGTGCGCCTTTACATAGCCAGGATCCAGGCGCAGCGCCTCGTGGCAATCCCTCAGAGCTGCATATATATCTCCGAACCATCCGCGACGCATCAGAGCCGTGGCTCTGTTCAGATATCATTAATCCACGCGATGTGAACAGGATCATAGCACAGTTATTCATATAGATGCCGCACCACAGCATGCCGTTGCCGTTGAAGGTGAGATAAGTGATGGCCCGCGACTCGTGGACAATATTCCGTGTGATGTTCTTCACAATCTGCCCGGGAGCGTAGTAGGCCACACAAGCTGAGAGATCTGAAAGAGAAGGGCGAAGAAGGATAAAGCAAGGATCAGCTAGTTTTATTAAAGATACCCACCATTCCCGCTGCTGGAGGGCAGCTTGCGCCGATCATAGACACGGGCAAAGGGATCATTGGCGCCCACGGCCAAGTATTCCGTCCGCATGGGATTTATGGCCAGGCACTTGGCCTCCGTGGTGCCGTCCACCTGATTGCACAGTCGCAGTAGCCGCACGCCGTTGCCGTCCTCTGGACGACAGTGGTGGGGCTCTCGCATGTCCAGCTGCAGGATGCAGCCATCCTCTCCCGCCGACCAGAAGATGTAAGGCGAATCCTGGGCGGTGGCCAGCCGCTTGGCCCGCATCAGGTGGCAGTTGCAGGAGAAGAGCGTTTCGTTGGAGTGATTGATGTCGTAAACGTAGATAAACTTGTCCGCCGCACAGGTCGCCACGATGTTGTTGTTGTGTTTGGGCAGGAACTTCACCGAAAACATGTTGCCCAGGTGCTTGGTGCTGATTACATGGACGCGCTTCTTCCGAAACGGGTCCCAGATCATCACACGAAAGTCGTCGGAACCGGAGGCCAGCCAGAGCCCGTCCGTCGTCCATTCCAGGCAATTGACGCATCCCTCGTGACCCGCGAGCAGCGCCTCCTGCTCCAGCCTGTCCACGTAGGCGGGTGAGGCCAGGAGACGCCGGCGGAGCAGCTCGTCCAGCTCATAGCCGTACTGCTGCCGCTGCCAGTGCAGCGCGGAGGTGTTCAAGGTCTGCTGGCGCTGATAGCCCGAACTAGAGTACTTTACGCGATACAGTTCATCGCTCGACATTATCTCCGAGTCTGTGGATAGGATTATGACACTTGTTTTGGTTTGTTTTCCTCTCGCTATCCGTTTAAATCATTTTGCATTCGCACGTCCCTCGCCACTCTCCGCACTCCCCCTGTCCGCTCCACCGTTGACAGTTGTTGACACCTGGGCGCGGCGTTGCCAGATGGTCGCGCCTCTGCGTAACGGTTGGCCAAGAAGCCCTAGGGAACCAGGGTTTGAGTATATGGATTTTTTCAAAATCGAAGGTAATGCCAGTCGGTCGAAGGGTTTATATGTCTGAAAATGTCAATTGGTGTTGTAAATATAAACTTTAAATAGAAAATCCTTTCGTTTTCCAGAAGACATATTAACCACCTTGCCTCTTTTTAATGACAGCCGCAATTATGGTAGGGGTTTCATGCCAATATTTCCAGTTTTCAATGCACGCATTTTTTCGGAAGTAAGCCTAAATAGAACAACCGCTTGAAGGTAATTAAAAAATTATATTTCTTTAACGTTTGACACTTAAGGCAAAGCCTTAGAGAAAAGAACATATGTAAAAAAGAAACAGATACCTTCACACACATAATTACTTTCAAAATTATTCAAAATTGTTGTATTTTGTATCGATTCTCTTAATTTTTCTTCGATTACCTGCGATAACAATCGAACAGGTTTGAATTATTCGACAATCGAACAATGCATTTATCGATGCAGTCGATAGGTTAACATCGCTGTTTTGCCAGCTCTAATAAACTAAAGAAAACGAAAAAGATTGATTAATTCCGGACGACGCGACGGGGCAGAAAAGTGACATGTCCAAAGAAAAAGAGGACGAGTGCGACAAGCACAAGCAGCAGGCGGAGGTGGAAGCCAAGTCGACGTCCAGTGATGATTCGGACGAGTACCAGTCGGCCGGTGAGGGCGAGGATGGCGAAGGTGGCGACGGTGATCCCCCTGCAGAGCGCCCACCGACGCACGCACACCTGTGCGCGGCAGCAACCACACCTGCGGGGGCCAGCGATAGCACTAGCACCACCACCACCACCACCACAACACCAACAGCAACAGCAGCGGCGGCACCTCCCTTGGTCACAGAGAACGAGCCCTTGGATTATCCGATGCATCAGAGCGTGTTCGAGGACGACATCAAGTCGCTGCAACGGCGCCTGCTAATGAGTACGGCGCAGGACGAGGTGGGGCGGAAGGACAAGCACGGAAACACACCGCTCCACCTGGCCGTGATGCTGGGCAGGAAGCATGCCGTGCGCCTGCTGCTGGCCCACAACGCCCCTGTGAAGATCAAGAACAACGAGGGCTGGTCCCCGTTGTCCGAGGCCATTAGCTACGGCGACCGCCAGACCATCACACAGGTGCTGCGCATGCTCAAGCTGCAGTCCCGCGAACACATGGAGGGCCGGCGGGAGAAGCTAGTGAATGCTCTGCGTCAGATGCAGGACTTTTACATGGAGTTCAAGTGGGACTTTCAGTCCTGGCTGCCGCTCGTCTCGCGCATCCTGCCCTCGGACATCTGCCGGCTGTACAAGTCGGGCGCCTCCATCCGCCTGGACACTACGCTGGTGGACTTCAACGATATGCGTTGGGAGCGCGGCGACATCTCGTTCCTGTTCCGCGGCGAAGCGCCGCCCAGGGACTCGCTGGTGCTGCTGGACAACGAGCAGGAGTGCTTCCAGCGGCTGCGGTACGAGGAGTCCGACATGGAGGACGAGGTCGATGTCCTCATGTCCACCGACATCCTGGCCACCCAGATGTCCACCAAGACGATACAGTTCGCGCGGGCGCAGCGCGGCTGGATATTCCGCGCCAATCGCAAGGAGCTCATTGGCGGCCAGTATCAGTGCGAGATCTACACAATCCAGGGCCTGATCCTCAAGCAGCGCAAGCGGCGCGAACACCTGTCGCACGAGGATCTGCAAAAGAATCGCGCCATTGTGGAGACAATCACCAAGGGCGGCAGCAGCGCCAATCATCAGCCGGATGGCCGGCGCTCCAGCCTCAATAGCCAGCACACAGCCACTCCGCCCGAAACCAATACGCCGACGGCTCCCGAATGGCATCACCCTGCCGGAGCTGCCGCGGCGCAGTTCGCTGCAGGCACCGCCGGCCACGACGGTCACCTGGCGGCAGTATCTGGACGCGGAAGTGGGCAAGTGTCCGCAGCTGGGCAGGCCGCCCGTCCACAAGCAGTCGAACAAGACGCTGCGTGCCACGGTGGCAATGAGCAAGGATTTCCCCCTAAGCGTGGATATGTTGCTGGACGTGCTGGAGGTGGTGGCACCGCTAAAGCACATCAACAAGCTGCGTGAGTTCGTCACGCTCAAGCTGCCGACGGGCTTTCCGGTGAAGATCGAGATACCAGTGCTGCACACGGTCACAGCCAAGGTGACGTTCCAGAAGTTCGAGTTTCGCGACAACATCCCCGCCAAGATGTTTCAGATACCGTCACACTACTGGGAGGATGTGCGACGCTTTCAGGACTTATGACCAGGCGACGGTGAAGCCTCAGCCACCGCCACCGCCGCCCCCAAGGCCAAAGCCCCATCCGGATCGAGCGTTCATGTCGACTTGAATCGCAATGGGCCGCCACCGTCGCCCTCTGTTGCGGAATTCGATTGAAGAGGCACTCGCCCGAATTTCTGCCTGCCTGCCTCTGCCCCGCCCTCTAAATTGTGTCGGCTCGTGTGAGTTGGATTCAGCTCCAACGGGCTATGTGTTTTGTGTATGTATATGTTTAAGAGGAAACCCCAAACCCAAAAATTGCAATTTTCAACTTTAAGAGCAAACGGTATTTATTTTGAACCAAAAATAAACGATTTTGTCGAGAACTGATTTGCCTCGCTGCAAATGTTAAAATTAAAATGTGACGCTCTGAAAATTGCAATTTAAGCTTAAATTTTTGTTATATGTACTTTTAAATGTATTTGTTTATAACTTGTAACATGCCCCGTGATTCCCCAGGGGTAATATTACGTATTATTTCATAGTATTTATTTGTTAGATGCATCAACATTCTGATCCTTCTACACTCGCAACTTGTGTGAATCACTCCGTGGAACTAGTGTTTGTCTCAAATATAAAACAGCTGCCCTATAAACCAGAAAGTTATATTTTCCCCGATTATTGCCTTTGCTATCTGCCGGTAATCGCGGTAAAAATAAATGTCCAATGTAGAAGAAGAAGGCTGGCGCGATATGGCACACACAACACACAAAACATAACACAATCAAAAAGGTAGTTAGTCGAATGATCCGATTCCGATAATGTTGCCCAAGAATCAGATTGTTTCCACGCACTCACACCTCGTTTATCATCGTATTTATAATGTGTACATCCCCTTTCGTGTTTAGTGCAATTTTCATATGTATTTTAAGGTAAACTAAGGTTGCCGGAAGTCTATTCTCGGCCCCACCACATCCTCGTCCCTCTGTGCATGCCGCGCTTGGATTGTACTTCGTCTGCTGCCTATTTCCTGCAACAATTATTTCCTAATAGCCTAGTACTTTAAAGTAAAAACAGCTTCACAAATCAATTAAAACAAATATATGTAAACGTATGTGTATGTAGCTCGATTTTAGCCAATTATTTAAACCGTAAAATAGCGCCTGTACTTCTGTATTTGTTAATCAACAAAAGCAGAGGCCTTGCTTTGCTGTGATTTGCCCCAAAAATATATAATCACAATTGTTTAATTTTATCCTTTTGCCAGACATGCATTAATTATGTATTTATGTACAAAAACTGCCATTTATTTTGTTCTTTCGGGCACAAGTTTAGTTCTTTGTGTAGAATTTCAACCAATAAACAAATAACAAATAAAAAACAAGGCGAAATCAAAGAAAACAGACCCATAAGTCCTATATATTTTTAGTGAACTCTGTTATCCTAGATCCTCACAAGAAATCTGCTAAGCAACGGATGGATATATAAACAAAACCGATATATATATATATATATTTGATAAGTTAAGGGCAAAATCAATTGAAATATAATATATATATTTATACATGGCCGCCACCACCCTAAATGTAATTGAACCCCGGAGCATTTGTATGAGCTCTAAAAAATAAATATATAAACACACACACATCCTGCTGTAAAATGTGCAACCCGAACCTAAATGTGTTTTTGTTTTTATTTGTAAACAAAGCGGGGGGAATCGATTTCGAAAGGCGCGCCCATTGCCTTGGTATCTTGCCCAACACTGGTTTGTGCGTGGGAGTCGTCTTACCTGGTGCGTTAACCAGCACTAGAATCAGCTGCTTGACTCACACTATTCGTAAAATCTTCGCACAAATTGAGACAAAGTTTGGTTTAAACTTGAATTTAGAGCCCGTATCATTGCCCCAAGATGATTGTCTCGCGCCTGGCCCTCCCTCTCAACATGGTCCTGCATCGGATTTCGCGCAAGGTGGCGGAGAACCCCAGCAACCTTAACATCCTGCGTCGCCACATGTCGGGCGTCTACTTTCGCAGTGGAGCCATCAGGCCCAAGCCAGAGGAGATGCCCTTCGGTCTGCTGGCCATCTTCTGTGCCGTCATCCCGGGACTCTTTGTGGGCGCCACCATCAGCAAGAATGTGGCCAACTTCCTCGAGGAGAACGATCTATTTGTGCCCTCCGATGATGACGACGACGAGGACTAAGAAGAGCCCCTCTGAGCTGTGCCAACCTTGATGTGGAAGGAAGAGTGCGTCCTAGTCGGGCTGAATGTGTTAGCTTGCAGTCGATCGAAGAACAAGCGGCCAAAAGTCTATTTATCTATTTATTAGAACCCCATTTTGCTACTTAAATCAATACTCTTAAGATCCTAAATGTTCTTGCATTTCATATCTGTTTATTGTATTGTGTGAACTTTGTAAAGTCCCGCTTTGTAACTTTTGTTTTAACGATTTTTCAAGAATGTTATCTATGCTCGACGAAAAGCTAACGAATGTTACTAGAATTAAATAAAGTTTACTCGATTATGCTAAATACGTCTGCCTTGAAAGTCTTTCAATTATATAAGTGGCGTCCAGCTGGACCATAGCTATGGTCTGATTTTAGATATATCATTTAAATATATAACAAGTACAAAAAATATCTTCACAAATATCTGCAAACATTTTTTTAGTTAATTAAACGTAACTTTAAATATTAATAAATGCATTGGTTGTTAGCGAAAAATAAATAAAAGTGTGCAGGAGACACTTTTGACTATAAAGTATATATTTATATACTTGATCAGTGTTACCAAACTAGTGGATATAGTCTGTATGATTCCAGGTAATTAAAAGTTCCAACCTTGTGGAATAACTAAGTCTGTCAGCAAACTTTTACTGAAGAAACGGCCATTGCCTTCGTTTAAAACCATACTGTATATTTCATTTAATTTAATTTTAATACAAACTAGCTTTATCTTGAAACTTTTCCTGAAAATATGTTAGCCTTTGCAATAATAAAACTAACACTCCAATGAATAATTTTAACCCTTTAGTTCCCCCAAAAAATCAGAAACTCTTCTTTTTTTGCCGAAGTGGAATTTTTTTATTGTAATTAAATTTGTTGGGTGTACAAAGGTATGCGCTGCTGCTGCTTTAGGTTGACGTTCTCTCTGCGTTTTTATTACAATTTCAATTCAAATGGTTTTAATTGCTGGGGTTTTTTGCTTCAAAGATGCGCAATCAAATTTCAACAATCCTATTTGTTTAAATCGTACAAATTATGTTGTTTTATATCGCTTTAATATATAAGTATACATATATAGTATATCTGCTATATACTTAAGTGTGTTGTTGTGTTGACTTGCGTATATATTTGTTGTTGTGAAAAGTAAAAGGTTGTTTTCTTTCTTCGCTCAATTTGGAATTGCCTCGAATCTTCGGTAAATTTCGCAATATCTCCCTTGAATATATTCCAATTTCGGGTTTTGGTTATGTTTTTTCCTTTTTATATAGATTTTCTCTCATTGTTTCATGGTTTTTGTTTGTGTTTTTTAAATATTTTGCATTTTTTGCGTATAAATGGTTTTGTATGTTTTGCAATTTTTTCAAAGGTTTTTTCGCTTGCTTTTTCTTTTGTTTATTTTTATTAGATTTCGTTTTTGTGTTTAATAAAAAAATATGAATTTCACTGCCCGACCGGCGACGTCGGCGACCTATCCTTCCTTGCTTCTTTAATATATTATCGTATGCATGTATGTGTGTGTGTGTTTATGGTGTAAAAACATTAGTTATTTGTTGTATTCTCGATTCTCTTTGTAACAGAAGTCAAGGAACGCAAATAAAATCGCTTCACAAGTTAATTCTTTAAATATATATATATATTTTTGCAAAGTGTAATAATGGTTGTGTTTTGTTTGAATTTAAATCTTTCTTCCACACTCCTCTGTTGGATAATAATAGTAAACATAAAAAATCCTGCTTGTAATTCGCCTCTCGCCTTCTTCTCCTTCATCTCATCAGCTTTTCATAAGTTGTTTTACGCTTTAGCGCGGTTTTCTTCCGTTTTTGTATTTTTCATATATGTTGTTGTTGTTTTGTTTGTTGTAATATGTGTGTGTGTGTGTTGGTTGTGTGTAATATATGTTTTCCTTTTTTTGCATAGTTTTTACATCGATTTTGCCATTTTTTTGTAGTTTTTTTTTCATTTGTTTTTGTTTTCATTTAGCAACATGGTTTCCACACATGCTTATTCTGCTGTTGGTTTTTCTTTCTTGTATTTTCTTTTTCTTTTCTCAAAGTAGCAAAAACTTGACTCTCATATTCTTGCGGTTTTATCTCTTTTTCCCATTTCTTCTCTTTTATCTTTTATCTGCACAGTTTGCTTTTACATTTTTTCGTTTTTATTTTAACTTTTTTGCAATTTTTTTGTTTTGTTTTCTTTGCTTTTTTAAAAGTGTGTTGTGGTTGTCGCGTTTCTCTTTCTTCTTTTGCTAAACAAAGCTTTCTTCTTCTTTAAGTTTGAATTGGAGAAAAAAGGACATTAAAAAATTACATTTCGCTTTCGTGTTGTTGTTGTTGTTTGAAAGTTTTAGTGGGAGGAAAAAGTGTACGAAAACTCAATCTGTTTTGGGTTTTAACTCTAGGAAACGCGTGTCCAAATACAATTTCATTTCAATTATCGCATGAAAGCCTTTTTACTACATTTATGCTCTTAATCGCTTTATTTTGCAATGGTTTTGTTCATTTCATACAAAATAAAGAGGATTCGGTTTCAAGCAATGTCAAGAAACAAATATTTTCATATAATTCGCATCTTTCCATTCTTCTCTCGCCAATGAAGCTCGTTTATGTATAAAAGAATTCCTGCTTTCTTGATTACTTTCTTCTCCTTCTCTTGCTTGATGTGTGTACTTGCGTAAATGCGTTCGAAATTAAATGATTGAAATTGTTTTTGCTGGTGTTTTCTGGGATTAGAAAAGAAAAAAGCCAGAGTTCGTTCTTCTGTGTTGAATTGTATGTCCTTCCTTGGCGTTCCTTCTATGCACGCACCACTACTAGCATCGGTAGTGAGTGCGTTGTGAATTGTTGTTGTTAATGAATTGAAAGTGAAGAGGAAAACTGCAAGGATAAAATAGTTGGCAATTTAGAGACTGAGTTCCACCGATTGCGGGGCATCATTAGTACTCACTTTTTGGATGTCGAGTGTTCTTGTACAATTTTCATCCGCTTGCTTGTGTTTTGTTGTTGTTCGAGCTTAGTTGGCAGGCTCGGTGACGCGATGCACCTGGAGCACCGCCACCGCCTCCTCCACCTTGGCCTTCAGCGCCTCCTGATCCTCGAGCATGTGCAGGAGCTCAGAGTTCTCGATCTCCAGCAACATGCCAGTGATCTTTCCAGCCAAAGCTGCGTGCATGCGCTCAATCAACGGGTACAGACGCTCGCCGAGGATCTGTTTCTGCTCCTGCGGCTTGGCGTTGGCCAGCAACGAGGCAATGAGCTTCTCCGGAGTCTGCAATGAAACGCAAAATGGTTAGTTCAGTCCTCAATTTGATGCCGCAGAACCAAAAGACTTACTCTTTCCTTGCAACTGCTGTGGCATTGGCTGAGCCTGCTGCAACTGCTGCACTGGGGGATTGCGCATGTTCGAGGTGTACTTGTAGTTGGAAGCACGCTGCTGAGCGCCGCCAGGGATCTGGGCGCCGGCGATCTGCAAGTTCGGGGCAGCCACGGTCTGCTGGCCGGTAATGGCTCGTGCACCCGTGTTGCGCATGTTGTTAGCCGCGGCAGCGGCTGCAGCAGCGGCGGCGTGCGTGCCCTGCACCTGCTGGGGCTGGGCACCGCGTCCTCCGGCAGCAGCCGAACGGAACTGTGTGGGTACCGTTCCGGCTGCGCCCTGGAAGCCTCCAGCAGCGGCGGCGGCAGCGCCGGCCTGCACGTTCTGCACCGCGGCGGCGGGACGCACCTGGGGCGCCCAGCGTGGTGTGTTTCTCATCTGGGTGGCCACCTGGGGACCGAAGAACCGCTGGCTCGGCGGTATGGTCGGCACAAAGAAGCCGCCAGTCGTGTTGGGCGGGAAGATCTGTCCCAGCTGTTGCATACGCATGCCGGTCATGTGACGCATGTACTGCGAGGCGAGATGAGCCTTGCGCTCCTCCTTCCTCTGGGCCAAAGCCACGTAAAGGGGCTTGCTGCCGACGACGCGACCGTTCAGTTCGGTCACGGCGCAGGTGGCCTCGTTGGGCGAGATGAAGCACACGAAACCGAAGCCCTTGGAGCGACCCTCCTCATCGGTCATGACCTTGGCCGATGTGATGGTGCCGTACAACGAGAACTCCTTGCGGAGGCGCTCGTCATCGATCGAATCGTCCAGATTCTTCACGTACAGATTGACGCCGAACACAGACTCGTGGCGCTTCTTCTTGAGCTCCTCGAATTTGCGCTTCAACTCCTGCTGGCGCTCGGCCTTCTTCTGGGCACGGGCCACATACAGGGACTTGCCCTCGCCCATGTCCTTGCCGTTGAGGGCCTGGACGGCGGCCTCGGCAGCCTCTGTGGTTTCAAAGGCAACAAAGCCGAAGCCCTTGCTCTTGCCGTCTTCCTTGGACATGACCTGAGACGAAAATGTATTTTTGTTTAACAATGCTAACTAGATATTTGTCTTATTTTTTCTTACCTTGTAACTGGTGATCTTGCCATAGGGCTCAAAGAACTCCTTGAGCTTCTCGTCATCAAACTCCTCGGTGAAGTTCTTCACGTAGACGTTGGTGAAGAGCTTGGCCTTCTCTCCCAGCTCCTTCTCGCGCTCCTTGCGGGGAATGAACTTGCCCACGTACACCTTCTTGCCGTTGAGCAACATGCCGTTCACTTTGTCGATGGACGTGTTGGCGGCTTCCTCAGTCTCAAAGTGAACGAAGCCATAGCCCTTGGAGTTGCCCTTCTCGTCGGTGGCGACCTTGCAGCTTAGGATGTTGCCGAAGGCGGAGAAAGTGTCGTAGATGGCCTTATTGTCGATGGCCTTATCCAGGTTCTTGATGAACACATTGCCGACGCCGGAGCGGCGCAGTGAGGGATCGCGCTGCGACCACATAATGCGAATGGGCTTGTTGCGGATCAGGTCAAAGTTCATCGTGTCCAAAGCACGCTCAGCTGCGAAAAAAATGGGAAACAAGGGTTTAACTCGTTAATGTATTTGTATTTCAGCTAGAAATTATAATAAATAGCAGCATTGGCTGACATATTGTGACTCTTCAACTTCTGCACTGGCCATCAGCCAAAGAAGGCAGCCAAGTGCAAGGTAAGTCGAGTCTGGTCTTTCATCTGGCAAGCTTTGAATCTTAGTCGTGTCAAAAATGGTTAAATCTGACCAACCAATGGGTAGAAGTTGCCAATAAGCTCATCAAGGATCCTTAAAAGTACTTAATATGTAATGCTTCTACTTCTGCGGATGGTATTATGGAACCCATCAGCATGGTAAGTTGCTTCACTTATTCTGGCAGACTTTGAATCTTAGTCGTGTCAAAAATGGATAAATTTGACCAACCAATGGGTAGAAGTTGCGGATTTTTTAAAGATCTAAAGGATGAATACTCCGAAAGAGGAAAGAATATACTGACAAGGGGTTAGAGTAATGCATTGTCATGCTTCTACTTCTGCAGATGATATGCGAAAACCATCGGCATGGTAAGTTACATGGTTTCCTCTGGCAACTTTAATTCTTAGTCGGATCAAAAAGGTTGAAATTGACCAACCAATGAGAAGTTGCAGATGGGCCATCGACTTGAAATGCTTTTACTTTTGTCGATGATAATGGTGGGGTATGCTTTATCTGGAAACTTGAAATCTTAGTTGGTAATTGCCATGTAGGTTGTCCATGGCCATGCCTTGCCCTAACCTCAAAAAAGCCAAAGTTCACTAAACTTGGCGGAATGCTGAAACATTGAAAATGCGCCACTGGAATGCTACGACGGCAGGCTTTCACGCGCAGCTTAATCAGTCGACGCCAGCGCACGAGCACCAGCTTTTGTGCCATTGTACGCTTAATTCAATAAACAAATGTAACGGCAACAACAACGGCTCGGAACTGAAGAAGCAAAGAAGCAGCGCAACTATGCGCACAGTGAAAGTTTGTTTTCGTTTTTCGTGTAAAACAAGATTTCGACGGGGCGAAAGAGGGAAAGGCAGAAAGAGGGTTCACTGACATGTCAAGAATTTGGAAGTGTTAATGAATGGAATGGAGAGCAGCGACGCGAAAAGTGAAAGCAAAACAAAGGTAAGACGGCGTGCAGAAATTTAGTAAATGGAATAATATAACCTAAAATAGATGGAGGCCAAGAGAAATGGCCAAAAACAATGAACACATGTTTGGCGCACGCACATTATTGACAAATCTGCACTTGTGTGTGAGTACGTCGCCGCTTGGAAACAACACAACACAAACAGGAGAAGAGAAGAGAAAAAAAAACCAAACGGGCAATGAAACAACGAAGACGCAACTTATGGGCGGGGCTGCGATAAGCTGTGGTGCCAGTACGGAGCCATTTTATTCCATCATAATTGCAATTTTGCGAAAGCGAGGCGGAAATTTCTAGGCGAACGGTTGTTGAGTGCCAGAAGCCAGCTGTTTTGCCGTCTCCGCCTCCTTCTCTTCCCTTTTGTAGCCCATTTCCCATATACAGTAACTGGAATTGATATGTGCACACACACACTGACTGACTCACATACAGAGGCAGGCGAGAAGATTAACGTAAGCAGGCGATGCATGGTGGTACGAGTTATGAAATAGTTTGAAGCAGTTTATCTGGCATTTCAGGTCCACCTCCCCATTAAACCATCTTTGCATTAATTGGGCTTTTTATGGACTTTTGATGGCGGTTTTTACCACTGTGCCGAACAGCATATCGGCATGCGGCTGCATGAGTGTGCGTGCGAGCGAGTGCGAAAACTGCACACGTGTTTTCTTTGTTTCGCGCGGGAGGGTGACTATTGCAGGGTGCATTTTACACGTATTATACTCTACTTTACTGCCTTTGTGGCTCTGACGGATCACGATTACTCACCATCGGCTGGCTGCTGGAAGTTGACGTAGGCATAGCCCAACGAGCGACGGGTAATCACATCGCGGCAGACACGAATGGACAGCACTGGACCAGCAGACGAGAACTTCTCAAAAAGTCCCGCTTCGTTGATATCCTGGTGGAGATCACCGACGTATAGAGAAGCCATATTTGGTGATCAGGTCTACCTGCAAATAAAATTGATTAATTCCGGCTCTTTCGCATGCAAATTCTGCATTTTCCCCAAAATTCTACGGACCGGATGGATTCGACCAGGCAGGCGGTGAAATAGAAAGAAAAAAAGCGGCGTGGCTTTTGCTCTTCTATTCGTCTTTCTGTCTGTGTGTCTGTGTGGCAACACTGACGCATGTGACAAGTCGGTCGACATGGCAACTCCGCATGTGCTTTGTTGTTGCTGCCCAGCTCGGGCGCTCTCACCAATACAGCCAAGCCAGACTCGTGTTGGAAAATTTCCACACACACATACACAAAGATAGACACGCGTTTGCCTTCTCAAAATTATGGGATTTCCGTAATTTCAGCGAAAATACACAATCAATGGATTTTTCGTAGCGATTCAGCGAAAAAGTTGAAGCTTTTCGTCGCCATCTTGACCTGACAGCAACGTCGAGCAAGGCGAAATTCGCGAGAAAAATTCCTCAATCGCTTTTGTCTCGCGTCGCTCCCTCTCGCTCACTCTAACGACACTCCACTAAAATACTTACTTTTCAAACACGCTCGAATTTTTTGCTACTTTTTACAATTTTTTTTGTTACGTTTTTGTATTTTTAATATTTTTTTTTATTTTTTATATATTTTTTCTTCACAAAAAATATGTGATAAGCCGTGTGCTGAAAGCGAATCCACGACCGCTCACTTAAACGGACTCTACACGACTCAGCGTTGCCAAGTGGCAAAACTATCGATGCAGTGCTGCCAGCCTGCACAATTCGAAACATACTAAATGTGGCAGCGAAAAAATAATACCAAGCTGAAGTAGGAGAAAGTGAAAATTTCTTCCAAAAACATAAAGTTGTTAAGTGTTGGTGTTAAATTAATTACACTTACATAAATTTCTTACAATTTAAATAAATATTTTTTGGTAGTTCTATAAAAAAAATACTTAGAAAATAACCGCAAGTTACTGAAATGGCAGTCTGGCAACCCTGTCCCAACTGTCAAGCTTGCAAATATTTTTCACCTACTTCTAATTCCACATATAAAAGCCAATAAAATACAAATTCACCGAAATTCTTGAGCTTTATGTTTGTCCAAAGAGTAGTCTTGGCAAAAATGGTCCCTGAACTCCGAGCCCATTAAGGCTCCCCTAATTATGAAAGAGTTATTGTTGAAATTTAATTACATTTTTAATGGAAACTAAAGGCTTTAAACTACTTAAACCTGAAAATATTTAACAAAAAGAATTTCTTTACAGTTCCAAAAATTATTAATCTACTCTATATTATGTAGGCAACTCTGTTGTCTAACGACTTGAAAATGACTCTGCAAAAATGGGGTTTCATTTTACATTCTTATGATTTCCCGTAGAATTTGCAGCTGCACATGCATTAATTGTAATATAACCTTCGGGATTCCCCCGTTTAGCTACTTACCCAACTCCCAGAAAATGTGGTCTGAGTCTGCAATTCGACACTCTAAAACAGTGATTGTTTTTTGTATTTAGCTGTTTAACCCGGCACTCAAACAAGAAATTTTCTTTTTTACGTTTTTTAGCTTTTCTACGAAATAAACAACACTCAACAAAAACCGTCAACGACCGAGTGTATTTAAGACATTAAAGTTTTTTTTTTTTTTATTTTCCGGCAATAAACCTTTTTTTCTTTTTTTTCTCCTGTTCTGAGCGAAGGCTGCGTGCGTCCTATCTGGCATTCAAGACCTAATGAAGCGGCGAAGCAAAAATGGGCGAGCTCCAAACCTAGCTGTCACTTGCCGGCCTACTTGGTCGGCGAAAGAAAATCACAGCAGGGTTGCACTTTTCGAAACATTTATTTGGGCATTATATATTTCCAACTGGTCTATATACTAACATGTGTCAGCTTGAGATTTTGTTTGCGTTCAACTCAATTTTGATTTCCAATACTTAAACATAAAATGTACTTGCTTACTTCGTCATTGTGTGTATCTTTTTCTAGTCTAATGGTGGCGAAAAGTATTATGCTAGGACCTAAAACATAATTCAATTTGTGTGTTGTATACCTCAAGTATGTATTTTTTGTATGCATAACATGTTTTGCGTGAGTTCCCCTCTTATTATATATTTTTCGAAAATATACAAGGGGAGATAATTATAGCTAAAGTACGAATATTGAACTTAATTGAATTCTTCATCTCCCTTTTAATAGACATTATTTAATACGTTTTCGTTCAGCAGCGAATGTTACATAGTAGGCTTTCAGATTAATTATTTAATACTTTTTGCCAAATCAGTGGAAATTTCTGTAAGTTTTTTCTGCTGCAACAATTAACTGCCATTGCACAATAATAACCTGTATTCCGTTGCGTTTTTGCTTTTTGCATTTGGACTTTACATCGTTTTAAGGCTGAACTAATCATTTTAAAACATTCTTTCGCTATTTTGGCAGTGGATTTTTTTTTTTTAAACAGTAACAAAGGGGCCGAGAGCTGGCAGCGAACATTGATAAAAAATATAAAGCAGGTAAATAAAAAATAATAAAAGTGATTAACATAAAAGTAAACATATGAGTAAACGTGTGCCAAAGAGTCTAGTTCGGTGTAATAGCTCCGATTGCCGCTGACGTTGCCGTTGCCGCGGCATCTCCTCCCCACTCCACCAGGTATTGGACCTGTCCGTTTCCCATCCTCCGCTTGGCCCGGATGGCAAACGATTCGCCCGCATCTATGCGATTCATGGCGCCGCCGAAATACTTGTTCACCGACTGCTTCAGATCGAGCATGGAATGTCCTGAGGCTGCGCCGCTGCCATTGCTGCTGCTGCTGTTGCTGTTGGTTGCCGTCGAGCTGATGGAGTTGCGTCGACTCTGGCTGGGCGACAACTTCTGCGGCCGCTGGCGTAGCAGGCGTCCGTGCGTCGGCTTTCCCATCGGTGGCAACGGCGCCGGCGGCTGCAGATCTTTGGCATAGAGGGGAAGGTAGTGGCTGGGTATGGGATTGATTGTTGTGGTGCTAATGACCTGTTTGGGGAGACGAAAAATGAGTACAAACAATTCACAAGCCAAGTCGAAAGATGCCTACCTCAATGGACGTGGTCAGGCGGCGGGTGCGACGCCTGCGCACCTCCTGATTGGGGCCAATGGTTATGTCTTTGGCACTCAGTCTTCGCTTGATGGTGCGCACCATGCGCGGCTGCTCCTTGGCGTTGCCCTTAAGCTTGAAAATGCTATTTATGAGGCCAGTCACGCCGACGGTCGCTCCCACCCCGATACCTCTGCCCTGCGCCGATTTCTTTGGCGTGGCCATAAGGAAGGGATTGTTGCGACCCAGAAAGTTGGCCGGCGGCGGTATGATGAGGTCCAGCGAGCTGGTGCCCCGGCTGCTGCTCGAGTTCTCATCGGATGATAGATCACAGTGGTTGCGGCTGTTGTCGTAGCGCTTGGACAGGCGGAAGGCCTTGCGCTTCCGACTGCTGTTGGCGTCTAGGAGAGGTGGAATGGGTGCTATTTGGGGCAATTTTCCAGGATCGCCATCGTTGGCATTGTCGTCAGCTAGATCGAGAGCGCTCGCGCCCGCCTCGACAGGTTCCGGCTGCGACTTCTGCAGCTCAGGTGGAAGCTCATCCTGTTCATTGACAGCTTTCTTGCTGTTGGCCTGCATTTTGGCTTTCTCGATTATCTGCTTGATGGGTATCTCGTCCTCGCTGGTCTCGACTGCCTCGTCCTCATCCGTATTGAACTCGTACACATCTTTGGGCGCCCTCTTTGGCGGCTCGCCACAGCCATCTTCCGCTGGCATCAGCACTAGCTTGAACTTGTTCACCAGCACCTCATCGGACAGCTCCTCCTCCGGCTGCAGGAACACTTTGGGTGTGAGTGGCGGGCCACTGTGTCGCAGCGCATAGAAGGCCGGCGCTCTCTTGAACTCCCGGCCGCAGACGAATCTCTCAGAGTGGTCTTTCAGCGTCAGCTTGATGCGCTCCATCAGTGCGGTCTCGGGCAGAGCTCGCCACTGCTCGCAGATGGGCAGCTGGTGGCGTTGCTCGAGTATGAAGGGATAGATGTCCTTCAGCAGGTGATGGTACTTCTGGTGCTGATGCTTGCGCAGATTGTAGAGGGCAATGTGGAGCACATCCACCCAGTCGATCTGCAGACGCCGTACGTACTCCACGCCATTGTTGCACACCGTGCAGCAGAACACAAAGAACCTGGAGGATGCATTAAATTAGTAAAAGTTTCCAGCAACTTGAGCTTAATCCTTACGTGTCGCCGCGCAGCAGTTCCCTCTTGAAGTTCTGCATGCACTGGGTGTGGAACCAGTTGCGGCATTTGCAGCACTGCAGCATGTTGTGATAGAATTTGCCCGGCTTGCCGCAGTAGCAGTAGATCTGTTCCTCGTTGACCCGATGCTTCTCATCCCAGCTGAGTTTATCCGCCTGTTGGAAAAACCCAAGATTAGCAAGATAATCCCCTTCGGTCCGCCCTTAAGCCAACTCACATGGTAGGGTAACTGACGGCAAATCCCTGCTGGCTTCGTGATCTCGTGGCTTAGCGGCTGCTGCATTTTCATGGGCTTCGCACAGCGCTTGCAGCTCCAAATGCCGCTGCCAGCTACGATTTCGATGGTGCATCCGCGGTGGTAGCCGCGTCCGCAGCGCTCGCATATTTCCACCACATCCTCGGTGTCCGATCGCTTGCAAGCCACACACATTGGTCCACTGGCGGGGGTACTCGAGCTATCCGAACTGGAGCCGCCACCAGCAACGCCGCCGCCGCTGGAGGAGCTACTGCCGCCTAGCTTGCGCAACTTGTCCGGCTCACACCATTGCTCTGACTGATCGTCGAATCGGATGAGAAACTGCTCGGTTGTCTGCTCGATAATGGTGCCCAGATAGAACCTTCCGTCGTTGCACTTAATAAAGACATCCTCCTGCAGGGCATAGGTGACAGCCGGCGGGGCAGGAGGAGCAACAGGAGGTGCTGGTGGCGTCGGCGGGGTCGGGGGAGTTGGCGGCGTGGGAATTACTGCTTCTATGGCCTTGAAGCTCGGCTTCATTTGGCTGACGGCCTTGAGCAGCGACTGCGTGTGCGGTGAGGCGGTGGCGAGGGCGACGACTTGCCGGGCGAGCTCATCGTCTCAGGCGTGGTTGGCGGCGTTTGAGGTGTTGTGGTCGTGGAATCGGGCTCATCCACAATGACAACAGCGGTCGAGGGGGTCGTCCCGCCGCCATAGCTGCTGCTGGACACGGAGCTGCTACTGCAGCTGCTGCTATCCGCCGTGCTGCTGTCGATGAGGGGCAGGATGGCCTTGTGCTGGATGGCCGGGATGATGGGCGACGGCTGCTGGGCCGTGCTCCGTGATGATGATGAGCTCAGGAGGCGGGCGACTCGCTGTAGTGGTTGTTAATGCAGATATTGATGCGGTCCAGCAGCACAGTCGATGGCGGCGTGGAGGAGTTGCTCACAGGTACCAGCGGAGGCGGCTGCTGTAGGTGCTTGGCCCGTCCGCCTGTCGCCATTAAACTGAGCTGGCCTCCTGCCGGAGTTCCTGCTCCCGGCAGAAAGTAGGACTGAACCGGGGCATAGATCGGATGCTGGTCCTGCGGCGACTTGTTCAGACTGTAGACATTCGGCGCCGTCGAGATGATGCGTATGTTGTTCGCCTTGAAGGGACTGGGCCCCGAGGAGCTGCCCACTGCCGATGTCGCCTGTTGCTTCGTTGGCGTGGCCTGCTGGGCGAAGCTATTGGTGATCTGGATGGTGCTGGGATGTGAGGTCTGGGCCTGCGGCAGGATCTGGTAGGTGGTCATCCATTGCGGCTGCTGACCAGAAGCCGCCTGCGGCAAGTAGCCGTAGGTGGTGGTCGTCGGTGGAGCTCCGGAGCCGGCCACCGAGACCGGAAGCGCTGGCGGCTGCTGCAAGTACGGATGCGCCACATTCGTCGGCAGCGGCGGTGGCGGAGGGTGTTCGTGTTGCAAGTGGAAATGGTTGTTCATCATTGTTGTTGTTGTTGTGGGTGTCTATGTGTGGGCGTTTGATGTGCCGATTCTTGTGCGCAGTCTGTGCTGGAAAAAAAAGGACACCTTCAGTTGGGTTTGCCGGCTTTTCTTTGCTCTTTTCGGTATTCGGCTTTCAGTTCAGTTTTCGTTTTCTGCTCGATTTGTTAATTAGCACGAGCGCCCCGCAATCTGGCGCCTTTTTCAATCAATTTGTTGTTGCCCGCCGCTGGCAATACACTGACACTCGAGCGCTACACACGTACGGAGCTCTGGAAGCGGCCCTTTTGTATTCGGTGTGTCTGTCCACATTCGTACTTTTCCACACGCACCACGGCACACATTTTCAGGCGCCGATTACCCACCATTCAGTGTGTTTCGACACGTCCATTAAATTAGCATCGTGCTAAAATAGATTTGGCTGTCGGCTTTAGGCGTTCTCGTGCTCAATTCATCATTAATACCAGCGAAAATGCACTAAAACAAATCCATCACTTGAAAAATTAAAGATGAAAAATGGCTGTTCAACATATGCCCGCAGTGTTGGTCAATGGTCGCCAGGGCAGTGTTGGAAAAATCCAGAAATACTAGAAAATACTATGAATTTTTGGTATGGACCATTTATATTTCAATTGTGACTTGCAAAGACGTGTGTTTGAACATTGTTTTTCTGTGCATAATAAATGTACACTTAATTAAAATTAAGGGAATCACCAATTTGGCTACTGCCTTTCGGTTCTACGTTAATTAATTTCTTTCAGTTCGGCAACTTGCAGTGTAAACATACCGAAACAAATATAGCAGCATTGAAGCTGCGGCGGTACTTAAACTAAATTGGTGTAAACAACTATTCAATCCCAGCTTGAATAACAAAAAACTAGTTAAGTTAATTAAAATTCTAATGATCATTCCGCAAATCGGGGTCAACGTTCGAATAATGAAGTTGCGCGCCAGAAAATACCGGAAGAATACCAGAGTCTCCGAGCAGACATCTCCGATTGGTATAAATAGCAGCGAACTTTAGTCCGATAGGTTTTGCCAATCTGGGCACGCTACGAGCAATAGCAATCTGACTACGGCGACGAAATTTCATTAATTTTCACTTGTGAATAAATTGTTGAAAAAAGTGCTTAAAACCAAACTAAAACGCAAAGTAAATACTGTGCCAACACAAAGTAACGTGAAAATAAGAAGGCGAACGTGTTTAAACACAGCGAATTCCAAAAAAACGGGCGAGTGCTGAAAAATTGTTAAGGTAGGTAGGCGGATGGGTAGAAGAAGAATTGGAGCTCTGCTAGTGCAAGTCGGTGGCTCGAAATGACGCATTTAGCCATAACTGAAAACATTCGAGCTGCAACTTTCACATCAAATCCCATATATATATTTATCGTACCTGCACACACGCACACTCTCGCACTCGTGGCCTGCATATATACGCACACTCATGCACCGAAAAGTGAACTGTGAACTGGAAAAAGAGCATGTGTGCGTGTGTGTGTATGTTGTGAATTCATTGATTACATGGGAATTACTCTCGTTTTCAGGTTGCCGCTGGAGACTATATGTCCAGGTTGCGTCAATCCACCAAAGCCGTGCAGTTCAAGCACGAGTCCACGGACGAGGAGGACGACGACGACGAGCAGCCGCAGCAGCGAGCAAGCCAACGCAGGAGCATGCATTCATTCGTCGACGGCGGGGGCATAGGGAGCGGAGTGCCGGCCTTCTTGGCCAAACTCTGGCGCCTGGTGGACGATCCGGAGACCAATCAGTTGATCTGCTGGACCAAGGTAACGCAACGCCGCCATATTGTTTATTTACCGTGGTCTGGATAGCCCCCACTATTTACTATTTACCGTTTATCAGCATGGCAACAATGACGTGCAGGTGTCTCCATCTCTTGGCCACTCTCTTGTCCGCTCTCACAGACTCTCTCTCAATCTCTCTCTTGTCTTCCTTCTACGTCACCGTTCTTGTTGTTGCTGTGCCGCGCCGCACGTATGCCAGTTGTTGTTGTTTATGCAATTTGCATGCGTACGTGCGTGCCCTCTGTAAAATTTTCCATCTCCTCCAGCTGCCAATCGAAAGGTGGTTCCACCGCTTTCCATTAACGATAAGAGCGTAATTGGTTCTCTCTTAGCGAAGAGCAGGCTGATAAGCCGTCGATACCTTTTACAAGTCATACACCGCTCGGCCTCCATACATATATACATTTATTTATAATTAGATAACTATAATTGTTGTTGCAAAAATGTTTGTTTGTGTGAAAAGAATCGCTTATCGGCTTCGGTGTGCGGCGGCGGCGGCTTACCGCAAATATGTTTGTGGTATCCACATATCACCGTGACTCTCATTACGGTTCTCTTTTGTTTGCTTCTTTGCAGGATGGCCACAGTTTTGTCATACAAAATCAGGCGCAATTTGCCAGGGAACTGCTGCCACTCAACTACAAGCACAACAACATGGCCAGCTTCATCAGGCAGCTGAATATGTGTAAGTAATTTATAGATAAACAATCGTTTAAGCAATTAGTAACCATATATTCCCTTTGAATTCCAGATGGTTTCCACAAGATCACCTCCATCGACAACGGCGGCCTGCGCTTTGATCGCGATGAAATCGAGTTTTCACATCCCTTCTTCAAGCGCAACTCGCCCTATTTACTGGATCAAATTAAGCGCAAGATATCGAACAACAAGAACGTGGACGACAAGAGTGTTCTGAAGACTGAGGCCGTGTCCAAGATCCTCAGTGATGTCAAGGTGATGCGGGGTCGCCAGGATAACCTGGACTCGCGCTTCTCCGCCATGAAGCAGGAGAACGAGGTGTTGTGGCGCGAGATCGCCAGCCTGCGGCAGAAGCACGCCAAGCAGCAGCAGATTGTCAACAAGCTGATCCAGTTCCTAATCTCCATCGTGCAGCCGTCGCGTAACATGTCCGGCGTCAAGCGTCACATGCAGCTGATGATCAACGATGCGCCCGAAAATGATCGCGCACGCACTACCAGCGAGACGGAAAGTGAGGGCGGCGGCGGCCCGGTCATCCACGAGCTCAGTGAGGAGCTACTCGACGAGGTGATGAATCCCTCGCCGGCTGGCTACACCGGAGCCTCGCTGTACGACCAGGAGAGCGTCTCCCCGCTGGCAGTCGAGCGTCCGCAATCGACAATTAGCGTCAGCTCGCACGCCGTCGACTACTCGAATCAGAGCGTCGAGGACTTGCTGCTCCAGGGCAATGGATCCTCGGGCGGGAATCTCTTGACGGCCGGAGCTGCTTCTCCGCTGGCCTCCAGTGTGAGCGGCTCGCCGGCTCAACAAGTTGTGTACACGGTGACCGAGGCGCCCGACTCCCATGTCCAGGAGCTGCCCAACAGTCCCACGTACCACGAGGACCATAACGTTCTTACCACGCCCATGGTGCGTGAGGAGGAGCGAAAGCGTCAGGAGCTTAAGGAGAAGAACAAGCAGCGGCGGCAGGCTGGAGACCAGCAGGTCATCGATGCTGGCGCGATACTGGTGGAGGAAGCCTCGCCCAAGGCACAACGTACACGTACCCAGACGCCGAAAGCGATGCCCCAACCCGTGCTGATCAAGTCCGAGCCGGAGAACAATGCTGGACTGCTTGACCTAATCAATCCAACGGACCCTGATCTGTACAATGTGAACTTCATCAGCGAAGACATGCCCACAGACTTGTTTGAAGTAAGTAGCAGAATTTCTTAGTTTCAAACAGTGATTAACTGCGATTATTCCTTACACAGAATCCTTCTCTCTTGCCCACTGGCGTCGAGGAGGCTGCCAAGCTGGATCAGCAGCAGAAGTTCGGGCAATCTACCGTGAACAATGGCAAGTTTGCCAACAACTTTGGAGTGCCGAGCATTAGCAGCAGCAACGCTCTGCTGGACGCCAACCAGGCTTCCACATCGAAGGCAGCGGCCCAGGCCCAGGCCACCGAGGAGGAGGAGGCGGCCATGGCTGTGGCCAAGTACACTGGTGGCGAGAATGGCGCTGCTCGTGATCCCAACAACGGGCACCAGCTGCTGAGGATGGCATCAGTGTCAGTACCGAAGAGGAACTCAACACCCAGAGTGGACAGCAATAATCAAGAAGCTATTTCTTACTGTTGCAGTGACGATGTGCATGGCCACTTGGACAATATGCAAGATGAGCTCGAATCATTAAAGGATCTGCTGCGCGGCGACGGCGTTGCCATTGATCAGAACATGCTTATGGGTGTAAGTATTCTTAGATCTTTAGAGTGCACAACGCTCCCTCTTAGTCTAGCTGTCCGTAGTCTGTCCGACCAGAGGCTCATTTCAATTACCTTCTATTTTCACGAATAGGCGCAGGCGCCTGGCAGGATGCCCATTTTTCAGCTGACCGAAGACGAGCTATTACTAAAGGTCAGCGCAATGGGTCCACACAAATGCCAGGCCTAAGTGTCTAAAAATATATAGTACAGCCAATGAAAACTAAACTCTTTTCTTCACTTTGTATACTTCACAGCTCTTCAATGACTCCGATCTAATGGATAACTATGGCCTATCCTTCCCCAATGACAGCCTCAGCAGTACTGACAAGAAAGGTGCGTTTGGATATATAATTACTTGAATATCTGCTTACTTATATATGTTCTTTATAATTTTGCAGCTCCCAGTGGCAACGAGCTGATCTCCTATCAGCCAAACATGTTTGATTTGTCCGATATTCTGGACTCGGACGATGGCGGCAAGGATGCTGAGGCCAACAGACGTCAACTGCAATCGCAGAGCTCTGTTTTGAATACGCCACGGCACGATGTGTAACTTGTAGTTAGCAAATAGTTGGCCGCAGCTCAGATCCTTTTTCACACTTACTTAGCCCTTAGTCCTTTTAGTTGTTTGTATCTTTAATCATATTATTAATCAGTAATCATATTAATGATGCTGTGTATGCCTTATACACTATATATATGATATATAGACTAACCTAACCAGTTCTTGTTTACGAAAGACTCGAAGAATCAGTTAATATCTGTATGTATTTTATATATTCGGGGATTTTGCGAGCCTCGGCTCAGGTAGAATTGTTTTTTTAGTTTGCACTAACCGATCATAAGCTACTGATCGAACATAGACGTAAAATGTAAGAGATCGCACCATATAGAACGTACGTTTTACACATTACTTTTTATTAATCGATAATAAAGTGTTTTAAGCTGCGTTGGAGCTGCGAATGAAATCGAAGCCTCTTTTCCTTACTAATTTCTTATGAATTGTTTGGTTTTTGTGCATTGTATTTATTTGGGATCATTGTTGATACAACTGAATAGATATGGACACATACATATCGCTTGTCTTAATAGAAACTAAAAAGACAACCTAACTTACAGCCTAGCCTAGAATCTAGAAACGCGAACGCAGCATTTATTACAAATTCTTTGTAAATTGAGTAATACATAAACTCGGGTGTATACAAAATAGTGGGTGTGATTGAGTGTTTGTGTTTATCATTAATCGAAAATTGTACGTATTGCATAGAGAGAGAAAAGAGCAGCCCGCTTAGGACTCGTCCTTGTACTTGGCATCCTTCAGAATGTTGGCGAACTCGAACTTGACCCGCTCCCGCTCCGACCTGGGCATGCTGCGGAGGGTGTCCACAAGCGAAAGGCAATACAGCTCGATGGGATCGCTGAAGTTCGAGTGCGGGGGATTGGGTGCCGCAGGGGCTTTGCGCTTGGCCGAATTGGCCAAGAATTCGCTGGGTAACGTGCGCCGTGTGGCCGCCGGATTGACCAGGAATTCGCTGGGTATCGTTCGCCTGGTGGCCGCCGGCTTGTATATCGGTTCGATGGTCACCTCTCCGTTGGACAGCGAGCTGTTCTTAATGTGCTGCTGGTCCTGCTGCTGTTGCTGCTGGTCCTGGTCGTAGCCATTGCCCATCACTACCATGGGCGTGAGCAGGGGCGAGGAGGCCGGTGAGCTGACGTGGGTGTTGTCCTGGTCGTGTTCGTGACTGTGGTTGCTGTTGCTGGTGCCGTTGAGCGTCGACATTTCCGCCTTGGGCTCCATGACCAGCTGTAGCTCCGGCACTATCTCGTTGTCATCGCTGTGAGAGCCATCGTCACTGTTGTCCAGCTCGATGATGTCGTAGCCCTCGGAGGCATCGATCTTGAGGTGCTCCGGGTCCGGGTAGAGGAAGCTGTTGCTATCATTGTCGCTGCTTCCGTTCTGTGCCGTGGCTCCGTAGCTCTGGGACTTCTTCACGTTGTAGGTTTGGGCCGTGTTCTGCAGGAAGGAGAGATCCTCGGTGAAGCGTCTTTTCCGCACATTCGGATTCGCCTGGCCCGTCTCAATAGACTTGATCTCCTGCAGATAGTTGTACCGTATGTTCTTCCATTTGGTCTGCAGGAATCGCGCTGTGAATAAGAAGGAGGAGGAGGCGGGTGGGTTTCAGCCACAATCTACGCCGTGGAAATGGTGAAATACTCACAGGAAGCGCCCAGCTCGGTGGCAATTCGATCCCATATGTCCACACGCACCGGATTGCGGCGATAGTGCGGATGGCTGACATCGTAGATGGCCGGATTCGAGCGTACCAGCTTTATCAGGCGATCGTCTGCAAGGAGGATTTGTGGGAAAAATCGTTAAAATCTGTGTTGTTTTCGCTTCGGGGTTCGCGTTTTGCGTTTCTACGTTTCTTCGGCAAGCAACCCCTAAGCGCAGAAGACGCGGCCCAGGACAATCGTCCTGCTTTGGGGGTTGATTCTGCGATTTGCGGCCCTTTGCCTGGCACTGGCACTTTTCCACCGTGTACCGAAATCGCAGGCAAGAAAGAAAACTATCTTACCGAACTCGGGTCCTGTGGTCTCGCGTTCCGCGTAGTACCGCTGCATCTTCTCTGACTTAAGACTCGGCTCCTGGTTGCTGCTCCTCCTACTCATTTTGGTTTGTCCTCCTTTCGCAGTCAGCTTTGGTTTTATCCTGTCGAGACTCCAACTGCCATAGGCGGTAGCTTTCTTTTTAAGACTGCTCTCGCTCTCTCGCAGGCGATTCTAAAAGTTTATTATGTTGGGCCCGATTTACCGTTGCTCTGTTCTGCGCGTGCTCTCTCTGATTTTGCCGTTTGTTTTCCGCGCTCTCCGCTAGAGCTGGCACCCGAATCGATTCCTCACGCAATATATCGATATGTCTATCGTTGCTTATCGATTTGTATCGGGAAAATCGTAAACAATTTAGAACAAAACTCAACTGAAGCTAGTTGCTTGCTGCTTGGGAAAATATATAAAATTACAGAAAATCCCTAGAAAATAAGGGAAATCCTGAAAGCAAGCAAACACAATAAGTCACCAAGCAACAGTCTGGCATCCCGGTACCGAGTGTGACCAGGTGGCGGTGGAATTTTGAACGTAAGAACCGTCGGTCCCACTGGCGTTCCAAAAAAAGCGACTAACAACAAAACACGGCTTGGGCATTTTCCTCCGCTCGCGCTGCCCGCTTTAACACCGAACAGCACGTGTCCGCGGCCTCCGGGACAGGCGAAAGATGATCAACGGCCGCTATGGCAGGTTCGGAGCACTCATCGGCGTCGCGTACGTGAGCAGCACCCATTGCCGCTTTCTGGTGAGTCCAAAAGCCGAAAACGCACGCACACACATACGCTGGACAGCTGACTCAATTTCTATTTCCATAGATTTACTCAACGAAAAATGCTGAGGTTCTGGCCTACCACGAGCAGAAGCTGCGCCAGATCGTCCACCAAGCCGGCTGGCTGGAGTACGACCCAGCGGAGATATGGAAGCATATGCAGGAGTGCATCGAGGTGTGTAGCAGCAGGAGTTATATCATCGACGCAGCGGCGACTAATCAGAACCAATTTTTTTTCTCTCAAGATTGCCTACAAGAACCTGGTGATACTGGAGATCGATCCGCATGACATCATCGCCGTGGGCATCGTCAATCAGCGCGGCACCTCTGTGCTGTGGAACAAGCAGACGGGTCAGCCGCTGCACAATGCCATCGGCTGGTCCGATTGCCGCAGCAACGCGATCCTAAAGACGTTCCTCCACAATGTCCGGCACAATGTGGACTACGTGCGCTATCGCAGTGGCTTACCGCTAAGCAGTTGCTTCAGCGCCTTGAAGATTCGATGGCTGCTGGATCACGTTCCTGCTGTGGGCAGTGCCGTCGAGGAGGAGAAGTGCCTGTTCGGCACCCTGGACTCGTGGCTGCTGTGGAACCTAACCGGCGGCGTGGAGACGGGCGTGCACTCAACGGACCTCACCAATGCCCACTACACCGGGCTCATGAACCTCTCCACGCAGCAGTGGGACTCGAAACTCTGCCAGTTCTTCCGACTGCCGATAAACATACTGCCACGAATACGTTCCAACTCCGAGATCTTTGGCTATGTACTGGAGGGTCCCTTGCTGGGCGTTCCCATTGCGGGGATGATGGGCGAGCAGCCCGCCTGCCTGCTGGGCCAGCTCTGTGTGAAGGCGGGCCAGAATGTCTGCACGCTGGACGACAGCTGCTTTGTGCTGCTGAACACGGCCAAGGAGAAGCTGGACTCGGCCACCGGACTGATCACGGGCATAGCGCACAAGCTGGGACCCGAGGAGGCCACTAACTACACGCTCGAGGGCGCCATCTCCAATGCGGGCTCCACGGTTACCTGGCTGCGCGAGAAACTGCGCATCAACACTGAGATTAATTCCAACGACAATGTGGTGGAATCGCTAAACACCTTCATCGGCGAGAACTCTATGATCTCGTCCTCCTGCTCCTCCTCCATGCTAAATGCCGAGTGCGGCCTCGCGGCCAAGCGTTCGGAGATCACCCTCGTGCCGGCCTTTCATGGCCTGTATGCTCCCTACTGGCGGCACGATGCCAGGGGGATCATCTTGGGCCTCAGCAGTCAGACGACGGCGGAGAATATCACACAGGCTGCCTACGAGGCGACCGGCTTTCAGATCTTCGAGGTACTGCAGGCATTCAAGAAGGACACACCCAACTGGGACCGCTCCTGCATGCAGCCAGTGCTCACGTTTGGCGGCGACTACGCCGAGAACTCGCATCTGGTGCAGTTCATTGCGGACATCATTGGCTGCATGCTGGAGCGGCCGCAGACCACCTCGCCGGCGGGACTGGGCGTTATGATAGCCGCCGGCGTGACCATGCAGGTGGTGTCCCTACAGTATGCCTTGAAAATGTACTCGCCGCCCACGGACGTCTTCTCGCCGACGACAACGCAGAATCGTAAGGAGTTTAGGTGGAAGATTGTCTTAAAATATATTAATTCCTGTCTTTCCTCACAGGTCGCGAGCTCCTTTACCGGCGCTGGGATTATGCAGTGAAGAGGTGTTTGCATTGGAACAACTATGAGACTTACGAGGCCGATGTCGAGCTCTTTGGCCAACGCGAACTTGATCCCAATTTACCCGTTCGCCGTTCTTTACCCGGCAGCTTGTTCCTGACCACATCGTTTGCCCTGCTCCTGTTGGCCAACTATCTGAAGAGCAATCCCCTGAAATAGTGGAGCAGCCGCAGCAGCAGCAGCAGTTTAATCTAGTCAACTGAACACGTTCAAACTGTGTGTGGTGCGCTTTCAAAATTTATTGTTTAGTTTAGCACGTACTTATCTTATTTAGTTAATTTTTATTTGTATATAATCCTTTTAGTTTTTCGCCGAGTTGTAGATCAAAATATTTGTGATTCACCCATATACACCACTTATCTACCTATATGCTTAGATATATACAGTTTCTTAAGCTCATTATGTTTTGCTTTTTGTGTTAAAACTGTGCGTATTCCTAGCGAAACCCCAAAGACAATTGTTAAAGCTGTTGAGAGAGAGATAGATGGAGCACAAAAAGTCGAGTAAAGCGGGCGAATGTGGTAGCAAACTGTTGGAGATTTTGTTTTACAACAGGAGCAGGGTGAACACAAGTGGCCAGTGTTTGCCACTGAAATCCATTTGCCAGTTAATTAGCTGGCAGGGCTCCTTCGCAAAGCATGTGATGAATGCACCTGCACCCCCGGCTGGCGCACATTGAATGCAGCTTAAGTTATTGCGCTTATTGTTGACACGCGAATCGTTGCGGGCCCAGGTCCGCTGCTCAGGAGCTGAAGGAGCTGGTGAAGCAGCTGTGCCCGTGCATTCCCGCCTGCAGGCAATGTGCACTTGAACGCGCCTCCCCACCCAGGAAGTGGGAGCAGGAGCAGGGCGAGCCCTTGACTGTTGTCTCTGCCACTGCACTTCGTTGTCGTCCAGTTGCCGGAGTCGAGCAGCCGGCAGGAGTCGAAGCAGGCACTCATTCAAATGAGTTTTTATGCGCGAGCGTTTGCCAAATGCCCTTCGGCCGAAAGAGTGAGGCTTATCAAGCATTAGGGAGCTGTGAAGTGAATAATACAAGAAATTACTAAATCTAGCTAATAAAAGCAAGTTTATATTTATTTTGAAATATTTTCTTAACCAAATTTACAATTATTTAACCATTCTGAATATTATTTATAAGAAAATCATGTATACTATAATCATAAATAAATATTTAACCAACCATATAGCCTTTAGCTATAGAAGCTAATGTTAAACAGTAGCAGGGATTAAATAATTCACTTATAAATAGAGGGCACAATAAACTTAACTATTTATTGTATAATCTGGTAACATAAATTACCTCAAAAGTCAATCTTTAAATGGTAAATAAACTGACAACCTGTTAAACAAATCTAAAGCAATGCAAACAGTTAAAATCAATTGAGCTTCTGTCTTATTACCAAAATATAAATACATAAATTATATGTGTTATTACATAAATTACTGAAGAAAACAAAAGTATTACTAAAATGCATTTGTTTTTGCCTGTAAAATGTATGAAAGGTTCAAATAAATAAAGTTAAAACGATAAAGAGTTTATTTCTTATTAAATTTTTGGGCTGCTAAGTCAGAAAATATAGAAAATAGAGAAAATAATACATTATTTATTTTGTGTATATTGTCCCCAATGACATCTGTTATGACAAACATGAAAAGTCACCACAATTGTCATTTGAACTTTCTGTGGTGACTTTCCTAATGAGATTGCCAAGGATTTCTCTTAGAAGTCATCACAAATTTCATGTATATTTCCAGTGATGACAAAGTGAATTTCCCTAGCAAAAATCACTAATATTTTCATTAGAAAAGTCTCAATTAGTGGTGACATATTCAGGACAGAATCACTTATGATTCTGGTCAGGGATGAACATATGCCTCAGCTATTCCTGGTTTGTGGTTACTAATTTAATCAACTTAACCACCCAGAGTCTCAGTTTATGATTATTAATCCACATCCCCCACAGAAGTACTAACCATCGTAGCTCATTGGAACAGCCTGCCAAGGCCTGGCCATGAATCTCAGCCACATATTCGAGTCCGCTGTCTGCCAAATTGGTTTGCATTCGAAGACAAAAAACGACGACGGAGGGCAGGCAGTAAAATGTGAAATTTGTGCAAACAGTGGGAGGCAGTTCCTCCTTCTTTCTCCCCTTGAAAAACCTCTTTCTCCCCCCCAAATATCTATGAGGGGGCGGAGTTTCCTGGTCGGGAAGACGCAAGCAAACTTTGCACGTAGTCAATTTAAATAAATTAACACGCTGTTGGGTGTGTGTTTGGAGGAGGCTAGATAAGGAGCGACCAAGGAGGTGAAGAGCTGGTTACTCCGCCGTGTCCCACTGTGCTGCAATATGCCAAAATACGAGAAATTGGACATGGCCACGTAGCCTGGTCAGGCAGGGGTAACCACTGCGGTATCAATGTCCTCACCCGGGTGGGTTTCCCCAGAGTCGTCGGACCGCTTTCGGGTGCAGTGCTCTCGGGGGTTGGGTGCCTGCCTTTTCGGGTGTTTTGTGCGACTGCCACAACGCATAAATCTTCAAGTTTATGGCATCAATAAATGTCGGGGCGAAGTAATGATTTCGTCAAGTTCTCCCGGCCATTGTGCAGCGCCACAACACCGAGAAATCCTCCCCTCGTCGTTGGTTGCATTCAATGCCGGGGGTTGCTCGTAAGCTTCGGCAGGAGGAGGAGGTGGTATCGCGCTGGCAGGGATCTATATAACTGGGTAGATCCCCTTGATGCCACCAATCAAGCTTCGAGACTTAAGGCTCCACGCAGAGAAGGGGATTAAAATGATTGAAATTATTAATAAAATTTATTTGCCAAAAAGGAAACACATTTTGCCAAAAATACATTAAAATACTAAGAGGAAAATTCTTTATCTTAACTAACTTCCCTCTTATTTCTCTCCGTGCAGTTCGTTCACCTCCGCCAAATAAATTGTGGGCGTGTTGACGTCGCCGCCCTAAAAAAGCAAGGAGCTGAAAGGCTTCACACATTCGGCGCACAATTTATTTATTGGGCGAAATTTGCGAGTAACTTTATGGCCCGGGCAACCCGGCAACTCATCTGCATATGCGCCCAGGAAGAGCTACGGCAAGGAACGCTCCAGGAGGAGCAGCTCGAGTAACGTTCAATGGCCTGACAGCAGGCTGGCTTTATCAGCACGGATCCGGAGCCAGAGTCGGAGCAGTAGCTCTGCTCCTGACACAAAGTTTTTACGCACTTTTTTTACGAGCCAACACCCCTCCCTTTCGCATGGCAGGCCGTCATAAAAATGCCGTAAATTCGCCGAAGCAAAAGCGAGAACTGAGCCTGCCTCTGTCGGTGCCATCGTAAAAACCTTAATTAATTTTCTAATCAACATTTTGCGCC
This sequence comes from Drosophila triauraria, assembly GCA_014170255.2. Lineage (NCBI taxonomy): Eukaryota > Metazoa > Arthropoda > Insecta > Diptera > Drosophilidae > Drosophila > Drosophila triauraria. Next base: position 11,838,983 of record CM024335.1, read on the forward strand.
TGCATGTAAATCGTCTGATTTGCCGCCGAGTCCATTTCGAGCCAGCCCCGCTTATGTGTAGCATAATTCCAGGCTCTCCTCCGGCTCCATTAGCTAGCCTGGCCTGGCCTGGCCGGGTCCTGCTCGGTTAAGTCAGCTGCGATATGTCAAAGTAAACGGCTATAAAGTCCCAACTCAACTCGAGCCAAGAGGCGGGGCTCCCAAACTGGCGCCAGTAGTAAAAAGTTGCGTGCTCTGCGTTTGGATGATGATTCCTGGCATTGTTTTTGGTGGTGTTTACTTAGTTTGTTAGTTGCTCTGTTGTTTTGCTAGTTGGTGCACAGCGAGAAAAATGTTTTCAGTTTATTTTTATATTTAGAAAGGATCTTTAGAAGTTAAGGATGCGCTTAAGGATATAATTTAAATATTTAAACTATTAAAATCCTTGATAAAAATATTTCTTTTACGTTCTCTATGTTCTTATTTTATTTTTGGGAGTCATTGGATTTGTATTAAATTTATATTTTATATTTTAAATATTTATTTCATAAAACAAAATATAAATATATGTTTTAGGACTAAAAACCAGAGTCCGTAATCGTTATAAGAGGGTAATAATTAAAGGCGAAATTATATGGGAAAACATAGCATAAGTCAGATATTCTCCATTTTCTGTGATTAAGAAATTGATTAAGTAGTTTTACATATTTATTTTAGAGATTTGGAAATATATTTAACTAAAATAATAATCATATGAACCTGGTATTAGTTATTTGAGGTCATACAAGGTTTTGTTAATATGATAAAAATGGTTTTCATTATAATATATTTCACATTATTAAATGGGTATTGAAAAAGCAGAAAATAAATGTTTATTTTGAAATTATAGGTATTACTTTTAAAACAAATTTTAGCATGTGTAGATTTTTCCATTCAAATAAACTCTCAATAACTAAGTGAATCGAATTAATAAATATACTACATTTGGTTTAGTTTTTCTCTTTGTGCAGCAATCCAATTGGAGATTATTAGGGAGAAGTTTCTGGGTGGAGAAACCTCGAATTCTCCTTCCAACCAGCTCCGGATATCACTCATTCGCCCCGTCAGCAGCAGGAACAGCAGCAGCAGCAGCAGCAGGACTGCCCATGCCAATTAAGTGAGAATTTCGGTTTATTCTCCTCCTTTTTTTGTGCACAACTGCATAGCACAGCACAAATTAATTTAAATATTTAAAGAGTTTAATTATTTTTTAACTGCCCAACAAGGACAGGGCGCAGACAGGGTGGAAGCGGGAAGCCAGGAGCCGGGTGCCAGGATCCACAGGCCAAGTGCCATGATCCGGAGCCATAACTGCACGGCAACCTGCAGGGATAGGCATGGGGACGAGGACGAGGACGTCGACGACAACGGGCAAACAGCCAAGCGTAAACTTAACTGACAAGTGGAGACTTAACTTCCCATAACAAATTGCATTCCAATTGCATGTCGGGAACGCAAACCCACCTCCTCGAGGCCGTGGGGCATAAACAAACATACACACGGAGTCGCATTCACTCACAGCTCTGAACCAGCAGGACTTTGCCTCCAACTCCAGCGTCGTCGTCGTCGTCATCGTCATTGCTGTTAATTTAAATTGCTTTAAAAAAAACTGCAGGTGCATGGCACACACACTGCGTGTGAATGGGCAAAATGAGAACAGAAGCGAGTCCCATTCAGGGCAAATGGCAACAGGAGCAGCTCCTGGTTGGCAGTTTCCAGCTGGGAGCCTCAGGATCTCTGGGAGTCACAAGAAACAGCCTCTCGAGTTGCTAGCGCGCACAGATGCCATGCACGAAATAATCCTAAAGGGTGTGAAAAAGTATGAATGCAGCCAAGATGCGGACTCCGGAGTGCGGAGCAGGGGCAGGGGCGGCTCCGGTGGACGCGAGAAATGAGCGCGCTCGCTGGTGAAAGGAAAACAAAATTATGCAACTTGAAAATGGCAGACAGACAGACACACGGAGCCACACACAATCCAGGCTCCATCTCCTGCTCCTGCTCCTTGGGCTGACTCCTCAGTTTGGCATCTCAGAGGCAGCGTTCTGTTTTCGTTGCCTGAGTGAAGGCTGCCCCGGATCCCAGTTGCCAGTTCCATATCCAACATCTCCCCATCCTCCTTCTTTGGGTCTCTGCTTCCCCTGTGGTTTGCTGCGCCACTTGCCCACGAGAGCGTCTCGACAGATATACGCTGGTAAAAAATGTTCTAACAATTCTGGAGAGTATTTAAGAGCTGCATTTAATAACATTTTTCTTTAATTTAGGAATTTATATGTGGAAGCCAAAATTATTGATGCATATATGTATATTAAGTTCTTCAAATTATTATTAAGTTAATCTTTATCACATTTGAAATTTTATAAACATTTAAAATGTTTAAAAATGTCGATAAATTTAAAGCAATCGAATAGTATACGAATTAATATTTAATCGATTAATCCTAGTTCGATAAATTCGGAGAAATCAATCAATAGGCGGAATAAAGGTTATTTATGTAACGCCCCAGCCATGGCTCAAACCCATGGCTTTCATAAAAGGTGGCAACTTTGTTGTCTAATAATTTCCATATTTATTATCCAATCGTACTCAGGTTTTCAAAAACGTCCATTTAATATTTAATATTATATATCCTCAATATGTGTTATACTTTTCCCCGCAGTGTAACGTATTCATTTCGTCTGCTCTCTCGAGAAGTGAAATGTTTTTGGTTGCAGTTTCTGCTTTGCATTCAATTAAATCCGGACTCGAAGTAATTGCCAAGTAAATACGAGGAGCCAAACGGGAAGACGGCGGGACCAGACTATAAAAATCCTTGACAAGACAACTTTTGTGGAAATTCTCGATACTGGAAAATGGGGAAAATTCAATCCCGGAGAGCGAGGCACCGCATTTTTATTATTGATAAAATTTCCTAAGCGACACAACTTTTTCGGAGCAGCAAAGTTCGTGCGGGTTGTGACAACCCTTTGGCTCCTACTCGACATTGTCGTCCCTTAGCTGCTGCTCCTTCGCCAGTTTATTAAAATTCAGGACGAGCACCAGCACCAGCAGCAGCCGCAGAAGGAGGAAAATTTCAAGAAATTGTATTACCAAAAATATGGCAAAGATAATATGCGGGGAGAGGAAATGGTGGATAAATAAGGGATATGGGGAATAGGAGACATGGCGGATTGGAGGATGCCTGCCACATGTGTCGCCTTTAGGGGCCAATCGATGGCGGATGTGGCAGGAAGAGAGCAGCTGAGCCCGCGGGCGTCACCTCCTTATCCTGACATTGGCATCCCCGAAGATCCTGTCGCACTGCGGTTCAATTCAATGATTTGTGGTCCTGGTTGCGCCTTAATTTATCCAGCAGCTTGCTCTGCCCGGAGAGAGACAATCGCCGCCTAATGGAGTGGGCGCCGTCGAAAGTTTTTAAAATACTTTTCAGTTTTCGGTTTTCAGTTGAGCTAAAAAGTTTTTGCCCAAAATAATTTGTATGCGGACGGGGCAAGCTTACAAGGAAAGTTTCCTCGGAAGGATGTCGGCGGGGAGTTAAGACTACTTATTAAAATCTCCCCTTGGCCCATTGAGCAGTACAAGCACTTGGCATTTCTTTGAGCTCACATGTGAGCTGGCATTTGCTCTTCCTTTTTTTTCGGTTGGACACTTGTGATGCATTGTCCTTTTCTCGGAATGGCTGCTCTTTCGACGAAGGATGCCTGTGAATGCGCCTGGAAATGTGTTGACATAGCGCTAAATTTTTCAGTTACTTTTGTTTGCCCTTGTGCTAGACTTTCTCCGACTTTCCGTCCGTCTGGCTGTGCTCTGTGTGTAGTTAAAGTTTTCCACTCTCTCCCTCTTGGCGCATATTTGCTCAGGACTAAGGACTGAGGGCCATGAGCCCGGTTAAATGTTGGAGCCAAACATTTGGGGGCGTTAGACTGTAAAAAAGGATTTGCGGCTAATCAAACAATTTAAATAAGGCAGGATAGGGATATATTTATGGGATTTCTTAAGAATATTTGTTTGTTATGGCGATTACGGGTGAAGTTCATTGTTTAATTTCTTAATTATAAAGAAGTTTTCGACAAGAGATATTAAGTATGTACTTGGAAATTAGGAAATGTATACGATGAGTAAACATTATTTCTTGAATATAAATAAGTTTGTTTAACTAAAACTAAACTAAACTAAAAATTAATTAGTGCTTACTTCTGCTGATTATATGTGATTCTGTCAGTAAGTTAACAAAAACTGAACTATAAAGACACCCTTAAGTGAAGTTTAGTCCATAATTACACACGAATTTCTTTAATTCACTAAATATAGTCTCTAAAAATATTTTAAACTTAATATATATCTGATATAATCAATTATAATGCTAGTTTACATTAATCCTAGCATACTTATGGACTATATTCTCCAACCTCTTCAAGGTAATTAAGTTCTGTGTGGTTTTTTAAGGATGAATATAAATTTAAAATTTTTCTCTATATTTTCCAATTTTTTGGTGTCAGCGTCAGCAAGCCAATGGCCGCCGATAGACTCCTCGTATCGATTCACAGAACCGATCGAGCTGCATATCGATAGTTTATACTGTGTTTCGAATTGAATGTGATTCATATCGATAGTTGCTGATGTCCTTCAAAATCCCAATATAATTACAATTTTATTTTTCACAGATTTTTTAGCTTAAATGCTATTTTCCGCTACCGTCCTCATTGTTATTTATTGCTTCCTCAACCAAGTCTCCTCTGTTTATTATCCTATTTGACCTTGGCTGTGTTCTTAGCTTTCATAAGAAATAAATTTCTTAAGAATTTGTAGGGAATTAACTTGCCCCCTCCCAAGTCCCCAAAGATTTTCCATTTCACAGTTTGCAGTTACCCAACGTCCCATTACCTGTTTTATGCGAGTGGGTGTGTGTGGCGATGGAGGCCCCCTACACCCAATCCTCGTTGAACTTAAATGCGAACTTAAATGCCCCGTGGAAAAGAAAAGTTTGTCTTCGTTATTGTTCCTCGTTGCTCGTGCTCCCTTGCCCGCTCTATCGTCTCCATCTGGCAGTGTGTTTCAGTCCAGTAAACTGGCTCATTTAGCGCTAATTCTCACAAAATGCTGCAATCTCGTTCAGGGATAATAAGAGGAGGAGAAGGAGGAGCAGGAGAAGGAGTCTGGGTAAAGTCGAAGGAGGAGCTAATGCCGCCTAACCGTTATTGCCATAAAAAGAAGATTCCGTAACTTAACGCAAAGCGACTCAATAAACGATGAGGCAGGGCAGGGCACATCACCTGAACACGGGCCAACTCCTCTGCTCCTGCGAACCCTTTTCGCCGAGCATCAGCCGCAAAGTCCCCCCAATGGACTGCCGATGAACCGCCGCAGCCGTCGTCTCCATTGAGGCGTAAGACTCTCCGCCAAAACTCCATTCCATTCCTGTTCAAATCAACTGCATTCCTAAGCCCTGTCAGGCATTTTATGGCCAACACGGAAAGCTAAACTTTTGCCGAGGGAGTCGTAACCCAACCAGGACACAGGTTCGCTGGGTTTCCCTGATTCCCGGATCCCGGGATTCCGTCGGTTACCCTCTTGCTTAGCTGCGCTCGTAAAATTTTATGCGTTTTTTGCGCCCTACACACTGGGCGTTGAAATGAAAATTGTTACTCCACACAACAAGCCAGCTCCCCGACAACGAATCCGTCCCTGACTCCAACTGTGGCTCCCGGCTCCCGGCTACCGTCCTGGTCCCAGTGTCCCATGGCATTCAAGCCAAGTCGAGTGTCGTGTCGCCCGCCAGACGTGGCCAGCAGCAAGCACCCATGGGGAGGCACTTTGGTGGCCTAGGGATGAAAGTTTATCGTTGGGACTCTCTTTAAAATAAATATTTACGGTGCATATTGAGAAACTCTTCTTGGAAAGCACAGTATTTATTCATCTAAAAAGCGATGTATTATAATTTTAAGGAGTGTTGGTATGAGGGAGTTCTTAATTTAAAATTAAAAGATTATCAGGCAGGCTCCGGTTTTCACTTTCACAAGATTCTTTCGTTTTCGTTTTCGAAAACGAAAATCGGTGCTCCCGTTTTCACTTTCACAAGACTTTTTCGTTTTCAAAAACGGGCAAGTTTGTCTTGTCGAAATGTAAAGTAAATGCCTTTTCTACATCAAATCGGTTCTTAATTGCAAAAGGAAAAAATAGTTGACTTGCTGGTCTATTAATGTTTGTTTCACGCCATCAGTGGATCAATCTAGTTCGTAATTACTTTTAAAGAATTTTTCTGACCCCACCTCGAATTCGCAAAAATATTTGCCGTCGGCAACGACAACTTTCGTTTTGGTTGCCAGTGCTGCCGTACTGTTGGTGGAACCAAACAATCTGGTCGAAATGCTTGTAAAATTAAAAGTAGGGCATTAATTATGTTCAAAGAAGATAAGAAAGGTTTTAATAAATAAAACAGTTTAATTGTATTGTTTAAATGGTACTTTTGCCATTTAAAAAAGGTATAACATTTCCTGTTTAAAGAGTGGCAGCGCTCTTGGACTGATAAATAAACAATTTCTGCATTTATTTGGGTTTAAAACAAACAATTAAAAAAAGTAAATTCATTTAAACATTCCGTATACTTCTTAAAACGTCCAAGTCAACTGTTTGAGCAATAAAAATAATTCAATATTTCGATAACAAAACGATGACAAAAAGTTTGTGAAAACCGGAGCACCTAAAAACGAAATCGTACGATTTTGGTCTAAAACGAAAACGAAAAACAAAAGTGAAAACCGGAGCCTGCCTGTATAATCTTTGTTATAGCAAATAAATAGTTCTAAATTTAAAATCAATTAAATTGGTGCCGTGAAGAATTCTTAAAAAAATTACAAAATACCCTTCACATCGATTTAATATTAAATTGCATTCTTTTTCAATAAATTTCAAATTTATAGCGAATTCTGTGGCACCCCTGAAGGCTTCATTTTCTTTTAGAAACTTAATTTATATTGACTTTAAAATGATAATCTAAAAAAACACAAATACTTCGTTCTTTCAACTTGATTTTACTTAAGGTCTTCAGTTTTATTAAGTTCTCTTAGCGAACATTTTTCAGAGGTGGAAAAACATCGATGTTAATCGATTTAAATTCGATTTTTAGATTAAAAAAATCGGCAAAAGGCAGACCATGATTATTATATTATATTCATATTTAATCTTTAATGATAATAATTATATTTTACAATGAATATTCTTTAAAACACTGTCTAGAGTAGTTTAGGGGAGAAGTAATTATAAATATTGCTTAAAAAAAATATAATAAATTATCGTTTTAAAGGATATCGCTCTTCTTTGCCATCTCTAGTCGTCCCTTACATTGTTTTTGTTGCTGTTTGCTTTTTATGACTTCGGGGTATTTATTTCACTTGAAGCGAAGGATGCGGGTGGCTTCGTCCTGATGTTTCATTTCTGTCGTTTCGCTGGCTTTCTCTCTCTCTTGGAGTCTCAGCCCTCTGCGTTCCCCCTCTTGCCTTGGCTTGTGCGTTAATGAGTCAACACAAAAGGCTCAGCTGTTTGTTTAATGCATGTTCCACCCCTTTCAGACACCCCTTTTCAGGTGCTTGTGGGTGGGTGGGTGTTTCGTGTACGCGTTTCAATGTCGCCTTTGTCTCGTTGCTGCTGCTGTTTGTCAAAATAACGCAAAGTGTTGGGCCAACTTTAAGGGATCCCATCTCTCGCAGATTGACACGAGCAAATCACTCTCGGATGAGAGTGGCAGGATGGCTTACCCTCGTTAATCCCTAATTAGTTTTGCCACATCCGATTGACCTTTTCCTTCAACTCTGGCGGGGTCAAGTACGCAGGAATATGATTCAGAGAAGAGAATTATACGAAGTATAAGAAGGAGTTGAGTGAAAACATTATTTTTTCAAGTATGTTAAATACCTAAGAGCTATTGTTATAAGCAGGATAATAAAACTACTTGGTAATTACCCCGATTTCCAAGTAAAGGCCAATTAAAGTTACTGCTCCTCGTTTTGTTTGAATTAATCAAGCTTCTGCCGTCGTTGGTGGGCCTCGTAATTGTTGGCTTCCTCCCTTGGAGTTGTCTCACATTCGACATGCCCCAAAAACACAATTCAAAGTTTTTCGCTCTCACTAATTGTGCAGAAATTTCGCAAATGAAAATGCCATAAAAAGCAGAGCGAACCCATAAAATTCTGCATCGCACGCAGCAGCCATATGATTGCCGGGGTGATGGAGCTCGGGCTGCGTTATAAACGAGTCTGCGATGTGCCTCAATTATGGGCCAGGATGCCAGGAAGCCAACAGTCGTCGGGGGTCGGAAACTTTTGCCCTTTGTGATGAATGCGAAAATATGTTTTTCGGGGACTTCATAATGAGGCAACTTCGCAACGGATGCACCATCAATCTGCTGGGTTTCGAGTCACTTGATGGCATTGCTGGAGGGCCCAAAAAGGGAATAGAGAGCGCAGAACAAAACAGCAAAACAGTTGCCGAAAATTTAATGCGTAATTTATTTGTGTCAGGCCTGGCCATCGGTGCGTATGCGTAATGTTATGTGCAATTTATGCGCGCGCCTAGGTAAAACAGGTAAAAGGCAACACAACAATATACGGTGGTGTAGGTCATCATACCTACCACAGCCTATGCCTATGCGGCGTATGAGTAATGCACATTTTACGCCTGAATTGCCAAAGCCATTTTGCCATTTTGCCCCGACTTTTCATGTATTTTCTCTCTTCCCTTGCTGGCATGGCTGCCCGTATAAAATATTAATAAATTGAAAGCCATATGAAATGGCATTTTTATGTTTTTCTCCATTCCAGAACGAAGCTTAGGCCTTTGTTGCTATTTGTTTGCCGCTGCACAGCTGTCGTTCCATTACATGGCATTGCAAACATTGCGCATACGCCGTGTTTGCCGGATATTTTATTCTAGGCAGATTTACCAATTGCCAATGCAGTCGAGCTTTCGAGTTGAGTTACATCACTGCAGGGGAGAAACATATGGGGGTTTTTGTCGGGGCTTAATGTTTTTATCAGTTGTCAAAGTAACGAATTTAAAGAGAGGTTGTGGTATGCAGGGAGTTTTCGACAAATTTAGGGAGTTATATTGGAAAATATTAGAATTTCTGATATAAATAGTTACATTACAGTGTCGAAAAAAATATTAATATTTTAAAATACTTTTGTCAAATACTTATGATAAAATATTCAAATTATTAAAAATACTATGGTTAATGTATCAATAAACAAAATTACAGATAAAAAAATTTTCATTTTATCGATATTAAATTTATTATCGATTGTAAGAGATATTATATTTGTTTAGAATAGATAAACAATACTAATACCATATTTCAGATAACTTATTTGAGTTATATCGATATACAATATGGATACAATATCGATTTTTACAGATAACATATTAGATTAATAAATCTGCTTAATTGTTTCTGATATTTTTCAATATTTTAGTTTTAAATGCTTAAAATTTTAATGACGAATCAGAAAATACACGGCTTTTAACTATCACTCTTAAGAAAACCTTAAATTTTCACATTTTTGGGTTAAAAATATATATCGAAAAATATGATAGTCTTTTGAAAGAATCTAAGATAAAAGTAATCATAACTAAGCCAAAACAGCCTTAATTTCAATTCAGTAGTATAGATATACATATGTATTATCGATATATTTTCTCACCTACTAAAATTGTGTAGGTTCTGAAAATCCCATAAACCACTTTTAGAGGGCATTCCGCACTCCACACATTCCACACATTCCTCTCCGACTTACCCTTTATACACTTCCTTTTATTTTTTCCTGCCGCACTTCCGGCTGTTCCAACTGTTCAATCAACCTTTTTTCGGAGGCATTTGATATTCATGACAGGCAGATATATTTGTACGTGCCAGGAAAAGCTAAGCAGGCTATCCACTGGCCTAGGAAAATGGCAACTCATTGTGTAACGGTGTTGTTTTTTGCTGCTGATTCAAATGCAAATATACATGGCTCGAGTCGGCTCGTCTCGGATCTGGGATCTCGGAATCCTGGCCAAAAACTTTTCGCACGAGGAAACTTTTTGGCTACGTAGGCGCTGGGAACTGGAACTTCCGGAGGACGGAGGGAGTCTAGGGGCAACTTTAAGCCCCAATAAGCCAAGGCAACTTTACGGTTTATTGCCATGTTTGTTTGTCAATCGTTTTGGGCAAAAGACGTGGAGGCTGGCAGGCAGGCAGGCAGGCCGGCTCAATCCGCCATTCAATAGGCGCTCATTTTTCAAATCAAGTGAAGTGTGAATGAGCCAAGTCCGCTGCTTAGCACGGCAAAGGCCCAAAGGACCCTCAACCAATTTGGCATGCCAAATGAAAATGCCTGTGTAAAAAATACGACTAGTAACCCAGGAGAAAAAACAAAACGAGGCGTTCTTTCTTGCTTCGAAATAAAGCTGAGTCTTTGACTTTGCATTTTTGGTTAAATTTATTTTTATTCGTGTTTATTTAAATGTTTTGTAAACATGCATCGAAGCTTAAATGGCTAGTCATGAATCTGTTTCGGCTTATGCACATATATATTTATATATAGTTCTATGTAGATATAAATATATAATATAACTAGGCATATAATAAAATGTGTGTGTGGTGTGTGTAACTTAAAATTTGGCTTAGTTTTTCAAGGTTTTGTTTAACCTCGAAATCGCTCGTTGTGATGTTTATATGTTTTACTCACTAAATTAGCTTAAAAGTGGATTATAAAATGCTGAATGATGAAGGTTAAAAATGTTTTAATCCTAGAAATGCTTCAACTGGTTTTAAATGCAAAATTGTGGCAGTTTTTATATACATTTTAGCCACGCAAATACTATTCGAATATATTTATATCGTGTGTGTGTTTGTACAGTTACTGTTAAAATGTAGCCATCCATATATTATATATCGATCCGTGTTCCATTAAGTACGCATGTTGGACATCCGTCGAAACTTAAGACTAGGTTTTGGGGGGTGGCAAAGAAAACGCTCGGCCAGATTTTAAGACAATACTACGAATTATTTTTTGGCATTTGCTCCATCAGTCCTGGGCCTCACTTCTCGGCATTCTGCATGGCCTTGCTTAGAGCCGCCCCCAGTTGGCTGAACGAGGGCCGTTCCTTGGGGTTCGAGACCCAGCAGGAGAGCTGAAACGAGGTGGGAGTGATTCCGGAAATTAGTTCCTTTGTCTTGGTCAAAGGCAGGTATTTAAGCCATGACTTTAATAAATTTAAAATAAGGAAAAAGCTCTGTTAATAAAATAAAAGCCTTGCCTACTTTTTTAAGTTAAATTAGTTAAATTATTTAACTTAAATAATATTATAATTAATTAATTTTTTAAACTAATGCTTATAAGTTAATTAAGGTTGCTTACCAAAATCTCCCTTAGACTATCGGGCGTGGCCTCGGCCACTGTCCACTCCAGAGTTCCAGCCTGGGAACGCTGCACCACCTGCTCGTTGGTCAGCTCCTCGTGCGGCAGCTTGGTGGCCTGATTGAGGAGCTCCCACACCACAACGCCATAGGCAAAGATGTCGCTCTTGGTGGTGTACTCGTCCTCCTGGATGCATTCGGGCGCCAGCCAGCGGATGGGGAGCAGCGTGTTGCGATGCTTGTGGTACTCGCGGCTGTACTTGTCCTTGCACAGAGCCGGATAGGAGACCTTGACAATGAATTCGCTCGAGATGACACAGTTGCGAGTGGCCAGATCCCTGTGGGAAATAATACAAAAAATATATTTAAAATTAATAAAAGGGATTTAAAGGGAAAATCCTCAGGTGGAGCTACATTAAAATGACTTAAGGACACCTACCTATGTGTAAACCTTGCTCTGTAGATGGCATCCATGCCGCGGGCAATCTGATAGGCCACGGCCAGCACCTGGCTGGTGGTCAGTGGCGGCGGCGATGAGGAACCAGCGGTGGCCGTGTTGACTTTTCCGGCAGTGGCCAGCAGGAACTGCTTGAGATCGCCCCAGTCGGTGTACTCCAGCACCATGTAGTGTGGGTCCTTCTCGCGACAGAGGCCAAAGAGACGCACCACTCCCTTGTGCGAGATGCCGCGCAGCAGGTCCAGCTGTCGCCGGAACTCCTGGCAGGCCTGCTCGTCCTTCACCTTGTTGAGGGCCTTCACCAGGACCAGCTGGTCGAGGCCGGTCTGGTCCTGCTGCTCCTGCTCCTCCTCCTTGATCTCCTCGATGTCGTCCATGGAGGTCTTGGAGCGCCGCTTCTCGTTCAAGGTGCTGAGGGTGGTGCTGCCACTGCCGCTACCCCCGCTGCCATTCTCACTGTTGCTGTGCTGCTTCTCCGTGTACGCATCCTTGTCCGTGGGTGAGCCACTGGCCACCAGGGTGGCCTTTAGCTTGCCCACAAAGACGTCCCCGAACTCGCCGCGTCCGATCTGGATGAGCTCGCTGAGGCCGGAGCGTGGCAGAGCCAGCTGCTCGTAGATGTGGGAAGATTTCTTGGAGGCCCGCGACTGCTGGCTGCAGGCGGTGTCATCGGATTTCTGGGCATCTCCGCTGGACTTGGACCGGGACTTGCTGTGGCCATTGCGCTGCTTGGAGAGGCACGGCTCCTGCTCGGAGCCCTTGCCATTGGTAGCGGGCTCTGGCTGATCTCCGCCAGCTTCCTTGGTGCTCAGCTCGTTCAGGCGTGCCTTCCGCGCTTGACGACGATATCGGCACCACAACATGAGACCCACCACGAGGACAATATAGGCCAGAGCCACCGTCATGGTGATTAGGACGGCTCGCGTGACCAGGAAGCCATCGCCGCCGGTTTCCTCGGGAGCGAATCCATCGCCGCTGGTCTTCACCACCAACTGGACATCCTCTCGCTTGAGTCCCGCACTGTTGCCAATGGTGCAGCCATAGCTGCCCTCGTCCTCCACCTGAACGTTGCGAATCTCCAGGGTGCCATTCTCCAGGAACCGGAACCTCTCCCTATCCGTGTTGTTCTCGCTCAGATACTTGAGATCCTTTGTCCCACTGTATGGTTGGCTTGGGGTCACCAATTGCCTGGCAGTGCATCACCACGGTGCCCAGCTCCGAGGTCTCTATGGGCCCCACAGGCGGCACACTAAACTTGGGGGTGACCACCACATTTATGGCCACAGTGGCATTGATCTGACCCTGGGTGTTGCTGGCCAAGCACGTGTAGTTACCCTTGTGCTCGGAGTTCACGTTCCTGAATATAAGCGTTCCATTGGCATCCACTTCCACTTGATCGGGCAGCGAGGCATTCAGGCCATCCTGCACGGAAATAAATTGGGGGTTCTTTGGTTACATATATTTTTATTTTAAAAAGTTTTAAGTTAAGCAATTAATTTAGGTTTTGTTTGAATTTTTAAAGAATTTAAATTAAAAGCATATTATTTCTCTGCCTTCTAAAGATCCGGCTCGAAGGACCAAAAATGTTTTGATAGGCGACTGCTGGATCTCAACTTACCAGAAAATCTATGAACTACGGAACTTTCTACACTGAAATCAAGTTAAGACCCCTACCACTTTTCTCCCAGTGTGTGGTGGAAATAGAGATAGACATGTGACCATTGCCAACCAATTTGCCAACGTGTTCCATGCGTTTTCATCAAAAATTCAGCAATACAACGAGGAAAAAAAGGGAAACACAACACTCACACACACACTTTGAACAGGTTTGAGCCGGGTTTGTTTTTCGGCAAAATGAAAAACTTCTTTTGAAAGGTTTTCGGCCCCCCATCTTTTTTGGCCTGATCCAAATAGACAAACAGTTGCCGAAATTGGTTGGCCATGACCAGCATCTGGCATCACAAAACGCTCAATGGACAACTGGGAGCTGGTAACTGGTCACTGGGAACTGGCAGCCTGGAAGGGGCCAAGAGAAGGGTGCTTAGACTCAATAGAGTTTTGCATATGAAACGGTTTGTTTTGTGGAAGGAAAACTTTGCCCAGCGGCGCGTTTCGCGTTTTTCAATTTGTCATGTGACATGTGGCCCGTCATATGCCGGGCCAAGGGAGTGCGGGAAGGACCAACATTCCAGCTTTGGAGAGCTGTCAAAATGAAGTACCCAAGCACCACCTTCACGATGCCGAGGATGCCTGAATAAACGAGAATCAATCAGTTTTTGGTTGGACTTCTATTGGTTTTTGACACGGGCTTCATGGATGGTAGACCTAAGCTTTGGGTTTATGTTGATTTAAATTATTATAAACTATTTAACAGAACTTTGTTAAAGGCCTTTAAATGTTGTTGAATAATTTTTAACAGATTTTTGAGGAAAATGTAGACAAATTCTTTTTATTTCTTTCATAAATTAAGACAAGATTTCCTCCCTTAAATCTCTCCCCTGACAAACACTCACCCTTAGCCATTGCACCTGTGGCGGCGGTGTGCCCTGGGCCTTACAGTGCACCTTGGCCACGACTGCATCTAGCTCCAGATTCTTCGAAGTGGGCTGCGGCACAAATTTCAGCTGCTCGATGACCTCCAGAATGCCGGGAGATGAGTTGATTGGAGCATGACCCTCCAGCTGCAACTGGCACTGATACTGGCCTGCATCGCTGGCAATGATGCTGGCAAAGCTTAGGGTGCCATTCTGCTTGTGCAGCACCAGGCGGGCATCTTCCCTAAGCAACGCATCCTTGCCAGAGTCCGAGGAGTGTCCAGGAATAGGCACCGAGCCGCCGAGCTCCACTTGCCTTAGGAGTTTGCCATCCTTGCGCCAGCGGAGTTGGATGCGTTGATTCTGTAGCTCGGCGGGAAGTTCGTAGAGACAGGTCAGGGCTGCTGGGTCACCCTCCTTGATGACCACTTGGTCAGTGGGTCCCTGGACAATCCTTAGATCTTCGGGTGCGGCAGGCAGCGACTCTAGGCCACCGGATCCTCCTCGCTTGCCACGACACAGGAAAGTCTGCTTGTTCCAGGACTCCAGCAGCTTTTGGTTCTTTCTTCTCGGTAGCCTGGGCAGGCATTTCAGATTCGATTGGTAGACGTAGCCCTGCTTGCTCATCACCCGCCCCGCCGCATTGGCGGCAGTGCATCGATACAGGCCATCGTCAGAGGTCGTGGGCTGGCGGACTACGAGGCGGTGCTGGTCCAGCTGGACGTTCATCCAGCTGCTCAGCTTGGCACTGTTGCGATACCATTCGATCTGGAGCGGCTCCTGATCCCCGGAGGCGCCCTCCACGTGGCACTTGAGCAGCAGTTCGTTGCGATTGATGCCCAGCAGCTGCACGCTGGCCGAGTCGAGATCTGAAAGGGGGATAAAGAGGAGGATATTGTTAATAAAGATGCACTTTTAAAAATTAGCTAATATTAAAATACATTATGGGAGGAGAAGTCATAAACATAAATCATAAACCTTCAGAAAAATATTTCTTCTTTATACTTATAAAACCTTAACTAATATTTAAGTTCATTTGGCAATAAATGCTCTCAACTTAAAGATTTTAGAAACAGCTTTTCTTCGCCGCAGAAAATAGGTTTTCGTCGTTCGGCAGAAAAACATTGGCTTTGCATAGACAAATCAATATGGCTCATTTGGCATTTCGTGAGGTTCATTAGGGCGCGTGATAAGGATCTTTAAAATTTTAAATAAAATAAATTTAGCTTCAAAATGTTGTTCTCTGTGCACTAATAAAGGCAGTCGCTCTCGATCGAAACCATAAACAGAGTGTGGGGGCTATAAACTAATTGAATTAATGCTTGGCAAAGGCAGCGAGAGGGCTGCTCCAAGAGTTCCACTTGCACTCGGCGGAACTCACGAGCGCCTGAAGAAGTTATTGATCTGCCTGGGTGAAACCGTATAGGCTGGCATTCCATAAATATGCATAATATATCCGGAAGATACATTTAGCCTTAATGCGTTTTCTTAGCTGCGCGAATTCGCTTCGCTCGCTTCAGTCGTTCAGCCGTTCTCTTTGGATTTTCTGCTTTCCTCAGAGTGGAGCTCTCTTGGTTATTTCTTATTTTTCTGAGCAAAGTATTTCGCGGGGCATTAAGTGCATTTTATCGTCAGTTCAGCGCCGAACACGACGCTGCAATCTTTGTCTTTATCGCCGAAGCCTGGCAGCCCATTTAAGGTGCCGAGGAAGCATAAATTGAACTGTCAGTCAGGCCAGGGCGCAGACCCTTTCCCATATGCATCTCTTCCGTCTTTCCCCCCTTTTTCCATATGTAAATGTTCATATGCTGCTCCCTAGCTATCCTCCTCTTGGCCAGACGGAACGGAATGGAACGGTACTTGCCAACAATTGCTGCATGAGAAAAGAGTTTAGTGGCGGAAAAGAAAAGCGCACGGAAAGCAGGTAAGAAAAAAAATGGAAAATAGAAGAAGACTGCAATGCCAAAGAAGAATGTGTGCTGCTGCTCTCTGTGCTATGTGCTATGTGCTCTATGCTATACGTTCTAGGTGCTTTATGCTTTGGCATAGGGTTTAATTTATGTTTTAGTGGCAGCCGGAGGCTCAAGGGGCGTGGCCGGTCATGTTGCAGACACGCTAGCATACACAATTGATGCACAAGGGAAAATGTAACAATTTTGAGATTTAAATATGACAGGAAAGCATGAATATTAATAAGAAGTACGTGGAAAATGTATTCTTTAATTATTTATTTGATACAAAAACATACGATTCTATTTTGTATAATTTTTTATCACCATTTAGTATGAGTTTTTGATATTATAAAAAAGAAAAACCAAAGGCATCCCCATTTAAAATATTTTAGGCTCCTAATCTTTATTTTCCCATCTTTTCTTTTAACTCTTCTTCCAGTGTAATGATTTTTAAGCCCTGGGCCTTTCATCATATCTTCTGACTGCAATCTGGTGGATCTGCAAGGCCCCATTGTGGCGATGTGAATGAGATACTTTTGTATCTAGGAGTGATAATTGTCAATCGCCAGGCCATGTTTCGCCCTTAAAGTTTTAATTTGAACTTGACTATAAATTATTTAAATGGTATTTGGTATATATATCTTCCCAACCTCTGACTTTTATAATTTTCATAAAACATTTTTTATCTACGACTCGAAGGAGGCGGCTGGAGATGCTGATGTATGTTTTATGGATATTTTTCCTCTGACTTTGCCTATCTGAATGTTTGCCAGGTCTGGCTGCGGTTTGCTGGCCGCGTTAGAAAAATTTACATATGCACATAAATCTTGTTTGGGCACCAACGTTCCTCCATCGTTGGGCCTGTTTACTTCTGCCCGCAGTCAGTGAACAAAAAATGCCTCTAAATATTTGTAGACACTTATTTGGTGGCACAGAACGACAGCGACAGCAACAACTCAATAAACAGGGACTGTGCCTTCGTCGTTGCCGTCGAGGAAGTGTCAAAAGTTTGAAGCGTATTTGTGTTCGCAGTCGCATGTTTGTATTTGCTTGGGGCACGTCCACCGCTGACTCCGACTCCGACTCCATCTCCGACTCTAAGTTGGACGTTCTGTTCGTTGGCCTGTGGCGCAAACTTTGGGTATATGTTACGACTAAAATGACAGTAGAGTGAACTAATTGGCACTTAGACAGCCTGCGAACGAGAGTATCTAATGGATGGCCAAACATCTGAGGGATTTGTAGCTGGAGTCGTGGAATCCGTGTGTGTATCTCAAGGGGCAAACACCTGAGTAGCCGGCAAGCTAGAAACAGAGGTGTGTAAATGCCTGTGAACAGCATTGATCGTAAAATGGGTTCCCTGTTTGGGTAAGCAGTACGGGAAAAGTATATCAGGAATACTTTTTGTTAGGTTTCTGGAGGTGTTAATTTCCTTTGGGGAAATTTGGGAAGTAGGTGGAGGGTAGAAATGCCTTTTTACTTCCACAAAACATTCATTTCTTTATTATTTATAGGTATAAAGTAAGTCAGGAACACTATCTAAAAAATTTTTATAATTTTACTAATTTTAATCATAAGAATTATAGGGTATGTTTAGGATGTATTTGTTATTAAAGTATTCTAAATATATTTCCTTATTTTTATGCTAATTTCTGTAGTAAATCTTGAGGCTTAATATCACATATCTTCTTTGACTTCCAAGACATGTACCAACTTTTATGAGCTTCCGCTGGAAAAGATAGTATCTCTCATAGATAGAATCTTTCCCTGGAAAGCTCATATGTTTGTAAGCAAAGATCTCTGGGTCTGGGTGTGTTCCTCGTGCTACTGGTGATGCTCGTAAATCTTTATCTTTTCCTCTACAAACCAACTTTAACAACCCGTTCTTTTTCGCCACCTTGCCAGGTAGGAAAACCTGGCCTAACTGTAACTCAAATTACTCGCCGAATGCCGCGTCTCGCTAATTAACGAGCCTCTCATTAGGCTGATGTATGCAGCGTCAGAGTCAGCAGATCTTTTGACACCTACAGCTATACACTATTCCCTATATATATATACATAAACACCCAGGGATGTGGGAGTTTCAAAAGGAGGATAGAGAGAGCGCAAAGTCATCATTCACACGTTCAGCGTGGAAAATAAAACGCAGGGAACGGAGCTCCAAAACAAAATAAATTTGTTAAAAACTTTTCGCTGACTAGAGGGAGCTGGAAGGGAGAGCATAAACCACAATCGCTGTAAACAATTGCTGGAATGCCGAATGACGGCGGAGTGTGAGTTGGAACCCATAAAAAAATAGAGACGCCTTGGGTAAACAAAGTGGAAGTAAATGTCGAAAGGCGGCCGGGAATTATAGATATCGGAATTGACAGTCGGACTAAAGCGAGGGGAGCTGAGCTCGTAAAATCCCGATCCAAAGGAGAAATAAGTGTGCCGACTGCGTCTTATTTCGTCAACTCCTCAGAACCCCGATAAGATATCACATTTTTTTTAGGGGCTGCATTGGCTGCAGTTTGCTCTGTTTATCGCTGACTTTTATGAAAATATAATTAATTGATAATCGAAAATAGATTATTTGACCGGACCGAGGCTCGTCGCTGTCATAAAGCCACTTTCCACCGGAGCCCCTAGAAGTGGCCACCTCGCTGCCTGCCTGACTTTCTGAAGTGGCCGGCGGTAATTGTGAACGTTAATGGACTTACGCAGCCCCTCCAATCCACTCCACCCGTCAACCTCAACCGCCACTCCACTCCATTTCACTTGAATTGGTTGCACAAAGCGGCTTACAAGTTATTGACCCATTTCACAAATTGGCGCAGTTGCAGTTGCAGTTCCTGGACAGAGGCAAGCCACAAGGAGAGTTTGCAAATCAAAATTGTTTCAAGATAATCACTTGGCAAATGAACTATTTCCCAGCTCACACAAATCGATGAGAAGTTTTCATCAACTGATTTTGGGTCTCGGTACCAGATTCCATTTTCTGTGGGTGGCTGGCTGGCTGGCTGGGCATTTATGGAAAATTTATGGCCACCACTGACCGTAGGAATGTGTAAGCTCTGAGAGCTCTTCTCCAGTGCGTTATCGTTGGATCTTTAATTAAAGTTGGCCCGTTGCTGCTGTCTCAGCGCAAACGTTGTCCCCCAAACGCTTTTCAAATTAAAACGTTAAACATTCGATTATCGCACACTGTCTGCCTGGGCTTTTCTGGTTTTCCTCGATTTCTATTGACAGTGGCTTCTCCTGGCATGGGGTGACTTAAATTTCCTGTGCGACCTTTGCCCGGTTGCAAGGGCAGAAATCCCCTTTGGCCAGAACTACGCTCCTGTTGCTACTGCTGCTGCTACTGCCCTCTAATGCCTTCCCCAAAAAGTTGCTAATGATCAACTCGTGTAACAACAGAGAAAAGCCAAAAGTAAAATAAATGCCAAAATAGGAAAATAAAGAAAGTCCTGCAGGTTAGAAAGAGAGAAGGCTGAAAGGGATGCACGTGGAGAAATATGATCCTTTCTATGGATGTTCTGATTTGATTAAGGTAAATTTTTGACTCTTTAGTATACGAAATGAAAGCAATTAGTTTTGAGCTTGTAGATTCAGGAGCTTTTTGTATCTTGTTTTTCTTCTTTAAAATCTGTCTGCGGCGATCTAACTTTGCCATCTGGCAACACTGTCGTTTGGATACATTCTAACACAAATGACGATTGGCCACACTAACTATGAAAGCGACGCTTCAAGAAAAGACATTTATAAAAGTTATGAAAGTTAATCTAAGTTTAATTTTTTATAAATAAATGATTGAACTGTTACTTAACCCTTAACTATTATTTTATCTATCCAAT
This sequence comes from Drosophila triauraria, assembly GCA_014170255.2. Classification (NCBI taxonomy): domain Eukaryota; kingdom Metazoa; phylum Arthropoda; class Insecta; order Diptera; family Drosophilidae; genus Drosophila; species Drosophila triauraria. The sequence continues at coordinate 11,859,169 of CM024335.1, forward strand.
TTAACTAATATTTTCTCTCTGTGCTTAGAAAGGGACAAAGCGAGGTTACAGGCTAGCGCGCCAAAAAGTTAGCTATGGTTTCTGCTTCCCAAAAGCTCGTGTCTGTTTTTCTGTTTTTCAGTCTCTCTGTCTGTCGTCGTCGCTGTCGTCCCCTTTAATGTTCTCCGAGCTCGGCTCGTAAAATTTTATGCGTTTTTCCGGCATTCACAAAATGAAAATTATCCGGTTCCCCCCCGCCGTTCCACCCCCGAAGGAATCCGGACGGATCCGTAAAATAAAAACCCAACTTGCCAACTGCAGTCAACTTGAACTTGTGTCTAGAACACACAGATACAGTCCTTATATGTGTGCGATGGGGGTGCTCGCCGATTTGGGGGTGGTTTTCGTCCTGGAAACCCCTTCGACAGCGAAACCCCTCCGAATGCTCGGTGTTGTGTTGTGTCTTTGCATTTTGTTTGGTTTTTATGACTTTGCCGGGGCTCGGTTGCCATTGTTGGTGCTGCTTCTCATTTTATGTTTATGTTTCGTGTTAATGTTGCATTTCATTTCCTCCCCCAGAACACATTTCTCTCTCGCTCAGCTGATATTCCTGACTGCAGAGTCCTCCGCCGGAGAGTCCAACAACCCCTTTGCGTCGAGCAAATGTTTGGAATGTCCCCCAACTTCTCTTCAGCCAGGACTCACTCGTCGTCTGGCTCTGGTCTGACTGCGCTTCCCTTCATTCTTTGCTTTCCTATTTTTTTTGTTTTTGGCCCTGACTTGATTCTGGGTCCTGCCAGCTTTATTGCCAGCTCTCTCGCCGTCTGTTTAATTCCTCCACTGTCTGCTTAATTCTTTGTAGACATCGGTTAGTTTCCCGGCACTGTCAGCGCGTTGTCTTTCCTTGGTTTTTATGAGCCAAGCGAATGGGATTGCTGAACTTTGTCACAGGGATTGCTTGCATTTACCAGGATTATTTGTGTTTAATTCCCTCTAATGCGGTACACCTCCTTATTTATGCTTTTTCTTTAGATTCTCATATGTTTGTCTATATTTGTTTGCTCCTATATAGTTTTTATACCCGGTACCCATAGGGTACAAGGGTATTATAAGTTAGTGCCAACCGAGAATGTATGTAACAGGCAGAAGGATAAATCTCCGACCCTATAAAGTATATATATTCTTGATCAGCGTCACTAGCCGAGTCGATCTAGCCATGTCCGTCTGTCCGTCTGTCCGTCTGTCCGTCTGTCCGTCTGTCCGTCTGTCTGTCCGTGTGAAACAACAGATCTCAGAGACTATAAGAGCTAGAGTTACCAAATTTGGTGACCACATTGGAATCTGTTGCACGCAGATCAAGTTTGTTTTAAATTTGGCCACGCCCACTTCCGCCCCCGAAAACATAAGAAACGGTATATAACCATATGCGTGATTTTCGGCGTAAAATAAATAAATAGGCTTAATAAGTAGGCAATCGTGGACGTGTTCTGAAAATTTGAGTAAAATCGGATGATAAACATGGAAGTTATCAAGCGATAAAGTTTCTGAGAGAGAGATGTGTTGCTCAAAATGTTCCTAGCAACATTTGTCTTTGTTGGGTGTTGCTCAGCATGTTCCTAGCAACATTTGTCGCTTTTGAGAGTTGCTCAACATGTTCCTAGCAACATTTGCCTATTTTAAGTTCTGCCCAACATGTTTCTTGCAATATTTGTCTCTATTTGTCAACATTTCCTTTTTCACATGTTCATGTGCTGTTTAATTTCACCCACAATGCTTTGTGTACCGGGTATCTTACAGTCGGTCACACTCGACTGTGGTTTTCCCACTTGTTTCTTGTGGAATTAACTCTATTTAACTCTATCTCCATTGAATATAGGTGTTGAGATTACTGTATTTTTTTTATAAAAGTATTTTTATTCTATATTATTAGCAGAAATGTCAAAGAATTCTGTCTAGTTATATGAAATCTATTAAAATAAGGTCTCTAAATTTATGCAACATGTGAGTATGAATGAATAATGTATTGTATAATTTATGATAATGAGTATAATTTTATCAATTTTATACATAAATTATTCCCACAGTTAACATATATTTCTTCATTATTATATTCATTTAATTCTGCTTTATAATTTCTTTAAAGAGAATCAAAGTTTCTACTTGACTTTCTCCCTTTTTCCAAACTCCTTTCCGCCATCTATTTGCCATCGCAAATTTGTTAAATGTAGCAAGTGAAAATGTCACTTTTCTTTTGCGCTTAATTGAACACTTATTTCCGAGGAAAATGGAGACAAGAAAAGCCCGGCTAAGACAATGCAGCAGCCGGAACTCAAATCGTTGAAAAAACTTGCACAGAGGAGCAATGACACCATCTCTCTCCAAAAGTCGCCTCCAGCTCCTTGCATATTTTAATAGTTTTCGTCTGCCGCAGTTCAAAAAATATGAGATTGATGTGAGAGCTGGCCAGCAGGGGATTTGGGGCTGTAATCACATAACCCACTTAGCTTCAGCTGGCGCCAAGACACATCCCCCACTCACAGCCTAAAGCAGCTGCTTTGGGGAAAAGCGGCAGCCCCAACAGCGGCGGCAGCAATTAAAATCAACTCCCGAAACTACAAATTAATTAGTTAATTAATTAGCTAAAAGCACTTGAGATGAGGCTGGTGTATATAAATAGCGGCCCAAAGGAAGAGGCCTCTGCTGTGTTGGGTGGCTTTGATCACAGTCCGGCCGCCGTGGCCGTGCTGACAGCCCAGCTACAGATGCGGATCCCAGATAGTATCTGCTCCCAAACACATGCACTCCAGATTGTGCATAAAAACGCGCGTTTTGTTTACACGAAGGGGGTAGGAGCGCAGGAGGAGGCGGAGGCCGGATCGGGGAGCTGTTTGTTAAATTTATGCATTTTTCTGCCTAAAGGCAAATGCAACTAAATGAACATCAATCACGTGACGCCGCTGCCTCAACACGAGGCCAAGAACTGCAACTGCACTTGCTACTTGAAGGGAATCACCGAGTGCACTGAGGGAAATTTACTTTATTTTATGGATTTTTTATATATTTATTTTCTTGTGCATTTTCCGCAATGTTACCATTACATTTTTATTTAATTATTTATTTATTTATTTAAATTTATTTAATAATACATTTTATTGTTGTTTTTAAAGACGTACACTCAGAGAGAGGTAATTGCAAGGAATGATAAAGAGGAAGAGGAATCATAAAGAAGAAAAAAAATTGCATTAGGATTAGCGTGGAATGGGAAAATAAGATCAATGAAATTGTTGTTGGCTATCTCGGTCTTATCAGCATAGGACGGCGACAGAAAGAGGAAAGTGCAAAATTTTTTGTGTATAGCGCCGTGCGATCAAAAACGGGCTCACACAAAGCCTATGCTATGTGCGTTTACAAAAACAAATGTGATGCAAAAACAGATGGTTTAGGCTTGAGCACCACGGAATTAAAACATGAAAAATAATCTTTTTTTTATTCTTCTGTTTTCTTTTTCATTTTAATTTTTAATTTGAATTATTTTTTATATTTTATTATTATTATTATAATTATCATTATTTATTAATTATTTTTCTTCAGTGATTGACTCTTCTTCTTTACGCTCCATTGCCTGAGACTAAGCACTGTGCATTGCACTGCACTTCCTGTGGCCCTTCGGCCAGGGGCGTACTGAGGGGAGGGGCTGGAACTAGGGAGTGGTGTGGGTAAAGGGAGAGAAGGGGGGCACAGAAGAACCTGACGCATGTACATCAAAACTTTCGGTTTTTATCTTTCATCGGTTTGTTGTGCTGTGTTTCGTCCGCTTCGGTTGCGTTTTTATGCCTCTTTACCTTCTCTGTTGTCTTGTGGTTTGCCCACATTCACAAAGGGGTGAGGGGATTGGGAGGGGCTGGGAGCAGGGGATAGGAAGGAGTGCCATTAAATGCAGCATTAATCAAATGAATTTGCCCTATGTGTAGCTATTACAGGCAGAGAAAATATAGCAACTGAGAATGTTTGAGGTTTTGAATACTTAATATTTAAGTCAGAAAACTATTTAAAATTTTATTTAGTATATTTTATACAGCTAACTAAGGACTCAATATTAATCAAATATCTTGGAAAGGTATATTCAGTATATTTTCTTAATTTTCTGGTTTAAAAAGAGCCATAAAAGCTTGTAGAATTATTAAAAAATAGGATTTAGAATTGAAAAATTCTAAATTATAGTCAATATATTTCCGTTCAAAATACCCCAAAATAGCTGATCATTAATATATCAGTAATTCACGTACTTGAGTAATTATTTTTAAAATAAAAGTACATTTAGCAATGAAAAATACAAAGTTACTACTTTGTATTACAAAGTTTGCTACTTCCTTCCTTGAACAATATCTTCAAACATATTTGCTTTACGTATTTCTTAACAATCTTTATTTTTCTATATATGTATTTTCCTTATCCAAACCCCCCTTTTTTCTCACTGCTCTTGCCGGAGCATGCAATCCAATTTAGCTTTGTTAATTTCTTGCAAGCAAAGTCAGAGATTTGCGGCCGCCCTTAACCATCAGTCAATTTGCTCATTGCAACCATTTATGGCGACCATCGAGATGGCAGGAGCATGGTTACATATAGTGGCGGGGATTGGGATAGATAGATAGATATAACTACTCACATATCACGCTCAATTTGGCTGGCGGAGACGCCTCCCTGGCGCCGCTGGCCAAACTTGTCGCGATGCAGACATAGTCGCCAACATCCTCCGGCCGCTGCACTGCCTCGATATGCAAATTGGAGCCCATTTGATAGACACGCTTGTCGTACGCGATCCGATGACCTGGAATGGTTTGGCAATAACACGACGATGAATACTTAATGCGAAATCCGCGGAATATATATGTAAAGTAATGGCTCACCATTATGCAACCACTCGTAGTGCAGCTCGCTGGATGGATCCGTGGCTTCGCACTCAAAGTCAGCGGATTCATTCTCCACCACGGACTGGCTCTGGGGTAATCGCCGGAATCGCGATGAGCTGGCCAAAACAGAAGCTGGAAAAAGAGAGCAGGAATATGTACAAAGTGTTAAAGTAATTTAAGCAATTACAGGGTAAAGTTACTAGCTTTAATATTTTGGAATTTTTAATACCAGCCTAAGCTCATCAAAGCCCTATTCGTATAATTAACTAAAAAAGTGCATTTAGCGTCATTATGTTTAATTAAAGTGGTTAAACAAATTAAATTCGCTTAAGCTGCTTAAATTACAGTGTTTAACGCAAATGTAATTTCGTTAAGCACTTTGCAAAGGGTAAAAAGTATAAAAAAGAGCTTAAAACGGGGGGAAAACCAGTTGCAAGGCGAAGAGTAGGATTCCCTTACAAAAATTACTATAAAACATATCCTATAAACTTGTTCTTAAGGTAAATTACTAAAAAACAATGTTAAGTAAAGAGTTCTACAACTTAAACATGACTAAAACATATTGTAAATATTTATTAACAGCCTGGAATGTGAGCCTTCATAGAGTATTCCCCAGCCTTGATACCGAAAACATCCTCATCCTGGCAGGACTGAAGTTGCGTGTTCTCAAACAAAATTACAATATGTGTATGTGGAAAATAAAATAAACAAAAAAGTATCCACCGCTCCTCTTGCAGTGCCAACATAATTAAAAGCCCAGAGAAAAAACAGAAAAAATAACCCATGTATTCAGAGGGAAAATATGTTTTTATGAAACCATTTTTGTATTATTTTTTCCCCGTTTTTGTTTGTTGTTGAATGCATTTCGGTTATTATATTAAATCAACGGCCGCAAATGCAATTCACGGAAACAGAGATAATTTAATTCTATGGTCAGGTGAGGCATAAAAAGTATTTGCATTTTAATGACGATTACTTAATGAGCTGGCAGGACTCGAAAGAGTTTATCCTATCAAAAGCGTTAAACAAAAACCACAAGTGGCGCCCACGGACGACGAGTCAAGTGAATGGATGTACACGGGATTATTGGCGAACCGCAGCCACAGTCGCAGCCAGAAACTAAAAGCAATTCAAAAGCAATTATTTTTGATTATATGAGTTGCGGGAACGAACAGCAGCACGAACAAGAGGAACTACAAAACGGCCACCATTATATTTGGCCACTAATTGGAGCAATTTGAGACAACACCTCAGATTGTGGGGAGCAGGACCAGGATCGGGACCCAGGAGTTGAACCTCCTCTGGAATCAATAAACGGGGCCAAGGCAGAACACCACCAACAACAACATCATTAAAGCCATTTCGAGGAAGGGAGTTCCCCGGTCTTCTCATATGCCATTCGAGTCACATAGCCCCAGCGACGTGTTATGATACACGGCAGGCAGGCCAGAGACTCGACTCAAAGCCAACGCCAACCCAAAAGGCAGTTGCCCAGGCATGAACCTCCTCCGGACAGCTCCTCCTCCATTGTTCCCCTCGTATTCCCCACTGAATCGATTTAATTTGCCGTGCGGAAAACGAGTTCCAACGGCCCGGGGGCCGGAACGGAACGGAGTGTATGCCGGGCACAAAGTCAGTTACTGGGCGTCGATTAAAGAAATATGCGTCCCGCTCTTCGGTTGGCCGCGTCTGCCGCGTTGATTGCGCTGATGTGGGCACGAAAATGCGTGAAGGGGAGGAACCCAGGCTGGAGCCGGAGCTGGAGCTGGTGCCAGGAGGAAAGGCAGCAGCAAACAGAAAAAGTGTTGATGCTGCAAACATCAGCGACAGAGCCACGGAGCAGCGGGCAGTCCCAGTCGCAACTGCCCATCTTGATCTGTCTGTAAATGTACACTGAGGCAAAAGAGGCTATGGAAAGTAAAGAAATAAATTTCTTTCCTTTAAAAGGCTTTAATCTTGAAAGTTCTAGTCCTTTTATAAGGTTAAAACCTCTTATAAATCAATAGATTTTTTATACTAAAGTCTTTTTGGTGTATTTTCTTTGTAAGACCTTAAAATTCCCAACTTGTAGTGAAAAATCTTAGTTTTAGAGGTTTCTTAGGTAAAGAAAGTGATACTTGTATAGGTTATTTTTCATATTTTGTATTGTAAATATTTTCTTGTTCTTTTAAACCTTTTTTCCAATTATAAAATATATTTTTTATAATTTTTTTTTAATTTTTCGTTTTTTTCGGTGCATTATTCCTTTTCGCCTGCGTGTGTGTGATAATTAGTTCGTTTGTTTGGCTCGAATAACCGAAATCAGCAAGTCAGCAGCAGCAGCAGCAGCAGGCAAGTAATACCCGTTCGAGGCGAGTGGACCAACTGCTGCGGCCTCCTCTCTGCTCATCATCAGCATCTCGAGATTCAGATACGACTGGTGAGATGCCGAGTGCCACAAATTGTGCGGCAACATTTGTCGATTAAGCACAATGAATGCGAAATATTGTTGTAATAATCAGGCAACCCACTGTGGCAGCCACTTGAACTTGCCCAATGGGTGGCGTTTTGATTTGATTTTGTAGAGAAAGAGAGGAAACGCAAGCTCCAACCAACTAAACTGAACTGTCACTCTGGAATGTGCGGCATTTGTCTGGGAAAACCTGGCCGGAAAACTGCAAGTCAACAGCCCAGACAGGCAGTGAATGAAAAGTGGAAATGTGTCTGACAATTACCAGTCAAATGTTTGATCTAGGGTTTTCTCCTTGGGTTGAAAGGAGCCACCGAGATAGAGGATGCTTTGATGAAGTTGGAATTTGATTTAAAGGTTACAGCAAGGCTAATCATTCAGGGGGAGTTTAATTCTTTATTCATTCTTTTATTCATGGTTTTTAGGGGTTTACTTAGGCTTTTTTGTAAGAGATTTTTCTTGCCAGAAAATCTTTAAAAAATGTTTGCCTTGATATCAGTTGAATGAAGGATTATAACTCCATTTCTGTAGCCTATTTAAGGGTACTTGTGCTTGGTTCTAACAGTTAAACATTTCTTTAATAAATCCCCTAACTCTAATGCTCCTAAAACCTTCCCCTTTCGAAATGCCACTCGGAATTAGAGAATTTTCCCTGTACTTTCTGTGCCTTCTAACCAAATACCTAGCCAGAGAGCTCTCGAGTGAACTTTCGACTTGAGGTCTTTAAGGTTGCCGAAGGACGCAGACACAGGACGAGGAGGTTGCTGGGCAAAAAGGGGGAGTTTTGTAGTTTGCCACAACACAGAGCAGCTGCCCTTAATGTGGGATGTGGGATGCTTTTGCTTTTTGCCTTTGCCTCTCTGCTTTTGCCTTGGCATGTTGCATGCAGCATTTTGCATGCTTGAATAACAAATTATGACTGCCACACAAAAGGACTCGCTCTCGCAGAACACACACACACTGCCAGTCAGCCTGCCAGCCTTCCAGCCAGGCAGCCAGCCAGCCAGCCAGCCAGCCAGCCAGCCAGCCGCATTATTTGCCGTACAAATAATGGACCTCTGTAGCGTTGCACAGATTCTGAAATATGCGATTCCCCCTCATTTTCTGTGTCTGCCGGCTGCTGGCTTTTGTTTGCGGCTGTTTGCCTTTGTGCTACTTAACAGTCAGCAGTTTTCAGCTCTGTCTCTACACACACACACACACACATGCGTTGCCAAGGACCTCGGCTTGCATAAGAGTCTGATCCTGATACCTATACCCCGTCCCAGGGGACCAGATCCCTCGCTTGTAATCCTTGGCGTAAACTATATTTGATTAGCTGAAATTTTCGGCGTCGCCTGTCTCACTTCAAGTGGTTGTCCTGATCCTTAAACTGCCAAGTCCCTACTTATGCCAAGTGTGTGAGTCCTGGCACTGGGAGAAATAGGAAGAGGAAAGTATTTTTCACAAATTAAGTCACTATAAATTGTTGTTTCGCTCATAAAAAATATTACTTGACTTGGAAAAGGTAAAAAGGTTGAAAAAAGTATATTTTCGCTGTCCAGAATATCCTTTTTGCTCTTCAAAATATTCAAATTTTTCCCTCTGCATGTGTTCCTGACATTATTTGCCTTTCTTTTCGTTAAGCATTACTTAGGACGTTTGCCCAACGACTTCATTTTGAACTTGAGCAAGGCATGTCCTCTTGCTCCTTGCCACCGGAGCAGTCTCATAATTTTCCAAGCGGCTTCCTCTCCCGCTGACTGGCTTCTTCTAGTCGAAATTAGTTCTGCCAGCTTGGTGGCTCCTGGCTGACTTTTAATTGAGTCATTTTGCACGCCGCTTGCCTTTCAAATTCAATTGCCTAAGAAAGAGAGAAACAAAGGCTTCTTTGCAGCCCTCACAGAATGAGGTAATAGGAGCTAGAAGCTAAAGATCCCAGGGGTTAATAGAGACCGTGGTATCATTGAAGAAGGAATGGAATGAGCTTCCTTTGAAGTCGCTCCACTTGCGATCTAGTTGCCAACAAATGAAAGCAAACTGAAATAAGATTCACTTATTTGCAATCGCAAAAACATTCCCCCTCAAGCAAAGACACCCCAAAAGGGCGAAAATATTGAAAAAAACCCTTCACAATCTTGCTAATCCCACTTACCCGTCATCAAAGCCAGCGCCAGGATGCGCACGGCAGCCATATCTATATTTTGAAGTTTTATCCTCGCACTTGATAGATACGTCTGTATATATATCCACTTTTCAGTTCTCAATTAGCAAGTGATAAAAACGAAGCAGCACTCGAAAACACACACGCGAATCGGTTGTTATATAGTCGGATCGGAGTTTTACGGGCTTTATGGCTGACAATCCGATGAATATTCACTCTTCGCACACACAACACACACGCTGAAAGTGCCGGCCCTCGAAAATGCACTCAACGCATTTGTAAATATTCAATATTTGGATGCCAGACGACGACGACAACCACGATGACGACTGGGACTGCGACTGCCCTTTTCCAGGGGCTGGAGATTGGGATTGGGGGATGTGTGGTAATGGTGGTTACTGGAGTCCGGGGCGGTTTTTTGATATTTACTGTGGACACTCAAATTAAATTGCTATTTACATAGTTGGGAACGCATGAAATGCATTTATCACCGAACAAACCTCACGGCTGATTGTTGTTATTTTTTTTTTCTGTAGAGGAATAGTATCTCTCTGGTGTCCGCTTGTGTTTCGTGGTTGTCCCGGGTTTCCACTTTATCAGCGAACAGATTGACAAGCGACAAGCGGCGGTGGCGGAGGCGGAGTACGATATCTGACGGATACCGACAAAGGTATCTAGATACACAAAATGCAATGCAATGCTCGAAGACGGCAGAGATACCGGGCCGGAGCGAGGAGCGGACCGGAGCAGGGTTCAATTACCCAAAGGAGAACGCGAGCGCAACAAATCAACTTAATTTGTATCCCGAAGATACAACGGCCGCCGCATCAGCTGCATCCTTGGCCGTCGCGCTGCATCCCGGAACCGGCTTTCGGTGGGTGATTCTTTCGAGGAGTCGGAGTCGGGGGGCAAGGAGTCTCACGTCTCACGCAGCGAAAACTCGGCAAACAAAACAGAACGGATCGGATCGGTAAGGAGCGGAGTATCTAATCGAATCGAACCGAACTGCACGCGTTCGAAGTCTGTTTATTACTGAGCGCCCTGCCGGCTGTTCGAAGTTGTTGGTGGGAACCGGCTACTGGTGCTCTCTTATGAGGAATACTGGGTTCAGTTGGTGGTTCTTTGCTCTCTCTGTGAGATTGCCTAACCCTGTGACCAGTATTCAGAGGATTGCCTGTATTTTCAACAGTGTTGTCGTGCTGCGGGCGACCTTAGCTGGGCGCGCAAAGTTTGAAAAATTGATTTAAATAATTAATTTGAAAAGATTGATATGGGTTTTTCATTATATTTGAGTTTAACAATTAACTTGACTTATTTCCTTGGAGAGTTCTTTGAGTTTAACAATTAACGAAACATACTTGCTTGGAAAGTACTTAGTTCCTTGAGTATTTAATATTTAAAGAGCTGAAAAATTATTAAAATTGTTAATATATTTTCTGTATTATATATTTTTACAAATTAAGCGACTTATAGCCATACTTTCTTTGTCAGAATCCTATTATCTTCTCAACTTTAATTAATCAAATTCTTTCCAAATGAAGCTATCAGCTATCGGTAATCAAATTTCCAGAGTCGTCACTCTATGCTAACCGCGCCAGCTGCCTCCTCATCATCCTGCCTGGATTCCCCCCTCGATTTTAAATCCAAACAATAATGCGTCTTAATGACCAAACCAAAGAATCGGCTAAAATGGCTTGGTCGAGCGGAAGAAAGGGGGAGCAGTAGCTGCAGGAAAATCCATTGGTGGCTTGCTGTTTTACGAGCAGAAACGCGCTTGGAGAAAATGCAAGAGGCTTCTAATTTATATGCACTTCAAGAAAAATATATATACCTTTATGAAAATAATATTTTCATTCCTTGAATATATAAAATTAAATAATTAAGTTGGTTTTATACAATAAATCGATAGTTAATAAGAAAAAGCATAATTAAAAGACAAACCATTAATAATTTTGTGAAAAACAAGAAAATATTTATTTAGATACAATTAAAATTAATATTAATAAATATAGCTTAATATAGATATAAATGGATAATTTATATAATAAATTGGACAGCCTAAGACTAAGTATTTGTTATTAATTAATTAATATCAGACAGATTGTATTCAGGGAACTATGTTTTATTTGGAAAACTTGATTTTAAATGTATAAAATATTTATTTATTCAAACTTACTGCTAAATTATCTCTAAATTTATTCCAGCAACCTAAAATTTGCTAAGTTTTGTAGCCAATTGAACGAACTTTAACCATTTTAATTAGATAAGACTCTATTCATTTATTTCTATTATTTATTCTTAATTATTTCTATTCTTTCGGTGCATCTAAGACAGACTGCGACTACTGTGCCGATTATGAGCGTGTGCCCCTTCTGGGTGTGTGTCTGTGTGTGTTTTCCATTTTATAGTTTTCCGCTTGTTTTTTTTACGAGGCCTTTCAACCCCGCACAATGGAAAAGCAACCCAAGAGCCACAAAAACAATTGCAGCAGATCCTTCTGCCGGCGTTGACTGACACCCAACAGTCGTAAAATGCCGTTGCCATTTGTATAAACTATATATCCGGGTGGATGTGGATGTTCTGGTGGGGTGGCGGTGCCCTCCCAAATTCTCCCCTCCTTGCCCCGCCCCTGATTAACAGCCCTTTGTGATTATATCTGCATGGAAATGCGTGTGTGCGTGTGTGTGTGGTGTGCGGTTATCAAATGTTGGCCAGGCCCAGCAGGGAAAAGGGACCAGAGGCAGAGAGCCCAGAGACCATAGACGAGCGACCATCCAAAGTTGGGCCCTCGGCCCAGTGCGCTTTTCCATTTCCCACTTTCCGACTTTGGACGAACGACAGTTATTGATGTCATAAAGTTGGAGATTTATGCCATGCCCTGCCTGAATGTTGGGCTTATGTTTTATTATTTCTGTTGTTTCGTTTTTAGGTTTCGGTTTTTATTTTTTTCTCTTTTTTTGGGGTGTCGAACGATCGAAGCAACCAAAGCTGCCAATGGTGTGTTAATAATTCTGCAAAAAAAAAAGTTTTTGTATTCTAAAGGGGGATGGTGAAAGGGTATTATGTTAATTGGATGTATAAGTCAAAGGGTATATTTTTTTGCATGCTGGGGACTTTACATCTTAATTAGCTTGGAGAAAGCAAGGCTATACTGGTGATCTGTATCCTAGAAATGGCTTTTAAATAAGGAAATAAATATTTCTAGTTAACAGACTTCTTTTAAAAAAATCTTTTAAAGATTAAAGATACCTTAAAACCAAGAAGAAACCCCTTAAAATATTTTAAAGGCCTTAAGACCACCAAGAAACCCCTTAAAATATTAAACAAAATCTTCTTAAGACCAAACTGCTTTGTAAAACACATTTCTTGGTTATATTTCAAAGAATTCCAAACTAGGAATATCTTTTCATCTTCCCAAGGGAGTTCCCCTGTTATCCATTAACCGATCCATATATGTTTAAGTTATTATTTTCGAACTGCTTACCGTAACTCAACGCCTCGCAATCGTATAATTTTATGGAGCACATCCCCAGAGTTGCAACGAATTCCGTGCGAGAATCACGATCCGGATCGGTATCCAAAGCCGGAATCCTCTCCGCCAGCAAACATCAAACATTTGAAGGCATTAAAATAAATTTTAGTAACGCGGCCTTTGCGTAGACTAAACAAAATAAACATTAAAACATCGCGTTTGAAGGTGTATATTTTTTGGGCGGCGGAGGCACCGAGCGCGCACTTGCTGTAAACAAATAAGGCGAAAAAATCGAAGAGGAGGAAGGGCCCCGGACCCGTGCCCGTGCCCCAACAACAAGTTTTTAATGCATGTCGATGTCGTCGTCGCCGCCGCAGATCAAAGGTATATATATATATAGTGTGGTGGGAGGTGGGGCCCTAGGATACGGATACCATGCCATTCGCTACGATTCCATGGTGGAAATGCAGGCAGGGGTGGTCGTTTAATTGCACTTGCCGCTTACTTTTTTTATCTCTCGGTGCCCGGCGAACGGTGCCCCGGAGTAACCTGCGCATGTGTAGTTGCCTCTGGATACTGTGCCTGTGCCTTTGATGTGCGCTGTTTATTCGAGCGCTATAAAAAACCATAAAATATGCATAAAACGCATAGGCAGCGAAAGTAACCAAGAGGCAATTGCGATTGAAGCCCTGAGAGAGAGCAGCCAGCAGGCATGAATATGGAAATGGAAATGGAAATGAAGCGATTAAGTGCAGACGATGGCAATTGGTGGGGAATTGTCGTCGGCAATTGCGGGAAATTCACTTGATGATGGCCCGAGCACAGCGCAGATGACTTATGATGACATAAAAGGGTGATTCCCCGGCTGAGGAGCAATTGGATCCTTGTGAGCAGAGTTCAACATGACAGCAAAGTGCAATGGAATAATAGAGAGTACAAGAAAAATTGACATTTTAATAGTGTTCGGACTTTGCTATTTCCTTATCGGGTATATTTTTAATTAACTTGTTGTTTTGGCAAAGAAATTTTAATGGCGGAATTTATTAGATTATTTTATTAGATTATTTTTTATATTTTGCTGAAAAAGTCAAAGGTAAAAGTAAATTAAATCTGTTTGTACCATCAGGCATTACAGTGAACCCTCCAAGAGAGTGAATACTGTGAATATTATAAATTAAAAGTAAAGAAAAAGTAAAGGATAATAAGATAAATTCGAGAAGTTAAAATAAATATCCAGATAGCTCTAAAACTTAGAGACTAGTGTGCGAAAAACCTACAATGGACGGACATTCGACAGACAACGGACGGACAACGGTTGGACAACGGACGGACAGACGGACATAGCTAAATCGTATCTCCTGTTATGGATATTTATTTTTTGTATAAATATATTCTGATATTGCATTGCAAAAAAAATTATAATCGTTTAAGTAGGTTTTTATCTTAATTTAAAAGTAATATTCGCTAAGTTGACATTCTAAAAATACCATAATTAATAGAAACAATTTATATCCTTCCCTAAAGACCATTTATCCCACTCCAAACGATCAGATTCACGGCAACCCAAACCATATGGTAACATCCCCCTTACCACCTAATGATCTCCTATAGATATATAGGGCTTGTTAAGGAATCTCAATAATTTCTTTGTATTCATTTGAAAGAATGATCATCCCTGCGTTAGATGAGACACCAGAATGTCGAGCAACTATTTTACGACTTTCCATCAGAGGGGTTGGGTTTTGTTCTTAGGAACTCTCCGTGCTGCTCCGCTGTCGCCATTCGAGGAGCGCGCTCTGCTTTCGTCATAAAAAGCGCATAAAAAGCTGTTGCTGAACGTTTCATCCGGGTTCCATCGGCTTTACGGCCGTGCCAAGTGGGCACCGAATTTACGAGGGATTTTACGAGGCCGTACTACTCCACCCGCAAAAAAGGAGATTGAAACGATTGCGCTATAAAATTGGACTCTATGAGAGCCATAAAATATTTATTCTACTAAAAAATAACTGTACATGGGTTATATATACACACAGAGAGCGACACACACATGCATAAATACGTATAAACTAGATAAATATAAATACAAATAGATTTTCCGGGGGGTTTTTCACAAGTTCCTTTTTGATTCTCCACAACAACAAAACGGAGTAACACTCGGAGGGTGGGGGGAGAGAGGGGCACGGGACCGAGATCATGGAAAGTTTCTCTCAGGAGCTAAGGCTCCTCCTGCTCCTCCTTCTCCTCACACTATGTCGTCGGCCACCTGCGACTCCTGCTCCAGGATCGTGCTCTCGCGCAGCTTGCTCTTCAGGTTCTTGCTGGAGTTGGCTTCCGTGAGGCAGGGCTCGTTCTCAGGATGGTCATGCTCCTGGCCATCGGTGGGCGACTGCACGTGACCCTCCTCCAGCTGCACCTTGCCCAGATGGCGGCGATAACGGTACCACACCTTCAGTCCCAGCACCAGCACGAAGTACAGGAAGGCCAGGCAGATGATCACAATGATAATCCTGGTCACTATCGAATTGGAGGCTGATTTGCTGGACCTGACCACCAGCAGGACATCCTCTCGCTTCAGGCCTGCACTGCTGCCAATGGTGCAGCCATAGCGACCCTCATCCTCCGACCTCACGTCCCGAATCTCCAGCGTTCCATTCTCCATCAGCGTGAAGCGCTCCGGATCCGTGTTATTCTCGTTCAAGTATGTCAGATCCTTGTCCCATCGGATAGTGGGTTTGGGTTCCCCGATGGCCTGGCAATGGATGACGGCTGTACCCGATTCCAGGACCTCGATGGGTCCCTCTGGCGGCACACTGAACTTGGGCGCCACCACCAACATTGATGGACACGGTGGCACTGATCTGTCCCTGGCTATTCGAGGCAATGCAGGTGTACTGCCCGCGCTGGTCATTGCTGACCTGGCTGAAGATCAGCGTGCCATTCTGGTCGGTCACGTTGGCAGGCAGAGGTAGTTGGGTTTCCTGTAAGAAGATGGGGAATTTTTGTTAAATGGGGGGAGTTTTATTAAATATCTTAGGGATTTTGAGTTGTTACTGTGTCATAAACAGAAATTAATTTGAATAAAATAATGTTAAATAATGTTCCTTCGTTCTTTTTAAAGACATTTTACTAAAAACAGGGTTTATTCCTATATTAAAACAGCCAAGAAGATTTGTAATAGAAAATAAAGCTAGATTTCTATAAAAGACACATATTTAGCTACGATTTGTAATAAAAAGAAAGATAATAAAAAGGCTATGACCAATAATTTATATATTCCACAGTAAAGTTAATAATTATATTCTTGGAAAATTATGAACTTGAGTTAAAAATTTACACTTCAGTTACATTTTACATTAAAAATTGAATTTAAAAATTGTATAAAACCCTGCAAAATATTTAAACTTATAAATTCCTCAAATTATCAAAAACTTACCCTTGTCCACTTGACTTGAGGAGGCGGTGTTCCCTGCGCTTTGCAGTGAACTTTACTCAGAGTTCCAAGCTCCAGATTCTTGGACGTGGGCTGCGGCATAAACTTAAGTTGCTCAATAACACTCAGAACCCCACTATCAGAGCTGGCAGCCACGGAGCCCTCGATGACCAACTGGCACTGATACTGGCCGGCATCGCTGGCCAAAACACTGCTGAACTGCAGAGAACCGCTGTCCTTGTTGAGCGACACTCGCGAGTCCTCCCGCAGCATGGTCTCCAGCTGGGGTTCGCTGGTGGTGCTGCACATCCGGCCCAGCTCCACTTGGCGAAGTGTCTTGCCATCCTTCCGCCAGCGCAGGACGACGCTATTCTTCTGAAGATACCCCTCCGACAGTTGGTAGTCGCAGGGCAGTTGCAGAGAACTCTGTTCCTTGATGGTAACCGAAGATTGGGGGCCCTTTGTGATGCTCACATCCTCGAAAGATAAGGGGGCAGCTGGAGAGAGGAGATAATGAGCAAGTTATAAAATACTCAGAGATGAGTCAGTCATCCGATTTAACTCACCGTAACAGCAAGAGATCAGGCAGAAGAATCCCAGGCCGCAGCTCAACAATCGTCTTCCGTTCAGCTCCATTTCGGGCCGAAGAATTCTTTTGATTTCACTTCGGTCTTCCTTCTTCGCTCTTTTGCCTTATTTTTTGCACAAAACCGGTGTGTGTTCGCTTCTTTTGCTTTTGTTTATTTGCCGATTTTTGAAGGAATTCCGTTTTGCCTTCGTCGGATACGATTTTTTTTTTCCTTTTTTCTCGCTTCACTTCACCTCACTTCATTTCACTCCGCCCGGCGAGTGGAGAGCATTTGCTTTATGGTTATTTTTATGTTACGCACACGCGTCACGCTTTATTATCCTGCCGCAGACGCAGAGCCCGGGGATCTTTTCGAGCGACTTAACGGCCACTGCTGCTGTCTGAGGGCACAACCTTCCGCGTTTGGTTCCGAAACACAACTGACGCCGCATCGGGCTAATTTAAACCAGCGGCTGCCAGTCGCCGCACGGTTCGCACATGCGCCCTAGCTTGTTCCCAGTGTTTCCCGGTATTTTTTGCCGGGTATGAGCAACTCTGAGGGTTATACTACTTTTTACAGAGCTACTACGAAGTTCCAGACGATAAAGACTACCTTTTTACATTTTATTTGTAAGATATGGCAGAGACTGAACTCTTTATATAATCAGTTTCTTCATAAACAGCGCTTTCCGACAAATATTTCTGTAATTAAATGGTACTGCTAAAAACGTATAAAGTTTGGATTGAAAAATTGTTTATATTTGTTTGAAACGAGTTTAAATAGAAATACATATATCGTTGCCTTAAAAAAGTAATACAGATGTCAAGAATACATATTAAAGTTGCCCGAAATATAAACAGCACTAAACTGGAGGACCTGGGTTACATTTATTATCAAATCTAAACACATAAAATCAGCACTTTTGGACTAGGTCATTTTTACAATACATTTTTTAAGGCTACTAAAAAATTAGCTAATTTAATACATACGCTAGTTGGCTATAAATACCATTTTAATCTCCTAGGGTAAGTGATATATCCGAGCAAAACTTGAGAATCTTGGGCTTATTGTCGTGAGGAGTAGAGTCTCCAGTCTAAAATTGAGGTATGGTCGAGACGCGATTGTAGAGCGACTGACGTTTGGCCACGCGGAAGGGACAGCGGGTCATCATTTTGAATACGACGGCGCCGCAGACCACAAAGAGGCCCCAAAAGACGTAGGTGAAGCAGGATGAAGCGATTTGGCTGCCACAACACAGTGTAGCTAAGGTTGTAGTTTTCTATAAAGAAGAAGTAGCTCAAATATGACTTTGAAACGATATAATGCCGTCTAGAACTCACCCAACACTGCATAACCCATGCCGATCTTGGACTTTCCCATGCGATACGAGGAAGTGGGCACCATAATCTCCAGATAGCTGTGCTCCTCCTCCTTCAGAGCCTTCAGATCAAAGTGCCGCACGGCGTTCTCATAAAGTTGATCACCTTGGTGGAGGGATAAATAAAGATTCTCGATTCGTGCCAGTGGCCCGAGAAAATGATATGTGGATCCAAGTCGCTGATGATGGCTCTCAGCAAGGGTCCGCCACCGATGAGCAGCGGGGCATGCGAGACGCCAATCCTCAGGCGATCCTGATTGTGATCCCTATCCGGATTGTTAAAGTCCAGCAGCATGCGATTGATCTTGAAGAAGCGCAAGCGATTGTCATAGTCGAAGAGGTCCTCACTCATGAATTCGTTCTCGAAGCGCCTCTGGTTCGAGTTGGATATGTAGTCGCCATTCTCGCCGCCAATATCGTTGTCGCCCGGCACATGGACGCGCTGGAAGTACGCCGAAATCATGCGGAACTGTTAGGTGTTAAATTGGTTAGGATCTGCCTTGTCTTACCTTTCTATATTTCTTGTTCTGATAGATGCGCCTGAAGCGCTGCACATACTGCTTGTACTCCTGGGCGGTGGCTATGTTGCCCTCGTCCAGCAGATCGCCCAGGAAAACGATGATGTGCGGCTGCGTAAAGTGGAGAGCACGCTCGAAGGTCTTTGCCAGATATCTGTCCGAGTCGTACCTGGCCAGCGGACTGTGGGAGGAGCGATCGTAGGAGTTGCCCAGAATCTGCGGATCCGCAATGAGAAGCAGGCGTGTGCAGTTGTCTGGATTGTTAAATATCTCAATAAAGGCACAAAGAAAACTGGGTTAAAGAGCGCTTACCCAGTTTGCAATCGATTCGCTGCCAACTGGTCTGGGCCAGGTAGTACACGATGAACTCGTTGAAGAAGACCAGCAGCAGCGTTAAAGCCACAAAGCCTCGACACACTAATCTGTTTCATGGATTACAGGCAGGATTAAGAGGATGTCATATGAGCATCGAACCCAGTTACCACCTACCTATTAACTACGCGCAAGGAAGCCATAACCTTGGCTATCCTACATCGATTTGGAAAGCTTGATTAATACTCTCGGTTGTCCTCTGTCCTCTGGCAAATGCAAGTGCGTTACATTGCGTCGACGGCGTCTATATTTAAACGTTGGCTGCCCGTGCAATATTTACGTAAGTCTGCTCATAATTTCGGGAATGTGCAATGTGGAGCTGCTGCGATGGGCGGCGGTCAACTGGCCAGCACCGCCGCCACTCAATTTTCAGGGCACGGTCTAAATTGGATTAGAAGACGGAATATGAGGCAGCGGGAAGAACAGCGCTTTTTTCCGTTTTTTACCTTTCACCGGTGTTTTGGCCATGCGCGCCATCGGCCATTCAAACGCAGAGGATACCGTTCGCCGGCTGCAAACACAAATAATTGTGCAATTATGGCGTGCACACATAAACAAAGATAACAAACACAACAAACAAACCTAGGGATGGACGCGTGTGCACGAAATATAGGTGGACAGCACGCATGTGCACGAAGGACGGTTTCCAAGCAACGAGTTTCAGGGAAAAGGAAAGAAAATGGATATGTAAGGTATGAATTATGTTTAGTAACTTATTAAAAGTATTAAATAAATATACTATAAGAATATGTTGAAGGAATATAAGGATATATATCGGTCGGAAACCCTGACAGCTATGTGTGCTACTCATTGTGTAGCTTAAAGTCCTACAGTAAAATATAAAAAACAAAAGAAATTTATAAAGATATTTCAGTTTATATAATTCCCTGAAAACAGTTCCTAACTTTTTTTTTTAATACAATAATTATTATATATAGTTGAACAACAACTGCCACCTCTGTCGTGTCTGGGCACGCGGCCACCTCTAACCCCAACAACACGTCACTAGCAACCAGCTGATCCGATAGGCGACCTCTAGTTATCGATGACAATCGAGGCATTGCCACATTTGCGCCCGCCATCTGGCAACGCCGTGCGTGGATTAATGGCGTGCCACTCCGCATAAATGCTCGAGAGTTTTTCTTTTTATTAACAACATACGCGCCGCAAAACCAAACAATCCCAGCGATCATGTGTATATAGTGTACATGTGTACATATATACGTAAACTCGCGACCATATCGAAAGTGCAGTGACTATCCAGAGTGCGATAGCAGCGGCTCGCAAAATTGCCAAAAATTTTGCCGCTGCCTGGTCATTGTGAAAAGTAAGAAAGCAAAGCCAAACAGCGGTGCCGATAAGCATAAAATGCTGGGATAACGCAAGAGTAGTGCCGAGCCTCGAAATCCCTGTGTTGGCTGCATTTTTGTGGCTGGGAAGCGTTGGGGAAAAGCGCTGCACCGACCGAATTCGCCAAGGTGCGTGTGAGTGCTGCGCTGCGGTGCGCCTGTGTGAGTGGGGGGCTGACTGTGTAGTGCCTGTGTGTGTTTATGGCTTGGCAATGCCACCCTCCTCCGATTTTTCGCTTTTTGAGGGTCGCCGAAATTGTTATTACGCGTCCGCTGGTTGTTGCATCCTCCACTGAATCCTCTGGCTTGCAGGTAGCGGAAGCTCCCTTGGTGTGCTGCGAGGATGGCGGACATCGTGTACCCCAACGGCTGTCGGCCGCTGGTCGAGGATCTCGGGACCGACGAGCTGATAAGGCGACTCAAGGTGAGTTCCGCCACCCACGTACTGCGCCCAGAAGGCAACATTGACGAAAATAAACCCTTCCCAGACCCTTGCCAATGTGCTGCAGACCATGGACCAGGACGACAATCTCTACCAGCAGTACATCCCCTGGCGCTGCACCTGCTGGATGACTTTTTCATGCAGCACCAGTCCCGCGATGTCCAGCTGCTAATCGCCTGCTGCGTGGCGGATGTACTGCGTGTCTACGCCCCCGAGGCGCCCTACAAGGAGCAGGACCAAATCAAAACCATTTTTAAGTTTTTTATCAAGCAACTGCATGGGCTGAAGGACCCACGCGATCCGTCCTTCAAGCGATACTTTTATCTGCTGGAGAATCTGGCCTTTGTCAAGTCTTTTAACATGTGTTTTGAGCTGGAGGACTGCCAGGAGATCTTCCAGGAGCTATTCAGCACCATCTTCAAAATCGTCAAGTAAGCTGGGCGTACCGTTTTTACCTGGGGAAGACCCACAAAATAAAGCATATGATATATCTCTTGCAGCGATCAGCACAGTGCCAAGGTTACTAACTTTTTTCTAGACGTGCTGAGTCCTTTGATAACGGAAGCTGACAATCTCTCGGTGGAACTGCTAGACTTAATACTAATCAACGTTGTGGAGCCGCACAAATCGAACAACAAGTATGCCTGCCAGCTGACCGAGCAACTCCTGACCAAGACAGGCGATGCTCTGGAGTCCACCATCAAAATGGTAATAGGTTACCCTAAGTAAGCCTTTGAAGGGTCTAAAGTTATCTCTCTGATCGATAGTTCTTCAATCGCGCTTTGGTTATTGATAAGCCAAACACCAGACTGTCCATTACAAACAAAATCTACGATGTAATCTATGAGCTTAATCGCATCAATGGAGACCTGCTCATCTCAGTGCTGCCACAACTGGAAAACAAACTGCTGTCCACGGACGATGGAGAAAGGCTGAGTAAGAATTCTATTTACATCTGACTTATTCCCATTATTAACCATATTTATTTGACGTTTCCACAGAGGCCACCACTCTTTTGGCCCGCATGTTCTCCGAGAAGGAGTCCCAGCTGTCGAAGAAATATCAGAGTCTGTTGAAAATCTTCTTCGGGCGCTTCTGCGACATTACCGAGCCAGTGCGCGTCAAGTGCGTGCAGTCGTCCATGCATTTCCTCCTCAATCATCCGCACCTGCAGACCGACATCACGGAGAAGCTGCGGCTGCGGAATCACGATCTGGACGAGATTGTTCGCCACGAAGTGGTAATGGCCATTGTTGAGACTGCCAAGCGAGACTTCAGTCTAGTGCTCGAGGCGCCCGATCTGTTGGATATTGTGCGCGAACGGACGCTGGACAAGAAGTACAAGATTCGGAGGGACGCAATGAACGGCCTGGCCTACATCTACAAGCGAGCGATCTGCGAGCCCAACGATTTGAGTGCCGAGCAAAAGCAGCGGGTAGACTGGATCAAGAACAAGATCCTGCACGGCTACTACAAGGTGGGCCTAGAGGATCGCCTGCTCGTGGAGCGCCTGCTTATCACCTGCCTCGTTCCCTACAAACTGGCTCCCGAGGAACGCATGAAGAAGCTGTACCACCTGCTCGGCGACCTCGATGCCAATGCCACCAAAGCCTTTGTGGAGCTGCAGAAGAACCAGATGAAGACCCGCAACACGGTTAGCGACTGGATCAAGCTGCATCACTCCAAGGAGTTTACGCCACGCGTGCTCAACCAGCTGAGCGCCAAGCAGGCCACCATTGCCAAGTGCGTTTGAGCTGAATGGGCTCTCCAATAAGAGATGGAAGGAAACTAATGCTCTGTCTTTGCAGATTGCTGCCCGATCCCCTGAAAGCGGCCGAGTACCTCACCCAGTTTAGCAACCACCTGCGCAAGGACGCCCAGCTGCTGCGGTGCATTAACATTGTGCTTAAAGCGCGACGTCAGCTGCCGGGAATGCGCCGATACGATGGGCGTTCTGCTGAAAAAGCTGGGCGCCCACGTTCACTCCAATCTGTACTACAACACGGTCAAGATGCTGATTGAGCGCGTGGCGTCCGTGATGGTGGACAAGGAATCCATTGGCGTGCTGATTAGGTAAGCCGCAAGCTAGCTCTTCTCCAAATCTGATCTAAATCCTCTTACTTTACCGAGCAGCCTCATTGAGCAGTGCATTGAGGGTGGTCCCATGTGCGATGAGATTGGCATATCGCGCCAGGAGGCGGGCGAGCGCGGCCTCAAGCTGTTAAGTGTGAGTTTTCATCGTAAAAGGGAAAACCTCGAGCACGTTTCTAAGTTTCTTTTGCTTCCAGATGCTGTCCTATGTGTTCTCTGCTCACTTCTTCACCGACACCTCGCTGCGTCATTTGATTTCCCTGCTGAGTTACGAGAACGATTTTGTCGCTCCCCTGGTGCTGAAGACGCTCACTCATCTGGGACGTTATCAGCCACTGATCGACGACGCTACGCCGGTCATTCTAAATGAGCTGGCTCCGGTGTGTAGGGACTTTGCCCTGATAGGCACCCCCAAGCAGGCCAAGCATGCCGTGCGCTGTATTTTCGTAAACAGCCAATCGTCAGCGGCCACCAGATGGAGCGACGGGTGGTTCCGGAAGTGCGTCTACCACAACTCAGACGGTGCATCCCATTTTTAATGAGATAATCGAGGCACTGCGGCAAAACTAACGCCCAACTGCGAGCATCAGCGCACAAAGATCGTGGCCTTGGGCCACATTGCTTACAATATGCCGCAGGCCTTTCTTACTCCCATCAAAAACATGATTGCACGTCGCATAGTCAAGGAACTGCTCATCCAGGAGGTGTCCTGTGCAGCGGGACTACGAGCTGCCTGAGGAAAGCGACTGGTGTGCCCAGAGGAGCTCCCAACGGATACGCTGTGCAAGCTAGAGGCCTCTCAAGACCATGGCTCGCTGGCTACTGGGCCTGCGTACCGATGAGCACGCCGCCCAGAAAACATTCCGCATGCTGGCCGCGTTCGTTAACCAGCGGGGCGATCTCCTCGGTCAGAACCGCCTGTGCGGAGCCGAGAAATCCTGGCTGCGTCTTGGAGCGGCTTGCGCCATTCTCAAGGTTTGCGAGCAGAAGGGCGTGGGTGATCAGTATAGTGCCGAGCAGTTCTTGCAGCTCTCCCAGCTGATGGTGAGTGGTGGCCCCTCTTTCCGTTGAGTGATGGAAATTCTATAGAAATTCTTCTGTTCACAGTCCGATCCGGTGCCAGAGGTACGGGAAATATTTGCAAGGAAACTGCACAAGGGTTTGGGCAGAAGTTTGCCCAGAAATTGCCTGCCCCTGGACTTTATGGGCCTGTACACGCTGGCTGGTCTAGAGACTGACAGAAAGTGAGTAGTCTGACCTAGAACTTATGCCTTATTAATCATTTCTTATAATTCATTAAATAGATTACATGACCTGGTGCGACACTATGCGGAAACGGACGTAAATAAGCGTCGGGAATATCTCAAGACTGTAGCGATGACATGTAAAGCATTAGAGCTACTCCCTATTTACCATTTTAATCCATATCTTATTGCAGCTCCCGACAGCTCAACGGAGTCACAATCACTGCACATTCTACCTGACTACATGCTGGCCTTCGCCATTCCCGTGCTGGTCCACGATCCCCGCTACACGAACCACGAGGACTACGTCCAGCTGCGCAAGATGGAGAAGTGCCTGCGCTTCGTCTTGGAACCATTGATGGCCAAGCGCGAATCGTTTGTTCACAGCTTTTACAAGCAGCTGCTGCAGCTGATCAAGCACCGCGAGTTCAGTCAGGGCTCGGATAAGCGCGACAATTATGTAAGCTCCTTCAAATGTAACCTGAACTCTCCCGTTTTAACATCTATCTCTTTGGTTATTAGAAAATGTGGGCGCTCTGCGATCTCGCCATGTACATTATCGACTCCAAATTCAGCCCATTCGATGGCAACACGACCACATTCTCCATGCCGCTGGCCTTGCCAGAAATGTATTATAAGCAGCCTTCCGTCGCGAACTTCCAGAACAACGATATCTATATACCGCTGGACGTGTATACGGTGGGCGCCAAGTCGTCTAGCAAAAGCGGTGCGACGGCCACGTCGCGCGCGGCCACAGTGTCGAAGAGGCCAGCGGAACCAGCGTCAATCCTGGATGATGAGAATCCGCAGGTGGGTAATGAAGGATGTGAAACAAAAATTCGATCCTTAAATGTTTGAATCCTTTCAGGAGAACAATACTTTCGACAACATACGGGCAGCAGACACCACAGAGCCAACGGCCAAAAGAACGCGCGCGGGAGCCGCCACAGCCAAATCGTAGAGGCTTGTGGCGGTGGCAGCAGTTTGAAAGAGCACATACTTGTTAGTTTAGTTACTGTTAGTTTAGGCGCCTAAGTTAACTAAATATTTAAGACATACGGCGGAGTTACGTTAGTTGTTAAACCGACACTACCTACAACGTACACCAATCAGAACCACAGACCACACTTAAACGAGCACCCCCCCAGCTTTCGGATTAGGGCCCTCCTCAGATTATTCCGATTTGCAAACCAATTTGTACCATATTCCATTTAGAAAAGAAAAGAGACTAGGAACCGGAAAATGTGTCGTCGGATTTGTTAACCATATCTCTGTAAAAGTAATTATTTATCATTTTAAAATTTACCCTGTTTTTAAATTGTGACGCCTTTTGGTTGAATTTTTACTATTTTAGTTGTAGTCCTCATTGTATATCGAATAAACATAAAAAAATGAAGAGCATTAGTTGAAGTACGACGCGTAAAGTAATGAGAACGTAAACAGAGCCTTATTAAGAAATTAAAATAAACTTTTCTATGATCGCGGTTAACGTTTAGTTAATATATAAAATACACCAAGATTCATAATACATAATACATAATACTTTACGAGTTAGAAGCGACGGCGCGAATGCATTGAAAATGTATTTAAAACCCAAATCGAAAATGTTGTAAGGATTGGATTAAAATTATAACTAAATGAAACAAACAAAAAATACACACACACATTTAACTTTAAAAAAACATGTACATTTAACTATTATTACTGTTTTTCAATTATAAAATAAACATAAAATGATTATTTGGAATTTTTAAGGGGAAACTGAAGGAAAATTTAAATCTTAAACATAATCACGGCGATCCCTATCGAACTATCGATAGGCGGGTGCAACACATCGGCGAGCGTCACTATGTTTTTCCCACCACTATTTCCAATTGCACTTTGTTGGGGGTGTGTGTGACGTATTTTCTTTTTCTTGTTTATTGTTTGTTTTTGTGAATTAAATCAGAAGTTTAGTGGTCCAATTTAAAGTGAATCGAGCCAAGGGGGGCTGTATCTACAAAGGGATTTCAACAAAAGCAGCTCTTAAACGGTAAGCACCGGCAAAACAACAAAATGCAGGTGGAGGCAATCAGCGAGTGCCCCGACGTCACGCTCGGGCAGCAGCAGCAGCCGCAGAAAAACAAAACCAATGGGCTTTCCTCGGTCGCAGTCAGAAGTAAAACAAACGGAGAACCGAGCGCACGGATCTATACTTCCACTCCGAAGAGCTCTTATCCGAAACTCCAGCAGTACGCGGGCGTTGCTGAGCCCACGGCAAAAAGGGCGAGTGGGCGTGGTGGCATTAGCCTTCGACCCACGACTCAAAACAGCGGCCCTTCTATTTGGCCTACTAATTATCGCCTGCAAAAGCGTCATTCTAACCAGTAAGTGTGCCAAGTGAGGGCTAAGTATCGTATTTTGTTTATTTATATACAGACCCCCTCCCCATTTGTGGGGGTGGACACTACATTCAAGGCTGCAATTGTCGGCGGTGACGCGTACTCATCGGTAGTTTGTTTATATTTGGCGTTTATAAATAGTTTAAGAGCGTGTGATCTCATAGCAGTGTGTTTGTTCCGTTCGCTTTGTTGTTCCACCATTCTGCCTCCGTCCGCATCCACATCAAACCCCAAACCCCCCCCCTGCAATGCCAAACGGCGAAATAACGTCTAAATAAAGAAGGCAGCGCAAAGTGTGTTGTGTGTTGCGCATTTCGCTTTGGCTGGAGACTCTCATTTGCATACATATATAAATATGTACATATTTACCTTTAGTCAGCCCAAAGAGTGATTAGTTACTGCTATTTCCCAGCTAGAGAGTGATTAGTTACTTAATTGTGTGCCCTAGGCGACGATCTATCTTGGGTTTAACGGTATTTGCCACCTAGGGTCACGCGACAAATACATTAACACAGTGCATACATATGTATGTATTAATGTGTAGGGGAGAATTACCGCTATAAACCTTTAGGAAAATTCGGAATTTAGCAATTCAGACGTCGTGCAATGCAATCGTTAATTTCGGATTAATGTACAATTAGGGTGGTCCCTTTTAGGTACCCAAAATAGGGCATTAAATCCAATTAGCAATTAGGAAAACTTCCTTAGATTATATTTTTGGTTAGGCAACTCGACGCACCCTATTATAAACAGTATATTTCTGACGTGTTTATCGTGATAAGACTGATAACACGGAAATCAATATAACGCCATTCACAACTGAGATACTAACGAGCTATTTTTACAGTGCCGTACATCAGCGCCGACTCCATCCAGGTGTGGAGCAACCAGGTGCAGGGTCAGTGGAACGAGACCTTGGAGTGGGCCAACAAGCACCAGCTCAGCTCCAAGCTGAGTCCCCTGTTGTGTGGCCTACTCGTGGCCGGATTTGCGTACGGAATTGTGTACTTGGACAGTGCGGTGCCCGGCGTGAATCCGCCCTCGCCCTTCTCGCCGCGTTCCAAGAAACGGTAAGAGTCGACCCCAAAGACTGGCCCTTTGGCATTCGTTTTAACGAGGTTTCTTTCAATTTGCAGTTTCCGTGATGAGAAGTCTGCCTCGCTGCACTTGGGCTACTTGTGCGCCCTCTCATGCGGTCTTCTGGTCACCCTCTTCATGTACTTCGACTTGTATTCGTAGGAGTCAAGCACCACCACTCATTTCCTTCCATTAAGTTAGATAAGTTCAACAGTATTAGAATTTAATCAACCTCTTTTGGAATTTGTATCAATTTGTATTCGTATCTGAAGTCCTTGTAACTGTGCAATGCTCCTGGAGAGAAGCTATTTGTGGAATTACCACCAGTGGGGCATTATTTTGAAGCTAACTTAGTTCCTAGGTACATCTATAAATTAATATATTAACTTATTCACTCTAAAAAGTACAAAATGAAACATATTTAAATGTGGATTTCACAGGCCAGGCTAGAAAAGTTTACATATATTGTCGCCTGGCCCTGAGAATCGCTAGAATACTGTATATGGCAACGAATTGCTAAAAAATAAATTACTTATGCACATTGTTTTGCATTAAAATGTATGTAGTTAGATTCTCTAGGCGCATGAATTGCTGATCCCAGTCAATGTCGCTTACCTGGGCGATCTTGAATGTTTGCATACGATTCTCGCCAATAAATTGGCCCACGAGATGGATGTAGCAGCCTGGAAATGGTTTTGGTATTAGAGCAGAAATAAAATACTTAATTTAAAGATCTCTCCCCCTTGCCTGCAGTCCAAGATTTTAAAATGCCATCGAAATCATGATAAATGCCTTGGAGAATGGGTCCTGAGCCCTCGTTTCGAACTAAAAGCGTTTGCTCTCCTCGCTTTCCCTCAATAATGCGCAACAGTTTTCCTGAAAATATAATTTTAAGGGTTTTTAAAGGAATTTGAAAGTAAATCAAATGCAGTTTAATTTACAAAAATTACAAGAATTGTACTTTTAAAATTCACACCCACCATAAACATTCCAAATTGCATTTAATTCCGGATACATTTTATGGGTTTTAAGGCAGAAATCCACTCGACCAATCAAGCTTACTAAATCCCGTCCTGGCTTC
Source organism: Drosophila triauraria (assembly GCA_014170255.2). NCBI lineage: Eukaryota > Metazoa > Arthropoda > Insecta > Diptera > Drosophilidae > Drosophila > Drosophila triauraria. Next base: position 11,888,054 of record CM024335.1, read on the forward strand.
GACATTGGGGAACTCGGCAACTCTGTTGGAGCCTCCTTTTTGGGGGGAATATCCGCGATTATTGGAGTTGGCACATAGACAAACTCCTGCTTGGGCCGAGGTTTCTCTTCCACGAAACCATCGTACTTGAGCTTGTTGTCCTTCTGGCAGACCCTTAACTTGGTTTGCCTAAGCTGGCTGCCATTTTTGCGAACAAGATCGGCGGCCGTTGGAAAGCTCAAATTAAATTGCGAAGCATTTCTGGCCAACTGACTCTTGAACTTGGCCTGACTATTGAGCGGGATGCGGGGCTTGCCTGGGAATTGAGAAAATGTTAATTTTTGAATATTTAAAGGTTGTATTTTGTATATTTTACCTTTGGCGAACATTTTAATGGGGAGAAAAGTCTAACGGCTTTTTTAACTGTCTGTCCCCAAGAGTGACCTTCGCCACCTGGTCCCAAAATTACCAAGCACAGGCAGTGTTGGCTAATTATCGGTTGAAACTATCGACTATTCGATTTTGGAAACGATTTTAGTTCCACCTCTAGCCTTGTCCACGCGAGTTATTTTATTTTTTAAATTAAATTTTGTTGATAACTGAGATCTGTTAGGGAACCGCACTGACCTGCCATGAGCACAATCTTGGAGAAAATCGCGGCCATCGAGTCGGAGGTGAGTAAAGGCAACACCTACTGACCGGCCGGAAACTAACCTGTCTCGCATCCCATCTCCCCCGCGGATCCACCACCTCGCCGCCCTTGTCTTCGTGGTACTTGGGACTTCTTTGCTCTTTCCAGATGGCCCGCACCCAGAAGAACAAGGCGACATCGGCGCATTTGGGTCTGCTGAAGGCGAAGCTGGCCAAGCTGCGGCGTGAGCTGATTTCCCCCAAAGGCGGCGGCGGTGGCACCGGCGAAGGTGAGTTTTCTAGTGTAAACCTGCTCCACTTACTAACCTATGACTCTCCACAGCTGGCTTCGAGGTGGCCAAGACCGGAGATGCCCGGGTGGGTTTCGTGGGTTTTCCCTCCGTGGGGAAATCCACATTACTCTCCAATCTGGCCGGCGTTTACTCCGAGGTGGCGGCCTACGAGTTCACCACGCTCACGACGGTGCCCGGCTGCATCAAGTACAAGGGCGCCAAGATCCAGCTGCTGGATTTGCCCGGAATCATTGAGGGCGCCAAGGACGGCAAGGGTCGTGGTCGGCAGGTGATAGCAGTGGCGCGAACCTGTAACCTCATTTTCATGGTGCTGGATTGCCTGAAGCCACTGGGTCACAAGAAGCTGCTGGAGCACGAGTTGGAGGGCTTCGGCATCCGACTGAACAAGAAGCCGCCGAATATCTACTACAAGCGGAAGGACAAGGGCGGCATCAACCTCAACAGCATGGTGCCACAGTCCGAGCTGGACACGGATCTGGTCAAGACCATTTTGTCCGAGTACAAGATACACAATGCGGACATCACGTTGAGGTACGACGCCACCAGCGACGACCTGATCGACGTCATCGAGGGCAACCGCATCTACATACCCTGCATCTATCTGCTGAACAAGATCGATCAGATCTCCATTGAGGAATTGGACGTAATCTACAAGATTCCCCATTGTGTGCCGATTTCGGCGCATCATCACTGGAACTTTGACGATCTGCTGGAGCTGATGTGGGAGTACCTGCGACTCGTACGGATTTACACCAAGCCGAAGGGACAACTGCCGGACTACAATTCGCCTGTGGTGCTCCACAATGAGCACACGAGCATTGAGGACTTCTGTAACAAGCTGCATCGCTCCATCGCCAAGGAGTTTAAATAGTGAGTTGGCTTAAGGGATCCCTTGGTGATTTCGTTTTAAAATCTGTATACCCTTTTTTAGTGCGCTGGTCTGGGGCTCTTCGGTGAAGCATCAGCCGCAGAAAGTGGGCATCGAGCATGTCCTGAACGACGAGGATGTGGTGCAAATTGTGAAGAAGGTCTAGACTTGCGGTGCAACGGTTACATATTTTGATTGTTTAATTGCATTTTTTATTCGGAAAATAAAAAACAAGAACGTTCTGTAAAAAAAAGTATTGTTCTGTAGCTTGGATTTTTAATTAGATTCGAGTTCCAATAACTAAAACAAGGCTTTTCGTATTGAGATAAAAATATAGAAATAAGAACGGTTTTTATAGATCACAATTTTAATTTTCCCGCCCCTAAAAGTACTAGGAAACAAACTGTTATACAGCTGCTGCGCATACAGTATTGTTATTAATTTCATGAAATTAGAGTACAAGAACGACTTAGCATAATTAATATAAATATAATGAAGGACTTTTGTCTTATTTTGTTTATTCATCAACAACTGACTGCCCCAACGGATTCTAGCTGTGGAGTGGTAACCACTCTGCACACTGATGAGGGAGCCTCTTCTTCTTCTTCCTCTTCCCTTGTGAGACAGCTGACTTTTGATACAAATATAATTAAGCTATTCTCATCGAGAGGCAGCTGTGTGTGACCCAAAAACAGTGGCAATTTCGTTTTAATATATTTAAGAATTAATAAGACTCATCATTAATACCATTATTATGAACTATTAAATTCGTGAACTCTAAATTGCATAAACTCAGCTACGCATAAACCCTGAAAGTGCTGTTAAACCCAAAAACCGCTTTACAACACTGAGCTTGCACGCTGTTTTGTTTAGTTTTTGATTTCATAAATAAAAACCAACAACTTACGCGATATGGTGGAGCGAAAGAAGGTGGAAGCCAACGTGGAGGCCATGACCTGGGAGCCTGGCGACAGCAAGGACTGGGCCACGCCCATCAAGCCGCTGGCGGAGAAGTGGAAGTTGCTGCCGGCATTCCTGCAGGTTAAGGGCCTCGTGAAGCAGCACATTGATTCCTTCAATCACTTCATAAACGTGGACATCAAGAAGATTGTGCGGGCCAACGAGCTGGTGACCAGCGGGGCCGATCCGCTCTTCTACCTGAAGTACCTGGACGTGCGCGTGGGCAAGCCGGACATCGATGAGGGCTTTAACATCACCAAGGCGACCACGCCGCACGAATGCCGGCTCCGGGACACCACGTACTCGGCTCCCATCACCGTGGATATTGAGTATACACGGGGCACGCAGCGGATCAAGAGGAACAACCTATTGATAGGTAGGATGCCTCTCATGCTGCGGTGCTCCAACTGCGCGCTCACCGGCAAATCGGAGTTCGAGCTGTCCAAGCTGAACGAGTGTCCGCTGGATCCGGGCGGTTACTTTGTGGTGCGCGGCCAGGAGAAGGTTATCCTCATTCAGGAGCAGCTGTCGTGGAACAAGATGCTCACCGAGGACTTTAACGGAACGGTTCAGTGCCAGGTCACCTCCTCCACGCACGAGAAGAAGTCGCGCACTCTGGTGCTGAGTAAACATGGAAAATACTACCTGAAGCACAACTCCATGACGGATGACATTCCCATTGTGGTTATCTTCAAGGCCTTGGGCGTGGTCTCCGACCAGGAGATTCAGGCGCATATTGGCATTGATACCAAGTCGCAGAATAGGTTCGGTTCCTCTCTGCTGGAGGCCTTTAATCTAAAGGTGTTTACCCAGCAAAGGGCGCTAGAGTACATGGGTAAGGACTCTTGATTCCTCCCTTCATTCCCTTTCTAATATCTCATCCTTCCTGCAGGCTCTAAGCTGGTGGTCAAGCGTTTCCAAAGCGCCACCACGAAAACACCCTCGGAGGAGGCTCGCGAGCTGCTGCTGACCACTATTCTGGCCCACGTGCCCGTGGAGAACTTTAATTTCCAAATGAAAGCCATCTACGTGTCCATGATGGTGCGCCGCGTGATGGCCGCCGAGTTGGACAAAACGCTCTTCGACGATCGGGATTACTACGGAAACAAGCGTCTGGAGTTGGCTGGCTCCATGATTTCCCTCATGTTCGAGGATCTGTTCAAGCGGATGAACTGGGAGCTTAAAGACGATTGCGGATAAGAATATACCCAAGGTGAAGGCGGCACAGTTCGATGTGGTGAAGCATATGAGGGCGGCACAGATCACGGCGGGCCTGGAGTCTGCCATAAGCTCCGGCAATTGGACCATCAAGCGATTCAAGATGGAACGGGCAGGCGTCACGCAGGTCCTGTCCGTCTCAGCTATATATCCGCCCTTGGCATGATGACCCGCGTGAACTCACAGTTCGAGAAGACACGCAAGGTGTCCGGTCCGCGATCCCTGCAGCCCAGCCAGTGGGGCATGTTGTGTCCCTCGGATACGCCCGAGGGCGAGGCCTGCGGCCTGGTCAAGAATCTGGCCCTGATGACGCACATTACCACGGAGGTGGAGGAGGCACCGGTGATGGTTCTGGCCTTCAATGCCGGCGTCGAGGATATCCGAGGAAGTGAGCGGTAATCCCATCAATAATCCGTACGTCTTTCTGGTCTTCATCAATGGCAATGTCCTGGGACTGACGCTGAACCACAAGCACTTGGTGAGGAACCTTCGCTACATGCGCCGGAAGGGCCGCATGGGCAGCTATGTGTCTGTGCACACATCCTACACCCAGCGCTGCATCTACATTCACACGGACGGCGGGCGGTTGTGCCGTCCCTACATCATCGTAGAGAAGTGCCGACCGCTGGTGAAGCAGCATCACCTGGACGAGCTGAACCGGGGTATCCGCAAGTTCGATGACTTCCTCCTGGACGGGCTCATCGAGTATCTGGATGTGAACGAGGAGAACGATTCGTTTATTGCCTGGAACGAGGAGCACATCGAAGAGCGAACCACGCACCTGGAGATTGAGCCCTTCACCTTGCTGGGCGTATGTGCGGGCCTGGTGCCTATCCGCATCACAACCAGAGTCCCAGGAACACCTACCAGTGCGCCATGGGCAAGCAGGCCATGGGCATGATTGGCTACAACCAGAAGAACCGCATCGACTCGCTGATGTACAATCTGGTGTATCCCCAGGCGCCCATGGTCGAAGACCAAGACCATTGAGCTTACCAACTTCGACAAACTGCCGGCTGGCCAGAATGCCACCGTGGCTGTGATGAGCTACTCCGGCTACGATATTGAGGATGCTTGATCCTGAACAAGGCATCGATTGATCGCGGCTATGGACGCTGTCTGGTCTACAAGAACTCCAAGTGCACGGTGAAGCGGTATGCGAACCAGACCTTCGACAGGATCATGGGTCCGGTCAAGGATGCACTCACCAACAAGGTAATCTTCAAGCACGATGTCCTGGACACGGATGGCATTGTGGCGCCTGGGGAGCAGGTTCAAAACAAACAGATCATGATCAACAAGGAGATGCCGGCGGTGACGTCCATGAACCCCCTGGAGGGCCAGTCTCCCCAGGTTCCCTACACCAGCCGTGCCCATTAGCTACAAGGGATCGGAGCCCAGCTACGTGGAGCGCGTGATGGTCTCCGCCAACTCCGAGGAGGACTTTCTCATCAAGATCCTGCTGCGGCAGACTCGCATTCCCGAAATCGGGGACAAGTTCAGCTCTCGGCACGGTCAGAAGGGTGTGACGGGCCTGATTGTCGACCAGGAGGATATGCCCTACAATGACCTGGGCATCTGCCCGGATATGATCATGAACCCCCACGGTTTCCCCTCCCGCATGACAGTGGGCAAGACGCTGGAGCTGCTCGGCGGCAAGGCCGGCCTCTTGGAGGGGAAAGTTCCACTACGGCACCGCCTTTGGGGGCTCTAAGGTACAGGACATCCAGGCGGAGCTGGAGCGTCATGGCTTCAACTACATGGGCAAGGACTTCTTCTACTCGGGCATCACTGGCACGCCCCTGGAGGCGTACATCTACTCGGGACCCGTGTACTACCAGAAGCTAAAGCACATGGTGCAGGACAAGATGCATGCGCGTGCCCGCGGGCCCAAGGCGGTACTCACCCGCCAGCCCACGCAGGGCAGGAGTCGCGAGGGCGGCCTCCGGCTGGGCGAAATGGAGCGGGATTGCCTCATCTCCTACGGAGCCAGCATGCTGATTATGGAGCGACTGATGATCTCCTCGGATGCCTTCGAGGTGGACGTTTGCCGGACCTGCGGCCGGCTGGCCTACTGCTCCTGGTGCCACTTCTGTCAGTCCTCGGCGCACGTCTCCAAGATATCCATGCCGTATGCCTGCAAGCTGCTCTTCCAGGAGCTGACCAGCATGAATGTGGTGCCCAAGATGATACTTGAGAACTATTAATGGGAGTGACTTTTGTGACGAATAAAGTGTTTTGTTATTGTATAATCTTTTAAAAGAACTATTTATTTGTTTTCCCGCCACAAAGCAGTCTGATTTATCCCCGTCAAAGTTGATACTTAGAATTTAAGAAGATTTACAGATAGTATAGAGCAATATGTCCATGGCTTCACCTCACAATGATGTGGAGTACATGCGCTGTATGCATTGCCAGAAAGTGATCCGTATCTCCCGCTGCGATACTAGCGGCCTGGTGCGCCACGTCGAGTTGGATCACCCTAGTAAGTGCACGGTGCCCAGCAAGAAGTGCAAGGAGCCGCCATCGTCGGTCACTTCCCAGATGTCCGAGAAGGCGGAGCAGTGTGAGTGGGCTTTCCATGCCTAATATTTCTATATAATTATTAATTTATTAATTATTAGCCTGCGAGAAGGACAAGAAGTCTCCCATGCCGGCCTCATCCGAGATCTCCGATAAGACAGACCAATGTAAGTGAACGTTACGATGGCTTAAAGTTTGTAAAACAATTAATTAGGAATTAAAAAATCTAAATTAAGAGTTGTATTATTTTTCAGCTAGCGAGAAGATCAAGAGAATGCATATGCTGGCCGCGCAGCACGGGATCAGCGAGGAACGCCTCTCGGAGATAAGCAGAAAGACGGGTCTCTCTCAGGCCCAGATGGCCGATAAGGCGGAGGCGTGTAAGTATACTTAAAATGAAATTTAAAGTTCCTTTTTACGAGTAACTAAAATATCCGAATTTTACATTTAAAACCCCTTCTTTTCTCCTTAGATATGGCCAAGAAATTTGGTAAATCGCACAGCGAAGCCTCTAGTGGTGGCGAAAAGAATGAACCACCGACCGCTCCACCCCCAAAGAAGGATACCTGTCCGCCCTGTGCGTGTCGCTCGGAAAAGGAGCAGGCGCATCGACGGCAGTGCTACAGGGTCTCCATCAGGCGTTGGATCCCAGCGGAGGGCTGCATTTTCTGTCCCTGCTGTGGCTGCAGTCGCCGCCCCCTGATCAAGGCCGCCTCGGAGATCATGACCTCCGGCTGCTGCGCCACCTGGGTTGTAATCTGTTGGCCCCTGTGCCTCCTGCCCTGCCTGCTCTCCTCGGATAACCGGGAGTATCTGTACTGCTCCAATTGTCGCGTCTTCCTGGGCATCTATGAGCGGGAGAAACGCTGTGTGAGGCCCAGCAGGGAGTTTGTGTCCTGTTGCAACTCGGCCACGCCCCCGCCAACGGCGAGGTAGAGAGTCCGCCCAAGGAGATGTCCTCGTATTGAATATATCAAATTTTTCGTAAGCCTGTGAAATGGAAGAAATGAAGTCTAAACAGAAAACGCCTGAAAAGGTTTTTACTTTTTATTAAAATATAAAAAATTCAATTAAGAAAGAAAATTACTTTTTAAAAGAGAATTTATTATAAAATCATAGAACATTTATCCAAGGTGCCTTTTGGCGCCCTTATTTCGCCCACAAAATGTCAAAGTGAAGAGCTTCAAACGAAGTCAGCGGAAGAAAGTCCTAGTCCTACTTGAATTTTAACGAGGTCCTGTAACAGGCGGCGCTGCCCTTATTTAGCAGAGTCCTGTTAGCTGGCTGGCGGTCCTAAGCTGGTAACTAAAATGAGATTAGCGGTGTTAAGGCGATGCTGTTATCCCTTTTTAGGGCGCGCGCCAGGATAATTAGTTTTGTCTGCTTTTTTGTTTGACAGTTGTTTAGGCCAAAAATTTACAACGGCTTAAGCCGGCAAAGGCGATTAATAAGCATTAGTAGCCAGCTGTTGTTGAGCTTGCAAATTTGTTTGCCATTAAGGGAAGTCGTTAAAGATTGTTGGTTTCCTTGAATCCTAAAGGAAAAACCCTGTTTGTTAAGCAGGAACTGTTTTTTAATTCTTGATAATTGTTTTTCATTATTTTTAGATGTATGCAAGCATTCTTTCTTTCCTATGAAAGTCAAAATTAAATCCCAAGGGCTATCCTCCTTTAATAACAATATTTAACCCCTCACTCAAGTATTAAAGATAATTTTAACCATCCCACAATGGCTTAAATAAGTTAAAAGAAATTGCCAGTCGCTGATTTATTGGCCTCTTCCCTCGCTGGCTGAGTATTGTCTATTGTCCTGGCTTCCTGCGAGGCAATTACCTGTCACCTGACATCGGCAATATAGCATCGAGTGAGAAGAAGCCTCAACCCAGATTCCGGCTGGAGTGTCAACGTCTCCGTGGTCAATGCACCGCGGTGCATGGCACGTGACCTGCGAACTGTTTGCGCCACAGCCATCTCCACCCGCACGCTTCGATGTCCTTGTGCGTCCTTTCAAGTGACCTGCGCTCAAAATAGTCGCCCCAGCAGCCGCCTCCTCCTGCTCTTCACACCCTCCGCCGGCTGCTCCTTTTGTTGCTATTGCGTTGGCTGGGGCTATATAAGTATGTAGTTACTGTATGCAGCAGCACAGTGCAATGACAGCGAGCGGGGCAAGCTGCCAGCAGCAGAAGGAGTCTCTGGGAGAAGGGGGTTGCAGCGGCAGCAGGGGCAGCAACCGATGGCGCGCACAAGGATGACAATTTAAGGTTCCTACTTGCCCTTCTCCGGTCTCCCCGCTTATCTTCCAACTATATCGGTTTGTGCAGAGAAAAAAGATACGCAAAATAAGATGGTAAATAAATGTATTATAATAAAATATAGAAAATTTCAGCGAGATATTTGAGTACCTTAAAAATTGTATGAGTTTATAGTTCTTATTATAGTAATTATTAATTATATTTTAACTTTAATTACAGCCCCTAGAACTATGCAATATTTAAATGGATAAATTTAAGACCACAATTCATTTTTAAGGATCTTTTGAAATGGAAATTAGGTAATTAATATTTTTCGAAACAAATTCTAGACATTTTCTAAATCTTGTACCTAAGTACATTTTATATTTAAAAGATACATATAATAGTATATAAAAAAAATATTACTGAAAACTCCATCATATCTTTTCTATATTAAGAAACCCATTTGAACTAATACATCCTTTAACTTATTCTGAGTTCCCTTTTTTCCCCGTGCATCAACTCAACTCAATCTGGGGCCACCTTCCGGCTTTGGCTTCCTTTCATGTATTTTGGCCATTTGTCAAAAGTTTGCTTTTTTGCTCCTCTTTATCTGGGCGGTCTCTTGATGTGTGCATAGAAATAGTATATAGATTTAAATGGGTGTTGGCACTCTGGCCAGTTCAGTTGAGCAGAAAGTTAAGCGTTGTCTAAAACTGCTCTTTTGACGTAAATGGAAAATGGGGAAAAGTTACGTTGATTGTCAGGGACCGGATATCAATGGACTGATACGAAGCCAGGACTCAATCTCGGTGGACCGATTGAAAGTGGCATTTACCTGGGGTGATTAGGCTGTTATTTGCAAAATCATTTTCCCATTAAAGGTCAGTGTGTCTACGGGATTGTTCTAGGATGCTCTTAACAGGACCATGTTAGTAACATAGTCAGCAGAGAGGGAAAGCATAGAATATGCTAGGTCTGCTATAAGTCGCTCTTTTGTAAGCTCTCTCTCTGGATGTTAAGTTTTGGGTGTTTGCTTATTTATAGTTTTAACAAACTTAAATATAAATTAAGACTGGGTGCAATATTTGATTAACAATTATGAAAATCAGGTTTAGACTTTTAAAGTTAATACCTTGATATAAAGATACTAAGAGTGTCTAAAGTTTATATTTTTCTTTTGTAGTTTTAATAATTAAAGTGTTTGATTTCTATTGAAAATAATATACAATCAATCATTGAAATTCTTATTGACATTATTTCGAATAAGAAAATGGTCTTAAATTTGTTAGTAGTAAGACAATTGTTGATAAACATATTGATATGATATTTCTGGTGAAGTTAGGCGATGAAATATTTTATTTTATGTTTTTTTTTTTAATTTATTAATGTGATTAATTTGGCATCTCTTTGATAAATATAAAATATCTCTTTAATTTTTATCATTTAACTTGCACTTCTTAACATTTCACTTGCAGGATAACAGAGAGCTTACAGCGTGCGAAAGAGGGAGAGTCTTCCCATGCTGAGCCCCATGTTAGCGCCAACTCTATAAAAGCCCCTGCTCGCCAGCAGCCAATGCTCATTTCAAAACCGGCGCTCTTCGCAATTCAAAAGCTTCCGCTGCAGAGCTAAAAACAGTACACTTTATTCCCATATCAAGTGCAGCTTGTGGGAAGGAATTTCAAGTTTGTTTGCCTAAACTCCAGTGCCCAAACTTTAGTGACCAAATGTTAAGCAATTAAAGCTGCAGAACAAGTGCATTTCGAGTGTGAATTACTAATATTAATTAGGAAACAAACAAAGCCATGGAGACGACAGCCGCGAACTCGGGAGACTCCAAAAAGCCGTTCAAAGTGAGTTTTGAGAGTTTTGTGTTCTGAGTTCTAAGTTCCCGAGACCTCGAGTTTATTGTGCCGTTTTTTAATTAAGTTGTTGACAAAGGCCGAGGGGCGGACAATGGCACTTTTCGAGCATGCATTATTTTCCAGCCATGCCCTTTTTTGGGCGTTGTTGTTTGTGCTTTTGTTGTTGGTGGCCGCGTGCTGCGTTCGCGTTCGTTTTTTTTGTTCTTTATGGAAACTGGGTTGAACTTGCAAAGAGAAAGGCTCGCAAAGAGAGCCTTGCGGAAGAGAGCGAAAAGCTTGGTAATCAAAGAGAGTGGCGAAAGCTCAGTAACGAGCATTTACTGTCTGCGATTTTGGCTTTGCAAAAACCCAAACTTGATGTGAATTTTTCATGTTTGCTTTTCCATGTCCTTTATTTGCTTTTATTTGGATTCCTTTGAATTTTATTTTTTGGTTTTACTTTACATGCGAGCGCTGGGAATTGTTTGAGTTTGGCATTTGTTTTGCGCCGTCTGCAGGTCCTTTGTTGCCGTCTAATTTGTTTATCTGCCGTTTAAACAGCAGAAAGCCGTTTAAAGGATTTACCAGTCAGCGGGGGAATTTGTGCACATTTTTTCAAAGGGAAAAGCGGGGAAAAAATGTGTTTTTGACGGGTAACACCTCTTTAACTTTAAAATGGGATTTGTACTTTAATTTGTGAGTTTTGATTTTAAATTAATTACTGACTTGTGAGTCATATTTCTTGAAAAAGTATTTTTTGACAGAAGCAATTTCATTAAAAAAATATATTTCAAGTAAATCTTAGGTTTATTGTTATTTTTAATCACTTTTACAAAGTTATGATGGTTATTTTTACTTCAAAACATTGTTAATATTACACTTAACCTATTTTAATCTATTTTAAATAAATATTATTGGTCCCCCAGCTCACTTTTAAGTATCAAATTCTCAGAGTTAAGGTTCTGTTCTGTTAAGATAAAAAAAATCTCTCAACATCCTTAAATTACACAATTTTTTTAATGAAATTTGTTATTTTTGTGTACGCAACCATGTCCTTAAAGTAAAGAAAAACCACAAGGAGTACAAAGTGTACCAGGAGTACCAGGAGTACAAGAAGTACATGTAGTTGGCAGCACAAAGGAAACCCCAGCGCCGCAAAAACCACAAAGCTATTTAAATCGGTTGCGTGGCACGGCAAACATCCTTCGTGATGTATTTCTGGAGTCATCCTCGCAAATCCCGTGACAAGCTGCAGGCGGAGCCATTAAAATGTCGCCGCTTATTAAAATAATTAATTCAGAAACCACCAAACACAAATCGGCTTAAAAGCTGTCAAATGCCCCGACAGCCATGAAAATGCCATTAAAATGGCCAAACTTTTGCCATCCCGACATGTCAGCGTAATTAGCTAACGGCCACGCCCACATTCAAGCAGCCGCGACGCTGGAAAATTTATAAATAATTTATTAAACAATTTACATAATTCCATGGCATAGTTGGAAAGCAATTTAAAGTTGTCGCCTAATTTCCCCAGCGTCTTGGAAATCTGCGGCCTACACGCCCATCAAATATTTAAAAGCCGTGCGACTTGTGGATCTCTCTCTCTGTCGGTCTAAGATGCAGATGAATAGAGTCCCAGGCACGTAGCCGAAGGATATGGGCAGACGTCGGAGGTCGTTGCACGTGTGGCAGCAGGACCCTGGGGTCCCGATAGTTGAGCAGCTCGAGTTAGTTGTGATTTAAAGGCCATCAGCCTCGAGCCTGGGAGCAGGCAATCGAATCAGTTTAAATCTGTTTTGTATACAGTTCAGCATCTCTGAAGGGAAACAAGGAAATTCGATTAAAATGAGGATTTTATTTGAGATTAAGTGGATAGGGAATACCAGGAACTTTTTCATCAATTATGTATGAAAGTTCCTTACGGAGAAATATGTTTTCTAGGACTTTAAGTTACTTAATTTAGACATGAATATTTCTTTAAAATATTAAGTGAAATTTAGTTGATCTTAAAAACGTGTAGAGGGAAAAATAAACCCTCCACTTAGTGTTTTTGTTAGTTTTATTAAGAGTTTGTTATAGAAAATTCTACCCAGGACAGTTTGCCTGTACTTTCTTCTACTTAGTTTGACTTTTCATCACCGTCTTGGTTAGCTTTGACCTTTATTTTTATTTTGAAATATTTGTATAATGTTTTTTCATTTAATTGAATAAATTGTTTACTTTTAAAGACAGTTTATCTACCTATAAATCACCTTTAGTTTGTGTATCGTATTGAGAGCAATTAAATAAAATCCTAATTGAATTGCCACCACTAGCAAAAAGATAGAAACTTTGGAGGAAATCTGCTAATATGATCAACTAAAACTTTTGACAAGTTTCGCATGAAAAACTATGCTATTGTTTTCGATGAGCATCGAGGCTGCCGGAGGAGAGGAGACCCACTTGTCAGATGCTTCAGTAGTTCGCCAAAAGTTTTCATTGTTGCAAAGTTTCTACCCGCAGCATGATATGATTAATATTTGGCGCTGGCTGAGCATCAAACTTGGCTGCTTTAAGCATTTATAAGATGATTTAGCTTTCCGACTTGCTGTCTGGGGAATAAATTGAATTAAATAAGACGTTGAAAATGCAAACTCTACGTCTACAATTTTATTTAGTCAAGGCACTGGCTCAATAATTTATGAAGGACCTCGAGGAGTTGCACGTTGTCGGCCCCAACGTTTTCGGGGCTATAAATTCGGGCAGGAATGCACTTTCCCCTTTACCCCCCTCCGGTGTTAGGCCAAGTCTAATTTATGTTTCGTTTAACCTTAGTGCTGAGGCATCATTTAACATCGCATGCAAGTTTAATAGAGCCTGGCAAAGGCTCGTCGTCGTCCTTGCACGGCGAGCAGCACTCACTTATGGCATTCGCGCAGGAGCATGCAGCGCAAAATGCTGACAGGCATAGCTTTGTCGCATAAAAAAAAAGATATATGGTATATGGCAAGGAATCGGGGTATGGCGGGGCGAAATACAAGGCATAAATGGCAAATATTTGTGCCGCAGTCGGACGAGTGCATGTCAAACTGGGTTCGAGTTCTTGAGCACAAAAAAGTGCACACAAAACACAGGACATATTTGTTCACATTTGATATATGCACAAAGGAGGTCCTGCCTTCTCTCCTGCACTTTAAAGTGACATCCCTCCCGTGGTTGGGGCTTCCATAAATCTCAATTAGAGCAAATGGACGTTTGACAGCAGGACATGACGTGGGCGCAAATATTTCGCTTACTTATTCATTGGATTTCTCTCCATCCATATGTGTTTATTATTTATTTATATATTTATTCTGTTTGTTTGTGGGGGTTTATTTAATTTAATTACTGAACCAGAGCCATAGAAACTTACAAAACAACCGAAAAAGACTAAATAATTAAGTGGCACCCGAAAGAAACTTAAATGGAGTGGGCTTGAGCTTTCCATAGATTTCCTTTCACGTTTTCTTTCGACAAAAAAAGGGTTTAAGTTGCATTTTTTTCTTCAGAAAGAAAATTTACAACTTTACCCATTTCGGTATGTTTCTGTTTTTATTTTTTTTTTGGGTGCCGGCACTGGTGCTGACGACGTGAATATTTTATGGGCTGTTGCTCCCTCTGACATTAATTTATTATTCATTTGATGAGCGGGGCCATGTGTAACTGTTACTGCCTTCTTTACATCCGTATCCCTATCCGTATCCGTAATTGCAAACGTGTAATGGTTTATCATTCCCCCTCTCCGGTTACGGCTTTTCTGTTTACGGCCAGGTCAAGGACGTCACTCGCAACATTAAGAAGGCTGTCTGCGCCTCCAGTCTGGAGGAGATTCGCAGCAAGGTGGCGGAGAAGTTCGAGAAGTCTGACCACCTGCCCACCATCCACCTGGACTCCGATGGCACGGAGATCGATGACGAGGAGTATTTTCGCACCCTGGATGAGAATACGGAGCTGGTGGCCGTGTTTTCCGGCGAGCATTGGATTGATGTGAGTTTTACGAGAGTTTTTTAAGCCTAAGTAACTGTTTCTGTTCTTAATTCCCATTGGAAACCTTGATATTATTATTAAATTAATATAAATATACCCAGGAAAGTAACCTTTTATATTAAGGATTACCCATTCCTTCAGTCTATAAAATTCCCCTTAAATTTCTAATCTGACAGGATAACGTCACGGTAATTGAATTCTTTCTCCCAGTGAATGGCACTTAATTGGATAATTCGTTTTATTCGTGTCCCTCTTTTATCTGCCATAATCACTAATTGCATTATTCTCGGGTTTGCCGGGAAAGAGCTCGTGACCAAGGAACCAAATCCCGGGAGATTAAATTAAACGTTATCTCTCCGCTCTGTTTACAGCCCACTCATTACGTGACCATAACCACTCCACATGGCAGCGACGTCGTAACCGGAAACGGAGTCCCCGCCGGTGGCGGAGGTGCTGGAGGCGAGAGCGATACCACCGATGCCAGCAACTCGGAGTCGGCTCGCATCCGTCAGCTGGTGGGACAGCTGCAGAACAACCTCTGCAACGTGTCCGTGATGAACGATGCGGACCTGGACTCGCTGTCCAACATGGATCCCAATTCGCTGGTGGACATAACGGGCAAGGAGTTTATGGAGCAGCTCAAGGATGCGGGAAGGTGAGGGTTTTTTAGAGGAATTCCATTTCAGATATTTTTTAATTATATTATCTTATCCTCAGACCACTTTGTGCCAAGCGCAATGCCGAGGATCGCTTGAATCTGCTGAAGCTGCTCAAGGCTGGAGCCATCTTCTGCTCGGAGCGTTATCCCGAGGATGCGGAGGCCATTGATCGGGAGATTGGCAGGCAGCTGAATGAGGCGGAGAGCGGCCAAATGAGCACCACGACGGCCAGCAATACGCGCACCATCGAGGTGGTGCAGTGCGACAATCAGAACACGACGATAACCATCACGGTGGGCGAGGCCACCACCACCACCTGCTCCACGGCGAGCAGCAACCACAGTGGTGGCTCCGCCGCCGAGGTGGCGGCCAACGAGGCCAATGCCAATCTAAACGGAAATCCGAATGCCAACGGAGACATCTGACTGCCCATCTTGGGCAGCCTCAGGTGAAGTCTGCCGGCCCAGGAATAAAGGCAGCGAATCAGAGCGAATCAAAATCATGGAGGATATATACACCATACCGACAACATCAGTCCTGCAACATTGGGTTAACATAAAACGTATTTGTAGCATGTAATTAGGCACTGCGAACTCTGCGAAACGAAACGAAGACGGAATCAATCGAGAACAAAGTCACATAATGCTTCATAGGATCTAAGCGCAAATGAAAGTTAACGAACAAATACACGTACTAGAATTAAACATCCGGTTTAGAGATTTGAAATTTGAGATTTGAGGAGAAGAGTGTTTTAGCAATCACAGTCAAAGGAAACGTATTTAAAACTTATACACACAGCCAATAGACACAGAATCGCAATAGAACAACAACTAAGTAAATATATAATCAAAGGTTAGCACAATAAGTATTATATTTGAGATAGAAGCCCCGGCATAGGCCAGTGTGAGAGTTCGTGCACTCCCCGCGTTGAACCCGAATAGGATGGAACCCAGAAAACTGTTGATTGATTTGCTTGTCGTGAGAATTGTGTTACGGAGTAGGTGTAGAACGGAGACGCACATCAAAAATTGTTTTTAGACCAATGCCATTGTGAATGTCATTCGTTAAAGGCCAATTGAGACTGACTGTATTTATGTGTAATAGGTTTTTTCGTGGTTTGTGTGAGCGGTTTGTTAGAGTGTTGAGGACGACGCTTCGAACGCCCTTTGCCCCGCCCCGAACCGAACCGAACCGAACCGATAGCCAAATGAATTTAAGCAAACAGCAAACATTGTTAGCGTATTAAATTAAACAATAAAACACACAATAAAGCTAAGGAAAATCACCCTTCCTTGCCCCCCACAATTGAAGTCTACAATTCGAATAAGCAATAAAGGGAGGAGCAATCCAAACCCAAACCGAATCAAAAACCGATTGCAACCAGAAAACAATTATTAAATATAGTGAAATGCATACAGCAAATAAAAAATACAACATACAAGACCCTGAGGCAAACTATATACACGAAACCAAGTAATAAATAAATGAATATTAAAGCCAAGTTGATTGAACTAAACTCCAGGGGCGGACGGGGCGTATGCGCAACGTACGCGGCGTGTGCAACAGGGCGTATGGAGCCCGGAGCCTGCAGCCTGCTCTTTCCGCTGGCAAAAGAGAGTTTTTCGCAAGAGAACAACAGAGCAGAGTGGGAGTGTGAGCAGGACGCTCGGCTGTCCTTTCTTCTAATTGCATTACTCACACCGATACGACTCGACTCTTCCTTCGTGACGTCACAGCGCCATGACGTTTGCAGGTCCTAGCAAGATGACACCACGCGCTGCCCTACTAACACAGTTCAAAGCTCCCGGGTGACCTAAATTCATGACGACAGCACCGCCTCCTAGAGGAGGCCCCTTTCTTGCCTTCCTTCCTTCTGTGGGCGTGGCCTTTGGCTTTGATGAATTGAATTTAGCTTTGTGGTTGTTTTAGGAGGAGAAGCCCTGCATATTTAAATTTTCGCTTATTAACGCAGAAACCTTTTTTTGATTGCTCTTTTTAATTTGTACCGTTCTGCTCGGGGTCCTTTGTGGGGCAAAAGCGGGAAAATGGTGCGAGCATCGAGCGGAAAGCGCACAAAAATATTAAAAATGTAACCGAAAACACTTGCCTGCCTCTGAATGCTTTTGATGTGAGCTGCGGCATGGGATGCTAAGAAATTGTCACAAAATGCGGTGTTCCTTTGAACTTTCACGCTGTGGGAGACATTTGACACTAAATCGAAACCAATCAGAGGTATTACATAAGTAAGTATTTTACTGGGTTTAATATTTCAGGAAAATATATATTATTTCTTATCTTTATGGAAAGAAGATGAAGTTCTGGAACTTAAAGGGAAGTCCCTTGAATACCACAAAGGTCTCTTAATCATTTGGCATAAGAAATCGTAAACTATGTATAATTAAAACGGAGATATCATAAAAGCATTCGATATTTTTGAGCCCTCTATTTGTATATTTTTACGCTCTCAACTTTGTGCTAGAGAGAGAGGAACATTTAACGCTTGCAGAAAAATTGCTTGCATATTGCAAAACAAATGTATGGCCGTTCGGCATCTAAGTGATTATTTGTCATTGATCTTAATAAAACTCAAGGATCATATTCTTACCTAATGTATATTTCGAAGCCGCTTTAAGTATTTTTTTTATGTCTCTACACATGTATATTTTTTCTGCACTAATCCTAGCTTTCCTTGTAACTCGCAAGTACTAATTTTAGAAGCTCATCAACTCCCCTGATAATATCCTTTGCAAGTTACTTATCTCTGTTGGATTTCCTTGGAATTTTTCTAAGTTTTTTGTAAGCCAAACCACTCAATGGTGGATTAATTTCGCTGGAAATCAAATCAGAAACCAGCACCGCCATTCATTCATCATCATTATTCCATAATCCGGTCTTCAGAGCTTGTTGCATGCACACACACACACAGGAACACAAGCAGAGTGGGATTTTTCCAAAGCACAAACAAGAAGGCGGCGGGGGGCGTGGCTGGGTAAACAACATATCGAGTGAAGTCTCTAACGAGTCGCTTTGCTACCAAACGAGCACATAATTCTCTACAATTTTTGCTGCTAGCCTTTTATTTTTTGTGTTTTTTGTACACATTTCCCCCAAATAAATGTCAAGGCTAGGGTGAAGAGGGGTGCTCGTGTATCCTTAGGAGGAGGCGGGGGTCATGGTAAGCAGTCGCCTTTGGCTGTTGGGGCTTGAGCTTGTGAGTGTTGCACATAAACAAGGCGCTGGCGCTGTGTAATAGATGCCGCCGCAGTGGGCATTACTAATGCGCCCCGTGGCACATGCGAATGGCGATGCATGAGCTTGTCCGTGTGTGTGTGTGCGAGTCCTGTGGGCGGCTCATAATTGTGCAGCCAGAGCCGCAGGCAGCCACAAACTGCTGCTTAGATTGCCTCATTTGGATGTTTGCTTATGCCACCCCGGAAGTCATTATGGGCGAGTATAAAAGATCACCGCAAAAAAATATCTTTATTAATATGGAACTTTTCGGTTAAGCAGGTGAAGTTGTTGGGTATCCTTACACATTATAAAAATAATATTAATAAATGTAAAAATAAGATTATAGCTTGTTTTTATACCCTTGCAGAGGGTATTATAATTTTGCCATGATATTTGCAACGCAGTGAAAAATTTACAAACTTCGAAATTTTTTCAATATTACCAAAATGGATCGATTTTCTGTTATACCACTGCAGGCTGCAAAGGCATACAAACCTCGGCTTACGGAAGTTAGATTCCTTTCTTGTTTGTCCAAAAAGTTATCATATATTTCAAAATATTTTCGTAGCTCAAAAATGCGCGAATTTAATGTTTTCCTGACAGCTTCTTAAAGCCAATAATAAAGTGAAAGCCAAAAACTGTATATCTTCCTATTCGCCCTTAAAATGGTAATTAATTATAATCAAAATTTTGAAAAAAAATCAAAAAAAAAATTTTTTCCATTTTTTCAAAATTTTTTAAGGGGCTACGTCATTTAAATTGCCAAAAATTTAAAAAAAAATATTTTGGTTTAAATTTCTAAACTAAATATGCAGATTTATTGCCTTCCAAAGTGAAATATATGCAATTTTGGCTTAGTTAAGTAGTTTTAAAACTGTGAGTTGTCCAAAAAAGATTTCATAGTTTTCGAATTATTTTCGTAGCCCAAAAAATGCGCGAATTTGAGGACTTTTTTGAAGCCTTTTGTACCCAAAAAGAAAGTAATAGCCAAAAACCGTATATCTTTCGATTCGCCATTAAAATCTTAATTATTTACAATCAAAACTTTGAAAAATGTTAAGCGGTTATATCAACATAAACTAGCAAGCTGCAAGGGTATGTAAACTTCGGCTTTCCGAAGATAACTTCCTTGCTTGTTTAATATATAAATGTTAGATTTTCTTCATATCATTTTCCTTTTAATAATAATCGCTTGAAAGTTCCTTCGAGGCTTTTATAGTTATTTTTATGGTTTTTAAAAACATTCTATAACATCACCCACATTTTTGTTTCGGTGTTCAAAGCCCCACGACATGGAGTCAGCTGTCAGTAATGAAAATTTAAGCAAGTTTGGCCCACACAAATATGAAATTAACCGTTTTGTTTATAGTGATGCAGTTGTTGACGCTGCAGGTTATCCGGGCAAACGACCTTTCGCTGGACCAGCAGAAGGTGGGCCAGCAGCAAGAGGTGAAGCAGCAGCAGGCGATAGAGCAGACACCTTGCATGCAGCAATGCGTAGAGGACACGGTCCTGGCTGTAGACCGGCCACCGGAATGCCAGCGCTATGAGCGGGCCTTCGACTGCTCGCTTTATTGCGTGTTCAAAGCCCCTATTTATTGAGATATATCATCGTGTGAGCATAATAAATACAGGCACACATAGTCATTAAGCCCAGTACACAGACTCCAATGAAAGGCCATTTGACGTGTGCACATAATAATTAAGTGTGCCATTAATGGGGAATGTAAATTGCTTGTTACATACCAGCCGTGTCTGTTTTCTTTCATTACTTTCCATTTCCAATTTCGCATTTATTTTAATTTAATTAAAATGTTTGCCTTGCCTTTCTTTTTATTTGGTTTTTATTTTATGTTGGCCCCGCATTGACATTCCAATTTTTTTCCATTTAATTTCAGTTAGGACTGTCGACAAAGCGGTGGCAGCAGGCGCAAATATTTGCCATTTACCCGGGATGTTTTGGACTTTTTTTGGCATAAAAACTGCAGCAGCAGCAGGAGCAGCATATCCATGGCAGTTCAGCCAGGATCGGAGGCCATTAATCATCGCCACATGCGACGAGCGTGCGACCTTTGCGATGACATGTGAGTTAATTAATCTAACTGTCCAGACACCGAAGGTCAGGCGGCATCGCAATTAAACGTGGCAGCTGATGATGAAGGGAATTTCTGAATAACATCCTGCCGGGCCTCCTCCTCCTCCTCCTCCACCTGCTGCCATTTACCTTGGCGGCCAGCAGACGCATAAATTTCAATTTGCAACGCCCTGCTCCGAGTGCCGTGCGGCGTCTATGCATTTAAATTGATGGTGGTTTGTGCTGCATATGCGAAAAGTTGTTCGCGCCACGCCCCAATGCGCAATTAGCGGACCGCGTCCCATAAATAATTTCCCCCTGAAGCCCGCAGGCAGGGAATTGGGAAATGGAAAACGTAAGGCGGAAATGATTGGCCAGAAGGGCGAATAAACAGATGAGCGTGCATTGGGCTTAAAAATGCACAACGTGTTGCCTGCCCTTAGGCGATGGCGACTATGGTGTGACAATTGAATGGAAATTGGGGAAAATGCAGCCAATCCCGGGATATATATACCATCACGTGACAGGAGCCGGCATCACGTGCTTCCTCTATAGGCAATCTATTGAGCCCAGAGTAAACGTGGCGTATGCTTAATATTTTTCCCATTTAAATCCCAGTCTAGTTGTAAATTTTGAAGAACTACTCGTGAGGCTGGGAGGGGAATTTCTATGAATTTTAAGCATCCCGCAGAAATGCCATCGACAGTTTTGGGCCAATAAATCGCGGCTTTTGTCTCTCGCCCTCAATGCGATGCACCTTTGTTGAAAACTTTCTCCGAGGACTCGGCGCGGGTTTTAATTATGCAGCCCAGCTTATTATGCCGAAGTGACATTTTTCAGCTGGCGGCGGCCCAGAGCCCAGAGCCCAGAGAGAGAGTTTTTCCGGCCCGAATTGCAAACTTTATTTTATTGCATTTTTAAACTTTGCCCTTACGCCCCGAAAGTTCAGGCTAAAATATTTATATTTGCTAGGCACGCCGCCAGTAGCACTGGCTGGCTGGCGCTTTGTATATGTTTATCTTCTGTTTTTTTGCGGTCCTGTCCCCGGTTAAGTGGAACTATTTGCAGCTGCTCCAGTAAACTTTACCCACTTTACAGGTCATAGAGTCCCGGTCCTCGGTCCTCGCTGCTCTGTTATCCCTCTTGGCATGCCCCGCCCGGCCTGGCCAGGCTAACAGCGTCTTAACAGAATCCTCTCTCTCCGGCATCCTCTCTCTCAGTGCCAAAGCTCGCCGAAGGTTAGACTTTGCTGTGTGTTTTTGCGTGTCTTTGCTCTGTGTGTTTGCTCTGGCCGAAGCTGTCGGCGAATTCGACGAGTCCTTTTGCCAGGCTTATTTAAATACAGCACGCACAGACGTCTGGCAATTTATTCCAAGTTCGGCCGGCTTTTGTTGCACTTGGCGCTTGCTCGCGATCTGAAGTCGGAAATCGCGTAGTTTTAACTATCCTTCAGCTGTAATAAAAACTTTAATAAAATGTGAAGAATTCGGTTTTAAATATCTCTAGTGCCAGGTAATAGGCGTTTAAAGAGAGTAATGTGAGAGTTTGGTGGATGAAAGGAAGATTTTTCAGACAACAAAGAAAGCTGAGCCTTGAAATAAAGGTTCTTTGTTCGGTTTTGTTTTTTTGTTGAGTTTATTTAATATTTATAAAGTGAGGGAAATGCTAAAAAAATTGTGTTCCCAAGAAAATTGAGCCTATAAATAATGAAAGAAATTAAAGAAATATTTTGCTTCACAAACTTAATAGATTATTTTCGCTTATTAAGTTAAGAAATATATTTTTTTAATTTTAAAGCAATCAAGCAATGCAATCCTAAAATCTATTTGAAACATAAATTAAATGTCTTTTATAGATTTTCTTTGAGTCTAAAATATATATGCAAATAAAAACAAAACAAAGGGAGCTTTCTCCCCTTTTCTAGTTTTTTGCTTCTATTCGATTAAACTCGTTCCTTTGTTTATGTAGCCTTAAAATTGAACCATTTGCCAAATTGTAAAACTTTTTTTTTTAAAACAAAACCCAAACAAAGGCCAAACATTGATTTTCTCCATAACATTTCGCCAGAGCAAACTAAACGCATTTAGCCGGAATAACAATAACACAAAGTTTTGGTAGCTGTGTTATGCTTGCTCCGGCCAGCTCTCAGCTCTCAGACACATTCCACCCAAAGTGCCATACAGAATATTTCAATTATCGTTGAAATTTGCCTGGCTTGTCGTAAATCATGCTCTTCAACTACTACCACAGCCAGTCCAAGGAGTCCCGAGAGACGTGCAAGACGAGAAACGCTTCCGAGACAAACATAACAAATGACAGAAATGAATGCAGCGCAGGCAGCCGACGAGACAAAGGAGGCAGGAATGCCAGCAGGAGGAGGAGGAGCAGGACCAGAAGCAGTGGCTGCTGAGGGAGCCGTACCTGATCCCGAGGCTAAGCCTGTAGTGCCACCTTCCAGGCAGCGAACGCTTACGCGCACCGAGGAGATGGATGCGGACGGCGACGATATCGAGCTGGACGCCGACGGAGACGATGCCGCGGACAGCATCACCTTGGAGCTGGCCTTATCGCCGCACAGCAGCACGCCCACGCCGCCGCCCACCACCGCGGACGAGGACTTTGCCCAGCTGGACAACAGCAAGCCCTTCAAGGTATGGTCTCCCATGTCCGCCTGCATCCTTTGAGGTCTTTTGTGGCCCCTGTCCAGTTAGCCTGGCCAGCATTTCGTTAAGTGATTACTGCGGCGCTATTGTTACGCTTGTTAGCCAAAAAAAAAAGGAGAAAAAAATCAAGAGGAAATGGGTGAAAAAGTTTGAACCTGGGAACCCTTCAGAGAGGGCGAACGGCCACTTCAAAGCTCCGACGTTGAGTAGCATCATCGACATTGGTGCTTTATGCGCCCTTTAAGCATTCAGCCAACTTTTCAATCCGCTGTAAAAGCTGGAGCGGGAGCAAAAAGCAGGGGAGCTGCTCTTGCTGGTTGCCACTCCCCAGTCGCAGCAAAACTCTATTTGCCTATAAAGGTTCCGAGCTGCCAGCCAATTTAGTGCACAGCGGAAAATGCCATATAATTTGATTAGTTTAACTTGATATTTTAGCGAGAGAATGCTTTTTAAGTCTTTGAGAAACTTTAAAGTCGATTTAAAGTAGTTTTTTAATCAAAGAAGCTATTGAATAAAAGTTTGGACTTAATCTTCATTTTCTTGGCCAAAAAATGGTTTCTTGGTTATTTCGATTGCCATTAAATAATGCTTAAACTTTAGACAATTTAATTTTTAGAATTTTAAGAATGTTTTTCTATTATTTCTTATGAAAAACATGCCAGTTATTAGACCATAAAGTTGCAATATTTTTATTTATATTGCGGGAGGTGCGGACTCAAGCTTTTATTTCAAAATAATAACGGCGGATTGGTTTTATTTCTAATGATTTCGTTTACTCCACTTTTCACGTGCTGATCGTTCTTATTCTTAAACCAAAGTGCCCGTATATTCTTTTCTTAAAATCTAGCCTAATTCTATGCGTTAGGACTCTTATCGATAGCATCATAACAAATTGGTCACACTAAGGCGTGCAATACAAAATGAGGTGTTTACAGAATAAAGAATTTTAGCCCTATATTTGTAGTTTTTTAAAGCCAAACATTTTGATTTTACATTAAAGTTTCACTCTAATTCAATCCTCTAGGGTTTTCTCCTTTTATTTGTAAACCAAAGCTTCGACTTTTGTTTGCGTGTGGCTGGCCAACAATTGAAATTTAATTAAAATGTTCAAACTGTTCAAACTGTTCGAACTGTGCCCGGCTGGCTAGCTGAAATAGTAGCATCCGCAAGCGGACGCCAAACTGGCTCGTATATCACTGGGAAGGCCAATCATTCCTAGCTCAACCACCTCCTCACCATCCTGGGCCACGCCCACATCTAAGCCACCTTGGCTGGGGCGATAACGATAACGAGTCTGGCCACGCAGGCTGCAGCCTAATCGATTTATTGTGTGCTAACGGCATTAAAGCCACCGCCATAACAATATAAATCGGCCAAAGGATCAGCATCTGGCCCGCTGAATTGATGATGAGCTCTATGAGCCCATCAAGTGGCTGTAAATTTGCCTCAGCCAGGCCAGGCCTGGTGAGGAGAGCAATTAATTGACAGCTCGATGGGGCCGAAACGCGACGTCATTTGTCAGTGACACCGCTTGGAGGTTGATGAGTGAGCGCGGGCCACGCGGCGTATAAGTAATTCATGCGCATTTCAGCTAATTAATAAGCCCACAGCTTGTCTGCCATGCCATACGAGTTCTCGCTTTACCGCTTCGAGGATCTGACCCTACGGCGTAGGCCCTTTGACTAATTGCCCTGGAAACTGGAGGCGAAGGTGAATTCCAAAAATTAAAAGGGTGATAATCGCCAAGCTATTTATAAACCAAAACTGCTAGTGAGTTTATGAAGTATGTTTGGCTTTTGTAAAAGCCTTTGATTTGCACTAAAACCCCAGTGACTGTGCAGACTTATTGATTGCTTAAGTCATCCAATTTAATTGGTTTCAGTTTTTGCCTTAGGAAATATTATTTTCCAATTTATTTTTCCTTGAAGAGCCAC
This sequence comes from Drosophila triauraria, assembly GCA_014170255.2. Lineage (NCBI taxonomy): Eukaryota > Metazoa > Arthropoda > Insecta > Diptera > Drosophilidae > Drosophila > Drosophila triauraria. Next base: position 11,913,189 of record CM024335.1, read on the forward strand.
TCAACGGGTAGCAGTTGCTCATAAAATTCTTGCAAGGATGCGTTTTTAATTGTATTTTCTTACTTATTATTTTCCTTTTCCCTTTGCCGCCCGAAAGGAAATTCAGTGGCGTTGGAATGGCAGGAAATAAAATCCCTGAAAAACAAATCCCATTGGGTGTGTGTCGGGAAGTATATTTCTCTCTCTGGCTAAAGCGTAAATGCGTTTTTCATGTCACAGACGTCGTTGTTCGGCGTCGTCCACCTATGTGGTCTACCTTGGATGTACCATGGATGTACGGCTTGCCGGGAATGCAAATGGCTCAAAAATAAAGTAAAGGAGCCGCCGCTACATAAAATGAAGAGATCCATGGACGACGGAAATTAAATTACCAACAGTCGACACATGCCGCACCGGCAAAAACAAACAAGGGCGGAGCAGAGCAAACATTTTGGCTGAATACGCCCTGTTGAGACATTGCGTATACGCCACGTTGCGCATCAAGGCAAATAAACGAGCATTATTCATGTCCAGGCAAGCGTGCAACTTAACAACGCCCCGCTGTCCCCACAAGGGCCAGACATAGACGTAATAAGTAAGCTAATAAGTACGTGTAAGTGTGGAATGCGACAACAAGTACAATATGAAAGCGGTCTCAACTCATCACGGCCCACGACTTCGAATGACTGAATGATGCTAATGATTTCCCCAAGAACAAGTCAAAAGACACTGAGGGAAAATTTGAGAAGGAAAATGGGGTTCTTAAATGGGATATTTTAATATTAAAATTATATAAGAGCCTCTATGAATATTTACTTATAATATTTCCCAAGCCAAACTTACTCTGCTTAGTTCTCATGAAAGCTTTTAATAGAACTTGTTAGTAATTCCTAGAATTTCATTCTCTCTGCACACAAAACCGAGTGTTGCCCTGACATTTTGATGACAATCATGGGAAATTAGTGCGTCAATGTCTCCGATAAAAGCCCTGGAGCGTAGGCAGGCGGCTCTGGCAATTCGAGCCTGTGGACAATGGTCGCCGCAGGCACATCAAAGCAATTTGGGGTCGTCCCAGGTCCTTGGGCCATCGAAAATTACTGCGGCTTCCATTACCTTAGGCCCCAGACTCGCTTCGGGTTTCTCTCCATTTGAGGGACTTCAATTTGTAGTCTATAATTGCTGACATTCGGCCGTAATTTGCATTTCCTGACCAGCCCTAAGTGCTATTAGGACAACAGATTCCCGAGCACACACCAGCAGCAGCAGCAGCTCTCTTTTGGCCTCATGGCAAATTCATGACTGCACTGCCGGCTCGGGCCCATTGTCCTTGTCACGCTCCTGGCTTGTTTGTCGCTGCCAGCTCCACTGATGCTCCTGATGCTGATGCTCCTGATGCTGCTAAGCAAACGAGGAATTTACAGGGACAATATTGACGCTGCTCGCTGGCAAACAAAAATGCGAGGGCAAATTCCCGAGGGCCCCAGCCGCACGGGCATAAATATTTGCCTAGCTATGCCTAGGCCTGTACCGGTGATGAGTCCTGTCAGCGGCAGAAGCATCCAAATTCAGCCAAAAGTGAGACCGCAAATCGAGTTTAGAGCTGCATCGCACTCGCACTCCATTGAAGGAGTGGCCAAAAGTCAGAGTTCAACTGGGGCCACTCGAAAGCGAGGCTGGCTAAGAAAGCCAAGTTATAATGACTTTCTGGCAGCAGCACGAAGAAAGGGCCAACAAAGACGAAAAACTGGCAAAAAGCAAACAAAGCCGCAGGGCATTGGCATATGGCCCCAGACTTGGTGCCGCTGCTGATTGAATAGTTTCCCGGGGACCGACTCAATCGTAACCGCAGCCGTGAAAGGCCCCGAAAATACTCGGGAAAATGTGGCTTTAATGGGCATCGCATCCCCATTGAAATTCGCCTTGAATGCATGATAAACTTTCATTGTTGTTGCCGCCAACTGAGCTCCAGCCAGACTCCGACCAGACGTAATGGCGTTGGCCATTTGATGGATTCCCTAAGCATCGTATAATTGGTTTAGCAGACTGAACCAGCTGCGGGTAGGGATTGATGGATGTGCAGTTAAGGGAGCAGCCTCGCCCATTGTAACCGATGATGATTCAGATTCAGATTAAATGGCCACAAAACCGCCTGACAGTCGCCTGTCACTCAGAGACACCTGAAGATCTGTCCGCCTGAACACCCTCTGACAATTCATCCGAGTTTCTGGGGCGGATACACAATGTCCGCAGAAACGGAGGCGTTGGCAACTTTTTGACTCCGAAAAGGGTCTCCCTTTTTCGTTGCCTGTTTTCTTCCACCTTTCGCTTGACCCATCCATCTATAGTTGGCCTTGGCAGCTTGTTTGGAATCGACAGCATTATGCTTTAAATATTTTAGTAGCAATCTTTTAGGCCCAACAACGGGCCCAAGCAAATGGCAGAGAAAAGGTAGAAAGAAATATATAATGCCTTGACCTTCCCTCCATTGTTCGGGGCTTTATTGTTATGGCAAATGATAAATTGATTATTTGTTGCTGCCGCTGGCTTCCAGGCACCTCCAGCTCCCTATTTCCCCTGAAAATGTATATCACCATCGCAATTAACCTGATATTTTTCCTATCCTTAGTCTTATCGTTGTCGCCCCGCTTCGTTAACTTCATATTGTTATTATTGGGAGGTTGGGTGTCTGCCCCTAAGGGGCTTTGGCAAATTAAAGCAAACAAATGTTTAAGGCCTTTGTTTGTTGTTCTTGCGCCATGGCTTAATGGAGAGTCACTGAGTGTGTGTCTGACGGCGAGACAATTGAGTCTGGCGAACATTTTTGGCTTCTCGCCTTTACATTAATTGGGATAAACATAGATTTCTTAGGAAAGTGTACAGCTTTTTCTCTGTGTACTTGCTAATCCCCCTTCAACCTGTAGCTGTGTCAATTCCTGGGCCATTCCTAGTAATCCTTGGCCATAATTTCAGATCAAGGACATCACACGAAACATCCGCAAGGCAGTGGTGGCCACAACCCTGTCGGAGCTGCGCCTGAAAGTGTCAGCGAAATTCGAGCGGAATGAGCCGGCGATACACCTCGGATTGCGATGGCACCGAGGTCGATGACGAGGAGTACTTTAGCACTCTGGAGCCAAATGCCGAATTGATTGCCGTCTTTCCCGGCGAGCAGTGGCGCGATGTGAGTGGTTGCGCCCCATCTTTATCCGCCTGTTATCCCTTATCCCTATCCCTGGCTTTCAACCCTTTCAGCCCAGCGACTATAATGCCAATCTGCGTCGCCCATCGCTGGATGCTCCAGCAGCTGCGGCGGCTGGTGAGCAAACTGCAGCCGAACTATATCAACGACGATGACTTGGACACGCTGTCGAACATGGATCCCAACTCGCTGGTGGATATCACAGGACGTGAGCCCAAGGACAGCGAGTACTCGGCGAGAAGCGATGCGGCCCGCAGGTCCACGGAGCTGTCCTGTTAAAGGGAAATGGAATCTTAAGCGGTTTGTAAGCGAGGCAGCGAGGCTGCGTGGGCAGCAGGAAAAAAGAGCTGACTCTCGTTTACAATCAGCTTTTTAAGGGAATTGTATGAAAAGAGCTGTATATACGGGAATTTGTACGAGTTTATATGTCAAAGTCGAAGGCAGGAAATGAAGAGGTATTTTTGGAAAAAGTTTTGATGAAGAAAGGCACATGCAGCGACCCATTTGGTATGACTTATCTCTGTATTTGTAGATCTGGAAATTGTGTATTTTTCGAGCCCACATTGTCGTAGAGTAACTCTCACCCTGAATGTCTATTATCAGCCGCTAATTGTTCCTAGACCAATAGCTGTGTACGAGCCACAAACTGGAGCGCCTCAAAGGCCAAGCTCCAGTCCTAGATGACCTTTAAACCTTACACCTCACTCTCTCTCTCTCAGCGGACGATCAACGAAGTGCAGCTTAGAGTTTAGGGTCCCTCTAAGCTTATAGATATAAATAGATATATATTTTCCATAGCAAAGTCCTTGTGAATGTCACACCGAAACAGTTTGGGTTGTTAGGGAGCAAAAACAAATTTACCATAATTGAATCTTAATTAAAAATTAAATCAATTAACGATTGAATAAACCTTCACACACTCTAGGCACACACAAAGAAGCGATTTTACCATTTTTTAGTCTAGTATTTATGCTGCATCAACGATCCGGGCACCATTTGCTGCACTTATCGAAGGGTTAACTCAATTTAAATTTACATTTACGTTGTGTCCACAGGAATCAATTGGAAATTGTAATTTGTAACTTGTAAGCACAACAGAAAAATGCGAAACAAAAAGTGAATTTAAATAAATGGATAAATGTGTGAAAATTACTTTTTATCGAAACAATAAATAACGATTTTATGTGCCGAGTTGGCTTACTTAACCGGATTTGTTGCGGTCTGTAAACTACTTGGCCAGCATTTCTCACTTTCAAGGCTAAGCCAGCTGAAGCCTGACCAAACTTTTGCGGAAATAATCGAAGATATTTGGCAGCTGCTTTTCTCTGCTTTGGTAGTTTCCAAGCCGCTTATCGATTGGGAAATAATTACCTTAAGTATTTCCCTTAAGGGCTGGCTTAAGGCTTACAGTAACATTCCCTAGATTTAAGGAGCAATTTTAATAATGCTAAGAGCCTTCATTAATAGACACTTCCTTTCATTAGCTTACCATTCCCAGCCTCGGCAATCCCAGACATTTTTAATTTCAATTTCCTCCAGCCAGCTCTAGCCTCTATCTCGGCTAGAAACAAATGTGGTTCAGGAAAATAAGAAAAAAAGCATAGAAACATGGCTAACATAGTTCACTCACTCATCGCCCCGGGTGTTCCGAGTTCCGTGCTCTTTTCCCATGTTAAAGTTTCCCTTTCAGCGAGAACATGCTGGGGTATCCCTGGCAGGCATTGAAGTTTAAATGAAATCGAAATGGACCACAGCAGATTTTTCACATAACAATCAGTCAAATCGGAAACCACGAAGGACCTTTCACGAATGCCAGCCATTGTTGTCCGCAGAATGCGACGAATTTTTAATACGGATAATTTCTGGCCAGGCTGAAATGCCAAAATGCGAAAGGAAGTGTGTTACACATGGCTGGCTGGCTGGCTGGCGAGGAAAACACCGGGAAAGCTGACAGATAAAGGTAAAATGTCAGCATTGGCCGGCGCCGTACGACCTTCGGGTATATACTGCGTATTTGTGGCATATCTGGCCAATATGTGTGTGGGTTTAGCTAACCAACTCATTGGCCATGCAACTTTTTGCTGCTTTTCGCTGCCACCTTAAAAAGTTCGAACGTGCCACTTGGGGCACTTGGGGCGGAGTGGCAAATAAGGTTATAGCCACCAGTTGCGGCTTACATTAACAACCTGGCAGATTTATGCGCCAGTTATGCACTTCGCGGGGCCTCGGTGTCTCCTAACGGCGGGCTGGGACTTTCCAACACCTGCGCTTCTGCTCCGCCGCGAAAAGTCCTTGGCTTAGCCCTGCTCGGTGCCTGTCATTGTTGTTTCGAATCAAACGCATTAAAAATTTATTGAATTTATTTTTATGAGTTCTCAGTCCTCCTGCTCGTCTCAGTTGGTTTCTCCTGCTCCTGCTTCTCATCCTTGCTCCCTGTGACACTGCACTTAAGCTTTGCTCTTCCACTGAGTCGAGGTACGTGCATGTGTAAGAATGCGGATGAGGAGGCCTTCTTAATGCAGCCCGTTGTCTGTCCATAAAAAGCACGAACAGTGCCAGATCCTGACACTCGGCAAATGTCAATTGAGAGCAATTATCAGGATTCAGCGAGGAGAAGGAGTTAAGCAAGCAGGACCCGAGCAGGGATATATAAAATCCCCCGATGTGAGAGGAAAGCACTCAGAGATGTCTATTGTTTCCATTTCATTTTATTCATCGTTATACAATTCGTTCTAGCAACTAAAGCAAATAATATTATGCAAAAAGTTATGAAAATAATCGAGAGAGAGAAGGACGTAAATGCTCATCGACTGGCGGCCGAGCTGCTCGCACCTCCAGCGCTCCTTCGTACAGTTGCCTTGCCAAGAAGCAAGGCGAATTTCGGGGGGAAAAATCATAAATGAATAACAATTTCCGAATAACAATATCAGGATAAGGAGTCCGGGCTGGGTCAGGCTGCTCAGTAGACAAACTTCTTCTGCTCGCCGTACAGCTGCTCGTACAGGGACGGGGGCAGGTGCTCGGCCAGGAAGATCTGCAGCTTCTCGGTGGTCGTCACGGGCGTGTAGCGGGCCATGGGGAAGGTCCTGGTCACCGCATCGATGAGGACGCGCAGCGTGGGCTGGATGTCGGATGCCTGGCAAGGAATAGCGAAGAGGGTGGGGATTAAACTCTCGTTAGCCGCCGGACACACGTAGGAAACTGGACTCTCTCTCACCTGGCGGGAGTACTTCTCCACCGATGTCATGGCCGCCTCGTAGTAATCCTCGCCGTAGGTCTTCTTCTGCTCCGAGGAGAGCGCGTTCCACATTTGCTTGGCCTGGGAAGAGGAGGAGAGTTAATGAGTTTTGTGTTTACTCCCTTCTCCTGCTTTGGAGCAGGAATAGTTACCGTATCGTAAAAAACTAAAAGCATGACAGGGTTGGCTCCACAAGGAGAAAAAGGACATTCAGAGGTGTTTTTAAAGCTTTTAAGGGATTTTATATATAAGTGAAGGTAAGCCATGTTCTGTATCTTTATAATTAATAAAGAATTTCTCGTTGAAATCTTTATGAACTTCTTTTTTTCTCTGCACCCCATTAGCTACAGTCCAAGTCCAATGCCACCATTAACTCCTTTTCTCACCTGGTCGCGCAGCTCGGTCTCGTTCAGCCATCCGTTGCCGGGGCAAACTCTCCGGCAGCCACCACGGACACATCCACGCCCCGGGTGCGCATCTCCTGGCGCAGGCAGGCGGCGAAGCAGTCAACGGCCGCCTGGGTGGCATTCTGGATGCCCCTCACGGGCGAGGGGACACGGTTCAGGCCGGAGGTGAGGAACACCACGCGACCGTGGGCACGGCGGACCAGCGGCAGGAAGATCTGGGTGAGTCGGGCGACACCTGGCCAGGAAAAATCCAAAAAATTACACAACTGCAGCCCTGGTCGGCAACTGCCACTCACCGAGCAGGTTGAGGTCCAGGCTCTTGCGCAGCACTCCGAATGGAATCCACTCCAGTTCGCCCAAAGCTATCCAGTGGGCGCAGTGCACCACCGACCAGAGTCCTTCGGCGCCATGGGGCAGGTGCTGGGACACATAGCGGGCAGCTTCCAAAAGCTAGGGATAAGGGATAAAGGATATGGTTTAAGTATACACTAAAAGCTCGAAGGAAGAACGCAGAAAGCTTTGCGACTCACGGTCTTCTCTGAGGTGACGTCCACGTGCAGCAGCTTCATGCGGCCGGAGGTCTCCTCCTTGAGTATCTTGGCCTCGTCCGAGTCATCGATGGGCGTGTTGAAGCCAGCATAGACGGTGAAGCCCAGGTCATCCAGTTTCTTGGCCAAGTACCAGGCCAGAGGAGCCTCGCAGCCGGTGATTAAAACGCCCTTGCCTGAAGCGGAAACCTGCAGAGGGAGAAAGAGAGGTGAAAAGGTTAATATAATTAATAAATAAAATACAATAAATGAATAAAAATAAATTTCTCATAACTAAAAAATATATTTAAATACTTTCTAGAAACCTCGGGACCTCCTTTTATATCAAAGTAAAGATTATAAGCTAAGGATAATAGCGAATTCCTGACTTGAAGTCTCTATAAATCTGAAATACCTTGGTTTTCTTTCTTAACTTTTCAGGAACTAAATATATTTTTAAAGTTACAGTTTTAAGAGGCTTAAATCACCTTTAATTTATTTTTAAAAGTGTAACCCAGGCCAGGTGAACGGGTTGAAGCTGCGGCTGTTCAACTCTTCTGTCAATTAATGTTCAATAATTGTGACGCCAATTAGAAGGGAATTCAGCGGTGCCTTTGTGCGCCAGAGTATAGAGTTCTCTGATTATATATCCCTACTAGGGAGGGGGCGCCATGTCACATGTTTGACCTTTGGCCCAAACGCGAGATGAAATGACTTTTGTGGGCTTTAAGTCCGGCGCACAGTGGCTCGTTTTCTCAAAACACGTTGCTAAATTAATAACTTTTGATCTATTGTAGGTATCTACTTAATTTTTTTTTTATAATAATTAACAAATCTCCAAAATTTTTTAAGTAGTACGTTCTTTAGGTTACGCCCACCAAAAGAGGCGTAATTAATTCGACAACCTAAAACTTTTGATTTCTTACTAAAAATAAATTTTTATAGGAATCAATGAATTTAAAATTCAAAATGATTAAACATTTTTTAATACTCATTCTGTAAGTAAATAAAAATGTTTAAGCAAAATAAATTGAAAAAAAATATTTTTTTGCAACTCCGGTATTTCAACCCATACTTTTTCTGGCCTGCATTCTGCCATACTGGCCGACGACGTAGGGTCAGTTTGGCAGCATGAGTTGGTATGAAAATTTATCAATATCTCGAAATGCGCACAATTGTAGCAATGGTTTTTTTAGTTTGTTAGTTGAATATCTCCACTAATTTTAGTATTATCTAGAGCTCGGCGAAATATGGCATTTTTTTTATTTTCCACTAAAAATTGAAAATAAGGAAAAATAGACTCTTTTAAAAATCTAAAAAATATAAGTTCAAACAAAAATTTCTTTTAATTCAGATTTAAAATTGGTTCCTTAAAACAGAAAAATATATTTTTTCTTTGAGCTTAACTACTTTTTAGAAAATTAATTTAAATCTGTCGATTTATCGAGTTTTTACCTTTTGCAACTACAGAAAATTGTTAAACTTTGAGCAGCGATTAAAAGTACTAAAAATTTTGTAAATTATAAAATTTTGTTTTTGAATAGCTTGATCAATTCCTAATTGAATGGTATCAAAACATTTGCTAAATTCAACAACCCGAAATCCGACTTTTGCAACGAGTTTTCGGAAAATGAGCCACTGTGCGGCGGCCACTTAAAAGTCGAGTCACAAACTGGGCTTAGACGGCGGCCGCCAGTTGGCAACTTTGTCAGCGGCGATTAAAGTTTTACTCCCGAGCCCCAGCCACTCCACTGGCTTTCGATTTCAAAGCGAAAGTCCAGCGTGGAACGTCTCCGGCTGGGAGTTGGGGATATGGCTGGGATGAGATGGAGTGTGTGTGTTTGGATGGCTGTCACAGATATTTGTCTACGTCGGAGACGACGCTGGCGATGCTGATGACGATGGAAAGTTGAAGTGGGCGAGCAGGAAGACGTGTGCTCGCTGATACTTCCGCTTCAGACACGCGCCTTGGGTTGGGCCTGGGAATGGGATTCTGTGGGGCAGAACTACTCCTTCGCAGGGGCGGTGGTGTCATAATTCATCATGCCATTAACCAATATAGTTTGCCTCGCCTCAAGTGGCCGTCTCTAGTGTGCGTCAATCGAAGGAGTCAAAGGGACTCAATGGGAATGGGCTAGAGGTGGCTACTCATTGTTCGGGCTATTAAACTGTTATAAAGTGCTCGTAAAATTGTGAAAAAAACCGTAAGAAAGAAAGAAAGCGGGCCAAGACGGGTGTATTATTATTGGCCGTGCTGTTGACACCCATTAAGACTGGCCGACATTTTATTGTGGCCATAAGTGTTTGGCTTATCGAAATCTGTTGGCCGTTGTTCGACGTTAATAAAAACACAAACACTCGTGGGCAGAGCTCCTCCTATTCCGACTCCTCCTCCAGCTGCTGCTGCTCTTCTCTAAGTTTTCGTCAAGTTATGTTCCTCGGGTTTTTACGCGAATCTACTTTAGATATAGTACGTTCTTGTGGCAAAACTTTGGGTCAACTTTTGCAGCATTCTTCGTTGTGAGTTTATTGCGGTTCAGCATAAATTACTTTAAACTTTGCCAGCAACTAAAAACAGCCACTGACTTAACGGAATTGAGCAATTAAAATGCAGCAAAAAGCTGCCATATAAAAGCAGAATGGATAGCGAACAGAAAAACCAAGCAGCTAAATGTTTAGAGTCAATTAAAGTGCATTGGGGGAAACCAGAACGGGCGGACTTCTTCTGCGAACACAGGGGCAATTATTGGGAAAAGCTTAGAGGATGCTCGCTGGGTGATTTCTCATTCTCCAAGTCATCAAATTAATTATAGCTTTTGGCGCATGGAAAATGCTTGATTACAGTCTAAGTGATTGCTTGTTCAAGTTTGATTAGTTTCTGGAAACGGAAATGGAAATGGGTTATGGGGCATCAAAAAAATTAAATGTTCTTATGAAAATAGAGATTTTCAATGGGAGCTCGTGTATGAAAATGGAATGTGCTGTTCGTTTTACTTGAAGGACTAGAAAAATATCCACTGTAAGGCAGAAAACTTTGCAAAACTGTTTGCTTGGTTGACTATTATCACTTTTAACCCCTTTTCCCGCTTTTTCATGGCTCGGGAGTCCCCTTAATCGCTGCTATTTGCCCCGGGGAAAAACTACAAAGCAATACGAGTTAGAAAAAACCCAACTTTCGACAGTGCACTGCAGTAGTGCGGCTACGTGCGAGGCATAAAACAGCAGGAACGTCGACACAACAGCCTGGATTTTGCCACCTGCCACCTGGTAACTGCCGCCTGCCACCAGCCACCTGCCACCTGCCACCAGCCGCTTCCTCTCCCCGCCTGCCATTTGCCACCTGACATCGCACCTCTGGGCGGTCATGTCGGCTCTGTGAACACACGACGGCGATGGCTTGCGGTTTTTATAAAGCGTTCCCGAAATAGAAACCAAGTTGCATGCACCCCGAAATAGCGCACGATTGAAGGGGCAGGGGCAGGAGGAGTTGCGGCTGCCGAGTGCATGTCAGACATTCCATTTAACTGAGCACTTGGGGTCGGAAATGCATGCCGAGCATTGGAAGCGAGTAAGTCAATAAGGCTACCCAACCTTCGCTGAGCTCGCAGCTACTTTAGCAATTTAAATGCATCCTTTATTGCATTTTAATTGCAGCCAAGCTGGCAGTGGAAGATTTATTCGCTGGCCAGGAGCTAGCCAGGAGCAGGAGCAGCAGGTGCTATCTGCGGTTGCAGGAGCCCCCGAAAAACGGAGCGTTTTACGCGCACTTTTAGCCACAAAGTTGATAAATGGCACCGGGGCACGCGATTCCGGCGATTCCGGCTGCAGCTCATTAACTCTGGCTTACGTACACCGGGGCGTATGCGCCATATTTTGTATAATGCATTATGCTATGGCGCTAAAGTTGGTTAATGTGCAAACTGCAGGCAGTTAGCAGCCCGCCAAGATAGAGCAGAATTCCCAGCCACGTCAAATTATGTGCAATAGCGGCGAAAGTGCCATCCTGCCATCCTTTCCCGCGTGTGTGTGGGCGAGGGCTGGAAGTTATGAGTGTAAAATGTAAACAACAATAAGGAGGAGTCCGGCTCATGAACCTGCCAACATGCGCCTTCATTTGCGTGAATAAATTTATGACTGTCCAGGGGACGGAGCTACGCAGTAAACACCTTCCTTTTCCTATTTCGAGGATAATGCGGAAACGTGGTAGTGTGTGGGTGTACGTTGGACTGCGTGAAATGTGTGAAAATATTTTTCCGGAAGCGGAATCTAGTTGAGCTGTATCGGTATCCCATAAACATGGCCACAGCAACAACATTATTTAGTGACAGTGATGGGTTTCAGGTGGAAAATATTTAAAAGTTACAGAAATATCTTGTGGGTATAAATGTAGAGCATGTTAGGAATAAGTTATTAATTGTGTATTCATTTGTTTAGGTCTTTTATAAATTTTTTGTGGGCTTAAGCTAGAAAATACAGGCAGGGTATTTAGCTCTCCAAGAAGGTGTGACAGGCTTCAGGTGCTGAAGGTCAACTTTACATTTTAAACATGACATCGAAGAGCAAAGGGACGATACATGCTAAGGAAAGTTATAGGAAACGTGTTTAGCTTTCTGTTTCTGTATTTGGAAAGTCCTAAAATAGGGAAATATTATACAGAAAAGCATGTTCTATATTGATGATGCCTTACTAATACATACTTTGATTTCTGTTATTAATTCTTGACCAATTCACGCATTTTTGATGTATTAAAATATTTAAAAAAAAATTTGATACCTTTTTCGGACAAATCAATTTTAAAAATAATATAACTAAGCCAAAATTGCATTTATTTCAATTTGGAATGCTGCTTTGAGCTAGTTTTTAAGATCTGCTTATTAACTGTGAATATAAAAAAAAAAAAAATTTTTTTTGTTCAATTTTTGACAATTTTAATATTGTAACCCCTTATAGAATTTTGAAAATATGTAAAAAAAAAAATTTTCTTATGTTTTTTTAAATTTTGATTGTAATTAATTAAAATTTTAATGGCAAATCAAAAGATACACGGATTTTGGCTATCACTTTCTTATTGGCTATAAGAGTCTGTCAGGAAAACATCAAATTCGCGCATATTTTTACTAATTTACTGCTTTATATATATTTATATTTATTTATATATACTTACCTATTCCCAGATATGTTTTATGGGTAGATATTGGCAAGAATAAGTTTTCTTTTGGCCAAATTTTGTCTAAAAAGGTTTTCTGAACCCCGAAAAATAACAAAAAGAAAAGAAGATCAACCCTTACTGCCCCTCCGCCAGGCCATAAACCGAATTCAACCAGGAAGTAAAATAATGAAGCAGTTTTATTATTGTACTTCCTGGACGAGAATTAGTATTCGTAATAAATAAAATGAGTATCGAAGTAAACAGATTTAATTCCGTGCCTGGATACCATTGAACCCGCTCGATGATGATGATGGCCGGACTAACGTTCGCTTATCGGTCCGAACTTTGCTTTTATTATCTTATTTTTATCTCATTTTCGCTCGCTGCCTCTCTCTGCGACCAGGTCCATGTCCATTTTCTTTCCCTTTTTGCGGCGTTATCCTTGCAGACACATAAACCTCTCAAGAAACGGGGCACGCTTGACCGCTCGAGAGGCCCCGAAATAAATCTACATAAGCGAAATGGTGCAATGGCTGGGAGGGAGTTTAAGTGAAAAATGGCAAACAAACCGCATACAAATTGTCCTCGCTGTGTCACCATCCGCCGCCCACGGGACCCGCTTCTTTGTGAGCAAGGCGTCTAAATGTGGCCAACACAGAGGCAGAGAGAGAGCGAGAGAAAAGGGCCAAGAGAGGCGGCAAGGAAAGGCGAAACAAAGAGAGGCACGCACACGCATGCACGCATATTAAATCAGTGGCTAAAAATAGACACCAAATAAAATACGGCCCAGGGGGATGGGGATGGGGCTGGGGGATGTGCGGGTTCGCAACAAAAAATATAAATTAACTGAAAAATTGGAAGAGCGGGGGCTGGTCAGCCAAGACAAACGGAGAACGCAGGGCCTGTCGCCGGTCGCCGTTCGCCAAAAGTCATTGAACGTATTAAGCTGTAATAAATTAATTAACCGGAAAGTTAAAAACCATTTCTGTGTTTTGCTTTCCAGGACACACACAGCACGCACGGAGTGTCCTGGTGGCGTGTGGCAGGCAGGTCCTTTGCCAACTTCACGCCATCCGCAGACGACAGCGTCAGCATTAAAGGCTTTTCGCATTGCGCATACCACGCGTTGTACCAGCCAAGGATGAGACCTAGGCCAATTTGCAGCTTGTTTCTCTCAATCGTATCTCCGCGCTCGTGTGTGTGTGTGCGATTTTCCCGGAGAGCGAAAGTATTGGTAGATGGGAGTGTGTGTGTGCAACACGCAAAGCTTTGACTTTGTGCCAAGCCAGCCATTATGGCAGCTCAGCCTGTTAGCCAACATCCTCCGCTGTGCGGGTGTTTAAACGAAGGATTAAGCTCCCCAGCCCTAAGCCCTGCTGGTTGGGTTCTCCTGTTGGTACTCCTTCCTTAAAATATTCGTATTTAAATTGCCATTGTTTCCTGTCGAAAAATTATGCCCCTGGCAATGGTTGTTAATTAAAATATAGTGTAACGACGAGAGACTTTGTTTCCAATTTGAGAGTTTGAAAAGGAAAAGGAAATCACAGCAGGGAATGCTATATAAATAGATTAAAATACTATATAATAACTGGGGGGAGACAGTAAGAGATACTTTCTGTACATTTAAACTTCCCAGTAAGTTTTGAAGTGGAATTATTACCCTGGCCAGTTACAGGTGCTAAGGCAGAAAGCTATATAAATAAATAAAACCTTCTACCCGGGGATCATGGAAATGAAGTCAAGCCATTGGGAATGTCAAAGCGAACTGGCGCTGCCAATCATGCGGCCGCGGTTGCCGCAGCAATTTTCCAGCATTTGGCGACCTCTGACCTTTGGATGTGCGATGGATGCACGGCTGGCTCGTCTGCTTCTGCTTCTGCTTCTGCAATTGGTTTTTAATTTAACTAAAATGCGCAGCGCCGCACCGAGCAGCGCAGCAAAAGAATAAAATTGCCGCGGGGGTACAGGGACAGGGACCGCGGCCACAAAAGGAGGGAGTTGTCAAGGCGATTTAATGGCGTGCAATTCTCGGAATTCTAAGAAGCGCAATGCGCGTAGCCAGCGTGTCCCATGTCCTTCATTTACCAGCTATTGTCAGGCCGGGCACGCCATTGCCATTTCTGAATGTCCTCAGTGTATTTATGGGTGTGTGCGAGTGTGCGACTGTGCGTGTGTGAATCAACAGGCCACGCGCGACACCATAAAACCGAAACAGTAACAGTAACAGAAACGGAGCTCGGTATATGTGTATCTGTATCTGTATCTACTAGATACAAAGCGACGCCGAGCGGCAAATGGAAAATGGGTAAAAACAAGCCAACGAAACTTTGCACATAATGAGTTTTTATGGCCTGCGAGTAAGAGAGAGTCCTGGCTTTTATATAGCCTTCAGTTGTCCAGGGCTTTGCGCCTCGGATTCAGCTCCCATCGTCATCAGCATCTCCTAATTGCGAATGCAGTCGCTCCCGTTGACAAACACAGTTCTTTTGCCACTTTATTCTTTTTTTTTTTTGTGTGTGCACAACACACAAATCAGCGTAAAATTTGTCTAGGGCCCAAGTTTTATGGAGCTGTAACTGCGACAAAGTGTGCAGCAGTCTGCCGGGAAGTCAGCTAGCAACTGGGGAACTAAGGAAGCTGTCGCTTTGAAGCTACGAAAAAAGAGAGGAAAAAGGAACCCAGGGAGCTAAGTAGATGGTTTACTGGGTAATAAACAGTGCAAGGCACCAGGACAATGTTTCAGATGCACGGAAAAACTACTCTAGCTGTGCCAGCTGCTGCTTCCAGACACGAAGAAAAAAAATCCTAAGGGAAACAGTCCCTTAAATCGGTAAGAGATTTAATATAAAATGTGAAAAAAAATTACCCAATTTAAATAAAAAAAGAAATCCCTAGGACACCTCATACTTTTTCCCAGTAATCCTTAAAGAAGAAACCTTTAACTTTGAGCTCATTCCGCTCAGTGCAGTTAATGCTTGAAAACTTCCTGCATCTTCCACCCGAGTGCCCAGATCATGGCTCCGCCGTAACCGAAAACCGGGCTGGATCAACTTCGATTTCACCTGGCTCAGATGGCCACCGACTACGTAACTTTCTGAGCTGAAAAGTTCAAGATCCCGCACATTCAATTACATTTGAAGGTGGAAGCGGAAGGATTGGGAGTGGGTTGGCCAAGGCGCTAGAGATGGAGATGGAAATGGGCGTGTTGCAGTGGGCGTTGCTGATGTTGAGCAACTGCTCATTAGCGTGGCTCACACGAAGCTATTAATTCAATTATTTACACTGTTTCTGCCAGCTGACAAGCCCCGCACCCATCTCGCGTGTGTGTGTTGTGTGGTGTGTGTGTCTTGTTCCGGGAAACTGTTGCTCGTCGCCCGAGGGCCCGAGGCAAATTCCCCCAACACCCGATGGGGGGGACAGCAACTGTGAAAATGGGAAATGGCTGGGATGATGGCAGGCAGCCAGGGGGAGGCAGTTGGTTGTTGTGGACTTAATTATGCATATTACGCTGAGTGTAATTTGCGTTGCGAAATGGAACCAATGCCGAAATCGGGCCGAAATATGCTGAACCAGTGCAGCCCCCGAGCAATTTGAAAATAGAGAAAAGTAGAAAAAGATCAATAAAAATAGCGGGAAAAGAATAAAGATACTGATAAAAATGATAATTATATATTTAATTACATATTTGGTTATCCTTTAGCTTTGAATACCTCAGATAAGTATAATTGAAGTTTGTAACTAAATATTTGTAAACAATATTAAGTGGGAACATACTGTTACTGAATGTGATGGGTGTATGATGTGTACTTCTTATAAATTGATCGTTTGATCGATAGTTTTAATCGATAACACGATAAGAATCTCAATAAAGCGCTGCCAACTTCACTCGATATAATAAGAAGAAGAGAGGAGAGAGGCGCAAAATTAGAAAAATATATTTTAAATCAATTAAAATAAAGACAATCATTTACATAATATTGCTTGAAGCACTTTTAGGAAGGTTACTTTATCTGTTATAAAACGGTTCCTTATAAATTTCACAAATAAAAAGTTGTTTTGTATTGAAAAAGTTAAAGTTAGAAATTATATACTGCCGTTGACATCAGACTTCTGTTTAAATCCCCTTGAAAAAGCGCTTATCTGTCCAGGACAAGGACTAATCGTCAGCACTGGCCAGCCAGTGCTGCAGTTGGCCTTAACAGCTGCAATTTAGGTGAAAATAATAACCGATTTATGCAGCACCAGCGGCGGGGTGGCAAGGGGCCGAGGGGCGTGCCAGTTGCGTGGGCGTTAGCGTTGAGCATTTCATTAGCTGCGCATTTACATTTCATTGCACCCAATTTGTGCTGCCGCGTCGCGTCAACAGTTGCCATCCCGATCCCTATTCCGTGCCCCTCGTCCTCGTCCTCGTGTGTGTGTGCGTGCGTGTAATTTAATTCGACAGTCGTGCCATAAAAATGAAATGCACAACGTGATGTGCAAGGATAAACAGGACCAATCACTCTCCTCGCAGAGAGAGCGAGAGAGAAGCCCGGATATGTGCCCATATCTACATATGTGTCCACGCATGTTGCAAATAACTTTATCTACTCCGCACATGTAAATGTGAAACAACAGAAACCGGGTTAATAGTTGAGGCCCGGCCGGGCCGAATAGCTAATCAAAGGCAAGGACATTTCGTGTCCTTTTCCTCGCCTCATTTCGGCCCGAGGGCGAGTGTATCTATCGGCGTTGACGCCCTCAACTCAAGTCCTGTTGCCGTGTCTAAAAATAGACACCGAGTCGGTCTGATTGGGATTAGCTTCCTTACAAGGACGAAAAACGACGAAGATGATGTTATGCCAATAAGTCAGCGACGGACTGGGATTCGGGGTGGGCTCTAAAATAAAAGCTAGAGGGATTCTTGGCCATAATTATTAGATATTTGTTGTATTTATAACAGGTACTTGGTATTTGTGAAGGACAAGGTCTTCCTATATTTGGAAAACGCAAAAAAATAGGACCGAAGAGTGTTATGCCAATAACTAAGCGAAGGTCAGGGAATGAGTGGCCTTGGAGGGATATTTTCTATATTTATAAAAGGTAAATTAACTGCTCTTTGGGAAAGGGAAGGAACAAAGGAATGAAATGCAATTAAAATCTTACTGTTTTGCTTTCATTTTAAATTTATTATTACATTCCTTAAGCCATTGAGACTCAGTAATAACCTTATAATAGCAGGCTATCTCATTTTCGGTGCTTGCACTGTCCTTGGTCAATTCTTGGCGAAGCCAGGCAGCTGAGTCCTGCCAGAAAGCCACACCTCCCACCCACGATCTCCTGCTGCAGCTCCTGATGGTGTTGCATCTGCTGCTGTTGAAGTTAATTATCCTGCCGTCATGCTTATTACCGTAATGTCGGGTTGGGCATCGGGTTGAGTGCGCCAAAAGCAGTCCGCAATTGCTTGGTGCGAATGCGGACATGGACTCGGACAGGATACAGACCGAAATTCTGGACTCGCACTCGGGGCTCGCCGCGTGTAATTGCCAATGTCACTTCCAAGGAAGGCTAATTAAAGTGCACGCAAATTTGAGTTATCTGCCGAGTTGGTCGGCGCCGCTCGAGAGATTCGATTTCCCTGAATTACGTATACGCCGTGTGATAATTAGGGTAGTTAACGCGAGTCTGCTGACGAAGACACATAAACCTATTGTTCCGAGAAATAATTCGCCCGACAGCTCCTTCGAAGTTTAATTGAGCGCGAGACGAGAGAACACATGGAGTTGTAACAAAGATCCGGAGGCCTTTTGTTCGACAGTGAAAGCGGGAAAGTTATGAAGCTATGAAATGGCTGACTAAATGTTTACAGATTAAGTTTTAATCTCCTCTGTAATTCACACATTTCTCCCCAAGGATGCTAGTCATTTATTCAAGTCATTTACTTAGGCTTTCTGCAAAGCAAGAAGACGATTTGAAACCTAACAAAATTAATGTAGGATTATAAAATGTCTGACTTACTATTTCCAATCTAAGCTCTTACCTTTACTTATTAATACAAAATTTGTTAAAGGAATTTACAAACTGATTTTCCAAGCTTAATAACAATTTATTAGATAAAGAGAAAATGCCTGACCTTATTCCTACAAATTAACTCACAATATTCTTTGACGTCAAGTAATGACACAAAATATCTTTCAGAGTAGGAGGATAATAATATGAACTATTTAATAGATGACCTTTTCTAAGCCAGCAGTCGCTTGGAAATTCCTGGTCCTGGTCTCAAGTGAATCAAGACTCAACATATTTCCTTGTTGCGAATTTATATTCATTACCAAACCCCTTTCTTTCAGCAAGTTTGGCTTGGGTTTCCCTTTGCTTGCTGCTTGCTTGGCTGCTTATTTATTTGTTTTCATTTTCATTTTCCCGGCTGGCTGCCATGCTGCCCGGAGTATAAGCTCTGAAATATCAAACGCAGGCCAATCCGAAGCCAAATCCACACAGTCAAGGGTTTCCTCTCTCTGGTTAAGCATAAGTTGACGACGTGCCCGCAGACCCGGCTCCTGCCCCTGTCCCAGTCCGTATCCTTCCTGCCCGACTATTTTTAGTGCCTCTGATTTGTTTTGCCTAGCATTCAGGCCCCTCTGTCGTCACTTGTGGTTTTGGCTTGGCACTCGCAGCAAGCCAAAGCGGAAAAAGAATGCTCACCCCTTTGGCACACTCAAAGAATGGACTTTTCTAACTTGATAATAAAATTTAAACTAAAAATTATGCATATTTTTGAAGTTATTATAATATTTTCTCACATTTGTATTTTGTAATCTCTTGTTTTAGACTTGTTAGGCTACAAATTCTAGAGTTTTAAAAGAAACCTCTTCATATTTTGCTTTCTTATTTCTTTTTAATTATCTAGAGTATAATTTTTCTGTCCTCCTATTTACTTTTAACTAGATAGACCAAGTGCTGCAGTCACCAGAACCAAATTTAGCTGCTATCTGGAGTAATCCCTGTACGCAACTGCCGAAAAGTAGGCTATGCTTTTTGTAAATTAAGTTGAGTGCCTGTAAATGCTCCTCTTCCTTTGCTTATTTTTATTTTATTTTTCCGAGTGCAGCTACCCGCAGACAGAGCCCAAAGCTATGGCCGCCCGTGGCTCTGAAACCGAAACCTAAAACTAAACCATGTCTCCGCTCGCAATCCTTGGTGCGGTTGCCGCCGGGATTAGGGCGTCTGCTGCGGGGAAATCCCAAGTCGGAGTCCCCAAAGCGACTTACCTTGACAAAGTGGTAGAAGAGCACAGCTCCAACGGTGGCCAGGGCGAACCAGACGAAGATGGCGAAGGTGGAGATGCTGGACATGCTCAGCGCGTGGAGCAGGTGCGAGCTGACGATGGCTGCGCCCAGGCAGAGCAGGAAGGGCAGGGAGAGGCGCTCGAAGATGTCCCATGGAATCTCCGCGGATTTCTGCGGCAGGGCCGATATCGATCCACGGCGCAGCGAGGCTCTCCGCGAGGCCCGGCGCTAAGGGATGGGAATAAGGATAAGATGAAGTTAGACACAGACACAAACAGATAGCATATATCACGATTTAATAATTAATTTCTGATTTCTATTTATAAATAGCACGAAGGACAGACAGAATAGCCGCGCGCTGTTGTTTTATCAATCGCGAGATGTTTGTTTGGCAAATATTTAAACAATTGCGGGCCGTTTGTTTGTTTGCGTTTTGATCAATAAACAAGGCGTAGATATATGTATATTTGTAAATTATTGCACACTCTTATTGTTTTTGGTTCGATGTGGAAATTAACACAGATGGACGCACTTCAAATGGATCCCTTTTAAGCGGAATGGAATTTACAATGATTTCTGGCGATTTTCCTACACTTTCTGGCTGTTAATTTGTTTTAAAGAAGGCCCCCCGCAGAACTCATTTCAATTTGATAAACTACAGACGATTTGCCATTAAATGTATCATAAAATATGATAATTATGCCCAGGATGGCAATTAAAATTCATAATAAAACTATGTGATTTATGTATATCTTGAAATAATAAATATTTGGCATAACAGGAGTTTAATTTATTAAGGACTTAAGCTGGGAGGCTTATTCGAAAAAGAAATAACAATTTTAAACAGATTTCAAGCCCTCACATTTCCATTATTGCTTTAGCATTAACTAAGCTAGTTAAATTTTAAAATATACATTTTATTTAAATAAGTTTTCAGTTTTTAAAGGGAATACATTTAGTTTATTTATTTAGGCAAAAATTTGATTTAATTAGCAGCCAGATTTCCTCATTTTCCAGCCGCAAATAATAGAATAAAAATCTCAGCCAAATGAGCAAAAATTAAACCAATTTATTGACTTAAGACTTCCGTGTGTTTGGCATTTTCAGATCTCTCCTTTTGGAAATTGGGAATCTTTTCAACGTCTGCTCAACATTCCTCACAATCAATGCATATATACGTTTTATATTTGATTTTTGCCAAAACATATATCATCGCAAATTCATTGAAGCTAAACCCCAGTGCAACCGCAGGATCCTAAAAGTCCACAAGCACTCTCGGGTACGGTTTGCTTGCATTTATCAGACCCTAACCCACACACACTGACATTGACATATAGCAATTACACATGACGTGCACAATACGCCCGAAAAGCAGGGATGGGAATGCGGTTGGGGTTGGGGTTGAGGAAAAAAGGCTCCCCTTTTGGCCATTGGCCATAAATCAACGACAGTGCGAAATAATCAAATGGTGGCATCTGCATAAATACAGAAGCCAATTGATTTATTCGGCCTGAAAATAAACCAATTTCCATTTGGGCTTCTTGGACGCTTTTCTACTTTTCTACTTTTTCGCTTTTCGCCGCCGCAATTGTAAAGCCCCTGACGTTGGTCTATTTATACCGCCGCGTGCTGCGTGGAATATCAAAAGGGAAATCATCGGCGATGTCATTACGGACGCCCAGAGCTAGCTGCTTTCGTCATCAGCCAGCCATCCGACCTTGTTGGCCGATTTAGTTAGCCCGAAAAAATGTTGTGACTAATGCCTCATTCTGTAAGTTTTTACGGCGACCCACTCGCCGAAAATCCGCCGTCCGCGATCTACGCATGTATCCGCTCGGATGCCGGTTTAGATATATTTGTATTTATGTGAATATTCCCCACGATTTATGTACTTAATGGGGACGCCCAGCTGCCAAGAAATCGGTATACGAAGACGTTTGCTTGGGTTTGTCTCCAAGCTTATTTTTATTATTAATAAAGATATGGATATGTATTTTTAGATGAAATCGAATGGAAAATTCTGGCAATGCAGAAAATATTTCGAGAATCGCTTTGAGAAATTCACTTTTATGGAGAAATATTTGCGGCCAAGGAATGTCCATAATTATTTTCCTTTTAGGTTATATAAATCGTTCTAAATTTTTGCATTTAAACCCATTTGCAGTCTGCAGTCTGAAGGCTTTTGACAAGTCTTTGCGGGACCACTTAAGTTCCCATCATCTATGTAGCGACTTTTTAATTTTTTCTCTCCTTGCAGCTCTTGGCGGCTCACGTACGTTGACCCACTTGGATCGTGGCCATTAAGTGAATTTTTGTAATTAATTTGGCGGCCCGCCTTGAGCACCGCATGACTTCCTGGTGGGCTCTCTTTTATCCCCCAAAAATATCCTTTTTCTGCGGCCAAAAAGGGCGTGACTGGCGCGCAAAACTGGAATTTGTGTACTGGCATTTCTGGGTTAAGCTAACTGGGCCAAGAGAGTGTGACTCTAGGCAGGATTTCGCCTCACTCACCATATTGTTATCGAAAACCTGCATGACGGCTGCTGCGGCGGATTAAAAGGACTCGGGATTCTATGGATATATTTCGATGGACGCGCACTTCGCGCACTTCTCTCACGGCTCGGGAGATCGGGATCTGGTCCCCTGGAATTATTTGAGAATTTTTTACTCTGCGGTTCTGGGGCCCGTGGCCTGGGCGCTCTGAAACACGACGTGGCACTAAGCGGTACGATCGAGTGCCGTCGCCGCCTGCAGCCGAAAATGTTCGCTTTTCCCGCCGTCGGCGCTTCGGTCAGCGTCGGCGCCTCTGCCGCCGTCAGTTGTATTTCAAAATGCTGCAGCGGAATTGTCGTTTTGATTTTTTAAAAATATATCCGAATTCTGTATGTGACGAGGTGCGTGCGCGAGATACATATTCCGTTATTTAGATAAATAAATATATTTAAGTTTATGTTGTTGCCGCCTCTTAGCTCTCAGCTCTCGGCATACATGATTATTTTTCCACACTCGCTCATAGATACAGATACAGATAGAAGTCTGCAGATACATTTGTTGAGTGGAGATACATTTGAATACTGCTTTAAGTAGCCAGCTTATGTGCATAAATATTAATGGGAATATCGCCTTTTCACGGCCCAGTACTTGGCCTTTTCTTTCTTTGGTTTTCGCATTTTCGATAGCGTCACTGTCACTGGTGTTGTTTACATTTTGTTATTGTTAATTTGCAAATTGCATTTTTACTCTTTATTTAAATGGCCTCACCCTCCGCTCACAGCGATTTACCATTTGTTTGCGCTGCATTTTATATGCCTTCATTTTTGTGCTTTTTGTGGGCCAATGCTGCCGCTGCCGCTGCTGCTGCTGCTACTGCGGCCAGGAAATTGGAAAATTGCATAAATAAACCATGTTAAGGGGAAATTCATGGAATGCAATGTGTGGGCAGCGGCTGGCGAAAAAATCATTCAACTCTGGCCGCGAGGAATGGCAAAATGAAATGCACTAAATGCCCATTTGCAATCCCGCTCACACGAACCCATAAAAAATCAAATAAAATTGTGTTCGAGGGAAGTTAACGTTTCAAAATTAAATTATTTAATTTATAAAATGAAATAACAAGATATTGGTATGTTCTCCACAGATATAAAAGAACTATAAATATTTTTAGATCATAATATGCATAAATTTGAAGCTATATTTAAGTTTGTTTATAATATTTCTTTATTAATGTGAGGTTGGATTTATTTGTTCAAGTTTCTTTGAGTTTCCAGTTCTCTAAAATGTAAATCTAATCGAAAATTTTAATTTCTTTAAAGTTCTGAACAAATTTCTAGACCTTGAAATTATATCCTTAATATTTTGAATATCCTAATAATATTTCGAATATTAAATACTGTCACTGTAGTTATAGAGATTACACAAAATACCCGCCAAAGGATATCCCTAAAGTCTGAACTAAAAAAAACCCAATCCTATTATAAATTATTCGCTTTAAATACTTTGCCTTTTTGTGTGTTTTCATTTTATTGTTTATGCATGTTTGTGCCAGACAATATATTATTGTTATGCATAGAATTTGTTGAGTAGCTGTTCTGCATGAATATAGACAGTGCCATAAATTGACGTCTATATCGGAGCTTTGTGGACATGCGTATATATCCGATTCTATATATATATAAACGCAGACAAATGTAGAAAGAAAAATATTTACCAACGAAGAACGGAGCAATGGAGGCCTTTTGGCCGTGCATCTATTCGCTGCCGTTTGTTTTTTTAATTTTTTCAAAGGCGGCTGCGTTGTCAGTCAATGTAGCCAAATTAACAACCGAATTGTTGAGGCTTCTTGGCGTGCGTGTCCCCAAAAAGTTGTTGGCTTTAACAGAGAGAATGTCAGGCGCCTTAAAAATAGCCGGGCTAATGATCGAAGCCAGCGTATTCTGGACAGCGCTGCGCATTTTGAAATTTTGAAAAACAAAATGAGATTTATGGATTGCGGTACGTAGCCAGAAAATCATAGAAAGCCAGGCCATCTATCAATCAAGTGAAACCATTACTAATTAATAGATTGTTAGCGGCAGAAGAGTCCGTGACAAGGCAGGCTTTGGCATTTCGGCATTTATTTGTAAACAAAATTCAAAAGTTATCGAAAAACCCTTAGCTCTCCTCACCTCAAAATGCCGCCCAAGCCGCCCGCGAAAAAGAAGAAGGACGTGGACTGGGCCAGCGACGAGCACTTCACCAAGGATCGCTCCATGATCTACATCGAGCACACGTACGAGTGCCCCATTTTCCAGACGAAGGCCGACGAGTGTTGCGCCTTCCTGCAGCATCGGTTTCCGGAGCGCAAGTTCCAGCTGGTGAAGAACAAGTACGGTCGTCCCTCCCCGGGATGGGGCCTTCGAGATTGGCTTCTCGCAGAACGCCCGCACATCCGTCCACCTGATCTGGTCGGGTCTGGAGCGAGGTCCTCCGCGCCGGGACAAGTTCCCGCCCGACTACGAGTACATAGTGCCGGAGGTACAGAAAGTCCTCAAGAAATTCTATCCCGACAAGGCGGTGGGCGTCAGTGACGAGGAGGAAGACGACGAGAACAAGGAGGAAATGTAAATTGGCTCAGTCTTTATACATGATTTACCATAACAATAGCTAATACAAAATGCCCGGAAAAATAAACAATCAGCCGAAGAAGACCTGTTGGAGCGACGTCATCAGCAACGCCCCCGAAAACGTAAAAGTTTTCGGCGAAATTGTTGCTCATTGTTGCTCCGACGTCCTGACATCACGGCATCACCGTTTGACAGCTCTTTTCACGAGCTAAATGCTTAAATCGACCAGAATAATTAACCAAATACAATACACGCACATCAGCAGTCACCAGATATTGTGCAGAATATGTACATATCTCTCGCTATATAACATATACGTATGTATGCCCTGGGGACATTAGCGACGTCCCATTGTCTGCCAGTGAAATCAAAGTGCCAGCTATAGGGGGAGAGGTGGCTGCTGATGGCACTATTTCGCTCTCTCAGTGTTGACACAACAAATAACCAACCGAAACACACAATCGAAAAAGAATAATCCCTGCAATTCGAATTGAAAGTTAAATTTAAAACAATGCCAAGCGTGGATGGGTGAGGAAAGTCAACCGATGAATGCTCTAGCTAGGGTTTAAGTAGGATTTTAGATTGGAATTTAAGTAAACTTGGAAAATATTTAATATTTTCCATTTTAAATTGTAGAAATCTTTCGGAAACTGCAAGATATTAATTTAGTTACAAATAAATACGTTGAATCGCTTGATAAATATAAATAAACTTGGAAAAAACTATTTATTATTACTCGCTTTAAACAATTTTGTTTAATTCTATCTTACATACATAATTTATTATTATCTATATACAGAAATTATTTTTTTTAACTTTAACTATATTATAAACCCTTTTCTAGGGTATAACCCTCTAAAAATAAGGACAAACAAAAATCCCCTCACATTGCGGATGAATTTGAAAATTGCAATGTGGCAACAGCATAAAAAAAAAATAAATAAATTGGCCAACCAAAATAACAAAGACTAGGGCCCCCATTGCAAGCCGGAGGGGGGACGCCGAAAGCCAACAAGTCGTGAAAATCCGGACCAAATTACATTGTGGGCCAGCAGCATCCAATGACAATAACAAATACAGTCGGCAGTCGACAGCCGGGATGGCCCTTGGGACTGGTACTATTCCGACATTAAAACTACAATCGCAGCGGGGAGCCAGCAGGACCAACAGGATCCCTCTTCCAGTTGTTAGACGATGATGATTATGTGTGTGGAAATGTGGCGATGCGGACTCTGGCCAGAGTTTTCTTTGCCTTGGCTGGATCTGCATGCAAATTAGTCCGGGTTGCAGATGGTTTTTTGATTGACTGTTATGCTGGCTGACTTGCAGCCATGTTTCTGACGGAGTGCAAAGGCTAATTTGAATATCACGTATACGTCATGTTGGGCGCAATTTTAGCTTGACCAGAGCACACGCTGAAAATATAATAAAGCCAGACAAAGGCGAGAGGATAAAGCCAACTTTCAGCATATTTTGCAACATCCGTGGCGCGCACATCATTAATATTAATAAAAGGCTGTAAAAAATGGTGGGCGGCAGCATCCAAAAATATATCAAAAAATGCGGAATGAGTGAGCGACAGAGCATTTTCCCGCGATGATTTCCACAGACTTTATGCCCCGTTCGCACAAAGAAATGTCAACGGAACATTTTCTTCTCGTGTCACCATTTATATGGGATATATGGCATAGCGTCTGGGGAAATGGGTTAATGTCCAGCCCCAAAGAGTGGCCATGGAACTGGAACTGAAACTGGGACTGGGACTAGAGGTAGAAATAGAGGCAGTGGATTTTCTGTCCGCATGTGGCAGCTGTCACTGGTATATCGAAGGGGAAACCGCACACACACGCCAAGGACAACGCAGGACGACTGCCAAGAGGCCAGAGTAAAAGGAGGTTTAATGGAAACAGACCGCAACATTTTGCATTAGAGTGCGAGTGTGCGACTGTGCGAGAGCCAAGTCTGGCGGGAGAGTGGGCGTTGTCCTTTGCCAAAAACTCCTTTTGGCAATTGCACCGACTGGCAGTTCCCCGGCTGATGTAAAAATAATCTACGCAGGCAAAATAAAACCCCAACGCGTTGTGTTATTTTTGAATTGCAATACACAGTTTCCGGTCCGTAGCTCAGCCTCCTCCTCCGACTCTAGCTCCATTCAGGGCACGTTCGGCATCCCATCTATCGCTCTATCTTTTCCATATCCCCATATCCAATAACAGCAGCCCCCAGTCCTCAGGGCACGAGATGCCATATACCAAGATACCCATCTGTGATCCGTGGGGGTGCAACAAATTGCAGCCGGATTTAAGGGCAATTTATTTACAAGCGATGCGATGCGAGGCGATGCGAAGGCGAATGGCAAATGCCAGAAGCTGCCATTTTAGGCTTTGGCATTTGTTTTATCGCGCCTAGTCGAGGTCGTGCACTTAGGGGAAAAGTTGAGCCTGATTTTTACTTGGATTTAATAGATATTTTCAATTTAAGAAAAGGCCTTGATATCACCAAAAATAAGCCTCAATTTAACATCTTTTTAACATTAATTTTTGTATATAAGTATCTATTTTCTTACCTAATTTGTACCTTTTTTTTGTTGAGTGCAGCCATAAGGGCGTATGAGTGTCAACCCGGCCAAATCCCCTTTTAATGAGCCGCCCGGATTGGCCTTTGGCTGATTGCACGCTTAACTGGTCTGCAGATTGCATTTGTCACACCTTAATTAACCAGCGATGGATGCGAGGAAAGGTCAGGCACCAGCAACAGCCTGCTGTGCTCTTTTTTTTCCGCGCCCCCAATGAACTTTAACCTATTTCCCCCCGTATGAAACGTTTTATTTACATGCGTCGCCGCCATAAAAGGTTCGGTTTCCCTGCTTTCTGCACCAAAGATGATGATGATTCAAGACGGAGTCTGAGGAGGCGGCTCTAATTAAGCGGAAATTGGCAGCCGCAAAATGGGGCACCGCGCTTACACCTCCGGGGCCAGCAATGCGGCTGAGACCATCAAACGCTGCCACCAGCAGCCACCGCAGGACCTGTCCTTCCGCGGCCTTCACGCCGCCCACATTGTTACTTTGGATATTAACATGAAATTAGTTTTCGGCTAAACACTAATTAAAATTTACGACACCTGTTTGTTTGGAGAATATTTGCGCTGAAACTCCCAAAAGATCCTGGGAGCTTTGGAGCCTGACTTAAGCTTGAGCTTAAAATAATATTTATTAATCTTTAGAGTTTCTGGGCT
Source organism: Drosophila triauraria (assembly GCA_014170255.2). Lineage (NCBI taxonomy): Eukaryota > Metazoa > Arthropoda > Insecta > Diptera > Drosophilidae > Drosophila > Drosophila triauraria. The sequence goes on from CM024335.1 coordinate 11,941,295, forward strand.
ATTATTATGCTGTGGTTAAGGAATAGGGATAAGTTGGGATTCTCTGAGTTTAAATTCTAACTTGTGAATGCAGGTTATAGACATAGTACTTTTTTTTTCAAATTATTAATAAATATAATGCAAAGCTTGAATTGTAAATTATTACATTACCTTACTTTAAGTAGGAACTCGACTATTTATTTTCTTACAGTAAAAAAATTTCGGCTTATATATTTCTCATTAATTTGACAAAATAAATTCCCTGTGGCCCAGAAAAAATCTGGTAATTAAAAGCCGCCCTTCGTGTATCCAATCTATAAATATTCGAAGGAGGGAATGTGTAATTGCTGTAAGAAATGATCTGAAATGCAAAAGCACAATTTTACCTGATGATTTTCCACATTTTCCACAATTATTTTCATGGCAACAATTGGGCTTTCCGTTCCAACTGAATGCGAATGACATACATTGAACTTTTTATACTGACTGAGGCTTCGTTTTTATTTAATTTTACATATACTTCTGTTGTTGTTGTCATATGTATATATAATCTCATAAATTAGTTTGTTGTGTGTATATATATATAGAGATTTTTGTTGGTAATACATTTTTTGTTCCTTATGCCGCAAACGCATATAATTAAATTTCAATATTAATAATTGTATTGTTTTTTTCTTGCGTTTTTTTTTTTGTTTGTTTTCTGTGTGTTTTTGGGTTTCTATTTGTTTGGGGATTTTTTCGTTACTTGAACTCAGAATCCAGTTGCAGCTGAGTTTGGAAATATATATCTATATATATTATCTGCTGTACCTATATGTATTTAGAGTCGTGGGCAAACTGAAGTAGGTTTAATTTATAACCGTTTATATACCACATGTACACATCTATATATATCTGGTAGTTGTGGCTGTAGTCGCTGTCACTGCCGCCGTCCTCCTGGCACATACTATATAATCCATATACTCCACGCCCTCATTTACATTATACATTTATAACCATAATAATAATTTACAAGTTAAATGGCTTAGAAATTATTAGTAGGACTTCCTGACTTCCTGCGTGGGCTACCATTCCGATGGTACATAATACATAAAACACTTTCTAATTAAGGTTAAAAACATCTTCGTTTGTTCGGTCTGCTCTGTCCTCGGTTTTCTCGGTTTGTGTGTGTTCTGTTTTTGGTCTATTTACATAGTGACAATCTCTAAATTACTTAGACTTTGCTATATTCTTTCATCGTTCATTATTTTTAATCCTCCATCTTTGTCTTTGTTCTGTATTTACATTGCGTCGATTGAATAAAATGTTTCGCAGACTTTTCTTGACTTTTTGCCATTGGGTTTTTTCTTTCCTTTAATTTGGTTAACAAAAGAACTTTAAAAGAAACTCCCTCTCTTTGTTTGTGTATAGTTTAATAAACGCGTTTTAGAACTAATTTAGTTAAAATACATTAAATGTTAGTTAATACCGGATCTGGTCCGTTGTGCATTTAAAAATAGTGCAAAAATACATTTGTCAAAAATTTTGGTGCATACTTCGAGGCGGTGCTATATAATCACAACAATTACGATTTAAGTGCATTTGCTTGTCAGTGTCGGGGAGGATGTACGGGGTTAACGAGGAAGGGTGCTCTAGGGCCTTTCTACTTTCTAATTAAACATCAGAGTCGAACTCTACTCCTTCCAGTGTGTCTGTGTCCGTGGAGACTCCGCTCAAAAGCTTCGGTTAAGGACGGATTGCTTCTAAGCCTTGATGTGTCGTGTGCATTTCACTTTTCTTTTTTTTTTTTTGTCTTTAGAGGAGGGAAATGCGTGTGCGAGTGTCGGAGCTGGAGGTGGAGTTGAAGTGGGTGTAGCCATGCCGCGTACGGACCCACACACACAGTTCGATTTGCATTAAGGTACTTGTGACTACTTATGTTTATAGCTCGAAAATACTCTTTTGATTCCATTAAAAACTGGCCATTCCTGATCGGGTTTGGGGGATCGTGTTCCCTGTGCGTCCAAAGCTAACGAAGGTTCCTGGGTGCCTGGTTCCTGGGTGTCTGAAATTCTGGGTCTGGTGCCGTGGAAGACTGATCTGCTTGCCCAAGGACTCTCTCTATCCATCTGTATCTGTCCGGAATATATCGGTTGTGCTGATTCGTGCAATAAGTACAACAGCGACATAAAATATAATATATTCACTAATTAATCGGTCCTGTCATCGATTTCTAACGTTCGTAGGTAAGTGCAATTGTGGTGCTTTCAAATACATATATAATTCGTTTTGATTTGGTATAATTATTTATCACATAAAACGTGCAACAGTGCAAAATTCTTTATGCTAATTGTTTGTCATAACGTGTCCCGCTAATTGTATCCATTGAACATAATTTACTGGGTCCAAAGAGGGTCTGTGTGTGGTGTCATTTGTTGTGTAATTGTTAATGAATTGCATGAGTTCGAATGAGTTTAAACAAAAGGTTGAGCGTATAATTTATGCCAGCAGGAAATAATAGGAAAATATAATTAAAGGACAAGTAAAATATAAACTAAACTGTTCAAGAGCTGAAAATGAAACTGCTGACTGCAGTTATCCCTTTGAATCCCCATGACATTTGCTAAATATTCTTACTCCTTGCCAAAGCTCTTCGCTCTTCATTCTTCAAAGGACTTGTCAAGGCCAAATTGCATTTACAAACAATTTATTTTTGGCAATTTGCACACAAAGCCCTGCAACATTCGGTAAGGTTGTTCTGCTTGTGGCTTTTGGGCTTTTTTTATTAGAGGAGAAGATTCTTGCATTGTGTGTTGGTTTCAAGTGGTCACCTGTGCCGTGCTGTGTGTGTGGAATAAAAGTGGCATTAAATTGCATCAGTGGCTCGGGTTGTTTTTGCATTGAGTCCGGCTTTTTGGGGCGTTTTTTTTTGTTTGCCATAAAAGCTGGCCCGAATCAATGGCAGACAACACCTGATGCCCATTGAAGGTCACTTTAGGTCCCAGTCTGATACTACTCAATCGTTAATCTCTGTGTTGTCACGGGCTTTGCGTGCAGCCTCCAATGCCGCAATAAATGCTGTTCTGTGCACACAATTTCACCAGAGAAACTTTTCAACAGTTGCCAGGTGCAATCTTAGATTTTACTAGACACGGATCGCTTCTACATCAAATACACATATATATTTGTGGCTAAAGTTCTGAATAAATCTTTTAAGCGATGATGGCTAACACCTTGGTGCTCAGCAAAAGCAGCAACAATATATATTTTCCTCGTGTGGGGTCTACACTTAATTTAACTAACATTTATATATATATTTTATACGTGGTAATATCCATTTAAATATACTCTTTACTCTTCCCTTAGCCGGCTGCCTATTAGCAGGGTCATTGTCTAACCAAAATGTCCTGTGTCTGGGCCTTAATTCAATGTCAAAATCTCATTACCGAAAATATGCATATCGCTTCACTTCCATAAATAGTATTGATGTTCTTGGGGTAAGAATTTAAAAGTTATGCTATGTTCTGGACAATGCTGAAAAGTTTGTCTAGCCGCCAGGTGAAGAGCTCTATGTGGCCTCGGGTAACTTACCAAAGGGGCATTCTCAAGGATTCCCCCAAGGATTGCTGGGATAATCGCAAACTTTGCGGTTTCAGGTGCACTTCAGCAGCTCAGCAGGCTCAGTTCTCAGTTCTCAGTTCTCAGTATTATGGCAAACTTAAAAGGTAAATATGTGCTCAATGTTTAAAAACAATTCTAGTAAGGTCTTTAGTCGCATGCTTTTAGTATTTAACTTACTGTGTTTGTGTACAGCAACTCAGTGCTGCTGCTGTTGTGGTGGTGAGTGTTGCTGTTTTTGTGGTTTTTGTTGTGGGGAGCAAGGAAGAAAGGAAGAAAGGATTCATGGAAAAGTAGTCTGAAATCTGGGGTCAAGAGGTAAAGAGAGTACGGAAGAAAAATCAGAAATGCATGTTTGTGGTTTGTTTTCAGTGTATATTAAGTTGTGTATTTGTTTTCCATTTTTTCTTTGTTTTTTTCTCGTGTATTTTCTTGTTTTGTTTTCTTGCATTATCATATATTCGTATAATATATAATTAATTATTATAAGTAGTTAAGAAACTGTTGTTAAATTAAAATTAAAGGGGGAATTAGGCTAAAATAGACCTCCTACACACTCGAAATAAGTCGGAGAAGGATAGAGACAGATCCAGAGAGATACAAAAGAGGCAGGCAAAATTATTTACAGCAAATATACTAATTAATAGGAGGATAAGGAGGAGCTGGGTATAAATCAATCAAGAATTGATAGATCGTTAGTTTTCTTTCTTTCTCTCGATAAATTGTGCGAATGGCCTCGGCCACTCATAATTATAATTATAATCTCCAACTTTCTCTTTGATGTTTTCTGTTTCTTTCTCTTCTGCAAATATACAAATACAAATAAATACAAGTTCAAGGGGTGTCGAGTGTACTATATATTCTTATATATATATGTTTATACTTGTATATGTGTGTATGTACCTATGGTTGTGTGTGTGTATATGTGTATGTCTTCGTTTAACATTCAACAATTGTGTGTGTGTTTTCTTTTTTTGTCAGCTTAATATTCTGTATTTGCTTTTTTTGTATTTTTGTTTTCTTTTTCCTCGCACAGTTGCCTCTCCATCTCGTTACTTGGTATTTAAAAAATAAATTTAAAACTAAACACTCTATAAACGTAGAACCTAAACGCTTCAAAACACTAATTTAGGTCGTAATATGTTTATTTACAAATTGTTACTTTATACACAATACTGTTTTCGCTGACTCGCAGGCCTAACTCAAGAAGTAATCTTGCTAGAAAGGAGGTTCTCTTATTTCATAAAAAATCGAATAAAACTGATAGAAAAGTGAGTAAGAAGGATAATTGAACGATCTTCGTTAGCACTTTGATCAATTTTAAATTAAAATCTTTCAAGTTTCGGGTTAATTCCTTTCTCGGTTTCTCGGTTTTATTTACAGTCGAACTTATGTCTTTGTCCTTATAGAAGTTGTTGTCGTTTTTGGTTTTAAAATTTCGTTCTTGTTTTTGTTAGGATTATAGAAAAATAGGCCAAAAATATATGTATTTTGTGTGTGTCTGTGTGTGTGTGTATTTTTCTATACCTTTTTACCTCAATTGTGGTTGTAGTTCTTCGTTCAAAAAGTGTGATTAAAATGTTTGTTCGTCTTTGATTTGTTCTTTTCCTCGGGGCTTTGTTCTCGTTTGTTTAGTTTGTTTAGTGCGCATTTGTTGTTTGGATTTGTTGTTGGATCTCGATCTCGTTTGTTTGTGCATAATTTCAAGGATTACAATTGCATATACATACATTAGTGTATTCGTTATGGTATTTATCGTTATCGTTTACTTAGAGTTATACACACGTTGTCTTGCGTTTAGTATTCTTGTATGGTATAGAAATGGTTGTTATTCATTTACTTTCATTTATATTTAAAGGTGGGTTATTTTGCAGTTATTTATGTTTTATGTTTTATTTTTGTTTTCTTGTCTTGTTATATTTTTACTGAATCAATTCAATTGAAAGAAAACACCAAGGCGGCTGTCTCCCATTTATACTTTTCGGTTAATAACGAAGATCGTTGATATATATAGGAGGGAGCTTAGGGTAGGAGGTGTGTGTGGGGATCGATGTGAAATAAAAACTTATTCGTTAACGTATTCTCAATTATATTTATATAATTTGTTTGCCATTTTTTATACGACGTACTTGTGTATAAGATATGAAATTTTATTGCTCGCAATTTCATATGTTATTCCATTTTAAAATAATTAAACATGTTCACGTTACATGCAAACGAACGAATTAAACGGCTCTGGAAGCAAATTAAAAATCCATTTAAATGGTGAGTTGATTGAAAATCGTTTTAATTTTTTTTAATCTTTATCAGAGGGAAACGCAGAGGGAGAAATGCATTGTGTGAAAATCGCGCTTCAGAGGCTACTCATTATTATTGTTTTATTCGCAATTCTTTTCTCATTGTTATTTATTTGTTTGCATACACAACCGTTTAAAGTTTAAAGTTTAAACATTTTAATTCGTAAATTTCGGCTTTAAAAATTTGCTTGATTGTATTTCTTAATTGATTGATTGATGCCCCTTTGCAGGCATAATAAATAACGAATCAGAGGTCGAATGTTCCGCGTTTCCAATTGAGAGAAGAGCGAGGAAAAAAATATATTAAGAAGTGACTCGATAATCGATAAGGGTAAGGGTTCAGATTCGATTAGGGTTAGTGTTAGCGTTTTTACAAGCTTCTCGTTTCGCTTATAAGCTTATCGTTTTTATGTATATTTATAAGTCCATTGTTATTTAAATATACGTTAATTATGTAAATAAATTTACTTAACTACAGATAGCTGCCGTTTCCGTGAGAACTGTTGTCACTCGTGAACAGAACAAAATTTGGGGGGGATTGACATGCAAATTAAACTCGAAATGATAGTCGAAAGTCATATTTACACACACAGGAGGAAACCAAACTCTGAGCAAATAATCTGTAAGTGTTTCGAGAATGGGAGAAGTTGAGGTTCGAACGAAAGGGGGCTTGGGGCTTGGTTGGTTAATGAAGTCAAGTCTTTTTCTTTATGTAAATGTTCTGCCTCCTCGTCCTCGTCTAAATTGTAAATGTTTGTTTTTTGTCGCTAATCTGGCTGTTATTGCATTGTATATAAGTATATATATTATATTGCACTCGTTAGCTTGTTCAGTTATCAGTTATCAGCAATAAAACCTAATGCAATATTTCCTTCAATTGTATATTTGTTTGTTATCGGTATATGTATACTATTAATATATATTTAATGTCGGTTTCTTTTTCTGTGTATATGTATATATAATTTCATTCTTCTTCTGTGAGCGCTTGCCCTTCTTCATCTCTTGTTTTATTTTTGTATCGCTTTCGTTTTTGCTTGCTTCGTTTTTGATTTCATTTCATTTGGTTTATTTTTAACATTTAAACTTTAATACACGTATAATTAAATAATGTACACGAAATATATACTTCATATAGTAAGATATATTTATAATATATTTATTTAATGTATACTAAAAATAGTTAGGCCCAATTTTGTTTTCCTCATTCATTATTTCATTATTTCCGGCGAAACGAAATTTCAAAATGAAAAAGAACAGCTTGGTTTTTGTCTTATTTTTCCCATATCTTTTGTTTTCCCTTTGCTTTGTTTGCTGAATTATAATTTAGCTTTAGTACGTTTAACTGCTGTTTGTTCTTGGGCTTTCGTTAAGTTAATTTTTAATAATAATAGTGTAATAATAATCATACCTTTCATTAAGCATAATCGCTGCCTCATTTTGTGTTTAATCATAGCTTTCTGTTCTCTTACTTGGCAATCCATTCAGCTTATTCTTTTTGTTTTCTTTGTTTTTTTTTTTTGGTTTTTGTTTTTGCAAGCTGCTGTATTTTTTTTCTGGCTTGTATTGGTTTTTGTTATTTTCTTGGGAATTTTCCTCCGGATTTTCTCTCTCGTCAAAGGACAGGCGGGTGGTTGGCTTGTCTGTGTGTGTGTGTGTGTCTGGAAATTTTAAACTTAATAGACTCTGGCTTGACTTGGGGGAGAGGGGGAGGCGTTGACACGTTAAAACTAATTCTTTGTCATTAATGATTTAAGTTTAAAGTGAGTTCTCTAGGTGTCGGGTGTGTGTGTGTGGAGTAAGTGTGTGTGTTTGGTGGGTGGGGTGGAGCTTAACGCCCTCGCGCCCAGCGCAGTAACGCATCCGCTAACACATCCAAGTGAGCCTTCGTCTGCAAAGAGTCCAAGGGTAACAGAAAAAACGTGATTAATGGAAGAAAATTAAGTATACGCAGTGTGGGCTATGGTTAAGCTTTTAATATTGTAGTAGGCCAGCCTCAAGATCACTCTAGCTTTTAGTATTTATGTTATGATTACGATATATCGATAGCAAGTAAGATAAGATCGATAGTATGAATAAAATGTACAATAGTGTAGTTATCGAATCCGCCACATCACTCTTATACGAATCGACAAAGAGAAAAGACGTGCAAATGAAATGAATAAATAACCGCAATATGAAATTTTTACTAGGCTCCTCAATTAATTCATCAATATTTCTAAAACTCACCGTCTTGTAGAACATGCAGGATCTCCGGTCCTCGTCCTCGCCATCGGGACAGTCGATGAAGCCGTCGCACAGGACATGGTCGTCTATGCAGCGATACCTGCCCTGCCGGTCGGGTATCGGGCAGGCAAACCGCTCCATGCCGTCCATGGCGGTGGGGCACTCTGCAAGTAAGCCAAAAAGAAGGAAAGCAGTTAGGAACGGGTGACAGTTAGTCAGGCCAGGCCCGGCCCAGGTAAGAAGCCCCAAACTTTGCCCATAAATCGTTCAGGGGAAAACTTTTCGCACACGCTAATGTCTGCCATGATTTGCGTCTAAATGTTGCAACTTGCAGGGCCGCATAAAACTATGCTACGGATATTTTCTTCTTTAGCATTTCGCAACTGCATTTGTTTGTGTGGCCGCTTAGCAGGTTTTTCCCTTTTTTTGCAGCTATAAATAGTTTCACGTCTGCTACTTTACTGCTTTCTGCGGCTGATTCCACTCGGCGGAAAGCGGGCTAGGCGGGCGTGTTGGAGAAAATCCAGGGTGGAAATCCAGGCATGGCTGGCTTCGCTTCGCTTGCACCGACGCCGCTGCCGCCGCCGCCGCCGCCGCCGCCGCCGATGTCGAACAACAAAAACAAGTGAAATACAAACTTTATTTTTTGTGGCATTTCACTTTGTGCTGCCTGTGCTCGCCTTTTCCCTATTCTCGTTTACCATCTCTTTTTTCTGTTTCCACCAACAAATACATAAAAATAAATCACTTGTAGGACATGTTGGCGCCTCCGGTTTAGTTTTGCTGCCACATGTGTGTGCTCGTTGCATGTTTGTGTATTGGGATTTGCTGTTCAAGTTGCCTAGCCCTTACCCTTTCCCAGCCCATCCCATTGCTATTTCCGCGCTTCGCTTTTGCTCTGGCAAAACTTTCCTCCTGTGCTATTTTTGGCTGCATCCAAAAACGTTTCTGTTCTGGTTTTTGCCACGCGACCCGCTCTTGCCACTTAATAATTCCGCGCTTTCGTTCAGTTTTCATTGCCATAATGTCCCGGGAGTATTCAATTAGTAGGTGCTTCGAGCGCACATTGGAAAAATAATGCATTTTTCAGTGAATTCTATTAATAAACTTGATTGGGTTAACGAAAAGTGTTTAAATAATTTACTCTAGCATTTTCTATTAGCTAAAGTGACCCAAAAACACATACATAAATTAATTAATTTATTTATGTTAAAATAAATTTAACAATTTCCCTCAGTTTATAATAATTGCCTTCGTTTTCTGTCTAATTTGTTAACTAGCTTCCGGTAAATGATATTTTGTCATTTCACTGGCTGTCACTTTTAATCAACGAGCTGCTTTAATGCTTAAAATAATGTTATTTACCCTGCACACGCTCCTGTCTCCTGTCTCCGGTCTGTGGGTGTCGTGCCAAGTGCATTCGATTCATTAACTCGTTTTGTCTAACCGAAAAAAAAAAAGCTAACATAAGAGTCACTGGCTGACTGCCTGACTAGCTGACTGTCTGACTGGCTGTCCTTCAGCAGCTGTCGGCAGGTGCCATGCCAGGCTGTCAAGTTGCCGGGCTGAGCTGATGATGCAGCTGCTAAATCACCTGACAAAGCATAAATGCATCGCAGTGACAGAAACCCGACACTCGACTGTATGTCTCTGGCGCTGGCTCTGGTCCCTTCCCTAGTCTCTTTCTCTGCGGGAATGCCATTCCGGCGCAATGTTGTTCGGCTGTCAGCGAGGAATCAATTGATGATTCGCTTCGTTAGGCACAGTGTCTACCTCCGACTGCGTGGCGTGTCGAGGAGCCATTTGCATTTGTGAAGAGCGGGCGCCCACGCCGGGCTGCTACTTCATCGATGGAGGCCATGGATGGAGGTTATGGTGATGAAGATGACGATGACGATGGCTCGGTAAATGTTACCGCCACATGCGCTTCTCACGATTGCCATTTATCAACTTGGCCGGTCGTCGCATAATTGCATCAATGGATACTTGGGCACGTCTGGTGCCAGAGTGGAACGGGGAGCGATTCCACGAAGTGCGCAGCTTTATGCTGATTTTTGCATACATTACGCATACGCAGCGTTGTCGCGGCACCAAGAACCCCATTAGTTTTATGACCAGAAGGACAGCGATTCCTGGCCTCGCCGTTGTTTCGCTGCAACCCACATTTTGTACTTTGAACTTAATTTCACACACAAATAACTTGCAAATTGTTGCAACGCTGTAAAGTTGTACGATTTTTCGGTCGCCTTTGCTGGCATGCTCTTTTTTGGGGCCAACTCAAGTTGCAAGTTCCCAGTTCCATGTTTCCAGTTGCAAGTTCCAAGTTCCACCCACTCAGTCAGTCAGTCAGTTAGCTAGTTGCTGAGGCTATTGAACTTTAAATTGATTTTTTCGCTTGTTTGCTAGTTTGCTCTTCTGCTTTCTCGAATTGCAACTAACCGGGGTTGGGCTCTGGGCTTTGGGTGTGGAAGTGGGTCTGGCTCTGGTTGCGGCTCCTCCTCCGCCGACTCTGGCGGTGCTTATCGTTGTTGCAATAAATCGAAATAAGCGACGCCACCTAGAGCTCGGCGGGGTGAATGGCATACTTTCTGATGGACGGGGCCAAATTAAGCTGGTCTAGTTTCTCATTCAACTACTGCAAATATATTATTCAAACTTTCATAACTGTGTCGCCTTAAATATTCGTGCCGGAACAACTTTGATTTGATTTTTGTGCGCTAGTTCTGGCGGAATTTTGTCGCTGAAACGGAGGGCCTTCAAAATATAATTATTTTGGGCCAGGGATTTAAATAACTGGTTAGTAAACACCTCATTTTGTATTGCGCGCCCTAGTGTGAACAGTTTGTTATGATGTTATCGATAAGAGTCCAAACGCATAAAATTAGGCTGGATTTTAAGAAAAGAAGATACGGTCACTTTGGTTTGGCGAATAAGAACGATCAGCACGTGAAAAGTGCGACGTTATCATATGAAAATAAAAGCCTGGGAGTTTACAGGTTTAAAGCATATTTTGGGACATATTTCTAAGAGATTTTTCATCAATTTAATATTTAAATTGTAAGAAAAGTTGTCTTTCTTGCATAGAATAGTTCGATTCTTATTCAATTGCATTAAAATAACATTTTATTTATTTCCTCCATCACTTACTTGGCTGCTAAAAGCTCCCTACGATTTTCCCATTCGACAAATGGCAAACAAAAAGAGGAGTCACAGCTTTCGCTGACTGGAAAACAACATCGAAAATAGATATAATCACATGTCAACAAAATCCACTTGCAATACCGAATGGAAATTGTGAAACTTCTTATGACGTTCGAGTGCAGTTTCGCTATGCAAATCACACACTGAGAGAGAGACACAAACACCGAGTGCCGGGAGTCAGAGTCGGAGGCGACTGTACCCAAAGTTTTTGGCTTAAAAGAATCAACGCATGTTGACATACTAAGACAACAACAATGATGGCTAACAAGCCACAAGAATAGCAACAACACGTCGGGTGTCAAAAAATCAAAAGCATAAAAAGGATTTGGCTGTTGCCAAGGCAAGGCAAGGAGCAGCTAAAGCCACGGATGGCTATGGCGATGGCTATATCTATATCTATATATGGATGTGGTCTGAGTTTGAGCTCTGAGCTCTGCGAACTCAGCCAAAAAGTGCCAACTGATGCTATTTTTGTCGCACGACAGACAGAGAGACGTATACGTGGCGTATACGTAATGCAGGCGAGCTGTGCGCGAGCAACGCGCGAGTTCGTGGCGAAAAATAAGTCGCAGAAATTTGTAACAAAGTTCGCGTAGTGAGAAAACCTTTTGCTCCCACACACACACACACACTCGTGCTCAGAACAGAGAACGCGATGGAGATGGAGCTGTAAGGACGACAAAGGAGGAGAGCTGCAAACGCCTGTTGTCTCGTCAGTGTGGCGCCTAAAAGGCTGCCAACAATAATAACAAAACCCACGAAAAGAGAGCAAACTGCACACAGTTGCAGTCCTGTGTCTGCCAGTGTGAGTGAGTGTCCTGCCACTGTGTGGGTGTGTGAGTGTGTGCAGGAAGCGCCAGCCAAAGGAAACAGCGCGCAACGATTTTGCAGCAATAAATTGATAGTTTTATGTGGCGCACATAAACAGGAGCAGGGAGCGAAGGAGCAGCCAAGGAGCTGCTGCTTCCGAAATCGAAGGGAATCGTGGGTGGTAAATCCTGGGACATTAAACTCGCCTCCCTACGCCCCCGCGCGCAGGATACGGGCACCGTGCATATATTTCAGCCGTAAATAGCAAAGGACAATGCATAAAACAAAAGGCTGATCAAATTTATAAATGACAACTAGCAAATTTATGGGCATTTCTTTGCTTCTCTCTTTTCTCTTCTATTTCTTCCTTGTTCTCTCCTTGTTTGTGGGACAAGTCAAGCTGCCCGACCCTCCCCCTGATGAATTCCTTCCGTCCTGACAATTTGTCGTGCTGCAAATTTCACTTTTTGGACCCAAATTATGCCCAGGAAAGCGTCTCTGACACATTTTTCTTTTCAACTCCCGCTCTCTCCCTCCAGCCAGCTTCCGGCTTTCTAAGAAGGCACATAGCTGATGGTCTATGGGCCTGTCACTGTCCTTCATCAAAAATGAATACACTGTTTGTCAAGTTTCAGCACGGAGAGCTGGACAGCCAGGAGCAGCAAATTGAGGTGTTCTCTCTGTTCGAAAAAGAGAACTCGCCGTTCCGCTCCTGTCATAATTTGTTTGCCTTTTTCCCTTTTCCCTGGCCGTAATAAGGTTTTGATTAAATTTGTTGCTCGAAATGTATTTGCCAGGCGAAAATCTTCCGTTTTGCTGTCTATTATTTTAGGACTTCTGTGTGGGGATCGCATTTCTTTGGCTCTTTGGGTTTCGCCAGGACTCAGACTCAGACTCAGCATCGCCTCCATTAATTTAACATATTTTGCTGTCGTCGTCGTTCCACCAGCAGCGCTCGCTCTCACCCACGTACAACGGATGGCCGCAGGTTAGATTTACTTTCCCTTCCCTTGCCAGGGATTTCTTTCCGTATTTTTTATGCTTCCCTGTTTTGCTTTGTAGGGCGTAAAAAATACAGCGTTCGCTTAGAGCGAGCAGAAACGTAAATAGCCGCCAGGTGGAGCGAGCAGGAGTACGCCTTCTTCGCATCGCATTTATTGTAATTTAATAAGCCCGTTTCCATGTAGCCAATGTGCTTTGACTACGCGCTGCCTGTGCCTGTGCCTGCAAGCTAATTGCCAGGTTCCGCCCTCTGCATGTGTGCTGAGAGCTCTTTGCCGGGAGAATGGCATTTCGGCGTCACTTCATAGTCATTGCTGATAAATCACACGGCCATGGCGGCTGGGCTTACCACCGCAGCAAGAGGTCCGCCCACACGAAAGGCTCGACTGACGCCGTCGACATGGGAAACCTTTTAGGGCGCGCGCACTCGTCCCGAAAACGCTTCCCACCGCAGAGTGCTCTCGATGGAGGTGCCTCGTCCTGCTGCGGGGTATCGTGTATCAAAAGGTTACGCCAAGTATCTAATTATCAGGCACTCGCCGCTTTAATAATTGTGATAAATTTCCTAGGGACCCGCCGCAGAATTTCTCAGCTCATAACTAGTTAATGGAGCCATGGCGGCCATATAAACACTTAGGCACTCCATTGCCCACGACTGCCCATCATTCCCGGTTTATATGCAAATGTTATATCCTTGCCAGCCTTCGGTCCTTTTCGTTCCTCCGTTCCTCTAGCGGCGCCCCAACATTTTGCATATTGTACCAGAGAACATTTAAAATTTCCCATAACTTAGGCTCGCCTCGGGCTCCGCTCGCTCTCTCACAATTTCGCATAGTTTATGGCCCATTTATGTTGTAACTTTTTCTATTTTGAGGCAAGTCAGCACTTCGGGGACTCGTTATTTTATGTGGCATACATATTGCTGATGAAGGCAACAGATTCTACCGAAATGAAGCTTAATCATTGTCAACTATTGCAGCCTCTGGGGCTGAAGGGGGGAATGCTAGCGTTAAGTATACGCAGTGTAGGCCTTGCTTTCGAGTGCTATTTTTGGCATGTTGTCTGGGATTCGTTTAGATTCATTTATTCTATTAGTTTATTGAAGAAATTAGTTTATGGAATACCTTATTGAACTTTTTAGGACAAATCAAAGTTTAAAAATTACATAACTAAGCTAAAATAGCGATTGTTTCAAATTTTTTGTATGCTATTTTTTATTAGATTAATCTGCATATTAAGATTAGAAATTAAGAAATTTAGTAATTTTAATATTTCCAGTTTTTTCTAAAATATTTCTACCATTGAACTGACGGAAATTCCCAGGCAAAATCCTTGGAATTTATTACCTTTATCCATACAACTTGTTAACCAAATTAACAAAAGACAAACGTCTGTTGGCGGATCATAGGAAAGTTTATATTTTTTCCCGAAGACGAAGCCGAATCAAAACTTACAACTGGCAGATGGAATTAAGATTGGGCTAATCTGCCTAAAAGCGTGCCAAATGCCCTTTCAACGGCTGTGTCATTAAAGTTTGCTTTATATATTTTAATTAACTCCTATCACACACACACTCGAAGAAAGAGATGGAAACGAGGCTTTAAGGGCACGGCTGAGGCTCGTCTGCCGGAGAACGTAAGAAAAGAATAACAATGGCGAAGGCAAAAGCAAATGGCCAAATATAGCAACAAATAAACGAAGCAACAAACCATCAACAGTTTAATATGCGACGTCTGTTCTCCGGCAACCAAGAAAGAGAAAGAAAAAGAAAGAGAAAGAGAGGGAGAGTCGGGGAAAAGTTCTGGGAATTGCTGCTTACACATTTGTAATCTTGTCTTGTCTTCGTTTGCTGTCTCTGTTGCCACCGTGTTGCCACTTTTTAGGGAGTGCCGGGAGGCGCATTTCTATTTTTAGCCACTGTGTGTGAGAGTGTGAGCTGCCTGTGTATTGGAGCGTATCCGTGCGGGCCTGTGGGTGTGTGCCAGTGCTGGCCACTTGTACTTTTTGAAGGACAGAGATGTCCTTTTTGGGTAATTTTTATATTTAATTCAAAATTTATATTAACTTTTTATAAATCTTTATAAATCGATTGAGGATTTTATTTATATTATATATCCTTCAGATAATCTATATAAAATGACTTTTTTAATATATTATGGATTATAATTTAAAAAATAATAGGTTTTTTCAATTAAAAAATTTTAAAATTATATATTTATATTTTTTGTAAGGGTTTTCTTTATCCTGCTCTTGGGTTATCCTGTATCTGGTTGGTTTTTTCGGCACCTCTGGCATATACCTCCTCCAATTTGTATGTGTGCTTGTGCTCACATTTGTTACGTTCCTTTCGCTGGCTCCTTTGGCTCACTTCCTTTCGCATTTCGTCAAGAGTAATAAAAACTCATATTTTTGTTGGCGCCTACCTCTCCCTCTCTCTTTACCTCTCTCTCTCCCTCTCCCTCTCTCTTGTTCCCGTTTTGGCCAAATTAAATGAATTTGTTAACGCGTGCTGGTTACTTTTTTATGCTGCCTTTGGCTTTTGCTTTCACGCATTAAATTGGCTTCATGTCGCGAAAAGCCGATCGATTGGCCAGCCAAAAAGTACGACCTCCCCGCCCGCCCCGAGAGCCATGCTAAAATCGAAAAAAAATATATATAAAGTTACAGAAAATATAACTTCTTAATTGGCAATTAAAAAGTGTTAAAGGCGGATCCCGAGACCGAGAGGAGAATAATGAAGGCCCTTAAAAGTTTAGCAACTAAAAATAGCATGATTGGGCATTTTGGGGCTCGATTCATAAAGGGAATATTTGAGTCATCAGCCGACGAGCAGGTCCTGTAATTAGTATAAAGTGCTTTTATTCGCCTAGATACATTTTAAATGAGTGACGACGAAGGCAGGTCAGGGCAAGGGCAGGGCAAAAACACTCCTAATGTGCCTCATCATCGGCGCTCGTCGGTGGTATAAATTAATGATGTGCCCGGAATGCCCAGAATGCCTTAATTCATGACGAGTCGATTGTAAATTGTAATTGTAATTATTTTAATTGCGCCGTTAAAGGTCAACTTTGTGTTTTTAGTGGCGCAGTGCAAAAAATAAAACAAAAAATAAAAGAATAAAACCGCACAAAAGCTGTCCCAATGGCCACAAAAGTGTTAAGGCAAGAGAGCAAACAAAAGTGCGAACGGTTATTATTTGGGTTTGACGTCAAAGGCCTAAAACGCCAATTACAAAGCACACAGCTACGTGCTTGGCCCAAACACATACTTGTATACATATATAATATATATGTATAAGCCGAGAGGAGGCCAACACACCAACACACCCACAATTGGCACACTACAATTTTAATACAGCATACTTTCATGCTGCAAATGACAACAAAAGCGAGTGTTTGGGCCTCACTCTTCCCTCTCTCTCGTCGAGACTCTCGCCCTCCCTGTCTCTCGGCTCTCTCGTCGCTCGGCGGGTGACTTTTAGTGTCTGTTTTTCCGCTGTGACCTCGCCCACCTGACCCCTTGAGTCGCCTTTGGCACCACAGTGGTCGCAGATCTTTTGAAACCGAACCGCCCGGCAGTGTATCTGGGTAATGCCCTCTTTTTCTCTCTCCCTTTCTCTCAGCTCGTTAACCGCAATGTTGTTTCCTTTTTCTTTTTTTTTTTTTGGGCCGCAGCAACAAATTTTTATGTGTTTACCTTTTATTTTTGTGCCCCTTGTTTTGGCTCACGTAGCCGGGCATGTGAGGGGCAGTCCGGGCAAGGACGAGGCGCAAAAGCTTGACCCCTGGACGCACCTTCAACTTGAGAGCAGCCTCTCCTCCATTCTGGCCTAAACCAACTGATATTTTAGGCCAAAATGGCATTGGCCCCTGGCCCTTTTTGCATTGTTACACTTTTTAGAAATCGCTGAAACTTACTAACGCAAGACCTCGAATCCTGGATGGAAATTCGAACCGCAATAAAACTGGTTTAGGCCAACCCCCCGTTTTATGGGCTTAATTATGGGGCTGCCACGATGGCTCCTCTCGAGTTCGACGTAATTGAAATGCGAGCTTTCTGCCACTTAACTTGTCAGATGGAAATCAAATTGAATTTCAGCCAAATACATCGCTCATCATCAATCTCAATGAAGGCGCGGTTGATAAGGCGGCAGCATGTTAGCTATTTATAGCCCACTTCTATGCATATTTTTTGGCCTAAGCCAAGGCAAGAAATGCCATTTTTGTGCCGCCGCGCGAATTTGCATTTAAATTGCATGGCAAGTGTTTGCATAAAACAGGACAAAAATTTCCGCGAAAAGTCGGCAAAGAATGCAGCCAAATTAACTTGGCTTTGTTGCTGCGCCGCGAACAGCGACAACGACAGCGACAGCCTTTTATTTTAATTTCAACAATGACTAAACTTAGTTACAAGCACACACACGAACCTCAACTCGCATACAAATTTATATTGTTTATAATTGGCGGTGGGTTTAAAAATAAAACAGAGTCGCGTTATTTTTGTATGTGTCGACGTCGACCGAAAAAAGAAGCAGCAAAAGGCAGCGATTTGTATGTAAATCGCGGTTAAGCAACGACAATGCCACCCATACGCATGCACAGGCACTGAGAGAAATCTTTGATGAGTTCTAGAGTTCTTAAATTACTTTTTTAAAATTATATAAAATTATTTTAATGATTTTTCAATTACTTGTAACACTTTAGCGATTCTAAACCTTTATAAGAGACACCTAAAAGTATGCTTTTATTTATAGAAAACAATTTAGAAAGAACATTGCATACTTTTGGGCTCCTTTAAATTCCTTAAATTGTCTGGAAATGGAGAACTCCTGCTTAATTCATTTATATCTTAGTTTTTATATTAAATATTGAATAAATTTTAAGTACTGCAACTTTCTGGGCTTTATGTGTTTTTCTCCAGTGCACACACACACACACACCCAACACACCGTCGCCTGACTGCTGCCGGAATTCTCACATACATTAGGGCCTTAAAGGGGCAGGAAGGTAATCGCGTGCTCTGTGCAGATTAAAATGCGACAAAGCAACACGACAAAAAATATTTTAAATAAAAGCGCAGCCAGCGACGGGAAGGGCGCTGAAAAAAGGCAAAAGGCTCAGCGCACACAGAAAAGTCGAAAAGCGTCAAACGCTCGCGGATTTGTATTATGCCTATATACACATACACACACATACTAGGAGGAAGCGAGACAGGGAGTCAGAGTGAGAGAGAGAGGGGAGTCGCATACCAATTAAGTCACGGCAAAATGCGCGACGGAAATGTGGAAGAAACAAAGCTGGGCCCCATTTTCGGCCTTTTTTTCTGTCTACGTCATGTGGCATTCATTTCGCGGTAACGCAAGGTACACGAAAAAGGTAAGCGACGAGACTATAAAGGCAAGAATAATAAGCAAATTCCTTCATAAAAGGGAATATGATAGAAAAAAGATTTGAAAGTTTGAGCAATCCATTGATACGTTAACCTGAGCTTAATATGCTTTTAAAAACCAACAGAAATTTACCTTTAATTAAATTCAATTACTTTTGGCTATGATACGCACTGTTCGAGTGGGGCAGGCAGCAACAGCAAGCACCTTCTGTTGCGGTTGACATCCGCGAAGGCTTGAACTGCCGATCCGCAACAATGGGAAGGATAAAAGGCCACCTCGCCTCCATTCGCGTCGTCCTCGTCGTCGCCGTCGTCGTCGTCATTTCCGCCTGGCTTGACGCCTTGAATAAATGGGTGAGCTTTGCTGGCATTTTCTTGTTTTTGGTGTTTTCTCTTTATTTTTTGTTGCTTATTTTTTGGGGGGGATGTGGAAAGGTTTTTCAATTTTCTTCGGCTTTGCGGCACCTGTTGAGCAATGGCTGCGGCTTAACCAATTAATATCTAATTAAACTGAACGCTTGGCCCGGCTAAAACACGTCTAAAACGGAGGTGCAATGAAATCCGCTTAGATCCTAATAGTCCGCAATCACGGAGCAAGCGTGTCTAATCGCTGCTGATAAGATAATCGCTTCAGGGTAAAGTCAGAGGAAGCAAGGAAAAGCAAGAGGAGCCATTGAACTGGCCAGCACTAGGACACTAGGACATGGCTTTCGCTCGGTGCCCCCTCTCAATGCTCCGGTCTCCTGGGCAGAGACCACAATTTACTAATTGCCGGCAATGCAATCGACTGTGAAAACGAATTGGGAAGCTAGTGGCTGGCCCCTAATCGTTGTTTAACCCATAATTTCACACCCAGGCAATTGCTTATTGAGGAGCCTCCCTCTCAAGGCCGTCTGTCTTTGACGTCAGCAGCAATCCTCGCTGGCGTCTCTGGCCGTCATGGAAATTAACCGAAAATTGTCTATTCTTCGAGGACTCAGTGGCTGCAAATTAAATTCAGGACTCGAGATCGTGCAATTTCCCGAACGAAAGCCAGCGGGGGCCTTGCTGCAAATCAAAGTAATTACAGGCGAGTGCTGGGTGCTGGCAAGTGCCGGCCACGCCCCCTCGAGCTTTCGTTTTTTTCTTCCTTCTTTTTATATTATTCGAGTCGTTGGACTGTGGACTGCGGTCTGGCTGGAGGCCCGACCCGTCGCCACATTTTATTTATAAACGTAATGGTTATAATTTTGGGCCTGCGGTTGCTTTAATGATGATTATCCTGGACGCGGGGGCAACTCCCCGCGGCATTTGCGTCAGCTGCACCCGCCCTGGTCCTTGGCCCCTGAACTCCGCGGCGGCAATCAATGCCGCTCAATAATTTAAATTGCCTTCCCCCCCGACGACGAGGAGCGTTGAGCCTGAGACTCTCAAGTTATTTATACAAAATTCTAAATACACTTGGCTAGCGTTTATTTCCGGACTTAGTCGGTCGTCGGGAGGCGGCACTTTGCTCTAATTTCCCGTGGTAAGCATTCCTGTTTGGTACGCGTCCGACGCATTTGGTAAAACTACTTTTCGCAATTGTTTTCCTGGCATTGCTGGCCATAAAAATTTCATGTCGCTCCTCGTCCTGTCTGCCTTTTGCCTTTCGCCGGTGCCAAAAACTCATGCGGGCAAAACAAGCCCCCTGCTTGTATCCCTTCTGCTCCTCTGCCCCTCTGCCCCGGCAGGTGCGTCTAACTGGACATAAACATGTGCAAATCAACATAACTCGTGGAAGCCGGATCCCGGAATCCGGCACTCCCAGCTCCTTCCAGCTCTTCCCGACTCCCGACTTCTTTTGGCTGGCAGCTGGTGATGTGTTTGTTTGTTTACTTTGAAGTTTTTTGCTTTGGCAATTTTTCGCAAATTGCAAACTGGGACAGGAATCTCGAAAGGATAGGGTTCTGCGTCCTGCGTCCTGCGTCCTGGCGGCCACATGGCTCGGACTCTGCGGTGCACTGACAACATGTTTTGAACATATCACTTTTCTATATGGAAAATTATTTATAACTTTTGACATTTTTAGTGCTGCTGCTCCCGGGGTTTTGTGGAGTTCTGAATTTTGGCCAAGCTCTGGGGAAAGGGAAAACCCAAACAGATATCCGTACTTTCCACGAAAAGTTCTGCCACCCTTCTCCCCATCCTCCCCAGCTTCAAGCCCAACACCTTACTTGGAATGTTCGCTCTTTTTGGCCCCATCTTTTCCGGCTCTTCTCGGAACATTATTAATATTATTTTTGGTAGATGCCCGCTGCTGGGCACGTAGTTCGCTTAGCTCCCTGACTTTTCATTAGCACCAAGACAACGCCTTTGCCCCGCTGACAACCAGGTGAACAATGAGCCGGAGATGTGCACGTCAAGAAATGGTATTTCAACAGAAATAGGCGAGAATTTTATCCAAAATAAAGGGATATGGAGTCTGAATTTTAAGATATTATAAATAGAAATTCTAGGAACCATAGAGAAGCACTTTCCCTGCTTCAAGGTAATTAAAACTTTGTTTTCCAGAAGCCTTTCTACTCACTTGACTGGCTCTTTATTTCTTTTTGTGTAGCTGAAGCCGAGAAAAGTTTCATTAAAATTGTTGTAGCTGCCGATGCTGGCTGGTCCAAAAGTTGCACTGTAATTTTCCGCACATTTTTTTCTCCCGGCCTCGGACCTGGAGTAGAAAGTTTCTCCACGAGAGGCTAAAAATAGGCACTGAACGCCGTACGCAGTGGCTGGTAAGCCTGGCTGGGAGGAGGTCCTGGGAGCTGGCGAAGCCGGCGAAGGCCGCTTAAACTTTTAAGGCAAGTTTATGCCTTGTTTGGGCGCTATGACAATAAAACTTTTCCTTTTTTTTTTTGCTCAGCATTCTACCTGCCCGTTGGTAAGTTGCGTACCTGTCGTCATTTTTTCTGTTCGCTCTCTCTGCGCCACGCTTAATGCCTTTATTTATATTTACGATGGACCGAGAGTTTTTATTGTGAAATATGCTCTCTCCACTGGCTCTACTTCGGGGCGTACTTGGGGGCGTAATGAAAAGTTTTGATTATGCTCCGATCCCCCGAAAAGCGAAAAGCGGAAAGCGGAATCCTCGGCTCTACTTAGTTACTTAATTTCCGCGCGACATCCCCTAGCACTTGGCCCAGGCCTCAGCCTTGGAGCAGGTCGCCTTTCTCTCCCCTTCTCGAGGGGCCGCCGGAACAAAGGTGAGGCAGCACAGGGTTAGGGGTTGGCTGGGGCAAGACGTCGACGGGCGACGGTCGACTGTCAAAAGACACAATGCCAAGAGGGGAGCTTGGCGCATTGCTCGGGAAGAGCAGTCGACCCCGGTGACAGTTCCCAGACGGCAGCCACTTAAGTACCAAAGAGTGCGCACCTTTGGCAATATTAATAGCCAGGCGGAGGGGGCCGCAAGTGCAGCAGACAAGTGCAGGCTTCCTTTCCTTTCCTGCAGCCGGGGGACTGCGCACGAAAGGGTGGCCTAAACGACAAGGGATGTCCTGGTGGCACCGGGGAGCAGGACTGCAGAGGAGACAGCAACCCCAACGCACGGCCAAGTGTCCGTTAAACGCAGTGAAAAGCAGGCGCAGGGCTTTTCATTAGCCTGCCAGCCATCCTGCCATCCTTGGGAGCCTTCCTGCCTGCCTGCCTGAAAGCCCAACATCCCCCCACCGGCCGCCCCCATTTAATTTCCTGGCCAAACTCAATTTGAACTCTGACCTTAGCTGGATTTAGACAGCCGCACGCCGCCGCCTGCCTTGGCATATTTTAGAAAACTGTCAAGCGTTGCAAATGGGTAAACAAGATGCTAACCGCCTGAAATAGGCCAAAGCCAGGCAGCCAGTGATGGGAACTGTGACTGAGACAGTGACTAGGAGCAAACAATTGGTGGAAAAGTAACAAAAATTAATAAATTGGTGATCAACAGCAGTGTGAACTAGCTATTTCTTACATTTATACTTCATTTTGGAACATTGGAATTGAAACACAAATGAGGAAATGATAAATGCTAAGCAGAACTTCTAAACAAATATAAAATGGATATTAAAAAAAATAATTATTCACTCAATATTACAGATAAAAGCACAAAAACGTAAAAAAAAAACCAATTCTTAAATTACAGTTATTCAGAAGTAAAAATTAATACCTCAGAGCTTCAATTACCAATAAATGCACACAAATTCAAGAGTTTAACAAAATAACTGAAACCGCAACTAAATTAAGTTATCAATTACCCTGAATATGTACAAATCAATAACTGCAATGGCTTAATAGAGCAATTAAATTGTGACACATCGAATGATGGATGTGCAATGCCATAATTAACTTGATTCAAATTGCAAAATTAACATTAACAAAATAACTCAATTAGGAACTGGGATCACAAGGGCCACAGGCTCGAAATTAAGCAATTAAACGAAGCAAATTTAATGTTCGCATCGCCCACACTTCCCAAATCACTGCCTGGATTCGGAGATTCCAATCCAGTGAATGGTTGAGTCAACCCTGGCAGGATTCAAATGTCCCACGCCTGGCTCCATTCACAGACCCTTGGACCCAGCAGAACCTCCCCCCTTTGTCCCCTTGAGCGATGTCCATTCATGGACAACGGCTCTGCTCCGCTCAGCTCCCCGACTGGCTTTTGTTTTTCTGGCAGTTCTCTGGCATTGTGGCCACTGTCACAGCCAGGCCAAGTCCCTTCCCTGCCTCCTACTGGCCACCAAACCCATTCACATTGTCATTTTGCCGTGTTTGTTTATGGCTTACGCAGTGGCTCAAGTGTTTGGGTCTTGTGTTTGCGTTTTGTTTAGTTTTTGATTGGAAAACACTGCCACTGCTAGAGCCTGAATGAGTGGGCGTCCGTCTGTCCCATTGTCCATTTGTCCATCTGTCCGTCTGTCCCGGTGATTTTCCAGGCCTCTTCGATGCCCAAATTCGATTCGGAATCGTTATCGAATTGGCCACGTCACTTGCGGACCCAGAATAAATTATTTAGCTAGTGTCGCGCAAATTGAATTATGTAACAAGTCTATGGCGTCTAGCGAGTATATCAAGGAAAGTGCGTAGCAGCACTTCAGTGACCTCATTACCAGGACACACTTGAAGAAATAAATGTATTTGGGACAGCTTAACGCAAAAAGAGTTCAAGGGAAGGCAGGATACCAAAAACTATCGCAGAGTAATAAAATCATTTTGGGAAATTGAACAGCTTTAGTTCGTTTCCCAGAATACAAGAATTGGTAAGCTCCCGGAACAGACGTGTTTCCAGAGAATTTTTAATTTGCTAATAAAAAGCTTTTAAAGTTAATTAAAATTTGATTTTTCTACTGAAAATATACATACTTTTCCGGCGGAAAATTCTATAAAGACCAGTTATACAATGAAATCTGTTTAATGGTAAAATCAAGTTTAAATTTTAAACTCGTTTAATGAAGAATAATGCAAACGAAATTTTGGTTATGTATTTTAATGGAAAATTTGACTTCTTTATGAGAATTTTTATTGAAATACCCTTTGGGGATATTTTCCTCTGTGTAGGACTAGCTGACCTTCTTTTTTTGCTTATTTTTTCTTATTTGTTGCCATATAGATAATGGTGCATGGCTCTAGGCGCTACAGCGATATAAATACAGCCACAAGCAAGGCAAAAACCCGGGCCAAGGAGACTGTTGCTGTGGCTGGCTGGGATGTCGAACATGTAGCTCCCCAGAAAGCCCCTCGTATTTGCCATGGAATGGAGTCTTACCCTCAGGTTTTAAAAGTCAGAAGACAGACACAAAGCCTTCCGAACGATTTCTTCTGCAAGTCTTTTGTCAACTCACCTGTGTGTGTGTGTGATATCAGAGTTCAGAGTTCAGCGAATAAAGCGAGTAAAACGACAAGGACAGACAATAAATTAAACATGAGAAATCTTCGGGCGTATTATTCTTGGGGCCTGGAAATAAATTCAATTTGACATGGCGTGCATCCATTAGCAAAGTTCGTGGTTATATTTGGTCTACGCACACGACCCGAATTGACAGCCCGAGGTCATTTGGTGGAGTCACCTACTGGCATATTAATGCAGAAACGCAGAAACTTCCTTGGCAGCCAGGCAGCCCAGCATCATCCATCCAAGGACTGCGACCGAGATTGAGATGGCAGAAGCGACTTAGCCAGGCTCTGCCTTCTCGGCCGGAATATAAATCTTATTTAATTGCAAACCAGCTGTCAATTTCAACTAAAGCCCGCTGTTCCCGGGCGGTGACATAGCCTGACGTTTATTCTGCCAGCTGTAAGCCGCAGACCGCAGGGCACAAGGGGCTGCCAAGACATTGCTGTGGTCTGGATTAAGCTTCGAGCTGGATTTATTCGCAGCCAGCAACCGGGTCGAGTTCGTTAGCGAATCCTTCGATTTTTGCAGCATTTATTTGTCCCCTAGCCAAAGGTCAATTTAATTTGCCAAGGAGAAAAGTCCCTCCATTCTGATTGGCACGCACGGAATGCAGCCCCAACAGCTTTTCCTCTCGAGTTTTCCTGCGCTGCCGCCTGGCTTATATTCTCTGCTATGACAGGTGTGGCTCGATGTTTGCCCTAGGTCTGCGGCGGGCAACAAGTGTTGGTCTGCCATTTCCCATTTCCCATTTTCCATTTACCAGCTCCACTTTCACTTCTCACCAGGCTATTTTCAGTGTTACGGGCCCTGGGTTTTTCGACAACTGTTTGCTTTGCCCTCTGACAGTTTTTGGATACTGAAATTGTGTGCACTGAAGGAAAGAGGTGAGGATTTTAAGGATTTCTAGAGAATATCTATGTGTTTTCGGTTTATGAATATCTAAGATATATTTTATAAATATTCGAAAGTTAAATTGTGACGAAAATACAGAGATCTTGGTTTATGATGTTTAAAGTAATATCTGTTAATAAATTTACTCTATAAAGGTGATTCTGGTTTAAAATAAATATAAACTGATTTAATTTCTTTACATGTTGTACAAAAGAATTTCTTCCAGTGTTTTTATCAAAATAAACATACATATTCGTTGCGAAAACGATGGCAACCGAAGCCAATGATTGATTGCTGGCTATGCCTATGGAGGTGTGTGTCTTGGCAAAAATAATTTCGTTTCTTTGTATCTTTCAGATAAATTGCTTAAAAATTAAAATAAACAGAGAGAGCGGCGGCGGCATAAATATTGCATAATTCTGGGCCCGAGCCCGAGCCATTTCGCTTATTACGATGATTATGCAGGAATTGGTGGGCCAAAGCTAGATCGATTCGACTGGGGAAAAGGTCAGCTTTGGGTTTGGGAAGAAAGCAAGCCCCCGGCTGCCTACGCTCTTACTCGGGCAACCTCAGCTTCCCAACATCAGCCACCAGCAACCCAGGAACCCTTCCGGCTCGTCCTGCTGCTCCTGCCGCTCCTGCTGGTCCTGCTGCTTCTGCTAAATTATGCATGCAGCTGTGTGAGTGCCAGAGCCTCATTATGCACGGCTGCTGCGAGTTGCCGGCCCGGAAGCCTTTAAGTAGGCAGCACACCCGGCGCACCCCGGCCACCTCTAACCCCAATCCCCCGGACATGGCCAAGAGCCCTCGGCTTTCTTTGCTACTTTTTCAGTGCTTGCCACTCTTTTTCCTTTTCTATTTCTATTTTTTTTAATTTCAGTTTTTAGTTCTGCCATGCATGCGACAGGCTGAAGCTGAAGGCTGAAGTGATGCAGGCAGCGCCTTAAACTAGGCTCCTGATGCTGTCGCCTTAAATAAGCCATAATTTGCATTAGCATGACTATGCACTTGGCTACACTGTCTCCCAGGAGTACGCACACACCACAGACACAGACCCAACACCAGAGAGCAGCACAGCACTCACACTCGCTCCGCCTGCTCCAGTTTTCACTGCTGTCTGCCGGGCTCTGGCTCTGTGTGTGGTTTTTTATTGCGTTTGATTTCCATGACCTGTGACGCACATGGAACATCCACTTGCCCCATTCCTCAAGCCGCGGCCCATCCAAAACTGGCAGCATATGTCATTCCAGTGTGTGCCCGCTTTTGAGCCCGCTGCCAGACTGCCGACTGCCAGACTGCCAGCCAGCTAGATTTCTATCCTCGCAATTGTTTTTGGATTCTTTTTTGGGTTTGCCACCCAATACACAATACACTTTCCCCCACTTCCCCCCAACATCGACTGGTTCAAGGACACGGCTCACTGCGTATCTGCGTAGTCCAGAGTCCTCGGAGGTCAACTCTTTTGGGGGGGTTTTGGTGTTTCAAGGGCTTAAAAGAAATCCGTTTCTGTGACGAACATAAGACTCACTTCCAGCCAGGATAGAGAAGTCTTCAAATCAAATCGTAGACAAAAGTCTACGTCACACAAGTGACATTTGGCAAATAAACATAAATTATAAATAGAGGACACGAAACACTTGTGATATTTAGAATCAAGCATTCGATTTCCTCGCAATTTCACATTCCTTTGTGATCCCACTGCCGTCAGCAATTTATTGCTTCCTTCCACTTATCCCAAGCCCGCGCGGAATTCAGTTTCAGGTTCTCAGTTTAATGTTCAGGTCGCATCATGCGTCATACGCCACTGGCGACGTGATGATGGCAAAGCAATTTGAACTCTCAGGTTGAACAGTATCAATTAAGCCAGCCGGATCGATATACAAATAAATATTGTTTCATTAAAATGCAATTTGCGTGGTGCGGATGGAAAAATTCAGTATTTAAAGTTATTTTTCCGTGTCAAACGTGGGAATTGATGACATTGTGCGGGGTTTTTATGAATTTACATGCTGTGAACACCTTATTATGTAAATTTAATTATAGTGTGGTCTAGGCGTTATTGTAAATATTAATCGGTGGCTATAGGCTAGATTTTAAGAACACAAGGATACGGTCACTCTAACACCGGAAACGAAAAAAAAAGATGCAATAAGAAAAAAATAAAAACAAAAAGGGTTTTATATTGTAAAAAATATATTTAAAATATATATCTGTAAAAGCATACCTTTAAATAATGATACCAAGTTTTATACTTCATCTAAAAATAACTAGCCTTAATCTAATCTCCATTTACTAAGGCCAATAAATAATCCATTATTCATATGCTAAGCAGGCTAATTACGGGAAACAGCCAGCAAACACTTGGTTATTTTACGCTCACTTTGAGCTAAAACAATGTCAAAGGACCCCAAGACGAGAGGAGCTTGATGAATTAAGCAACTCGCCTTCGTTATCCTTCGCGCCCACTGTCTACCCCTGACATCCCGCTGCCTGCCTGCCTGCCTGTCTGTGTCCTGCTCTACTACATATTTCGCAATTCATTCATAAATTCCGCGTCAGCTCACAACTCATTAGGCACGAGATGAGAGGATGCCAGCCAGGAGGAGGATGGATACCTACTATGCCCAGCTACCCGCTGCTGCCTCTTGATTGCATTGCATCATCTTTTGTGGCTAAGGATTCGCTCTCTCTCTCGCTGGCTCTGACTCTCTCCTGTCCTCCCTTGGGTAAATATATCATAAGCAAAAAGTCCTTGACGCTTCATTGACTAAAAAATTCTAGCACAAACACACACAGCACACACTCGCTCGCTCGCCCGATTACTCAGCCACATTTATTTGCCGAAGAGTTTTGCTGGCTTCCTTCCTATGCCTTCCTCCTTTCGCTCTTCATTACGGATGACTAAGAGCTGACTGGCCGAAATGGGATATATACTCGATGCGAGTCTCTAGTGTCTTATTATAGATTTTCGGCCAAAAATCTCCGCTCGCTTCATTATTGGCCCGTAGTTGATATTTATGCAGTGCATGTTTATTCAGCAGCATGTCACAATCCTTTGACCACTTTGTCCAGATTTATGTGGCGTACATCTCTTCTGGGGGGCATAAGTATGTCAATCTCTGGCTTCCCAGACGCCGCTCTCTATGACGCAAGAAGAAAGCAAAACTTTGGCCCGAACCCGGGTAGCTGCTGTCGTCAAACTGGCTGAATGAGCCGCACCAACACCCAGACAATTGGCCTGCTCAATGGCCGCGCCGCGTCCCTTGGCCCCCACTCGATCCAGATCCTGGCCACGCTAATGTAAATATTTCCCTCACAGCCCCGCTGCTGTTGTTGCTGTGTGCGTGTGTTGTCGTGTGCCATAATTATATATGCAAGAAGGAGGAGCGGGTCCTGTCTATATGCTGGTAAAACCCCTCTGACTGACTGAGTGCTTGGCTGGCTGGATGCTGGCTAGTACCATGGCTTGATGATGATGTCACCGTTTATTGATTCATGTACTCGCCATTTCCAGCACGTTTCTGTTTATTTTTGGCCAGTGTGCATTAAGTCAAAAGGCTAATTTGCCGGTTTGGAACGGGCTGGGTCGGGCTGGACGGGACCGTCCACCTCATTAACAAATTCCGTGCGTGGGCGTGACGTGGGGCGTCATTGCTTCCAGTTCATTTGGCCGCCGAGCTGCCGAGCTGCCGAACTTGCCTGCAATGCAAATTGGGCCTTGCCTCCTAATTAGCCCTGGGTCAGGGTGCACCCCGCCACAATCCCCAACGGAGAAAAGAGGACAAAGTGACAGCGAGAATATTTTAGGCGCCTCCAGAAAAGGCCAAAAGTGTCAGTCTGCCATTGGCATTGATGTGAGAATATAAAAAGGAATATATATATAAAGGCAAAATTTTGTTGCCACGCATCTTTTGTAGGTCAAGGGGCAATGTCATTAGTGAAGCGAAAATAAAGGCAGAAAGTATGAGATTTTGGCAAGTCCTCTTAAGGAATAAAGTACTCTTACTTTTTTAGGGATTTTTCCAACTCCAAAACTTTGGAAATAGAGCTTATCCTGGCTAAGAAGCAATCTGTCTGCGAGAGTCTTTAGTAGACCAATTTGTCCGATCTGTCGCCGCCTGGTATCCTTCTTCAAGTGGCATTTGCATATCCATTCCCGATTATTGAGGGACACAGCAGGAGAAGGAGCAGAAGTAGCAGCAGAGAGAGGAGCAGCTGAACCCACAAGTTGTGGCAGACAACCTGTCGCTGTGGTGAAACTTTCCATCCGCTCGGTCGGTGCAAGGCGACCGCCCACGCACATGACGCGGAAAATGGTAAGATGGGACGCAGGAAACCGGGAAAAAACAGGACCGAAGGACCGCCACTGACAGACAGACAGACTGACTGATAGACACATCTCCAATATCCATTTCCAACTAATTTGCGTAATATTTGACGGGAGCGGGAACGGGAACGAGGAGGGGCTGGCTGCCTCACAAATCGATGATCTTCTCGCCGCCAAGTGGCCACTTGAGGACCGGGCAAGCCTCAAATTACAAATTAAATCAACCGCCAGGACATAGCCAGGGCACACACACACATACACGCACAGGATATGGGCGTGGGCGTGGGAGCAAGGACTTGTCAAACGGAGGCGTCCTGTCCGGTTGTCCTGGACCCTCGACCCCCGGGGTGTTGTTACTAAATTAGTTGGAAACCGGACCAGCAGGATCGTAAATAGTGAACGCGTTTTAATGATGTCAAGTTGTAAACGCTGCCGCAGGTTTCCCGGGAAAACCGAGTGACGGCTCTTTTTCGGGGACCCTTTTTTCAGGAGCGAACTCTTTTGGTCAAATACATAAAGTAAAGTTTAAAAAAATATATTATAAAAAAGCCCTAATAATAACTATTTTAAGAATTAAACCACCATTTTTCCTTTATGTACGTTTTATATTTTTAATCAAATTTATTCCAGAGCCGCTTTGATCACACGCATCAAGTAGAGCTACCGTTTTCATGTCCTTTTTTTAACCACATGTGTGCGGCTCTCACGATAATCGTTTTCCAGGATAAACACTTGGCGAGGAGCAATTGGATTTTTCCCAACTACCAGCGAAAGTGTGAACTGCGAAGACGACGACGACGACGCCGAGGACGACGGGTGGCAAAGCGTTGACGTTTTCACAGCTGGCACTCGATGACGTTATAAGGAAATAAACAAACACACGCACCTCCCAGTGAGGGGAAAAGTTGTGGGAAAAGCGGAGGAAAACACTCCGGCATGGGAAAAATCACGGAAGAGAGCGGAGGGCAAGCACTGACAGCCATAACAATGAGGAAAATTGTGCAAACATGCGCATAAAATGAAAATTCATTGATTGTCTTCTCATATTGAGCAACTCGGCATCAGTTTCGGGGAAAGGATGGAAAACTTAAAAAGGGAAAACCAGGAAAGGCGAAAAGCCTGGGAAGCTGGCAAGCTAAAAAGCCCAGGAAGGTATGCACGTTAAACTAATCCAATTTAATTTAATTGGCTAATCTGCTTCGAGGAAAACTTCACATTGTTGTGCCGAGTTTCTTGTGAATATAACAAGTAACTGGAAAATAGGTTTAATTTAAGAAGCGAACAAAGAAAGACTGAAAGACAAAGATAAATTCTTCAAATTAAGTGTCAAACCATAAATGAGTTCAAAGGCATTTATCGTTGGGTTTTTCTCGAGAAATAAATCTCAGGCCCACGAAAAAAAAATAAGTAAAGCCTGTAATATAATATCCAGCATTATTCAATGCAAGTTATTCAAGTGATTAAGTTATTTTTGCTCAATAAATTCAATAAATCCGCTTTATATCGGGTTTCCCTCTAGCATAAATATCGAGTTTACTCGAATTACTCGAATTAATTACAAATGTCTGCAACTAATGGCCGCCGCAAATTGAACAGAATATCAAATTGCCAGGGCTGAATTTTGGATATTTTCGAGCCAAGGATAACTCCGGCTGGCATAGAAATGGCCACCCAACGACCGACCCCCTTTTCTCTCTGGTTCTGGTGTCCTGCGGAGCAATGAAATCGCATTTAGCTCACGGCCATAACAATGTCGCCATTAAACTTGAAAGTGTTAATTAAAAATTAAAATTGATTGTCAGTCGAGACCAGACCCGGTCCAAGCCAGTCCAGGCCAGAACCGAGAGCCGCTCCAACTTTCTCTAAGCGTATTCCGTATTCATGGCGGCCATCAAAACTTGTTGTAAAGTAATTTAGCCAGCCAAGTGATTAACAACGGCCCGAATGGGCGAAAGCCAAGGACGAACTTCCCATCCAGCCTCCGTCCTGCTCCGTCCTGCTCCTCCGACTAATTTGCTAAATGCAATGGCCAAAAATAAGAGACTGCAAAGTTGGCCAAACTACCGAAAATAGCCGACAAAAAGCTGCAAAAACTTTGCCGTGTTGGCGGCCATTGTTGACAAATGATTTAGTGACAATCTATTAAACGCTGGCTGATTGATGATTGATGAGCCCGCCGAACGCCGCCCGCCCATCCGTCGGCTAAAAGGATTAAATTGCCAGCCCAGCAGAGCCGAGCCGAGCAGATCCGAGCCAGTGCCGCCGCCGCCGCCGCCTTGGATCATAAAATATGCAGGAGTTCACCAAGAATAACAGGAACAGTCGTAATAAATTGCTGTACGCGTTTATAGCCGCCGTAGGAAGAAATAGGGACGGAAATAGAGCGATTATAACGTGTCCTTGGAGACCTCGGTCGGCCGGCCGTGGTTTGGGGGCGGTTACTGCGACCCCAAAAATACGTATGCCAAGGGGTCAAGCGCGGGTTCCGCTCCACTCGAAGTCGATTCAATTGGACTCGAATTCGATTCGTTTCGACTCAACATGAACAATATTATCGCGTCATGAAACGCACAGATATTGGAAAGATATTGACCGCCAGTAAATGTTGGCTTTCCTTAGCCCGCCTCCAGCACGCATTTGTAAATTAATGTTCGCTTATTATGGCCAGAAGTAATTAGGATACACAGGGATTTAGGGGGACTCTGGAACTTGGCTAGCATCAAGGGATTTTACCAGCAAAGAACTAACTATAAATATTCGAAATATTCCCTTTCCAATTATAATATTCAAATAGAGCTGGGAGAGTTAGATTTTTTTGAGAGAAAGAATGAAACATCACTTGGGTTTTATTTGGAACCTATATATTTAGAAATTAGTATCCCTCAACCCCCTTGGGAGTTTCAGAACCAAGTTAAGTGCAGGTTTGATTGGCAGACAGTCCAGTTCTGTCGGCCAAAGGTCACAGGTCCACAGGTGAACCCAACTAGGTTTGATTGCTTCGATCGATGGCCCTCTTTCCCATGGCAACCTGGCTTTATATTGGCTGTATATATAATTAAGGTAAAAGGTAACTCACCGATTTGTGGCACATCGTACTGCCGTTGACCGCGGGCGGTGCGCAGCATCAGCTGGCTGGCTATGCTGTGGGTGATGGGTGGCTGCGCCGAGTAGCCGCCACCCGGCGAACCCACAGTTCCACCGCCGCCGGATCTCTTGTGGCTGGGATCCTTCTTGTCCTGCGCCTGCTGTTCCGCTGGCTGCTGCTGCTGCTGCTTCTGCTGTCCCTCAGAGGCTGCCTGCTTGGTGGCACTGCCTCCCAGCTCGTTGATGGGCTTCTCAGTATCCTTGGAGCCGGAGCGACTTAAGGGCTTCAGGTGCTTGCTGGCCGTGGCCTCCGAGTTGGCCGACAGCGAGAGCTTGCCACCGATGCGCTGCGGCTTGAAGTGCTGGGCGAAGATCTGGCGCTGCAGCTGCTTCTCCGCGCCGGAACTGTGACTGGTGACCAGTCCAGCCTGGCCGTTGCGCTTCCTGGCCCACTTCTGCTGGGTCCGTATGTTGTAGCCGTTGTGGGTCTTGCCGCCGGGGTGCATCGCCTTCATGGGGGCATCCCGCTGCTCCTGCTCCTGCTCGAAGAGCTGCTGCAGCGAGTCGGGGGCAGCCAGCTCCAGGTGCTCCAGCGTGCGATAGGGATTCTCGGGCAGCGGCTCCTCCTCCAGACCGTGGTACTGGTAGGCGTCCAGTTCGCGCAGCAGCTCGTCCTCGCCCAGATGCGGCGGTTCCGGCTCCTGTTCGAGCTCCGAGAAGTCATCGAAGTCGCCGAAGGAGTGCATCGGCTCGTAGAGGGAGTCTGGCTGCTGATCCTCCTCCTCCCTCTCAGCAGGCTGCACCACCCGGCCGTAGTACTTCACGGGCCTGTGCTCCAGCTCCCGCAGCTGCTCGTAGTCCTCCTCGAGGTTGAGCGGACTGGGCGGCTGCTTCTGGACATTGCCGAAGATGTAGCCGCGGGCGGCCTGCTGCAGCAGGGCCGGGTAGTCGCCCACGTCCAGCTCCTCGGTGGGCTGCATCTGGATGCGGCCGGTGATGAAGGGATGGCCGCGATGGTTGCCATTGCCGTTGCCCTGGCTCTCCGCCGTCTGCTTTTCGCGGGCCAGGATCATGAGACGCTCACGCTCCAACTGGGCCATGTCGGCGATCTCCTTGTTCAGCCGCACGGTGGTGGCATCGAAGGCGGCCGCTGCGGCGGATCGATGGCCAGGGCCACGCGAGGATCCGCCGCCCGGCGGAGATCCGCCCGGATGCTGCTGGTGCTGCTGCTGCTGCGACGGCGCCGTCTGCCAGGCTCCGGTGGCGCCCGGCGAGGGCCCGATCGGCTGGCTGGGCGACGACTGGAGGCCCTGCAGGACGGCGGACTTGGCCTCGCCCAGCGACTTGTCGCCGCTGTTGCCGTTGCCATTGCCGCCGCTCAGGTGGAGGGCGTAGAGGCCGCTCTGGACAAGCAGGACGCAGAGGAGCGTCTGGGCCAGCGAGCTGAACATCCTGCGTTTGTTGGTCTGGCGCAGCTTCTCGACTAGACGGCTTATCTTGGCGGCTCTGGGGATCTATGGGGTAGGTGGTAGGTGGTTGGTGTCAGGTGCTAGTGGTGGTGGTGGTGGTGGGGCAGGTGAGGGCTTGTCCCGCGCTCGGAACTGGATAGTTGCTCTGCTTTGGCCTAAGAAGCACTTATTGGCACACAGCTTTTGTGGGTCTTCAGGCGCCACGCCGCTGACCAACACTGTGCCGGCCTGAGCCTGGCATTGCACAACACTGACGGCCAACTCCGGAGTTTTCCGAGTTTTTCCCGACTCTTTTTCTGGCCCCTTTCAACGTGTTTTTCCGCCTTTCGTCGCCCGCTGCCAAGTTTGTTTTGCGTTAAGCTGTGAAGTTCTTTGCTGCTGCTGCTTCCTCTGCCTCTGCCCTTAGACAAAATCAATAATCAATTGTCTATTTCTCCCGGGGAGTAGCCGAAGGTGGAGTGGCCCCAAGGTGGAGTTGGAGTTGGAGTTGGAGTTGGCGTTGCAGCCGGAGCTTGAACCTTGTTGGCCTCTGTCGTCGACCCTTCACTGGTTACGTGAGTCTCTAACAACTAGTTGCTGTCTCCCGTCGGCCTTCTAAGTTAGTTTTTGTTTTTGATTTCCCGGATTTTCTAGTTT
Organism: Drosophila triauraria; assembly: GCA_014170255.2. Lineage (NCBI taxonomy): Eukaryota > Metazoa > Arthropoda > Insecta > Diptera > Drosophilidae > Drosophila > Drosophila triauraria. The sequence goes on from CM024335.1 coordinate 11,976,083, forward strand.
TGTCATTAGCTTGAGTTTCTCGTAGGCTTGAGTGTTGGTTTTCCACGGCACTTGGGTTTTCTTCTGCTTTCGTTTTGAGCTGCTCGCTTAATTTATTTCGTATTTCGTTTTTCGTTTAAAATGCAAAGAAAATTGATGTTGTATAATTTGTATATTTTATTAGTAGTTGTAACAATAATTTTTGTTTGGTTTTCGCTTGCGTTTTTATATTTTTATTGAATATTTTTTGTTGTAAGGAACTTTTAGCACTTATTTCGTGTGTTTAGCGCTCTCAGCTTGCGGCACTTTGTTTTCGATTTTAGATTTGGTTTCTCAATATATATAAATTACTGGTTGTTTTGTATATTAATTAAAATTCACAGAGTTAGCCATCGATTGAGGGAAAACAATTAACTGGAACTGATTTTCTTTTGTTTTTCTTGATTTTCTGATTTTCTGTTGGATAACTTTTGCTCTAACACGGTCGCCACTTGCACTGCGGGGGTTTTTTGGAATAATAACTTTTCGAAATATCGTTTTTTGAATTATTTGGTTTTAGCTATTTCTTCTGTTTGTTTTGTGGTGAAAACTTTCCTTTGTTGTGGGTGAAGTGTGAGTTGGTGTTTTTGTGTGTGGAATATATTTCCTCCTTTTTTGTGTGTGTTATTTTTTCGGGCTGCCTCCAGAAGTGTGTTCCGCACGTTTGAACCGACGAGCAAGGACTCGTCGTATCGTCTCAGCAGGATTCGCCTGTTTGTCTGCCTTTTGCTTGGCCGCCTGACGCGTGTCCCTCTGCCGCGGTCGGCGTCGCTGCCGCTCCTCAAGGCGTTTCGTATTTCCACTTTATGCTACTCGCACACACACGCGCACACACAGGACACTCACTCACTCCCCCTGCCTCGAATTTCACTTCTCGGCTGCTGTTCGTTTCGGTCCTCTCTCTCTCTCTCACTCTCTCGCTCTGCTCCTTTCTCCTTTCTTCCGCTTTCGCCTGCTCCTGCTCCTGCTCCTGCGGCTGCGGCGGCTGCTGCTGCTGCTGCTACTGCTGCTGCTGCTGCGGCTGCTGCTCTGCTGCTTCCTCTTCAGCTCGGGGGCTTCAGGCTCTTCAGCTACAGCTTCTGCTCTCAGTCAGCGGGAAAACTCGAGCTCGAAACGGCAGTTCGCTCAGTACTGAGCACTCTGCCCGCTCAACCACTTGTTTTCAACCTGCCTCTTGTGTAGAGTTTTTCCGAAGTCCCGAACGGAGAAGAAGAACGGAGAGCGCAGAGAGTCTTCTCGCTTCTCGCTCCCGAGCGCCTGCTCCTGCGCACATGGCACCGTTACCGGCATCGCCGACTCCCATTTTTCCCTTTTCCCATTATCCATCTCACATTTCCCACTTGCCACCTGCCGCCGCCTCCCATATGATTTGCGGCGCCCAACTTTGCGTGGGTTGTACGATTGTACGAGTCACTCCGCATCGGCATCGGCATCGGGCTCCGAATCCCTCCGCGACGTTTGACGGGGAAATTTCTGAGTTCGAATCTAGTTGGGGCCATCATCAGCTGCTAGGACTAACCAACGATTCAATCACTTCATTTGCCTTGCATTTTTCACAGGATAAACCCAAATTTTGTGAAATTCACAGTCGGGAAAGTTTTGTGACACTGCAACAGTTGGGCAAGTCCCTGGATATATTATTTGCTAGAACTTTAATGGGAAACTTACGTAAGTCTTTCTTAGCTGAACTTTTTCTTGCTATAAAACCATTCTGCTGTGTAAACTTAAGTATAAATAAATGAACTAAGAACATAAGTATTTTATTTCTAAAATAATATCCGAACGAAGTATTTGAGATTTTCCTATTTTTCTGTATAAGCTTTTCTAAGACTTTTTATTGGATTTATTAAATCTTCTATAGTTTCTCAATTAAACCTTGAATAATCTTGATATAACCTTACAGGGTTTTATAATTTTGTCCAGAAGTTTGCAACGCAGTGAAGGAAGCATCTCCGACCCCATAATTAGCCACTTTTTTCTATTTTAAAGATATAGGATTCAAATTATGTATATGATCCTTTATTTTATTTTCAAAACCCAAAAATGCTCGAATTTGAGGTCTTCTTGGGAGCCTCTAATAGCCAAAAAGAATCTGAGAGTAAAAATCTATATATTGTACGAATCGCCACTTATACCTTTACTATTTACAATTAAAACATTGAAAATAAAAACAGAAAAAAGTTTCGACCAATTTTTCGAAAATTGAACAAATTATTTTTTTAAATTTCTAAACTTAATATGCAGACTTATTATCCTAATTTAAACTAGAACAGAAATGTCTTCCAAATTTAAATATATGCAATTTCTGCTTAGTTATGCATTTTATAAATTTGCAAAATGCAAGGGTTTATAAATTTTTATTATTATTTTAATATTTAAAAGTATTGTTAATTCTCCGAAGGATCCCTTAACTACCACCAATTTTTCTTTCTTTTCATTGTAACCTCCTGCAGATCGCTTATGGGAACCTAGTTCGAATCCCTGCCCCTCCATTTCGAACTCACTGGTGGCTAGTTCGAGCAACTATGACGCCCATTAGCGACAAGTACGAAGACGAGTAACCAAACCACAACTCACACAGCGGCAGCGAAATTAGAATGTGAATAAAAGTGAGCACATGAATTGCAAGTCATTAAGGCGGCCGAACCGACGCCAAAGCCGAACCTGCGACCTGAAGGAGGAAGGACGAAGAAAGCCACTCGGGTGGCAGCCAACATGAATGAAGGAGAACTCCGTTGGCTACGTCCTGAAATGAGAGTCGTCATCGTTGCTTGCAGCCTGCTTTTCGCTTTTCGCTTTTCGCTATTCACCGTTCGCTGTTCGTTCTTTGCTGTTGCAGGACTCAACAGCTAGGAGCTGGCTGCCAGCGAGGGGCGACAGGACGAGGACGAGTCCTTTTGTCGTCACAATGTCTGTGGCTTTTACGTTTTACGAGCGAGCAGCTATAATATACATTCGCTGTGCCCTGCCAGCCCCAACGGTTTCTCGAACCGAGGTGATGTTGAATCGCGAGAGCTCTGGCCAATGTGAATGGAAAGGACCTGATGCCCACGGTGTGGAGAGTTTTGAATGGACGAGAAGCTGAGTAATGCAAATGGGAAGTGAGGTTGGAATCGAAGGAGTACAAGTCCAGCCAAAGTCGTGGTAAACTGACAAGGACTTTCAGCTTTTTATAATTATTACTCTGTAAGGTTTTAAGAAAGTATAAATTTGCCCAGAAGAAACCTAAATACATATTTAATTCCTAAACAATATCTGATTAAATTCTCTATTTTTAAATCTCTTCAAAGAAATATTTATAAAATAATAATAGATAAAATACTCAAAGCCCCGCTTTGGTTTATGGTGAAAAGCGACTGTCAAAGAAAAGCCTCTCTCTGGGCAAAAAGCCGGCTTGGACTCTCTGAATTTGTTGCACAGCCTGCGAACGTCTCCAGGAAATCGCTGGAGAGCTCTACAGGCCACAGAGCCAAACAGCAAACAGCTGAGCCCGAGCCGAGCAGCTTATCAGCCCCTGTCCCCCATGTCCTGCCTGGCTTGCTGCCTGAAAACGGTCCTACCACAAGCCAAATGCACTTGCTGGCCCCCAAACCGAGGCTGGTGCGGGGGACGACTCAACAACAGATGATTCTGCCCGGCGACGGCGCAGGCGCGGATTCGGGAGACGATGACTACGTCAACAACAAAAATCGAAGCCAGCAGCTACGACGAGTTTTCATTCAGGAGACGACGGCGACGACGACCAAAACTTGGGGAAACCAGAGCGCGAGCCCTCGAGCTCGGATTGGGGCAGGGGCATTGGGGGGAAATGGAAATGAGTGGCGAGGTTTGGGGGAAAATGGGGAAAATCACCGCCTGGCTGGCGTCGTTTTTCAACGAGCAGCCGAAGCGGAGAGCCGCACACACAGAGCCGAGGTACGGTGGCGGGACGAAGGCGATGGGTGCGCCGCACGACGATGACGCCTACGCAGCTTTGTGACGTAAGCAGGAGCCCCGAATGCCGCCGACTGTGGAGCCGAAGGATCCAGCAAGTGCGAGCGAGTGCGCGAGTCGCTGCAGGCTGGCCCATTGTCCTGGCCGGTGGCTTCTTTCCTTTGGTGCTGCGAATCATTCGCATTCATTGGCGATTCCACAGTTGGGCTCGTCGCATGCCTCCTTGTCGTCCTTTTCGGCACCTTTTGCACTTTGAACTTGGGCGAAACAAAAGGATTTTGCTCTGTGCTCACATGGCTTTGGTGACACAAGGAAAATCATCCAGAATTGGATGGATATATTGGGAAGGTTTTCAACTTTGTTCTTGGCCTATAGATTTGTACTTAATTTTTACGACTTATTATTAAATAATTAGGGGATTTTCTTATCCAATAACACCTCCTAAGAAAAGGTTTCTTCCCTTAAACAGTTAATAGTTTTCCCATTTCCTTAAAGATCATCTCCTCTCTATTCCCTTTCCCAACTCCTGCTCCTGATGATAATTAATGTTTTCCTTTTAATTGCTTTCAGAAGCAATCTCCATTACAACCCCCGCAAAGAAGCTGCAGATGGGTCAGGAGCAGTCTCCTCCTAATCGGATGAGCGATGGGCAATGAAGGATGACGGGGATCGACTCGAGTGCTTGCGGATGACACTTGCGGATGACAACTTCCGACCTCCTCCAACCACTGAGGAAGACTCCAGCTATGCCGGATTCCCGGCTGTGTGTTGTTGACATTGAATTCCGTGGGATTTGGCCAAAACGGCTAAAAATAGGCAACCAGTCGACTCGAGTTTTCCTTTTTTTTGCGCGCCGCCTGTCTCACAGACTTCGTCCACAGCCAAACAGGAAATTGCATGGAGTCCAGGAGGCGCTGCCAAGACGCCATCAAAGCCGTTGATTAAAAATTGAACAGCAACAGCAACAACAGGAACAGGAACAGCGACGACGCACTATGGGGCGTCTAGAACAAATACCGCGACAAAATGAAATTTTTTTTTTTAAGATATTCAAAATTGTGTAAATGCCACTTTAAAGATAATTAAATTCTGCATATAAATCTAAAAGAAAACGAATATGCGTCGATTAGTTCTCCACAACATGCTTTTAAAGTAGAGGCTTTGGAATACATTTTGCAAAACTATAGAAATAATACAGCCTAAGGCGTTTTAAAATTGTTTTTTAAACGCACTGTTTAATTCAAAGTAAAATTATTATAACTATAAAATTGGACCTTACCTAATATGTTAATAAAATAAAAACCGAATTGCTTTATGTTATCTACTTTTATTTTTTTTTAATAAATACTAAAAATACTGTTTTTTTGTTATTGTTGGACATAAAGTAGTGAAGGCCGTCGAGTTCCGTTATTAAACTACTTTAAAAAAACTTTAAATATTAAACTTAAAGTTATAAAAATTAGCCTGCCCTTTTGTGCCTTTTCTGAGAAAATCCTCTTTTAGTTAGCGAAGATATTTTACAAAATTTAATTCTCGTCAGCCCTGGTTCCGTAGCGCACTTACAATATGAATCCCTAGGATAGGCGGCTAATGAGGTGTTTGCAAATAACTTTGTTTTGGTTGGCGGCATGAGCTTTTGGTTGAGTTTTCTTATAACATTTTATATTCTTGACCCAGAAATAATTTAAGTCGCACTTCCACCAACTGAACAATAGTCCAGAAAGCACGAAACAAGGACTTCAAACATTTTTGAGGAAAGTGCAGTCGACAGAACTCAAATATGGATGGTTTAAATAGATTGCTGATTAGCTCAGATCCTTTAATTTTAAACCTTTTAAGAGTCCTCAAAACAAATACTTAGAATGCCGAAGGCGGATCTTGATCTGTTAAAAGTACTCCTAAAGAACAGCACGAGTATGAAAATATGTTTGATTATTCGGAAAGTGATAGTGAAGATAATTATGATGAATAAATGTATATAAAATGTTGGGTGTATAATATGGTTATATTATTGGCTAAATGAACTAGAACTTAAAATATTATTTTAATTTTAAAAACTATTCGAGATTCTAGACAATTTTATTGAAAAAGTTAAAAATATGGAAGTTTGGTCCTATTATTCCTATGACAGCTATATTATATAGTTGTCCGATCCCAATAAAATTAAAACCGTAATTCTATAACAGTAAAAATGGCTATGCCTCGGAGTTGATGTAAATATGTTGAAAACAACGAAGTTATAATTTTTTTCCTTGAATTTTTAGATAATTCCTATGGGAGCTATAAGATATAGTCGACCGATTTTGAAGTTTTTTCTTTTTAATGAAATTAAATCTAAAAAATAATGTATAAGTTAGCGGCAAAAACATTTGCACTAAATAATTTCATCTTATGATGTTTTTACTAATTTTATTACTTCTAACAATACCTCATACAAGTTTTTTTGCTTCACGGCTCCGCTGATTTAAGTCGCTGTTTTGCCATTTTCGCCCCATAGTGCGACGGCGCAATAGCAGCAAATAAATAAATATAAATATGGCTGTGGACGTGGACGTGGACGTGGCGAGTGGACTCCTGGCCCGGCCTGTCCTGTCCTGGCCAAAAGAAAGAAAGTCCTGGCGTTGCCAACGAATGGCGCACAAACAAAATCAAACTTCAAGGGTCACTTCCGCTTCAAATGGCAAATCGGGCTTATGTCTGCCGGTCCCCTAACACCTCCTCCCCTATGCCCGCTACCCCTGATCCCCTCGAATCTGCCATAAAACATGTCTACCGGCTTCGCTGAATTTTCCTAAATTAGTTTCCGGACAAAAGTCCTGGTCGCTGGGCGATTTTTCAAGCCGCTTGTTTCGCGGCGCCCAACTGGAAATATTGACAATTCGGATTCTGAAGAAAGCCAGGCTCTTGAAAGCACCCGAAACTGATTCCTTAAGTGCCGAAAAGGATGAATTGCTAATTCGATATAGTCCGTATCAAAGACTGATGGTTCCCAGAACCTATTTTCAGCTTATAGGGAATGCTTCAATACCTCGATTATGGGAAACCAACCCAGATACACTGAAATTGAATTGAGAAAATAAGAAATTAATTTCAGAATGACTTCCGAAACATTTAAGGTACATAGTGAATGAACTAAAGAGTTCTAATCATTTCAGCTTAAAAATATTTTATTTACCTTACAATTACATCATACTTTTATGTATCTTATTAAGAAATTCCAGCCAATTTTCTCCCAGTGATACCCTTATCCTGCGTAACGCTTCCTTGCCCGCAATATGCGCATCTTTAATGGGACTCCCTCTCAACTTTTGTTGCTATTCATGGCCAGGGCTCATGTGGCGGCGGTGTGCACCCGAAAAACTTCTCCGCATTGTCTAGGTGAATGGAGGAGTATCTAAAAATAAACGCTTACCAAATTTTAATGCCAGTTTCAATGTCAACTGTTACGTATTTGGTCTAGCATTTGTTATACAAATTAGGGGTCTGAATGCAGCCGCTTAACCCGTGTACCCAGACTCGATTTCCTCGAGGCAGTGCAAGGCGGTGCCTTGACCGGCTTTGGCATTTACGACTCCGGGAACTCGGGGATTGGGATGACTGGGGAACTCCGGGCAGAGCCTCGAAAGTATTGTGTATCGCTTACCAAGTGGGTGACAATCGGCTGTGACGACAAGTGGCTGACATTTGAGAAGGGTCCCACACGATGTCCATAATTATGCGAATCAAAACGGCAACGAACCGATTAAAGGCTAAAAGGAGTGGGCCTCGAATCGATTTTACTCTCCGAAGTGCAGCAAGTCGAAACGGATACAGATACGTGATTTTAGCGACGCACAAAAAACACTGGGCTACACAAGGTGAACATGGGAAATACACTGAGTTGGGATATGGTATTACTTATGGGGGGTTATGACACTGCATAGGGGCTTTCAGCAATTCTGGTGTTTTTTAATTGGGTTTTATGGGACACATAGTCATAAATAAATATTAACAATATTATCAAATATTAAAAATTCCTGAATTTAAAAAAAAACATGTGTGACCAGGTTTTCTTTAGTAAATAAATTCAAGCAGACAGTTAATATATACCTTTTTCTGCGCTCCAATGAATAAGAACAACAAGATCGTGTGTCATACCACCATAATATATTATCAAATATTACAAATTCCTGAAATAAAAAGGAAAATGTGTGACCAGGTTCTCTTTAGTAAATAAATTCAAGCAGTTAATATATATCTTTTTTTGCGCTCCAATGAATAAGAACAACAAGATCGTGTGTCATAGCACCATAATTAAATACCAGTTAAATATTATTTACACTATTCTATTATGGTATGGAATGGATTAAAAATTTAAAATTTCAACTAAATAGGTAGCTTGAAACATGCTAGAAAATTGTCTTAAAAATCCTACAAAAATATACTTAGTCTTTTCTACGATAAGTAGAAATATGCCTTAAAAATCTACGTTTACCCATATTTGTGATGTTGTCTAGTGTAGTTTTATATGCAAGCAATCGGTGTCATGTCGAGAAATCAATAAACAAACTCAACACAACAAATCGGGGCCCCGCCTCCGAATTCATGGCGCGTGCGAGTAATCAAAATGACATTTCTTTTGCCTATGACGCCGCAATAAAGTATACCGTAATATAATTCATTCAATTCACTGCCGAGCGACCACCTCGGCGGTCTATTACAGGTGGTTCGGGTGGCACTTAGTGGGTGGGTGGCCTGGGACCGCTTTCTGGTTTCTGCTTTCGGGGCGTGTTGCATTGATTTGTGCAAATCAGCAGCCTAATCGCCAGCGAGACGTTAATTGGATCAGGACACACACGCACATAGACCTCATACACCCGGGACACTTCCCGTTGCCATTCACCTCCCGCCCAGTGCAATCAATCACAAGCTCGCCAACGCCAATACAAATTTAAATAATATCGTAAAGTATAATTAAACTGGAGCGGGGAATTAATATCCATGACAACACATCAAAGCCAGCTCCAAATAATTTATAATTAGCCCAAATGGCAGCGGGTTGGCAGAGTGTTAAATGTAGCATACGCGCCCAGCCCAGCCCCCGTAATATTCCCACACCCTCTCAAGCTGGCACGCATATTCATTAATTTGCAATTAAGCTAATTTAGATGGTCTTATGGCGGTTGAAGATTTGTGGTCAAGCACTGGCCAAGATTAGGCGATATTAGTGAGGAGGGAACGCTAATATCTGATTTCTACTTAAAGATAATAATTGGAATAAACATAATATTTTTATCTATCCTTGTACACGCATTTATGAATATTTATCAATGTACAATTGTGACTTGGAAGTCACTTGGAAATTCATTAGGCATATTTTTTGTGAAATATTCAAATAAATTCAGTTTATCCTTTTGAGTCAGATTTTTCTCTTCTCTTGGATTTATTTCTTTGGGCAAATTGCAATTTCTACGCACTTTTTTAACTCCCAAGAGAAAATCCAATTAAAATCTGCAGTAAAAGTCGTGTTATTTTTTTTGCAATCAATTAGTTAACTTAAAATTGAGCAACCTCACAATTTCTACGAACTTCTCAACAAATTTCGAAGCAACTTAACAATTTCTACGAAATCCTGAATATTTGTGGAAGCAACTTAGCAAATTCTACGAATTTTTTAATTCCAATTCGATGGAAAATCTAAAGAGGGGTTTAAATATGCCTTAAAATCACACAAAATCCCCAAAAAATTGAATTTAATTTACATTCGGATTATTTGTTTAAGCAAATTGAAATTTCTGCGCATTTTCTCAACTCCGATTCGAAGGGAAAGCCCCAAATGAAGCAATGCAATTTCCTACAGCGAAGGGGGGTGGTGGGAAAACCCCAAAACTACTGCTGACAGTTGTTAAAATGCAAGTTCAAGGCAAGACGGGAGGGCGGCTTAATCGAATTTCAACTGCAGCTGCTGCTGTGCAAAAATGCCGGCAAGGACAATGCTGACAATCTGCCCTTTTATGCAAATTCCTCTCTGTGGCCGATGTGGCTGCCTCCAGTCGTCTTTCAAACGAATCCAATCCAGTGCTGGCCGTTCAGCCTTTGGCCAGAAAAAATAAATTAAATAATTTTAAAAATAATAAATAAAACCATTTAAAACAAGTTTATATGAACAAAAATAAATACGAGACAGTTTCAAAGCAAAAATAATTCTTTCAATTGAATAGTTCTATATAAATTTACAGAAAAATTTATAAATCATATTGAAATACCTGAGAAACTTGTGAAATATAACTCCTTGTTGTCAGATCTATTATCTATAGACTATTACCTATAGCAGTAGGCCACAGGTTAGTGTCATCCGTGTTCTGTCGGATTCCAGACGCAACTTATTTCTGCTGTCACTGCAAAATATCTGAAAGTTAAAAGAATAAAAACAGGAAAGCAGGTAAAAATAACTGAGAGAGATCAATATTATTCTTATTATTATAATCAATAACTTGCCTAGACGACAGCATGCCCATCATTCGTCTGGAGTCCTCCGACAAGGAGATCTTTGACATTGACCAGGAGATCATCAAGTGCTCGGAGACAATCCGCACGGCTCTGGAGGATCTGGGCAATGAGGCAGACAACGGCGTGCTTCCGGTGCCGAAAGTCAATTCGCTGATCCTAGAGAAGGTGATCGCTTGGGCCGCGTACCATAAGGACGATCCGGAGGTGGAGGAAAAGGATAAGCGCATCGACGATATCTCCCCCTGGGATGCCAATTTTCTCCAGGTCGATCAGGACACTCTGTTCGATCTGATCATGGCGGCCAACTACCTGAACATACAGGGACTGCTCCAGCTTACTTGTAAGACGGTGGCCAATATGATAATGGGCAAGACACCGCAGGAAATTCGCGAAACGTTTTTGCTGAAGAACGACTTCTCGCCGCAGGAAGAGGAGGAGGCGGCCCGGATGAATATGTGGTACGGGGAGGAGTAGTTACAGTTTCGGTAGTTACAGATTTCGGTTATTAAATACTTGTCTATTAATATTAAATAGTTATTTGTTAAAGACTAAACTTAACATTTGAATACAACGTGTTTGCAGAGATCACATTTGTATTTTCTTGTATTTTCGAAGAGTTTAGTGTGACCAATCTGAGTCAGAATACGTCAAAAGACAGTGTTGCCAGATAGCGTAGTTAGATCGCTACAGTTGTATAAATACTTATTCCGTTGTATTTTTTTAAAATTTTAAATCAAACAAAATCCGTTTTTTTTAATTTGGCATCTCAGTTGGCCGTCCAACTTTTGCCTTCTTTTCGCAGCTTTCCCTCGGCTTTTCCCACGCGACTTAGCATCGGGGCTTTTGTGTGTGCCACTTAACGATGCGCAGTGTTACTGTAACATTTCATTACTGTCATTACCAGTTGTTGTAACTGTAGTTGCTGTAGTTGTTGTAGTTGCTGTTGCTGTGGTTGCTGTAGCCCGGTCAGCCTGCCGCCATTTTGATGACGTTGATGAGTCTGATATTTATTTGTTTGTGTTGTCGTCGTTTGCTTGATTTGTTCTTGATGACGAAAAGCAAACTTTTGGCAAAAGTTTTATGTCTGTCTCGGTTTCTTTTCGGCTTCAGCGCACCGCCTTGTTTGTCCATTCGTACCGCTGTTAGATCATAATTGTCCTTGCGCCGAACTTTGTTTCTGTTTCACACACTTAACTCGACAAGGACAAACTTGTAAATTAGCATAATGCCCTGCTGGGGATGATGATTGAGACGGAGACGGAGATGGACATGGACATGAGGATGGAAATGGAGTTCATAAATTAAGAACGCCCACGATACCCGCCAATGAAACTTGCCCTTTGCCAATCAATGGGGGCAAAAACTAAGCGGAAAGCAATTACGCGAACAAACAACATAATTCACTTAGCCCGGTTAAAGGACAGCAGCAACGCCCATCACGCTTGTTGCTCTTTCTCTCCATATACCTATCCTGGTATCCTGGTATACCAGGGTATCGCTGTATCCGCTCTTCTCTTCAACTAAGCACATAGATCATTAGAGGCAAATGTTTACCATCCGCGTCGTGGGCGCTTGTTTGAATTTCTGTTTCAGTTCTCGAGCCAAGACATCATGACATTTTACTTTCATCTCATTAAAGCCGTAATGGTCAAGTCATTATGCAAAATAATATTTCAATTTGTAATGGAAAAGTAAATAAGTTATTAGAGATTCCTCGTAAAAGCTTACAAAGCCATTTGTATGTTTGAATATATAAAATAAAATTCAAGATAAATATACATATAAATAATGTAATAATCAACAAATAATGGTTCTTTGTTTATAGATTACAATGGAAAATATTTGAATAATAATTATAAGCTTTGGCCAGAGGTTTGCAAACAAAAGGTACTAACTAATACAATATTTTTGTACCTAATTCTTGTGAATAATTTATCGGATTTATTTTTTGATAAGGCCTAATCGGCTTTAGAGATTATTTACTTTACGAAAGGTATTTACACCTTACCAGGAACCATCTCTCGCTGTCTTTTCCATTTCCCGTCCTTCGGTACAAGGACTCTCCATCCAAAATTTGTGTGTTGACTTTCATAAACCAGATAGATATTCATGAATATGAAAAAGACTCTTAACGCCTGCCTTTTATTGGCATCTGTGCGCTTGTGTGTGTGTCTTATATATATTTTTAGACTCTTATTTGCTTGCCACTTGAGCTGGGGGCTAAATCCACCCCTCACACATGAAGCGATAGCTACCCAATCCGCTGATCGATTTCATAGGCAAACATTTACTTATTTGCATTGCACGAACGCCCACAAATGGGCAAAGGATAGCGGGGCACTTAGGCATATTTTTAGACCGTTTTCGAAAATAAACAAAATATACATTTGAATGCGCTCCGGCCGTAATGCCGGCTAATTGACAACTTGAGAACGAACTGACAGGGGATTTAATTAAGCCCCAAACTGTGCTCGAGTGCGTCTTGGGCTGGTCTAATCTCGTTAGCTTTAATTAGACTTGTTTATCGCACACAAACGCACACAGACACTTCGCACTACACACGCTCATCTGCTCTGATTGCAGGCGACACAATTTTGGCATCCTTTGTCTCCTAGTTCGGGGTGTCCTGCGCTCAGCAGGAGCCGTTACAAGCGGGTCGCATAATGACAACTAATTGGGAATGGGACCTGCAATTGTGTGTGCGTTGCCTTTGCGCCACATGCTTAACACTCGAATTATCTCAAAATTAACTAATCCCAGCCCCAAAGCCGGAAAGCAAGTGGTCAAAGCTATATATCAGTGGCGTCGGTGCACTTAGAGAAATTAACTACAATTTAAATAAGGATTACCAGAGAAATCGGAGTTGAAATCCAAGGAAATTGAGCCGAAAGGTATGCTACAAAATGTTAGATGATAAAATTTAAAAATGTATGTACCTTGATTTGTAATTTTATTGCATACTTTTAATGACCTTTTTAATTGATTTAATTTTTAATTTTAAGAAAGCTCTGGGAAAAGTAGTGATCGCCGATTCTCGATTCCCCTTCTATCAATTTACTATCGATATTTTTTAAACGTTTTAGTTTGATAACCTTTTTATACTACAGTTACATTATATAAGACGAATGGTTAGTATCTAGTTCTAGTTTACCCATATAATATGGTGTTTCTACTACATTTCTACGTTATTATATAAATATTTAAGTATATATTAAAAATACCCTATTTTTTCCATGTTCACAGATAATGCATCAGTTGGCGTTTGTACAAACGAATAGGAAGTAGCAGAGGGATTGAGCCAGCGAAATGAAGAGAAGTCGCTGGGCCAGTCCAGTCCCAGCATAAACATTAATTATGGGCACACGGGGCTGCCAAGAGCCGGGACAGCACAATGCCGAACAAGAGCTCAGTGAAATTTCCGTACACATCCATACATTTCCGCACATATTCGGTGCTCGCACTTTAATCAACTCGCAGTTGGGCAGAGGTGGGCGTGGTCATCCATTTTCGAGTGAACTAAACTGGCACGTACTCCTCGGTGGTTATTCTTTTCTCTCCTCATTTTTTTTTTTCTCTCGCTATATTCCCCCAGAAGTGGGGTAAAGGTGAGCGCTAAGTGTGTGCTGAAAATGCTTTTTGAAACTTTCACTGCGGTTTGTCATAATTTGGCCCACACGTTTCGAACATAAATTTGCAAATGAGTGTGTCAGGGAATAGAGGCACAGTGGGGCGCATTTGGGAACTATAATAAGGTAGATAGTATAGACTCTTAATAGATTAGTTGTTCTTTATTTTCAAAATCAAAAATGTTCGCAGATTCCAGATCCTCGAATCCTCGTGTATCGATTTACTATCGATATCTTTTGAGTATATTTTTATAATAAGCTCTTCACACTACAGTCGCATAATATAAGACGAATTGTTAATATTTGGTGTTTTCACTATGTTCCTATTCGAAATACTCAGAGTATACACACGAATAGATGTAACCTTAACCTAGACTTACATCACCTTCCAGCTTTTATCATTTACCTAGCATTATATTTGGCATAACAAATACACCTGGTAACCATCTTTATTTATCTCCATTACCGCACCTTACACCTGCTTATTCGCTTCTTATTCAATATTAGTTAATCATGCATCTAACCTCTTACACACATATTCCGCAATACATTAGGCAATATAGCTCGGAACCCCACACATATCTGCAGCTGATCGACCCTCGAACGGCTCATTTTTAAATCCCACTGAGGTAACACATTCCACCTGCATTTCTGCACATGGCAGTGCCATTTCCCATGGTGCACAGTGCCAGTGCCCACTCAGCGAACCGTTTTCCGGCTGAATGGTTTAGTTTATCAGCCTGACGACCAGGTGGAAGCTGGCACGTACGTGTCCCGGGAGAGGTGGAGAGGAGGAGAGGAGGACAGGAGGAACAGGCACAACACTCTATAAGCATCTGCGGCCAGATGTCTGCTGATGCTATTTCTCAGACATAAGGATTATCTCGGCGGTAGCACCTTACGAAACTTACAGATGCGAATCCCCGCCGAGGGCTACATAACCTCATCAGCTGGGCTTTCGGCTTGGGATCTGGCAACCGATTGCATCTCCGGCCTGTCAGCTGCAGAGTGCAGAGTGCATTCTGAGGGCGCTGGATGGCAAAATACTCGGTATTATTTACGAGCCAAATTATAGACACAAATAGCGGCTAGTAGCTAGTGGCAATAAAGCGGAAATGGGCTTTAAATGAAATTTATTTTATTTATCAGCTGACTCATAAACATGCCAAGCAGACGCACACCCGCGCTCAAATACTGCCAGAGGCCATCCTTTTTTGTCCTTCTTTTTTGGCAGAAGTTGGGAAATTTCCATTTGTAACAGAAGACTGTTCGAGGGCGTTTTGCCAGTCAATGGCACAAATCGAAACCAAAAAGTCGAGGCGGGCGGAAGATACATATGAATGGGCTGCCTTGCCGCCCCCGCCAAGCCCAGCAGCAGCAGCAGTAACAGCAGTCTTTCTTGGGCCAACGGGTCGTATGTGCAACCTTTGGGCGAGTGCAATAGCTGCCTGCAAGAACTCAATTGATTGAAAAGCAATTTGTCCCGCCCACACACTCACTCGCCCTGACATAATATAGTAGGGGCAGAAAATAGGATGGCAGTAAATATTCATAACTTGCTGCGATTACATAGTCGATGGCGAAGGCGAAGGCGAAGGCGAAGGAAGTCGAAGCTGGCTTATCCCGATATCCCGTATTCCGATATGATTCGGCATCCCGCTGGCTGTTTTATGCAACCTTGTTTTGCGGCTCATTGGTTCAACTGACAGCTAATGAACATGTAAGCGTTACAGCCGGAACAAACCGATAAATGCCAATCTGAATTATTGCTGCGAGCGCTGCCGCTGGCGCTGGCGATTTCCGCACGCGCTGCACTTAATCCGTTTAGGGAGCGGGCTCCTGGGGGGCCTTAACCTTGCGCCCAAATGTAGGCAACGCGTGTGCTCCTCCTCCTCCTCCTCCTCCGACTTTCCAAGGGCTAAGAATAGTTTTGCGTTTTACGTTTGGCGTTCTGCGTCTCCTATCTGTGCACAGACATAAATTTCACACTCGCATAAATTCCATTAAGAAAAATCAGCAATGCGCGACAGGCATACACAATAAGGAGCGCGACCGCAGTGTGTGTGCCAGTGTGTGTGCGGGGGAAAACCAACTAGAGAAAAACTAACGGCGACTGACGCCCACGCTTGCTGGAATTTTCCTCGTTTTTCTCTTGCCTTTTTCCTATTTTTTTTGTTTTTCCTTTCCTTTTTTTTTTTGAAAGTGGAGCTGCTGCGTCAACTGTTTCCAGCCAGAGCCAGCGACACTGTCATAAAATGAAACTTAATGGCGAACAAGAGGGAGAGAGAGCTCAATAGACTCGTTGGTAGTACTTTTACAAGACTTTTCCCACTACAAATATTTGGAGTATGAAAACAACGGGCGGCGGCGGCGGCGGCAACAATAACACACACAAACAGCGAACGCCCACGCGAAAAATCTCAACGACTCTCTGACTGCCAACTAGCAGCTCTCACTCACACTCCTAGTAGATGTCTCAATGAATGATTTTTCAAGCCCCAATCGGATACCAGCACCCCAAGGACACATCGCGTAGGCGTTTGCCGCCAAAAATGCTGCCGGCTAATATGCAGACACCCCTTTGCCCCTTTGAATTCGGCTTCGGATTCGATTGTTCCATTGAGAGAAGCTTTTCAGCGCATATAACCATCTGTATGTACATGGACGCGGATCAAGGACACGGGCATGGGACCACTATGATGTCAACCCGGCTTAGACACGGACAAACTGTTTAAATAACCCACTTGACCACGATTTCCTGGAACTCACCCGAACACCTTTCATTCATTAAGCATTTATATGATTTTGGCTGTCTATGCCCATGTGGCATTAGGTTCACAACATGAGTCAGACAGGGATATATCTAACTAACCTCATAAATAAAATAATTAATATACTTTAGACTTATTAAACCGTATTTTTTCCCTTTTAGTAATTTATTTATGCCACGCGGGCGTTAAACTGACAAAAAAAAATTAATCCTAAACTTCGATAATAAATGTTTGAGTTTTATAAGAATTAAATTTAAACTTAATAAACTGTAATTTTTTCCCATTTAATATTTTATTTAATATTTAAAACCTCTAAGCTTTCACTCAATGCCACACTGGCGTTAAACTGATGTCATTTGAGTGTGGCTTACATAATTATAGTTCACGGAAAGTTGTTGATTGTTGTGTGGACGTCGCTAATTGAAGGAATTACACCGGGCGCCCACATACGAGTAGCATTCAGGTTGATTGTCCATGTTTGGTTGGTCGGTTGGGGGGGACAAAAGCAAATATTTATAATTACCGCTGACGGCCGGTGTGCTTTCATTTGGGAATTTGCATATTTAAGGGAAAGCCCCTTTAAAGTCCTTCAAACGTTTTCGCTCGCCGCTAATTGCATCGGGAGCTGTATCCTGTGACTCTATGATTAACCGTATCAATTACTCTGTTTGTGTGTTGGCTATTTGTAATATATAATTATTAGCCATATACTTAACTCAGCCAATGGGTATTAACCTTTTGGCTCTCTCTATTTTCGGATAAAGATAAGTGACTTTTTTCCAGGTTTATTGCTTTGTCTTGCTAACAAGAAGAAGGTTCAAGATGGTGGGTATAGGATGTATTTGTATTTTATGGGATATAATTATGAATCTATAAGACTTGCCATGTATTAGATTCAATTTTTCTAAAACTAAATAAGTTACTTAATTCTTTGAACTCATTGGAATAACATTTGCAAAATCAATCTTTTTTAGTTTCTAAAACAACGAATAGTTAGAGTAATGCAATATTAGTATCTGAATTCTCATCTGTATCTTTATTTATAGAATGCATCCGTATCCCTTCTCTATATCTATATCTATAGCTTAACCTGTCCCCCATATCTGTTCGATTCACTAATTTCTGAACTTTCGCAAAGGTGAGGACGATGAACATGCAGATGCTGGATGTGCGTGTGACTTTGAGTCCGCCATGTTGCCATGCCAAATGCGCTTTTTGCTGACTGTACTCGAAAATTTGTGTTCAACTCTTGGATGTTGGCCAAGAGTGATGCGCCTGTGTGTGTGTGTATATGTGTGTGCGTGTGGGCCAAGAACACCAAGAACACCAACGTTGACAATGGCAAGTCGCAGGCAAAAGAGCGGAATGCGGCTTCCGTTTGTGCGGAAGTCGTCGCCATCTTCTGGCATTTGGTCATCCTGCGCCCACTCGTTGCTGTCCCAGCTTCTGCTCCTGCTCCTGCTCCTAGCGGCTCCTTCATCCTTTAGAAACACGGCAAGGCGGGCAACGGATAAGAGAGGGGGCGTTGTGGCTGTGTTTTGGGCAGAAATTATGGCGGCATTCGCCACAAATCGTGCGTGTAAAGTGATGTCATGGCCCGTTGTCGAAGTGCATGCGTCAGCACTTGGACAACTGCTGCGTGTGATGCAATAGATACATTTGTATCTCGCCGATGCAGATACAGATACAGCCCAGAGCAAGTGGCAGTGGCAGTGGCAGTGCAACGCCAACTGATGTCATCCGAGGACAGTTGACAGTCGACAGTCGCCTGTAGACATTTGACAGTTTTAAAATCATTTTGTCAGCCTTTGTGTATTTGCATATTTCATAAAAGATAAACCATAAACCCAGGGAAAAGCGACAGATGCAGACAGCCAGGGAGGAGGGCGGGAAAGCAACAGTCGCTGAGCCGCCATCGTTTACTGTTCTCATTGCAATAAACTTGAGCACTTTGTGCCGTCTTGTCATGAATATTTGAACAACGCAAAACGGCGACGCTTTCGCCTCCTCGCCGCCTCACCGCCTCAACGCCTCTCTCTCTCTCACTTGGCCGTGTTTTTGTTTTTTTGTCAACAACCTGAGCTGTGCTTCTTCGGCTCGTGTTATTCCCTCTTTTTGTTTTTGTTTTTTGTTTCATTTTGTTTCATTTTGTTTCTTTTTTGTTGTTGTTATTGTGTTGCGCGAGACTCCCTTGGCTATTTATAATTTAGAAGAAAAAGCATTTTCGGTAATTAATTTTGTCAATTAAATTCTCCGGGGCAATTTAAATGTCGCATTTTTGTTGGATTTTCAAGGCCAGCTTCGGCACGTTTCAGCAACGAACGCCACATGTGGCCGAGTCCTTTGCTGAGTTCCTCATAGACCGAAATACGGAATGCAGTGCTTTGAAGTACTTGGCACCTTCATCATCGCACACCCACACCCCATATAAATATCAGAAGTTAAGACATATTGAGTTTTCCATTAGCATGAAAAGCTTTCTCGAAAACAAGGAAAAACACGTGGGTACTGCCATTTCTTAATTTTTTTTTCATGCCCACCCGGCGTATACGTATTTTTATGTTTAAGGTGTTGGCGTTGCGTATACGCAATATTTTGTTAGGCAAAAATAACAGGCGACCGACCCAGGCGGCCCTTTTGTGTTTGTTTGTTTGCCTTTCTCGTTTAAATACACAAATATTTATATGTGTTTATACAAATAAATATTCGCATATACAACACGTACATTATGCTATGTTCTGGCTGGCTCTGGCTCTGGCTCTGGCTCTGTTTATTGAACCAAATAAAAAGGTTGACAAGTCGGGGCAGGCAGCAAGGGAACAAAGGGCAACGCAAGGCAACCATCTTCCTCGGTCCCACATGGCGTATGAAATTCGGGCAAACTCAATTAGCAAGTGCCAAAGAGGGCCAGGACGCCCAAAAGTTTTTCCCTCTCGATCCCAGAGAGGAGTTGTCAAAGTTATTGCCGGCCGACGACAAATTAATTTGATATACGCGGGTGGCAGCGACGATGATGGGATGTGAATAACCTGGAAATGATCTACTCTGGGCCAGAAGTTTTAGCGCCCCTTTTTTCCCGACTCGATTTTGATTCGGTCCGTTAAAACCTTTTTTAAGGCAGACAGATTTGCCCTTATTTTATACACGTCTCTATCCATCCGCCTCAATTTCAGACGCATTTCGCTGACGATTTAATGGTTATGCCAGGCATCAGCATCAGGCTCATCATCGTTATCATTGCCAGCGTCATCAACCGCCTCCAAGCTCCATTTCAACCCATCCAATCTCATCTCGTCAGCGGAGCGTGCATCATGCAGCGCTCTTCACTAATTAAATCCGCGTTCGCCGCTTCGTGGGCTATATTTGATTTTTACGCGAGCGCTCTCTCTTTTTTATGCCCTTCCATGCCGTGGCATACTTCTCGGCGCTTCCCGGCGCTTCTCGGTGCTTCCCCGGCGCCATAAATCAACGCTGTTAAATCAAAGCGCAAAACCAAACTGACATGCATTACGTATTTATATCTGAGCGAGCCCTCGAAGGCTGAAAAGTGCCGCATGTCAAGGGGCATGCGGCATGCAGCATGCAAAACATTTAGATATTTATACGCGAGCATATACTTATTTTATGCAAAAGAGAAAAAAGGCGCAGAAAAAAAACGTAAATAAACTTGTGGCCTGGATGTCCTTTGGGGGCTTTCGCTTGCCATCCATTTTATGAGTTTTCAGATGCGGCGGCGGCTTTAAAAAGTCATAAATGCCGCCAGCGGCAATACTTTTGCCGATAAATGCTGGCCCTGGCTCGGCTGGGTCAATGGGTTAAGTGTTCTGGGGGAGGGCGGGAGAGGAGGGTGCACGTGTTACCTAAAGCTGAATCCAGTCCCAATCCAGCCGCCGAACAACTTCAACTCTCACCTTGTCTCAGAGTCCGCATCGCCGCGCGCTGATGCACATCGTCAATTTTTAACGAGCATGTTTTACGTGACCTCCGCTGGCCCGTCCTCCAATCTGCCAATCCCCACGCGAACTTTTCTCCATCACCATCATTCTCCCGTTTCTTACTCCTCGGTGACGTCACTGGGGATACGGTGAATGTCATATCAATAGATATGCCGCCCCTTGCCATTGGAACATGCAAAAGCCATTACAGGCAAGACGGCTTACTCCGCCGGAGGAGTCGTGACCCGTAACCAGTGACCTGTGACCGACCTGTGGTGCATAAGCCATGTGATTATCACTCGCTGCTTTCTGGAATCAAGGCGATAACGGGATTTGAAGGTTAAAATGAGCACTGAAAAGGATTTTTATCATATAATGCAAAGAAACACACATGAAAAAGGATATTGGTAAATCTCTTATTATTATTATTATTATTATTAGCCGAATGGCTAAATGGATATTATTCAGAGCGATATGGTAGACCTCCTTACATGTAGAATTGCTTCCCTTAGACTTAAGGACATACTTTACCAAGAACTGTAAAGGGATTTTACATAAAATAGAAAACGGTACACAATAGACGTTAGTTCTTTTACCTAAAATCTTAGCACCGAAAATATGTTAAATAGGGTATTTTCCTATCCTCGCTTTAGGTCTTTTAATCATCAATCAGAGAAAGAGTCCTTAAGTTTATCTGAAAATCCCTCATTCATGTGTAACAAAAATCATGTATACAAAATTCTCTGAATTGGTAAATCATTTCAATAAAACCCTTCTGTTTTACCAGCATAACTGCGTTCCAATGAAACCCATTTAAAGCCCACTTGCCACTAGAATTGGAATTTCAACGAGCCCTTTATCTGCCCACTCTCGCTGTGGAAATGCAACCTGTAGGTGTGAAGGCACGAGTAGGGCGAGGGCGACCTTTCAACGGGCTCCTACCCGCTGGCATCAATTAGCAACACAGATGCAGTGGGTCCAAAAGGATAACAAAACAGAAATTCAAAAAATGTTAGACCAACAAACCTGCAGTTTGGATATATTGATGGATTGGCCAGAAACCCACGTTGATATGGAAACTATATAACTATAGGTCAGCGGCCGCAGCATCGAAACCGAAAACTTTCTTCCGAAACAGTGAATAGATGAGTTCCGTGGAAAATGAAATTAATTAGGACAGGACCCTTCCGAAAGTTCTCCAACTTTGGCATCGCAATAAGCGTAAATAAAACGCATGATGGAATATTTTTATATACACACTTCTGCCAGAGCCGCCGCGGCGAGTATACAAAATATTTGCGTACACCTTGACTCGGGGCAGGTGGCATGGGGCAGTGAGTGCGATTGCTTTGTGCCGCTTCTTCGGCGTTTTTTTTTTTTCATGTGGAAAACGAGTGTCGACGACATCGTTTGTCGGGCAAATTGAAATTTTATTATATAGTCAGCTTATGTGCGCCCCGATATTGTGTGCCGTGCATAAAGCACATACAATAAATTCTCATTTTGTGTAACCAAACAACAACGACAGCGACAGCGACAACGACAACGACGACATCGAGATTAAGTTGAAGGAAAGTGGCGTCGGAGCGATGGAGGACCGGCCGCTTGATTGAATTGACACGGCAGCCCCGAACCACCTACCTGGCTCCGATTCGGAGGCGAAACTACTCCCTCCCGACTCTCTCTCTAACCTTTGATATTTCAAGCGGGAGCCCGGCTCAAAATTGAATGAAAATATTAAAAAATATGGGAAAAAGGAGCGGATAGGAAGGAGAGCTGAACAAAAAAGTGCAAAAATAATGTACATAAATGATTCCCGTTGACTGCGCAATTTCATTTATTTGTGAATAATTTCATTTAGCCCATAATTTCATAACACGCGCGCTGACATTTACGAGCGGATAAAGGCCGGCTCTGGCTGGTCAAATGATTTGGGGAATCCATTAAGCCCTATGCCAGGCGGGTGTCGGTCGTGCCCAAAAGGATACGGATACGATACCCTTTCGGATTGCGGCCCTGCTTTGTTTGTTCTTCTGCTTCTTTTAATTTTCCTATGCCCGTTGGCCTTTTTTGGGCCCCATCCCGTGCCGGGACTCCCGCAAGGCGGAAACTTTGCTTAGGCCCTCCTCGAAGCCCTCTTCGAGTGGCTTTTTACGGTTGCTTCCTGGGGCTGCCTGGGGCCGCTTCCTGGGGGTGGAACCCTTTCCCACCTGTTGCTTCCTGCTGCGCCACTCCAGGACCTCGGAACCCCCAAGACGCAGAGCAATTTCATGCGCGTTTTTTTCGGTGCCGTGCTCATTAATTTAAAACAAGTTGACTATGTCAAATGACTTTTTTCTCCGCGAGCGACAGGCTGAGAGACTCGCGACTCGAGAGTCTCCATCGTGAAAAGGTCAGATCTGAGTTGCAAAGTTGAGGTTCCGGGATCCGATGCACTTTCCCCGGGCTTGACACACGTGTCGTTCGGCTCCGGTGGAGTGCCCAGAGTTGTAAGTGTAGGTGTAGAGACACGGGAAAAAATCAATTATTTTTTTTTATCCCATTTACAAAGACTTCTCTTAAAGCTGTCAGTCCTAGTTACCTCGACGTTGTGATCTTACTTCATATAACTTAATTAAAAGCCCCTCGATTCTACTCTTTTTGTTCCTATTTCCCATTTCCTCTTTCATTTCAATAAAAAAAACCATCAAAACCCTTTTGAAAACCCCATAAAAATTGAGCTCTGTGCATTGTTTCAGCGGTGAAAGTGCAATCTAATGCAGGTGAAGCGACAGGTGTCAACGACAGCTGCGGTCCCCATTGAAGTTGGAAGGCGACGCCTGACATTTCCAGGCGCACGTGGGTGTAATACTCTTATCGCAGGATCCGTTTTAAAACTCCGTGCCCGGCTCTCAAGTGCTTTAAACATTTTTTGGCCACTGTGAGTGAGAGTACATTAAATATTTACGGGATCTCTAGGAATTAGTCGAGCAAATAGCCACAGAGCAAGGCAAATCCAAGACTGGCTAAAAAGGAAAAATGGATACAGATGTCTGGAAACAACGTGGTGTGTGTGTGTGTGGAGTGGGGGCTTGGGGGTTGCGGAATGGCAAATGAAAGGAAGCGGAAACGCTCAGGCAAAAGTCGAACGAGCAACAGGAAGAGAGCCTGGCAAACAAACAAACGCTCACACGCAGGCCGACAACACACGTGGACAACACTTTTATGAGGCCAGCAGCCAGCGGCCAGCAGTCAGCAGCCAGCCACAAAAGACAGGAATAATAACAAGCTGGGCTCTAGCAGCTTGTCGTTGTCTCCGGAGCTCACCATCAGCTAGCCTGCCTCCTATTCCGTACTATTCCCCGGCTTTGTCGTTTACAGAAACAAGGCGTGACACAGTTGTTGCACTTACAACACCCTCAAACGCAACACAGAGAGAGAGAAAGGGAGAGAGAGAGTCAGCCTGGTGGCACACATCGGGTCAGCAGTCAGAGTTGACTCTTCTGTTGTTTTCCGCGCAGATCCATCCTTTCTATGTGAGGCCTTTAAATGTCAAAAGGTACTCTTATGTTCTCTATAGACCGGAATAGATCTTATTTAAAAATAAAAAGGCCCTCAGAATGATTTAAAAAATATAATGAAATCTTTTTTATCAATTCGTTGAATAATATTAAACTTAATTTCTCAGTTTACTAAATAATAAAACTTTATTAGTTGAAAGAAGTTACATACAAATAATCCGTCTTTAGAAACTTAATTCATTTAAGAATGAAAAAGGCTTACACAACCTAAATCGGTTAAAGCTTTCTTAATCTCCGGCTAAGCCTAACCTTTACTTAAAATTAAGAAGCTAAGAAATAGACCCTTAACGGTACTTTCCTGAGTTTTTTTTTTCATATTATTCCATAGTTTTCCAGAGTTTGTTGGCATCTCTGTCAGCACATGGTTACTGAGGTCGTGAGTTATTTATAGAGCCCATCGTATGTATGTACATATGTCCTCCCGAGCATTGTGTCAAAGTCAGTCTGTCAGATGCATCAAGTCGAGTTCGTTTCGCCAAAGTTTCCTTACGAGAAGGGACCGGAATGGAACTGCAGCCAAGTTGGACATCTGTTTGCACCACCACTGTCCACTGTTCACTGTCCCCTCTCGTTTGCTTTGGGCTGGACTGGAGCTCAAACGGAGCCAAAGAGCATGGCTAATAACGAGTTGACAGCATGAAAGAACAATGAAACTGCATTTTCGGGGCAAATCGCCTTGGGCCCTTCAGTACATTAAGTCTGCCTCTCATGGATTTCACACCCACAGATCATGGCCAGAAAAGAGCCCCTGCTCGAAGGAGGCGAGCGTCATTTATTCCAATTTGTGTGCCGGGTGGGCGTGCGATTTGGCTGCTATTAAAAGGCGATTCCTCCACAAGTAACAAGTAAGAAGTGCAGTGCGTTGAACCCAGAGCTGAGCCGGCTCAAAGAAAAAGGAAATTGCTTATTGTTAGCCAGTGTTTTTTGTTTTTTATTCCAGTTTGTGTGTGTGGGGCATCAGTTTCAGGCAGCCTCTTACCTTTTGCTCTCGCCCGTTATTTCTTTCTTTTCCACGGCCTTGGGGAATGGCTGGTATTTTGGCCATTTTGCAGCCAGTTCAATGCACAGCCCCAAGTTGAAAGGTCGCCACATTAAGATTTACGGCCAGGTTAACTTTTAGCCCACTGCAGTTTAAGAGAAAGTAATCGTTGGCTCTTTGGGGCTTTAATGGCGGCTAAAGAAAAGTAATTAGAAGCAATCAACGCGCGATAACCGTTTGTCTCCGTAACCTCAAGTTTCCGATAAAAGAGCAATTTAATGAATTCTAAGAGCGCTGTCTAAAATCAGATTACAAATGATTATCAATAAATATTTTTGGTTTAAAGCTTTTAAAGTAGAAAATGTGACTTTAAATTGTTCAATATATAATTAGTACTTAAGGCATTTTGCTGGATTTGTTTCCATATGGTAAATGTAAATATTTGCCATTATTGTGAACCTGCTAAAGGTCTCTTGACGTTGTGATGATTAAAGCCGCGCGGCGGTGAATTTAATTACTTATTCCAAACGCGCAATGCATGAACAAATATTAAATGATTACATGCGAAAATTTAATTAAAATACTTGTATTTATTTGAAATAAAGTTTAAAGAGTTACCTATTACATGTATTAAGCTTGGTTACAAATTAAATAAAACGTAACACCTTTTCAATTTGAGTTTTTGATTAAATTTTTGAAATCATTTATGTATTTCCTACTTATATAAATTAGGGAACACCCAAAATTGAACGCAAAGCTTTCGTCACCTTGCCATTTTTGCACCATGCTGTGGCGTTTGCGGCGATCGAAACGCGGTCACACAGCCCCTTTCACAGCTGATTTTCGCCATATAAATGTTTGTTTACAAATCGAATTCCGGACATTCTAAACCAGATCGGCCCCCAGTGTGCCTTGACTGGGATTTCAGACGGGAACCTTATCAGATTGGAACTGAAATAATTCAAAGTGAACGTAGCCAGTATGTATTACAATTTCTATTAACGAATAATACAAAAATATTTAAATTACAGTGCACGACCCGGCCATGGATTCGCTAAGCTGTAAATGGTTCGGACGGAACGAAGAGGATTGTCGCGGTGTACCTCCCGGCACTATTTTCAACAACTTTGTAAGGAGGAACGTGGCCTGGCCCCCCTTTACATTCGGTGATCTGGTGCCCTACGTGTTGCTGGTGATTGTCGCTTGGTACGCGCTTGTCTACGCCGTAAAGTTCGTGCTGACGCTGGTGAGACCCGTCCTCATTGTGGTGGCCGCTCTGTTCCTGTTCCGATTCTTGCGCACTTTCGATTCCACCAACATGAAGGATTTCCTTATCCAATTTTCGAGCCTGGTCATGCGTCTACTGGACTAAGTCATTCTAAGTCATCTATGTACATTCCTTTGTTGTAAATCCCATAAAGGGTACATATGTACATACATATGCATACATTGGTACTTTTGTATACGTTTCTAGACTCTGGGATTATAAATATAATTCAGATACTTGTACGTTCGCTTGTTTTTCTTTGCTGAACCGACTCAAGTTCTTGAAAAAGGAAACCTATTTAATGTATAATATAACATATAATAATAATGTGGCTAATATCAGCGATCGTTATTATTATTTTGAAGATGTAGATCAGCGATTTTCAGAAGATAAATATATTTAATGTAAAAACATATTTTTTCAAAGGTAATGGGCCACGTATTTCGAAACAAAGATTGATAATCAAATTAAGATAAAAAATATATTTTTGGTAAAAGCAAAAGGGCCACGTATTTTTAAATAAAGATTGATAACCACTCTAATTTACTTAGATAACGAAAATATTTTCGGTAAAAGCCAAAAGGCCACGTATTGACAAACAATCCAAATTAATTTACATAACGAAATACATTATTTATTCGTTGAATTAAATCATATAAAATAAACGATTTTTTCTATGTTCAGTATCGAGCCAAAGGTCTCTTTTGAATTTGAACAAAAAAGTTCCAATCACTTCTCCTCGCACCACTCGTTCTCCTTGCGAACCTGCTCCTCTTCCTGTGGCGAGAAGTCGTTCTTCAGCGAGAACGTTTCGCGAATTTCTTGAGGCGACTTGCCCTTGATCATATTGGCCACCGTCTTGCAGGTGACGTCGAGCAGTCCCTGGATGTTCAGGTAGTTAGCCGCCAGGATCAGCTCAAACAAGGTGCCTTGGTCGACCTTGAGGAAATCGGCGTCCCAAGAAGAGATGTCGTCAGTACGCTTTTCCTTGTTCTCGTCCTCCTCGGCCACCATCGGATCGTCTTTGTGGTACGTGGCCCAGTGGAGCACCTTCTTCAGGATCAGCGAGTTGACATTCGGCACCGGAAGAACGCTGTTGTCGGCCTCATCGCCCAGATCCTCGAGAGCCGTGCGGATCGTCTCCGAGCACTTGGCGATCTCCTGGTCGGTGTCAAAAATCTCCTTATCGGAGGACTCCAGTCGAATGATGGGCATGCTGTCGTTTAGGGAAATTATCAGTTCATTTCTCGCTAGCGCACACCCACTCTCGGTTATTTTTACCTTCTTTTTCGATTAGAACTGTTTGATTTATTTGTAGTCGCAGCCGAAAACAAGATTTTTCAAAAATCCGACAGAACACGGGTGACACTTAGCTATGGCCTACTGGCTATAAATAAGATTCCCTTGCCTTCAACTTGAACTAAACGAGTGCGGTCCGGTCGGCGTCCAACAGAGGGGCGCGTCGCTCTTATTCAGCGTGTTCGATGGTTCTTTTACCGGTAGGCTTGTTGGGGAACTGTTAAAACATAAAATAAACTTTAACACGCCAAGATGAAAAGGAAAAGTGTGCCAGTGTTTCCTCTAGCTTGGGGAAATTTAAAAAACGCCGCCGACAAACTTGTGGTGTGTATGCACTCCGTCGTCGATAGTTTGCGCATGAGAACTATCGCACATTTTCTTATTTTTGTTTGAAGCAAAGGTAACATAAAATTAAGAAATTTATTGCACTTAGAGAAAGCTGTGTACTTAGGTGCTCACCAGTGCATAGCATATAAAAAAAATAAAAAGAATAGTAAAAATTTACTCCACGCGAGTGTTATTGGTGGCCCAGTGCTTACACACCAAAGATTTTTAAATTTCCCTCCTGAGAGTGTAGACACTGGCTGTATTGAGTTACCTTTTTCCAGAGACCGAAAACTTTGGCTTCACTTGTTATAAACTAATCATTTCCCTTTAAGAACAGCATGACCACCATTCGCCTGGTGTATACTGGTATTTCCAACCGATTTTCGTAATTCAAAAGTTTGATTTCCAATTGATTTCAGAGAATTACAAACATTCTACTTTCGTTCGCCCCCAGTGTGCCTAGGCTGAAAAACCAGACAGTAAATGTTGTCAGTATAAATTGGTTTGTTTTGGCAAATAAAATAATAAATAAATTACACTCCAAAACCCGGCCATGGAATCGAAATGCTGTTCATGGTTTCAATGGAACGAAGACGATTGTCGATTGTCTGCCAGCTGTATATTCTTCGACTTCATCACCAAGAACATGGCCATGCCCTCTGAACTCGGCGAGCTGGTGGCCTACGTGTTTTTGCTGGTTATCTCTTGGTATGCGCTTCTTTTAGCCTTCAGGTTCCTCCTATCGCTGGTGAAGCCCGTCCTCATTGTGGTGGCCGCCTTGTACCTCTTCCGATTCTTGCGAACCACCGACATAAAGGATCTGTTCACCGAATCTTCGAGCCTGGTAATGAATGGCGTGTCCAAGGCTGTGGAGCTGTTTATGCACCTACTGGACTGAGTCCTTAATCTACATACGATTGTTAAAAATTTTGAGCAAGGGTACATTCGGACATGTGTACTTATATTTTGTATAAAAATATTAAATATATTTTAAATACTTGTACATTTGCCTGCTTATTTTCTTTTTTAAAAGTTGTATACACAACTTCGACATTATTCAATATATAACTCGAGATATACATGGGTATTGTAACAGTTTTAACATTTTTACTTTCTTGTATTTATTAATGATTACTAAACAATTAAATTTACATAAAAGCTCAAACTAGTTCTCCTCGCACCACTCGTTCTCCTTGCACACCTGCTCCTCCTCCTGTGGCGAGAAGTCGTTCTTCAGCGAGAACGTATTGCGAATTTCTTGAGGCGTCTTTCCCTTTATCATATTGGCCACCGTCTTGCAGGTGACGTCGAGTAGTCCCTGGATGTTCAGGTAGTTAGCCGCCAGGATCAGCTCAAACAAGGTGCCTTGGTCGACTTTGAGGAAATCGGCGTCCCAAGAGGAGATGTCGTCAGTACGCTTTTCCTTGTTCTCGTCCTCCTCGGCCACCATCGGATCGTCCTTGTGGTACATGGCCCAGGCGAGAACCTTCTTCAGAATCAGTGAGTTGACGTTCGGGAGCGGCAGCACGCCGTAGTCATCATCGTCCAGACCCTTGAGGGCCGTTCGGATTGTCTCCGAGCACTTTATGATCTCCTGGTCAATGTCAAAGATCTCCTTGTCGGAGGACTCTAAACGAACGATGGGCATGCTGTGGATTTGGATAAATTCTAACTCCATAAGTCGCTAGTCCACACATAATCCGTGTTAATTTTACCTGATTTCCGGCGCTTGATTCTGTGTGACTTACTTGCAGTCTAAAACAAGCTATGTACATATGTATTTCGAATCGGGTGAAGCTTGGTTGTGGCCTACTGATTGAAGTAGAGGTGGAGAAACATCGATGAAAACATCGATGCATCAATGTTTTTAAAATGATTGGAAACATCGATGTTTTTGTCACATCACTCAAGGGAATAAATTTTAAACTTATTTTTAAACAAAATGTTGTTTCATTTTTCCTGAATTTTTCTTGAAAACATCGATGTTTTATCGAAGCTTTTTTTAAGTATCGAAAAACATATCAACGTTTCTTCACCTCACGTTTAACAGAGGGGCGCTTTATTTCACAGGAAAAACCTGCCACTTCGCTGAATCAGAATCCGGTGACTGACTAAAAAAATAAAAGCTTAACGCTCATGGCGTTGTCGTTGGCAGATATCGCGAGGAAATCTTACGATTTTTGAGCTTTCCGCCACATTGCGGGGACCAAAACCTTAAGAGACTTTAGCGTTGCCATACTTTCCGGAAAAGTCCAAGTCTCAAGCCTTTGTTTAATATCCGTCAAATTAGCGTCGAAATGGAACGGTGGGAAATGGAACACGGAGGTAGTCTTAATTTTTTAATTATTTCGAAAGTAAAGCATTAAATCGAACAAAATAAAGTTCCTACGTGTTAAAAAATGAATTTACCAATGCTTTATTTCTGTTCGAGCTCCACCGTTTTTGGAATTGCTCCCCTCAACACTTGCGTGCCAACATGCGCGGGACGCCAAGTTTTGGAGCATTCATTCAAGTATCTCCCCACAAAATTTTATTGGATTCCTTCGGTGCCGATATGCACGGTATATGGGGATATTGGGGATCGAATAAAAAATATTTGGTAAATATTTTATTAAAATCGTCCCAACAGATTTTAAGAAACTCGCTTTACAGTGAGGCTTAAAGGACAACCGTTAACGAAGGCGCTATATTATTAAGCCTAAAAGTATGCTACACTAATTTTGAATATTTTGTAGCATACTTTTAGGCTTGTTACAAGCCTAAATAGGGTCAAATTTGGGGTACATATATTAACAAGCCTAAAAGTATGCTATACTATTTTCCAATCATTTTTGGTGCATACTTTTAGGCTTGTAAATAGGGTCAAAAATACCACAAATTTGACCCTATTTAGGCTTGTAACATGCCTAAAAGAATGCTAAAAAATATTTGGAAAAAAATGTGTAGCATACTTTTAGGCTTGTTACAAGCCTAAATCGGGTCAAATTTGTGGTATTTTTGACCCTATTTACAAGCCTAACAGGCAGGCTCCGGTTTTCACTTTCACAAGATTCTTTCGTTTTCGTTTTCGAAAACGAAAATCGGTGCTCCCGTTTTCACTTTGACAAGACTTTTTCGTTTTCAAAAACGGGCAAGTTTGTCTTGTCGAAATGAAAAGTAAATGCCTTTTTCTACATCAAATCGGTTCTTAATTGCAAAAGGAAAAAAATAGTTGACTTGTTGGTCTATTGATGTTTGTTTCACACCATCAGTGGATCAATCTAGTTCGTAATTACTTTTAAAGAATTATTTTCTGACCCCACCTCGAATTCGCAAAAATATTTGCCGTCGGCAACGACAACTTTCGTTTTGGTTGCCAGTGCTGCCGTACTGTTGGTGGAACCAAACAATCTGGTCGAAATGCTTGTAAAATTAAAAGCAGGGCATTAATTATGTTCAAAGAAGATAAGAAAGGTTTTAATAAATAAAACAGTTTAATTTTATTGTTTAAATGGTACTTTTACCATTTAAAAAGGTATAAAATTTCCTGTTTAAAGAGTGGCAGCGCTCTTGGACCGATAAATAAACAATTTCTGCATTTATTTGGGCTTAAAACAAACAATTAAAAAAAGTAAAGGCATTCAAACATTCCGTTTACTTCTCAAAACGTCTAAGTCAAGTGTTTGAGCAATAAAAATAATTTAATATTTCGATAACAAAACGATGACAAACAGTTTGTGAAAACCGGAGCACCTAAAAACGAAAACGTACGATTTTGGTCTAAAACGAAAACGAAAAACAAAAGTGAAAACCGGAGCCTGCCTGTAAATGTATGCTACAAAATATTTGGAAAAATGTGTAGCATACTTTTAGGCTTGTTACAAGCCTAAAAAGGATCAAGATTTTGCTATTTTTGACCCAATTTAAGGAAAAATGTGTAGCATACTTTTAGGCTTGTTAATAGCGTCAATATTGGGCAATGTTAACATAACAAGCCTATTAACAAGCCTAAAAGTATGCTACACTACTTTTCAATAATTTTTGTAGCAGACTTTTAGACTTGTAAATAGGGTCTAATTTCTTCCCACTGTTGGGCGATTCTCTAAAAAACTGTCGGAAAGAATAAAGAAAATTTTGTGAGAAGGTACTTGAATAAATCTGCATAAATCCAAAATAAAACATTAGCAAATTCATTTCTTAACACGTAGGAACTTTATTTTGTTCGATTAAATGCTTTATTTACGAAATAATTCAAAAATAAAACGCCCCCACAGTGCTCCATATCCCACCGTTCCATATCGACGCTAACTCACCGTGATGCCACCCTTCTATCCAAGTCTCAAACCTTAAATTCCTGTGATATTTTGGAATTTCCAAGAGACAGCCACACTATTTTTTGCAAAAGTTATCAAAGAGTGACCGTTTCTCGAAAAAATTGAAATACCATGATTTTTCATGTCCGTCAAATTAGCGTCGCTGAGTTAGCGTCGAATCGGAACGGTGGGAAATGGAACACGGAGGGAGTTTTTATTTTTGAATTATTTCGTAAATAAAGCATTTAATCGAACAAACTAAAGTTAATACTTGTTAAGAATTTAATTTACTAATGTTTTATTTTGGGTTTGATCAGATTTGACCAGCGCAGGTGCCTTAAATATCCATTCAAAAATCGTGCCCCACTATTTTTGAAATTGCTCCCCAACGCTCGCGTGCCAACATGCACGGTACCCCAAGTTTTGGAGCATTCATTCAAGTATCTCCACACAAAATTTCATTGGATTCCTTCCGACAGTTTTTAGAAAATCGCCCAACAGTGGGCCAACCTATGAAAAGCTCCCATACAAAACAGGCAGCAAAATTAGAAGTCCTATAACTTTACTTTCGGATCGCGTGCCGATATGCACGGTATATTGGGATATTGGGGATTGAATAAAGAATATTTGGGAAAGTTTTATTAAAATTGAACCGACAGATTTTGAGAAATTCGCTTTACAGTGGGGCTTAGGGAATAGCCGTTAACGAAGGCGCGAGCAGCGGAACTGGAACCGTTCGTGAACCAGTCGCTCCTGAGCCATCGGAACCATGTTAATTGGAATTCAAACAATTGGCGGGACTAGACAAATAGGGCTACCTTAAAAATATTATTGCAGCTCTCAACGAAAGCGTGCCGACATGCACGGTATACCAAAGAAAGAGAAAAATTGCGATTAAATTCGGGTTCAATCTCACAGATCTCCGTCAGATTTTAAGAAATTATTGTTTTCTTCTTTCCGACCAGATTAACAAACACTGGTTCCATATTGCTCCTAACGCCATGCGATAGCTGCTGACCATTTGACATAATCGACGCTAACTTTTGAAAATTTATTGCGACTGTCTACTTTCGCGTGCCACTATGCACGGTATATCAAACGAAAGGAAAAATGATTATGAATTTCGGTTTAAGTCGTTCCGAGCTCCTTCCGACAGATTTTGAGAAAATCAAGTTTTACATTTCCGAACTGATTAATGAACACTGGTTCAATTTACATACATAACAATAGCGCCACGTGGTGGCTGCCGATCATTTTACATAATCGACGCTAACTTTTAAAAATTATTGCGGCTATATTCTTTCGCGTGCCACTTTGCACGGTATATCAAACGAAAGGAAAATTAATATTGAATTTCTGTTCAAATCTCCACGAGATCTGTCCGACAGATTTTGAGAAAATCAAGTTTTACATTTCCGAACTGATTAATGAACACTGGTTCAATTTACATACATAACAATAGCGCCACGTGGTGGCTGCCGATCATTTTATAATCGACGCTAACTTTTAAAAATTATTGCGGCTATATTCTTTCGCGTGCCACTTTGCACGGTATATCAAACGAAAGAGAAAATTAATATTGAATTTCTGTTCAAACCTCCACGAGATCTGTCCGACAGATTTTGAGAAAATCAAGTTTTTACATTTCCGACCAGATTAACAACACTGGTTCAGTATTTAAACTTTGCGCGTAGAATATATCGCATAAAGCGCCATGCGGCGTAATATCGATATTCGATGCCACATCGATATCGACTAGGCTAGACGCGCTTTATATATCGATATCGATTGCAGTGAAGCAACTCTGTCATCAAACGGTTAACTTAAACTAGCAGTGCTGCCATATTAGCCTAGTTTAAGCTAGACCTAGCTATTTTAAAATCATTTAGCTTACAAAATAATTTAAGTGCTTACAGCTTAAAATCAGGCTTATTTAAAATTTCATTTACCTAATTTCGGCTTAAAAAAAATGTAGAATAAAACCATTTTTGTTTTTTGAATGTCATATTGTTTTTCGGATCTTTTTTTAATTTTTCGTTCAGTTGCTTGTGTAGTTGCTACCGCCAGACTCATAGAAAAAAAAGACTCATATAGACTCATTATAGATTAATCATTTTTATTTAAGCATTTTGCCTTGCTTGCCTTGACAATTGTGATTTAAATAAATTAAAAAGATATTTATAATCAAAATTAATTTAATTTAAAAATTTTTAATTGAGCGTTCGTTACTTTTGTCTTACCAGTGTTTTTCTTTTAAATTGTACTTTAAAATAAAATAAATTATTCACCCTTTCCACACCACCATTGAGGTAGAGTGATTGGCGCGTTTTTTAACGTGGTATCCCCAATAGGCCTACTCCACTAATAAAAATGCAGTCATACAGTATATATACATATATGCAGTCAATTTTTAATTCTTTTTCAAGAATTACATAAAAGAATCAGTACTTTTATTTTTAAGTGCATTTTATTAAATTCTTTTTTCAAGAATTATATAAAAGAAACTTTTCTTTTATATTTTAAGTGCATTTTATCAATTCTTTTCAAGAATTACATACAGTTCGTTTATTTTTAAGTGCATTTTATCAAATTCTTTTGTAAAGAATTAATAAATGAAAAGTTCTTTAATTTTTTTGTGCATGTTATTAAATTTTTTTCAAGAATTATAAAAAAATTTTCTTTTGATTTTTAAATGGATTTTATTAAATTCTTTTTCAAGAATATAGCCCAAAAATAATATGGCAGCACTGCTAGTTTAAGTTAACCGTTTGATATCGAGTTGCTTCACGCAATAATATCGATTATAAAGTCGTCTCCTAGTGATTCGATGTGGCATCGAATAATCGATAATTTGCCGCATGGCTTTTGCGTATATTTTCGGCTAAAATTAAAATAAAAACATGGTTGAACTAGAGCTGGAAAAACATCGATGCTTATTTCCGATACATCGATGTTATATTCCAAATCGTTTCAATCAATGGAAACTTTTCTCCAAATCCAAATATTAAAATATTTAAACCAAGAAGAACGTGCCTAGAGGTTACCAAGGAAAATATATATCAGAATATATTTTAAAAAATCGACACATAAATATTTTGAAAATAAAAATCACGAAATAAGTATTTATTTTTTTGAGAAAAATATCGATATATTAATATTTTGATATATTTTTCACATCCCTATTGGATTGGCCATAAGAAATAAAAAACTTTTAAATCGCCTTGCGATTAAAATTAAAATTAACAATCGCCATCTATTGCCAGGTCTGTGAAATTGCAAATTAACGGTCAACACGTGCGCCAGCAAGCGGATTCGCGGCAGCGGCAGAGGGCCAAACAAACCGATTTTCCGGGTAAAAAAAACAGGCGGCGGCGTCGACACGCGGACCGAAGGATCCGATCCGAACCGGAGAAAGCCTAGGGACGGACGACTGGCAGAGGAATGGAACACAACATGGACGTGTACGATGTAAGCGACGATCTGGTGAAAAAGCTCAACGACTGGAAGCTGATCGGGATCATCTCCGGCAAGTTTAACGAGCTGAAGGAGAACTACCGCAAGGTGGATTTCGTGGAGCGGGCGCTGATCGACTTCAAGTATATGGAGAAGATCTTCCTAAATGTGACGCTGCGCGAGGACAAGTGCAACAAGCGGAGCGTGGAGTTTCGCATGCTCGGCAACGAGCAGTTCTCGCTGAAGAACAGGAAATACTTCCAGGTAAGTACGAGTCGGGGATGTGCCTTCACCCCCTTTGAATTTAAAATACTATTCCCCCCGCCAACAGGCCCTGGAGCTTTACAACAAAAGCATATGCTACGCGGAGCCCAATTCGGAGCACCTGTCCATAGGCTATGCCAACCGCTCGGCGGTCCTCTTCGAGTGGAAGCGCTACCGCGAGTGCCTGGCCAACATCGAGCTAGCACGGACGGCCAACTATCCGGCCAGGCTGAGTCACAAGTTGGACAAGCGGGAGCGGGACTGCCAGCAGCTGTTGGAGCAGCAACCGCCCGACGTGGTGCCCTACGAGTTCAAGCTCAGCTTCGATCCGCACCCCCAGGTGCCGCATATCGCCGACTGCCTGGAGTTGCGCGAGTCCGCCGACGAGGGACGATTTGTGGTGACCAACCGAGATCTGGTCGTCGGCGATATGGTGGCCATTGAGGAACCGTTCTGCTCCACGCTACTTCCGCCCATGCGGTACATCCGCTGCGCCACCTGCAAGCGGGAGAACTACCTAACCCTCATACCCTGCGACAGCTGCTGCTCCGTGATGTTCTGCTCGGAGGAGTGCAAGCAGCGGGCCACGTCCACCTACCACCGCTTCGAGTGCCCAATCATCGACTTTCTGCACCGCATGTTCAACAAGATCCACGGCATCGCGCTCCGCACCACTCTGGCCGCCCTGGATCTCTTTCCCAGCATCGAGGAGCTGATGACGTTCTGCGAGCAGCCGCAAAATCAGCACAAGTGCGCCTTCGACCTGGACTACGGGCAGCTGTCGCCGCAGGAGCACTATCGAGCCATCCACGGACTGGTGACCAACCAGCACCTGCGCTCCGTCTCCGATCTCTTCCAGCGCTCCGTGGTCTGTGCCGTGCTCAAGCACTTTATTATCGAATACACGCCACTTAAGGACCATTTGGGCGGGGAGGAAGGCATGAACTTCTTCACGGACCTGCTGTTCCGGCATCTGCAAACTTCGCCATCGAATATGCACGGCATCGACCTCGTGGAGCAGGTCAACGAGACGAAGGACGACCAAACGCACTCGTCCGGAGCTTATGCCTTCCTCTCGATGCTGAACCACTCGTGTGCGCCGAATACGTTACGGATATACGAGGGTACCAAGGCGTACCTATTCGTCCTGCGGCCCATCAAGGCGGGAAATGTGCTCTATGACAACTACGGGTGAGTATTTGTAACAAACTTACATATAGGATGATCTAATCCTCCTCCCGCCGCAGCGCCCATTTTGCCATCTTCAGCAAGCAGAAGAGGTTGGACACGCTGTCCATGCAGTACCGCTTTGACTGCAAGTGCGAGGGCTGCGAGCTGGACTACCCCACCTTCGGGCGAATGCCGCACAAGGCGACGGTGCCGTCGGTGACCGACGATACGGACATGAAGTCGCTGGGCGCCTACAACTATGACTTTGCGGCGAGCAACTATCGGAAGTACTGTGACTTCCTCACGCAATATGGAGCTGCCTACCCGTGCGAGCAGATCAGCTCGGCGGAGGAGTGCCTGAAGATGGCGCTGCATATCATGGTGGACGCAGTGCCGCTGAAGGCAAAGATGTAATCTGACCCGCTGGCCGCTGAACCCCACAACACAACACACCACAACAACAACACGGACGAACTTTTCCTTTGCTGACTTTGACTGCAAGAAGCGTATTAGCGAGACACACACCCACACAATCGAGGAGTAATTGATAACTATTTAGATGTTGTTGCCATAAGTCTGTAGCATAGGCGCGGCAGCGAGATGAGGAGGATCACACCCGAAACTTTTATATTTGTAATTGTACATTTCGACCCTTGATTATACATATTTTCTAATTTTTTAACCTGCACCCCAGCATCCACCCCACATTTCACAAGTCGTAAGCTCAAATTTCTAACGTTGATTTATTTTTTGATCACAACAATGTCTTCGATGAAAACAAAAACAAATGAGAACTACTATACAAAAACCCACGGTCGTTTTTATAATTATTTTACAAAAACCAACTGAAAACTGAACAAGAAATACAATATTTTCTAACTGAACTGCTTTCCCTAGGTCTTAGGCTCTTACGGCATTTTGCTGTACAAATCGAGCAGGTTCTGGTTCAGAATGGATCCTGTTCCCCCTTGTCATTGCCGCCGCCTCACTGGACGAGGATGGAGTCAT
Source organism: Drosophila triauraria (assembly GCA_014170255.2). NCBI lineage: Eukaryota > Metazoa > Arthropoda > Insecta > Diptera > Drosophilidae > Drosophila > Drosophila triauraria. The sequence continues at coordinate 12,014,474 of CM024335.1, forward strand.
GGGCTGGAGCTGGACAAATTCGCAGCCTGTGGACGACGTAGACGAGGGTTCATCGAAGAGGACACTGCCAAAGGCCTGTTCAAACTGCTGCTGAAACTGACGGGCATTGATGGGCTGCAGATCCTCGCCGCCAGGCGACGGGTTGATGTTCAGCTGGGCCGCCAACTGATCCATGCTGTTGGGCTCCCGGTCCCTCTGCTCCCGCTCCCGCTGCTGCTGCTGCATCTCGGCACTCTTGGCATAGATATTATCACCTGCCGTTTGGACAAAGTACGAAAAGTATTCCTGATCCACCTCCTTGATGAAGCTCCCGTCCATGGCCTGAAAGCCCAGGCGGATCAGCAGCGATATCTTCGTGTTGAAGCACTGCAGCCAGGCCCGGTTCGTCTGGTAGATGGACATCTGTGCCTCCTCACCGCTGGCATTCCAAAAGTCCAACAGCGTGTTCTTCGTAAAGTCAATCAACATGTGTCTCTTGGCATCCGGATACAACCTGTTGACTGCGTCCAAGTGGCGGAAGGTGATCTCCAGCAGGTGGTGCTGATGGCGGGACACAAACAACTGCCACTTGTAGACCACGGTCATAAGATTCCACAGCTTCTCCATTGACTGCTCATCGAGTCTCATTAGCGAGCAGGTGGCTATATCGTTTAGCATGAACTTGCAGTGCTCGGCCGTTAGGAGCTGGGCGTTGTTGTGCTTGGAGCCGTTAAGAAGGAGTCTATGAACTTGGGCTCCAGCAGCACTGTGGTCACGTCGTGGATAACTGGCGAGAAGTAATTAGAATCAAGTTTAAAAATTCTTGGATAGACTTGGCATAATTTAAAGATGTTTTCGTAGAACCAAGAATTTATTACTAAGAAGCTTGAATCTTCTTTTAGTTTTAATTTATTTTCTGCTAACTCTAGAATTATTAATCTTGAATTTAACTCACAGGTAAAGCCACACTGTTTAAGGACACGTTTAACCTTAACAGCAGATGTTCGCCTTCAAGGACGAGTCCTTCGCCTCGAATATATACTTTTTGTGGTTTGGGTTTATAAATGACTCAATAAATTATCACCCTGAATCCACTTATTTTAATAACTGACTTGGCAGCTATAATTAATCCTCACCTTGAATTGACTTATCCTGTGCGATCTGCTGTGCTTTTAGACGCTGGTCGATCACGTAGAGCATCTCGCATCCCAGATTGACCAGGATAAAGACATTCGCTCGTGGATTTGACAGTTGGTAAGGACTAAACGTGGCCATGGTGCTCGGGGGCTTGACTTGAAGGCACGGGTGGCGAATGCGAACTAAACATCTGAACCGAAGTCTTCGGGGAGCACGCAAGGCTTGAAACCCAAACCCGGTCTTTCACTCACACACCGATGGCTTATTGGATTTTTGGTTTCCGTGCGGACTGCCGGCCCCCAGGCTGCACACGGAGAAAAACATATAAAACTTTGAATGTCATATTAACAAATAAAAACACTGTATTTTTAGACACTGCATCCAGGAAATATTTTATAGAGAAATTAATATCCATTTTAAATTAAAGTTCAGAGCTCGGAGGCTTAAGATTGTACTTCTATTCCTTGTACTGAATATTAAAAATATTAAAATTATGTAAGCCCATTCTTAAAGACTCCAAGTATTTCTCTCTCTGCACTACCGCATTTGACGGCTTTATGAGAGCCCCGGGCAACGTCTTTCAGTGCAAACAATAACAAAAGCCAGTCCACGGCGACAGCACAGACGACGTGTATAATTATGGCAAGCCAATGGGGAAGGAAGGACCTCGCTCCGACTGCGTGGAGCACTAAAATTTATTGATTTCTAAATTTCCATTTCAAACGCAAGGCAATTATCATGGAAATTATGGCAGCAGGTTGAAAAGTTAAATTGTTTCTGGCCCTATACAGCCATTAAAACAATGTGGCGAGCTCCCACGAGGTGCAGACTTGTCTGCTAATGTGACGGCCGCCGAGTCAAGTGAGTGGTGGGTGGTGGTTGATGTGTGGTTTGCCGCTTGCTGTGAGGCAAGCACCTGCAGCGAAGGTCGACCGGAAAGGATGCCGGAAGTTGTGTGATCGCCGCGCACCGCTAAAGCAACCCGATTTCCATAAAGTTGGGAATTTCAATTGGGGAAAGTTAACACTCCTTTGAAAGGAGCAAATGAAGAAGGAGAATGTTCGCAACCGGCACATATTATCTGTAAAATAAGATAGAAATGTTCTATGAGAAACTACAGTTTTTAAAGCGATATATAATAATAATAAGACTAGGCAAAACTGAGTGTTACTTTCTTGCCGTTTTCTGATGTAAACTATAATTTTAAATTATTTAAAAATAATGTTATTCAAATTTCGATATCGATAATTCCGCAATTCAATTAATAGTCTGGCATCACTGTGATTTTTGTACACCTGTTTAAAGTTATCTGGATTTTTTGGCCAAGACGAAGTGGTCCTACTAACCACTACAAATTTTGCGCAAAATGTTTTCGTACAAGTTCTCGTGCGGGGATTTCCAAACCCAGACTACCATGACTGAAACAAACATATTCTTCGATCCGCCGGTGTACGAGCAGCGTTACTGTGCCGCCATCCAGATCCTGGAGGATCCTCGCTGGACGCAGCAGATCAAAAAAGTGGTGGAGTTTGGATGTGCCGAGATGCGCTTTTTTCACCTACTGCGTCGCATAGAGACAATAGAAACCATTATGCTGGTGAGCTGACACCTTTGTTATAAACAAATCCCACAGTGTTTAAAGATAAGTTTTCAGAGTAATTGTTAAGGAAATACATTTCTAATTTATTTATTTCCGCTTGTTTATACACACGCATATCCTAGCTTAGACTTGTATCAATGTTTACGAAATAACCATTATCTAGTTATATTAAATACTTTTGGAGGAGAGTATGTACCTTAATCTTTCTGTATGAAATGTGGGGTGAAACGGGCTTATATCTGGGGCGTATTCCGAAGTTAATAACCTAACGAAACTAACATACAATTTGCAAAAAAGTTAAAATTGAAAGTAAAACTCAAGGATTTGCTATATCAAGGCCAATTGTAACCTATTGGTGAGCACTTCTCCGCCGGCACACTCTTTAAAACATACAACATCTCTTACAACTGGGGGACTACAGGGTATAAATGGATATATATTTCAACAATCATCTTTATATTCATCCCTAGGGTGCTGAGCTTTCCAATCAAAATGCTTACGAAATCGTATCTTTCAATATTTGAAAACCGAAAACATTAATCTTGACGCGGTTCTCACTATCCACGGATCTCCTGCCCGACAGGTCGGAAGCTTATATGCATATAAGTAGTTTCCGTCCTCGTAACTTAATTACCACTAAAAATACTTGAAAACGAATTTAGGTTGCTTCTGTTCAGCTTTTCTGTTCTGTCCTTCTTCGTCCGTCCATTTCTGTTTCTCTTTCTCCTAATTCGATCCTCTCTAGTCCCTAGTCCTAACTGTCATCTGTCAATCACTTGCGACAATGCCTGGACGAGTGGACATTGTGCCCCTTGCCGTAGTTGTTCTCGTCATCATATTCGCCGTACAGATTCTGCACTTCCAGCAGGCTTGCGTTGTTCTCCACATCGTGCCCGCCGTGCTGCGATTCAGTCTTATATAGACAGCGGCGCGTCTGCCGCTTCTTGCGTTGTTGTTGATTCTCCGCCGACCGGCTTGACTTTAGTTTCCGTTCTCCCTCGCCGGTCGCGGAGGCCAGGGCGCCGTTCTCCTTGCGTGTGGCGCAGCCACGCTTGTTACTGGCCACGGTCGAAAGCGGCGTTGAGCGGTTTTTGCTCACAGCCCCGGTGGAAAATCTCACGGCTCCGGCGTTCTTGGCGGGCCGGCCCACGCGATTGCTCTTTGCCGGCGGCTGATATTGCGCTTGGCTCTGCTTGCTGGTGGTTCGCTTGCGGGGTCGGCCACGCTTAGCTTGCTCGGAATGGTCGGAGCAGTCCCTCTCCTCTGACGCACCATCCGTTTCGTCCTGCTGGAAAGAGTATAAAAAGTGTTAGTTATAATGTGGGAATATCACTTTTCAAGTGCAACTCACCTCTCCATCGATGCTATCTGCATCCTCCTCTTCTTCTTCTTCTTCTTCGTCCTCCTCCTCCTCCTCCTCTTCTTCTTCTTCCTCCTCTTGTTCATCACTATATGCTTCCTGGTTCTCCTCATCATCATCTTCCTCCTCCTCCTCTTCTTCCTCATCCTCGCCTCCATTTTCATGATGCTCCTGGACTGCCAAGCCCTTGTCGCGACGACTCTGCTCCACGGCCAGTATCGCGTAGGTGGGCTTGCCCTCATAACGCTTAGGAAGACGGGATTGCAGGGGACAGATGGACTCCTCCCGCTCAAACTCCTTAACAGCCCGTTCGCGGGCTATTTGATCAGGATCCTGGGACAGCACCTCCGCCCAGGAGAACTTCTTTTTCGTCGTTTTCTTGTTCGACTTGGAGCGCAGGTTTTTGGGCGAGACGCGATTCGTGAGCGAGTGCTCCTGGAACGGAGTGCTCAGCGCTGAGTTGCGCATCACATTCGTGGCTATCTTGTTGTTCAGCTCGAAGATGTCGCACTTGTGGCCGTCCACCTCGTCCTTGACGGAGACACAGGTGCGCAGGATCTCCTCGCTGCTCAGACGCATCTGGCTGGGATCGAAGCCCAGGCGCTGATACTCCCGCATGAATATCTTGCGGTATCGCTCATAGTTGGGTCGCTCCTGATAGGCCAGCTGACCGATTTGCAGCAGGAACTCGCCCAGATACTTAGGAACTTGCTTGCCGTATAACTGGCGCAGCATCTCCGGCACGTCCGTCATAAACAGCTCCTTGGCCCGGTGCACCTTCTCCTGCTGCTGCTGCTGGGCCACGTCCTTCCAGGGCAGGAAGCCCTCCGACCAGTACACCAGGTTGTAGCCCAGGCACTCCAGATCGCTGCGTCGCGAGTGCGCGCCCAGGTGAGCATCGCGCGACGTGAACTCCAGAGTGCCGTCGTGCGCCCGTCGCTGGTCCATGATAAAGGGGCGGTGAACACCGCGATCCTGGTACTTGGACGCCAGCCCAAAGTCGATGAGGAATACGTGCTCCTCCTCGACAGGCAGGAACTGGTACTCTGTGGGGTTGGTGTCTATGTGCTTGCTTACCCGGCCGCGTGTTTTGTGGTCGCCGTTCGGCTGCTTCTTCTTTAGCATCTCCTGGTGCCGGGTGGCCCGCGTTGACACCGAACACTTCTTGGGACTTGAAGCCTGAACGCCTCTGCCTCGTTTGACGGCGGACCGGCGAGAATTGGGCGGGATAAACTCCTCCGACTCATTGTCGGATGACTCCGGGGACTCGTCATCACTGTTGTCTTCGCTCGACTTAATAGGATATCCCTCCTCGTTGAACTCCTCGCGGTAACTGATTCGCTTGGTGGGGCGCAGATAGTGCGACTTGACCATCTCCTCGTACATGGAGTTCCGCTTGTCGCGACGGCACGAACGCACTGGATTTGAGCCGCTAAACTCGACCGGGTTGCGTCCCCGCCGCTTCTTGTTCACTGGCGTGTGATAGTTATCCAGGCTGTTGCTGTTGTTGCTATTCGATGTGGCGCCGTCATCGAAGTCCTCGTCCTCGTCGTCGTCCCGGTCAATGTGGGAAATCCGCTTTAGGGCAAACTTCTCGCTCTTCAAGAAGTACTCGTCATCGTTGGTCTCCTGCTCCGAGCTGTTGCCACTATCCGTGGTCTGCTGCTTCTCCTCGTAGTGCTCATCGTACCCGTTGCCCTTGCCCTTGGCGGCGCCCAAGGGAATCGCCCGCCTCTTGAGGTACTTGCACTTGGAAACCATCAGGTTCTGGGCTTTGATGTCGTTGTGGCAGTAGCCCTTGTCGTGCAGATTCTCCAGCACATTGATGATGTGAACGGCAAGCACTAACAGGGACTTTTGCTGCACCCGCGAGTTCCTGATCAGCGAGTGCAGGTCGCGATCGAAGCGGGGCAGCACCAGGAAGCGATAGCGGGCATCTCCGAAGAAATGTGTGCCCGAGGCAATGTAGCTGGGTATCCCGGAGGGCGGCCCCTTGCTCAGACCATGAGAATGCTGGGCCGGCAGGTTGGCAGCTTCCTCCGCGCCATCGGATATTTCTAAACGATCAAAATTATCACAAATTCACTGCAACGTAGGCGTCGTAGAGCTTACCCTTGGTCTGGGAGGTGTTGATCAGACAGTGGATCTCTACGAAAAGGGGTCCATTGGAGTGCGGCTCGATCTTAACTACATACTTGGCATTATCCGAACTAGCCGGGCAGACTGTGTCGTCCGAGGCCAAAAAGATTTCGCCAAAGTTGCCTTTGCCTGCAGGAAGAAGTTTGGAGTGTGAGATTAGGGATAATTTCTAAAGCACCTTTGGATAATTACCTATGGGTCTTCCCAAGCGCCAGGCCTTGGAGAGCAGATCCCGTAGGATGGTTCCATTGACCACCGAGGGCCGGAGCGTGTAAACTGGACGCGGTGACTCCGTCGCGCTCGAGTTATTGTGATCGCTGGCAAAACTGGCGCCGGTTAGGAGCAGACTGCGCGCCTGTGGAGTATGCATCAGGGTAGAAGTGACCACATCCATGCTTGGTGGCGCCATCACCGCAGCCAGCGGAGCCCGATGAGCAGGAGGACTCCTCGTCATCGTTCTCGTGGAAGTCGAAGCCGTTGGCACTGCTCGAGCCACCGCTCAGGCGCTGTACCTTCTCGGCGGCGTTGACTTCGGTCCGCTTTCGCTTCCGAGCACTGCGGTCCGTGGGCGGGCGTTCCATTTGAAGGCGCTTGCCCATCTCGCCGCCTGGCGAGGATGTAGCTCTGTGAAGCCTTAGCAGGAGACTCCTCAGACTCTGTGATTCAGTCTCTCTAAATTACAGGGCGCGTGTGCAGGAACGTATGTACGTTGGCTTCAGCGCCCAAGTGGGGTTTGTTTTTGTCCGATTCCTCTTTGAACGCCGATTCTCTTTCACCTGAGATTCGTAGTTGATTTTGAAAGAAGTCGAAATACAGAGATTAGTAAGTGACTATTTTTAAAAGCTGAGTTCAGGCAACGGGTATTGTGTTTATGCAGATCTGTCAGTCTTATTGTGCTAAAAGATTATTCCGTTTTTTTTCCTCACAATTTCAATTTGTCAGTTTTTTGTTTTGTTTTAGTACTGCTGCCGGCACAAAGTGAAATGGAACACGGTACTAGGGATGATACTAAAGATATCGATAAGTTTTAATTACATTTAATTAAATTAATTCATCTACTTTAGCCAATGCCATATGACAATTTGGCAATATTATTTATTGATATACTGATAAATAATTCTATTTAATATTAAACACAATCTGACACTTTTATATTCATCATATTAAATTAAATGTTTCAAATCGAATATGGTTATTTACGTTATGAATTTGAAAAAGGACCATTCGATAACGATACCTTAAACAAAATGAAATGGAACACACCGACAGGCAGGCAGCAGCGCGTGCTCACTTGTATTGGTGTACAACAATTATGTACACACAACAAAACAAATAATTAAACATTTTTCGGGAAAATTCCCCACTCTTTAGTCACTTGGCTGAGGTTAGCGTTACGCCAGATGCATTTTATCGGCGAAACGAGAATGTTCGCTTCGCGCCCGGGGCCACAAACACATATACAAACACAAACAAATGCGGACGCACCACCATGTCTGGAGCAAACAGACGGACATACATACAGACTCCCGAAAAAAAATCGATTTTGCTGGCCGGCATTGGGACACAAAGGGGCAAATTCTTCAATATTTATTCGGTTGCTGGGGGGCTTCCCCAGATAACGCTTTTCACGTGCCACTCAACTGCTGGGGGCACAAAGTCAAATTGATTTTTCAGTATGTGTATTTTTCTCACGTATTACACGTCTCTTCTTCTTGTTTTCGTCGTTTTCTTTCCCCGTCCCAAGTACACGGTAGATTTTCACTAGTTCGGCCTGCACCCAGGAACAAGGGGTAATGCTTACACTTTTCACTTGGTGCAACGGTGCACAGCTGCACTTTCACAAATCGTTTGCCACTATATTTCCGCTTCCATTTGACTCTTCTTTTCGTAATAAGTACACATTCTTCCTGCAAGCCAAGCAGCAGGGTTGTATCGGTTGAGCGAGCGATAGTTCGTGGAGTATCGATATCTTTAAAGGTATATCGTTTCGTTTTGCCACTGTTTTCCGATTATGTTTTTTTTTAAATTTAATTTTATTATTTAACAAAATTATATTTATAGTTATCATAGGATTTTATATTGAATTAAGTTTACATTTATATATTGAAAATGTAGGCAAAATTAAAATGGCCTATGTTTCGATTTCATTTCGTTCCGTTGTATTATTCAAAGCTGGCGGTTGTTTTCAAATTTTCTGCACTTGCAGGTTGATATTGATGAGCCATTGCTCAAGAAATCCTGCACTGGAATTAATCCGTTGGTCGCCGACTATATCGGGCATCGTTCTGGTCCCTTGCACGTTGAGATTCTGCAAGGAAGCGTTGCGGATTCTTCGAAGAAGTTGAGGGAAACAGATGCTGTTATTGCCCTAGAACTGTAAGTATTATGATTATATTCATTTGGATTTTTTTCCTTTGAAATTAACTATTTTTAACTTTCAGCATTGAACACGTTTACGATGATGTGTTATCCAAAATTCCCGCTAATGTTTTTGGTTTTATGCAGCCAAAGGTGGCGGTTTTCAGCACACCAAACTCCGACTTTAACGTTATCTTTACGCGTTTTAATCCCCTTCTACCGAATGGATTTCGTCACGAGGATCACAAGTTTGAGTGGACACGCGAGGAGTTTAAGGCTTGGTGTTTGGGAATCGTAGAGCAATACCCAAACTATATGTTCTCTTTGCTGGGTGTGGGCAATCCGCCCAAGGATATGGAATCCGTGGGTCATGTATCGCAAATAGCGATATTCGTGCGCAGGGATATCCTGGAAATGCACTTGGAGAATCCTTTGATTGAGCTACCGAACCTTGACCCCGAAGAATTTACTCCTTATAAGCTCATCCATTCTGTCGATTATCCTTTTCATGTGGATTCGAGGACCCGAGAAGGAAAAGATCTGGGATGAAGTCCAGTTCGAGCTGCAGCGCTTTAAAAGGATTGCACAAAATCCTGAAATTGAGGAGGAACTTTATTCGGACACAATTAAAGTGCCAATTTCAGACCTATTACAGAGAATACAGGGCACAGGGGCCACTGAAGAAATCCTAAGGGAAGTTCTCCTGGAGAAATCCTTGAAAATAGAGGACAATGCCGTTATAATAGAGGACTCCGAGGAGGAGTCAGACTTGTCGGATCACTACGACTTGTCTGATCACCTTTCCCAGGAGGCTGTATTGTCAGACCGAGACGAAGAAGAGGAGTGCTGGGATGAGGATAAGAATTAAGTAAAGTGAAGATTACTTGTTTATGTTGGCCTTATTTTTTCCTTTGCTAAGACTTTGATCTCAATGGTTTCTAATTTTCTAAATTCTTCTATGCTGCTGGATTTATTTCCTAAGATATTTTCGTCAGGGCTATTAAACTATAGATTTAAGTGCATCCCATTTGTGCCATTAAGCCCAGAGTGGCTTTTTGAATAAACCATTTCTCTTGTTTAGTTTACTGACAATCTGTTGACATTTCAATGCACCGCCAAGGGGTGTGGGGTGGGTTTTTCCAGGCATCATCTACGCTGGCATTCCTCCCCCAACTGACTGACCACTTTCAGTGCGAAAATCGTTGCTAAAATTGGGGTTGCCGCCAAGAAGATGACGATGACGCCGCGTCGTCTGTCTCGCTGTGGCACCCTCACGGAAATTGCTTTTGTTTGCAACAATCCGGGGATGCAGGAAGCGGAAGGAGGGGCACAGGCGGACCTTTAGCATGCAGACACTTGGCGCAATCGCAGCGCGCACCGAATGGTAGCTATTAATTCTCCCTCGGCTCAAACTCCGGCTGTGGTTGCCAGTTAATGGAGCTGGCGTCAGAACGTAGCCGGCAGAGTTCCGTAGTCAGTCGCAAGTCAACCTCGCTCCTGACGACAGGCAGCTGGCAGGCCAATCGAAACCGAATCCGAGTCCAAAAACAAATTGCCATAGCAGCCAATCCTGTCGTGACAATAGCGCAAAAACGAGAATTCATAAACATTCACCTGCCATATAGCCTACACATTTACCTTGACTTGTGTGTCACATGTAAATAGGAATTTAACTCAATTTTTATTACATTATCCTGGCTCCGTGCTAGCTATTTCGTTCAGTTGTCGGTGAATCGCAGACATGGCAGATGAGCCCGAAGCAGGCAAGGAGGGTGAGAAGAAAATCGTACACGTTTATCCGCTGGTGAAGGTTGGTTGAGGAACCACTCGTAAGGCATAAAATTCCTTGGATTAATCTTGGTCCTCCTCCTGTTTCCAGCACTCTGACATGAACGAGGAAATGCGAATAGAGGCCATTGAACTGTCCATCACTGCTTGTGAGAAATACTCATCGAACTATGAGGTAGGATTACTATTAATATTAAGGGAAAACTATGATTAGAGGGTATTTTCTGAATACTGATTCGCTTATAAGGTAAACCTTGAGGTTTAGCCTAAAATCAATGCAATTTAAATAGTTATTATAATCGGAGGCATTTTATACTCGTGCTGTTTATAAAAACTCATTTAAGGGATGCTAACAGGCTCATTAAGTACACTCCCCACTTAACTAAGTCTTAAATCGTTACAGCACGCTGCCAGAATCATCAAGGAGACCATGGACAAGAAGTTCGGCATCTATTGGCATGTGGTTGTGGGCGAGGGATTCGGTTTCGAGGTCTCCTACGAGACGGAGAACATTCTCTACTTGTTCTTCGCCGGCAACCTGGCTATCGTGCTGTGGAAGTGCTCGTGAAAAGCGGGTCAGCGCAGCAATCAATCGAACGTACCTAGAAACCGGAACAGAAACCGAAACCCAAACCAAACAGAATTATTTAGCATTAACTTTAGTCATACATCCAAACAGACATACAAGCAAGCATACAACTTACCGTTAACGAATGTTATGAACACTACCAGGCCCCCGCACTGGATGGGGTGGATGAGCAATGAATGCCATGGCAACGAAGGCGGGCTTGGTGGAAAAAGAATGGTTTTTATTACAAAATGTACCTAGGACGCTAGCATTTTGAAAAGACACGCTTATAAAATTGTTTGTATGCACTAAACGAGAAAACGAAGAAGAAGAACCTAACACTCTACGCGTACACATCCTCCCGATCCGCACCGGCGCCATCCCCGCCATCCTCGAGGTTCGAGAAGAGCAGAAGTGCGAGGTGCGATGGAGTTCGTGGTAGAACTCCTTGGGATTGGCCAGCTGCAGCTCGTACTTCATGTTCGGGTCGTGGCGCACGCCCATGAAGTTGTAGTTCCAGCTGCTCTGGGCCGGCACCATGAAGAAGCCGAGGAATTTGTTCGAGAGAAGCATCTGGACGCGTTCGTAGTGCGATGGTAGGTAGCCCTTGGGATTGTTGCCCTTGTCCGTGTTCTTGGAGCCCCACTCGAAGCCCGAGGGCGTCAGCTTGTAGGCGGTCAGCGAGCAGGAGCCGGGCGTGAAGGAGCACGTTATCACGATCGTCTTCTCGCCATCCCAGTTGGAGTTCTCCTGCATGATCTTAGCGTGCGTCGTAATGTCCTGCGGCGATAGTTGTGGCAGCTCGTTGGGCTGAGTGTGGATCCAGCCCAGGGGCTCCATGTCCTTGAGGTACTGATGCGTGGGCAGGGCATTGGGCAGGTTGATCGTCTGGTGGGTGCCCCATTGCGGAGGCATCACGATGCAGCGGATCTCCTTCACCTGCGGATTGTCCGGCGGACTGACTCCGTACAGATAGCCAGCGATCTGCGCTCTCAGATCGGAGATCGTTACGAACTTCTTGAGTATGTTCTTGGGCAGAATGTAGGTGTAGCCGGTCTCCTTGATGTCGTCCGAGCTCACGTAGATGTGGTTTGTTCGCAGATGCAGATTGGTGGCGGAGATCGCTCGTACTCGCCACTCCGTCTTCGAGCTGAAGGTCTGCGTCTCGTAGTTGGACGTCGTGGAGGTGATGATCTCGTCTCCATGCTTGTTCGTTGTACGAGTCGTGGTGGCCGTCAGTTGGTTCTGCTCCTTGGTCTGCTTCTCGATCTCGGCGATCTGCTGGCGCTGCGCCGACGGAGCGCTGATCTCCATGCCCAGAATAATGTCTCGAATCTCGGACTGCGTCAGCGACGCCACATTCACGTTGTTCTTCTTGCCGTAGTCGGCCAGGATGAGGTCCTTCAGCTGCACCTCCACCTTGATCCATTCCTCGTCCGTCAGAGTGGGCCAAATGTGATGCGCCTCCGTGATGGTGGTCTTATCCGGCTTCAGGATGATCTTTGTCCGCTCCGTGTTGACGTGGAGGGCGCGCAGGATCAGAATGAGACGACTGAAGGCCGTGTACGAGGAGATCGTCTTGAGCCAGTCGTCGTACAGGTTGAACAGCACCATCTGTGGCTCGGTGGCCTTGAGGATCAGGTCGCCGAACTTCTCCACCTTGAGGCAGGCCTGGAAGGGCAGCTGCAGCTCCGAACCCTTGATCACAATGTTGGGGAAGTCGAGCAAGTGCACCTCCAGCGGATCCAACATGCCCTTGCGCGTCACAATGATCTGCTTGGGCTGCTCCTCCACGGGCAACGACCGAATCGAGGGCCGCGACTTCCTCAGCTGTCTTCCACTTGGCCAGCTGGCCCAAACGCTTCTGGCCAGCCCACACCGAAGTGTGAATGATCTTGAGGAAGAGCTGACCCGTTCGCGGATTGAAGATGAAGATGGCTCCGTTGATGGGCTTCGTGGTCAGATTTCCCTCGAATGTCTTGTGAATGGTGACGCGATACACATTGGTGTCGTCCACGAACCAGATGATCTGGTTGGAGAACAGCTCGCCGTAGTTCTGGGAACTCAGGTAAGGCTCCGTGGGTTCCGAGGAGTAAAGCTGCAGCGCCTTGCGGATGCGCTCACGGAGCACATAGAGCGCGGGATTCGCCTTCATGATCTTGGCCATGGCCTGCTGGATGAGGGTCTTGCAACCCGGGAACCAATTGCCGTAGGCAGAGTGCAGATTGTACGCCAAATCAATGGCTATCAGCACGCCCGTGGGCGAGGGATAGATGGACATGTTATCCGTGGTGTAGTCCAGGAACTTGGCTCTCGCGTAGCGCTCCACATCGTGAGAATCGTAGTCGCCCCAACGCAGCTGGATATCCAGCCAGTACTTCTGGGTGGTGGTGTTGTCCATGGTGTCCTTGGTGTCGGCCAGCAGCGAGGGCCGCGACACGTTCCACTTGTAGGCGGGGAAGAGCAGGATGTCCGCACACGAGGAGTTCATCTTGTAGGACTTTCGCGGATGGATCGTTTCCTTCTGCACGGTCTCAATCTCCAGGGCGTCCAGCTCCTGATCGAACACCTGACACAGATCCATCACAATTGACTCGTGGATCTTTTGCCACAAATGGGCACGGAAGATCTGGATCAGCGAGATCTTTAGCGTGGGAATCTTGCCGTGCATGAAGATGCCCGTCAAATCGAGTTGCACCTGGAAACCGACGTAGACATTGGCGCGATTGATGGTCGGCGACCACCACAGCGTGAAGCGACGGTTCGGAATCTGGTTGAGACCGGATCGCTGGGCGTTGGTCAGCTTCTTGTACTTCATCGACTCCTCAAATCCGGAGGCCTTCTCCCAGAACAGACCCTCCCAGGTTGGGAAGTAGGTGCCCTTGAACAGGGTGTGTTCCAGGATGCCCTCCACTCCGCCCAACGCCTGGATCATGTCCGTGCGGTAGTTGTTCAGGTTCCAGAGCTTGCCATCGTGCCGCTGATGCGTCCACCAGAAGGGATTCTGCTTCAGCACCTGGTACTGCTTGAACTCGGTCCGAATGCGCCAGCCCTTGTCGTAGGCCAGGGTGTGTCGGTCCTTCTGGAAGAGCGTATTGATCCGGGGAATACCACGGTCCCAGCTGTCTTCCAGATCCTCCAGCGTCAGCCTTCGATTCTGAGCATTCGCCTCCTGACGCTTCAATGCATACTCTGCCCACACACGCTGCGAGTCGATGAACTCACTCTCCCACGGCTGAATGTACCGATACAAGTTGGGAATTAGCTGATCCTCGTCGTGGGACATGCCTGTAACAATAGTTTATCCATTAGGAACTCAACTTTGAACTCTATTTCGATGGAAACGCACCTGATCGGAAATGGGTGATGCCCACATCGGTTTGCTTGGACCAACGCAGATCGGATTGGGGAATCAGGACGTGACCCATGCTCAGCATGCCCAGGCCGCCCAACTCTTTGGGTGTGTAGAACACAACGGGCGGGAAGCGCGAAGGCATTTTCGAGTTCAGGCCAATCTTGATACGGGTCTGGATCTTATTCTCGCACTTGACCAGCAGATCCAGCAGCTCTTGGGTATTGACCACAGCCTCGCGGAAGTAGGTCATCAAACCAATAAGAGCTGTATTCCATTTGTTAACAATCTAAAGATAGAAATTATATTAATACTCCACTTTCTTTAATTAATAAGTTAAGATAAATTACCTTTGTAAAGGTTGTGGAACCGGAGGCCATCAGTATCTGCCGCACTCGATTGTGGAAACGTCCCAGGGACTCATCATCCACACGCAGGAAGCACTGAGCCGTTCGTTCCTTGGTTATCTCATTCTGCAAGTTCCACACGCCATCGCGATGGGTAAACTCTTCGTTTTGGGTGCGACACTGTGGGAGAAGGAATACAATTATAAACTGATCTTCAACTATAAGTTGGTTTTAAGGAACCTTTGGCAAAATGCGACACTCGAAGCCGCTCATGTTGAACAGCAGGTTGGGATTGTCCTTGGAATACACAGACACAAAGGTGCTCTCCCAACCAATGGTAGTCACAGAGCGCGGCAGTCGGTTCTTGATGTCCCAGAAGACAGCGCGACCTCTGTACAAATATTACAAATTATTAGAGAAAACAATTATCACTGAAAATGTTATAGGAAAACCTACAGATTAACATCGTGCTTCATCAAGCGCATGCGAGCATCTCGTGGCCAGCACTTCTTGTTGTTATAGCCCACAATATTCTCGTTGTTCGGATCCGGATGCTCGGTGAGGTAGCGCTGAATAAGATCGCGCGCCTCTTCCGCCGAAAACCTGAAGAACAAGTGAATGCGATCGACGTAGCGACAATACAGACGAATCGGATGCGCCGTCTCGGTGACCGCATCCTGGAAGGTGAGGAAATCATTGGGCATTTGTGGCGGTCCCGCCATCTCGCTAGATCGGTGCAGGCCCAAAACAAGGAGATCCAACACCAGGCCGTAGTACTGTGTGATGAACGAAGAGAACTGCAGGCCGCGAATGATGCCGTAGCTGTTGGTGTGGTTCATGTCCTTGTAGTTGATCACCACGTTGTTTTTGGCCGTCATATAATCGGCAATGTTGTGATCAACAATAAGACGTAGCAGACGATTGAGCAGCGTCAAATCAATCTTCTCGTACAGCTTTTCGAATCGCGATTCAAGCAGCACATTGCACTCGCCCTCACCCACATCCCACACATCCTGCAGGTTGTTGATGCCTGTTGGAAGGGAAAATTAAATTTAAAGTGTTCTTGGAGAAACTTTTTTCACTCCACTTTCATGTTGCTTGGCGGGTTCCATCTTTGGCGTGAGGTTTGCAACAAGGGGATGATCAAATACATATCACTTTGCCACAAATCACACACCCAAAATGCCCAGTTCCATGAGTTTCCTATATTCCAAACAGATCAGTGATCGTATCCTTACCTTGACACCACTTGTAGGCCAGCAATGGTGGCGGCTCGGTATCGCTTGGCTTGATCCATGGCGGAAACAGGCGTCGCTTGTCGGCCTCGTACCACAGATACTGATCCAGATACGCGTCCGTGATCTTCTCCAGCGGCTCCACCTCATAGACGGGTATCAGATGACTGTACAAGTCCATGAACTCGATGCCAACCTGGAATTTTAAGTTTAAATCCGTAAATTCACGTCTATTCAAAATCAAATTCCAATATGCAAACCTCCTTGAAGGCTCTCTGCGTGAGCAGATGACGCTTGATGCGGGACAAGGCCTCGTGCGGGTTGTCGTAGGCCTGCTCAATGAGACCCAGCTCCTCGCGCTGACTCTGATTCAATCTGGACTTTACGCTGTAGGCCTCCTTTAGTCGCTCCAGGGCCAGGATAAGCAACTTGGTGTCGTGCTTGTATGAGAGCGGCGGGAAGGGAATGGGCGCGAAGCGACGTGACTCCAGCCAATGGACAGTGGTGGTGTAAATGGCCACAGCTTCTTCCGGAGATATGTACGGGCCGTCCTTGAGGTAATTATGCTGTCTCTCCTGCTCCGCCTTCAAGTAAAGACGAGTCAAACGCCCCAGATTCTTCTTGCACACCGTCTTGTCCACGGTGGCACCGCGTCGAATACGCTCCCGATTATAGTGAGCCGTGTTCGTCCACCAATCCGCCTTCATCTTAACGTAACGCAGGATCATATTCTCGATGGGTATCGGGAGGCCCGGCACCTTCCATGGAATGTTCGCCTTCCAGCAGCGCCATGCCTCCGACAGATGCTGCAGAATGGTACGCGCCTTGTTCTGCTTGATGCCCTCGGGCATCATGTCCACGATGTCGTGCATTACAGAGGCACGCAACTCCAGATCAAAGTGGGACTCGACGCGCTGCTTGGTCACCGTCTTCGCCACGCCCTTGGAGTGTCGTCCCTCGAACTGACGCGACAACAGGTTGCCCAACCAGCGTTCCAACAGCGGAGTGATGCCGCGCATGAAGAAAAGCCACACACGCCAACCGGGCGCCCAGAAACCACAGCCAGGACCCTTGCCAACGGGTCCGGTGTTGAAGCGATAGTAGATCAGATGCTTCAGATCCTTGCACATCCGAATCTGCCTCATCAGCTTGTATTTGTAGCGATACATGCCAGTCAGCTGGCCCACATGGGCGAATATGTACTGAAGTCCATCGGCCAACTGGAAGGCGTCCACATTGTTCAGCCGATACTGGACATGCGAGTCAATAATGAGCTTGGTCAGGCGCAGGATCTCACGGCACAAGTGGAACGCTACAAAGTAAGAAAAGAGAGTATATTATAATCGAAATAAAAAAGAAAGCAAACGAGCAATTTACCATTTCCGAAACGTGACTTTTTGCGCTCTTTGGTGGTCAAGGTCTTTACGGGCTTCAAATTGAAGTTGTAATCCAAATGCAAGTAGTTAAGATTCTTTCGGTGAATCAAGAGGTTAAGCATGTTGTATCCTTGACGGCAAACCTGCAATCCAGCCTCAACCCAATCCAGGGTGGTGGTCTGGAAGAACTTGGTGGCCTTGAATGAACGGAAGAGGTAGCTTAAAGGAAGAAATGAATCATTAGAACATTTCATAGGGAAGGGATAAGCTTTTAAACTCACCGTTTCTTTTGTGGTTTCGGTTTGCGATGCTTCAACGCATTAAGCACGTAGTACTTGAGCAGCTTCTGGTAGCTCACGCGCACCTTGACCGGATGACCAGGCGGACAATGCTCCTTGTACCAGCACTTGACCAGTGGCACATCGATGGCTCGACGCGAGCGACCCGAGCGCATGTTGAAGGGACGCGGGGCCCACAGCAGGGAAATGCCGTTGGCTGTGTTGTCCGTGTATAGAGGCGTATCCTGCAGGAAGGGCTGTACATCGTCCGGCAGCGTAAAGTCCTCATCATCATCCGGCAGGGGCTCTTGCACCTTGGAGTTGGCATTGCGATGTGATATGGGATTGATGAGCGGGTCAAAGTAGAAAGCAGGCAGATCGGGATCTTCGGTCTTGATGTAGACCACGTTGGGAGTGTGATACCTGTAATTGAAAAAGTCTTTTGTTAAAGTACATCTCTTAAAGTAAATATAATATGTATGCAACTATCAGCAGTCACGATCTATTCTCATCAATCGCCACGAACATTATCATTGCAGCTCCCTTTTATCGCAAAATTGGTAGTAAGCTGGGGAGCAGGTCGTTTATCTAACGTGGCATGAAGCCCTTCCAGCGATGCTTTTCACTTGGAAACGTTACTACCACGTAAATGATATTTTAGATATAATATTTTAAGGGAAACCACCAAGGGGTCTTACCAGCTCAGATGCACAAAGTGTGGCATATTGTTGTAGAGGTAGGGAAAGGCAATTCGATATTCAGTACGAATTGGCTGCCGGATGATAACCTTATTGATGTCATTGAACTCGTTCCAGTCCTCGTCACTGCAGAAGTACGAATATTTATTATTGTGCAACTCGTAACAGCTTCGTATAGCTACTTACCCCACATTGTGGTCTTTGATCAGTGGCTCGAACTTGGGACCACCTGGTATGGCCATATTCAAAGCCTTGGCGGTGAAGAAACTCTTGGGGTCAAACAAATAAAAAAGTTGTTGTCCACTAGATCCGTGAGCAGTTGATTTGCCAGCCGATATAGCGTGGCCAGCTGGGGAGGGAAAGATTCCACTTGCGATAGGTAGAGCCGTTCACAAAGCTATCAAAGAAAGTTAAATTTTCAAACGAAATTAATTATGTGTCATAGCTAAGACTCACGGCGTGTCCACCAGTGGACGATGATCATAAAACCATTTGTACACGGCATTATCTTCATCGTTGTCCAGCTCAATTTGAATGGCCTCCAAGGGCTCTACATCCAGCACGTTGTCGGCGTAATCTAGAGGCGGCTCCTCGTCGTCAAAGGGCGGGAAACGCATGCGCTTGAAGTGACGACGATCACGCTTCTCACGACGCATCATGATCCACATGGTTCTGGAAAGGAAAGCAACTACTAGAGAACAGAACTTTATAAAGGAAAAACTCAAGAGAAACTCACCCCCACTGAGCTATGTAAACGGGCTCAATGACCCAGGGAATCTCGTTCACAAAGGTGATGGCCCCCGTGATGTGATACAGCACCTGGACATCTCGGATCTGCTCCCAGGGCATGGGCATGTTCTCCAGCAGCTTGAGCACCGCATGCGGCATGTACTTCAAGGCGCCCAGATACACCCGCTTGTCGTGGCGATACTTGCGCGAGGTCATGTCTCCATGGTCGCGTATAATCTTCCTGATGTGCTCCGGGGCATATCTTCCTTCTGGGTGTCCACGAAGCCGAACTTGCGCTTCTCGGCGAACCGTTTCGACTGCAAATGTTGCCACTTTAGAGCCTTCTCCTGCATCTTCTCCTCGGTGAGGATGTCGGGCTTCGGGGTGGGAATCTGACCCAGGCCTGGTCCCTGCCCCTGGCCCTGTCCTGCCGGGGTGGGAATGCCGTTGGCATGGCCACCTGGCGGGGGAAGAGGAGCTCCCGGCGGCGGAATCTGCTGTATCTGGTTGGCCATCTGCTGCTGCGCGTGCAACTGCGCCTGCTGAGCGTGAGCCGCCGCGTACGCCTGCTGGGCCATTAGCTGGGCGGCCCAGGCGTTCTGCGGGAATCATGTACGGCGGAATGGACATCGTTCCGCTGCACTTTTCCTAATCAATAAATAGAACAATACGCATTAGGACGATACACTCATACACGTACACCAGGGAGAGCAAACGAATGCCGCCGCCGCCGACGTCGCCGCCTTTTGCAATTTTTTACACCGCGTCGAAAAAGGCAACAAAATCGCGTTCCCCACAGGAAATTTTTTATGCACTTTGTAAACCAACAGTAAGGTTGCACTTTCTTTACCTATTTTTCACTTTTATTATGTTTCTTCAGCCGCAATTTACAAAGTTTTTCCGGTTTTGCAAAACGAAAACGTTTTTTCATGCGGCAGCCATTTCTAGTAGTGTTGCCAGATGAAAGTTTAGCTTCCCCCCTAAAAAATCTCAAAGAGTCGAATATTTCCCTAAAAATCCCGAAATTTAAAAACTATAACAAATAACTAAGAAGAAATATCTGATTTTGCAAGGCGAAAAATGTCGGTGGAATAACAGTTCCAAGTATCTTACGACGTAAGATACTATCGCCATTTCTAGTGGTGGTCGAAAAAAAATGCCGCATGCACAATCAAGGTAGCACCGCAAGCCGCTTGTTATCGGAAATCTTGCGAGATTAAAAAAACTCGGCTTTTAGAAGTTATAAAATAACGGCTAAAATTTAAATTGTTGGAATTACAAAAAATATATTATTCTTCTTAATTTAAATCAAGGAATTTAATTATATTGCTCTTATAACCTTAAATTCAGGCAGAAAATAGATCAGCACTGCAAATCATATTATGAATCGTACGAGCCGAGGTGTATGTTGTTTTTAATCCTTAGCAGCTATTTTTAAATTTTTAATCCCTTTTTAATTTTCTATGATTTATAAAGAACAAAAAACATAAACAAAAACCTAAATGAACCCAAATGCGTTCTAATTATTCTAATTAAATCAAATGATTCAGCTGGTCAACGCATTTGTTAACCGAATTAATTATGAACTTATTGAGCAAGTGCGTCAATATTATTTTGTGCTGACTGGTACTGGGGGAATTTCTGTGTTTCCTACAGTAGATATTGGATAAAACATATTTTTAATAACTTGGCTATTAACGACCCAAATTCACCAATAAATTATGAATTATGAATAACTCTGGAAATCATGTTTAATACCAACAATTGACCGCTTTTAAAGATCAAATCGACTCATCAATCTGACCCTGATGCGAAACACCTCATTTCCCACTGGGTAACGACTTCCCCAGACACCAGAATGTTTGCCAAATCAATGATCATGTGCGAAATCGATCTCCGGGATTTTTTGCCCCCTATAAATAATGTTGGTCCGCCGATGGGGATCACA
Source organism: Drosophila triauraria (assembly GCA_014170255.2). NCBI lineage: Eukaryota > Metazoa > Arthropoda > Insecta > Diptera > Drosophilidae > Drosophila > Drosophila triauraria. The sequence continues at coordinate 12,035,366 of CM024335.1, forward strand.
GTTTACGGACAACAACGCTTCTAAACAGAGCACCGGGAGAACTTGCTAATTTCAGCAAAATACAAACTGAGTCCCTGTGAATTTTCGCAAAATAAAATCAACAAAAATGGCCAAGGTAATGGAAACAGAATATAGGTCGAATTTAGCATGATAATCTATTATGTGCTACGTTTTTCAGTTATTTTCCGTCCTCTTTGCACTGGCTATAATTGGCTGTATATCCGCCGGACCTATAGAGGTAGGTTGCGCACTTTCTCCATTTTATTTCCCTATTTAATTACACATTATCTTCCAGAAGAAGGAGGCTGTTGCAGATGATGATCTTGCCTCTGCCGATACCATTGGTTATGGGTATTATGCGGCTCCAGTTCCCGTTTACTACGGCGGATATGGAAGTGGTGGCTATAAGTACGGGGGGTACTCTGGATACAGCGGCTATGGTGGATATCGCAGCTATGGAGGAGCCTACTACCGTCCAAGAATTTACCCAGTTTGGGGTTAAACAGCCACAAAACTAAACCTTTGCAGAAATATGTTCCTAACACCAAACTTTCCTATGTAACCAAAGAAATTATACAAGCTCCTAAAAGCAAGTTAACCCTTTCACTGTCCGATGATGACGTCATTGGAGTTTTTGACCCCTGGCACAATTAACACCGGCTTTAGCGCAATAAAAACAAAAAAAGAAACACTTTATGTACAAAGTACGCATGTGCGCGGTTTATTATTTTCAAATTTCAATTGTCCGACGACTTAAACCGGATTGTGGGGACTTGACCGGCGCTTCCAAAGAAATCGAGGCGGCTCCAATGGCCCCTGTCTGCCTGCTAACGTAACAGAAGAGCCAGCAAGTTGTTGGCCAAGCGTAATTACACATCTGAACTGCCGAACCTGGACTTAGACCCATCTCTGCCTGGGCTTTAACGATCCACACACATGCTCAATTTTGGGGCTATAAACGGGGTCACGAAGAGAGCTGGACTATAACAGTGGATATCGGTTAAGAGATCGCTCATATTTCAGCCATAACAAGAGCCTTATTCGCAAGAAAAACGAATATGCATTAAACCATTTATATAAGAACTATTCTGGTTTTAAGCGACTTTTTTACAACCAATATTATTTCCATTTTTGTCCGATTAGTAATTTTTGAAACAAGTCCTCAACTATGAAATCTAGGTTTCAAATAACATATTTTTCTTGGATTTGCAAAGATTCTACAAATAAATTCGATCCTCTTCCATTAGAATATTGATATACTGCCCATACATAACACTTTTGTAATATTATATCTGAAAACTAAACTGAAATTTAGGCAAAACTCCCACTTTGAATGGTAACATCCATAAATTCACTTAACCAAATACTAACGAGAGTTTACTGTATTACGAATTCGTTGAGCTTGACTTTAGTGCTCTGCATTTATTATTTTTGGCATACGGATGGATACAGCTTACATAAGCTAGGATTTAAATAGGATACATCTTGGCTGTATAGCTCCTCTAGTGGCGACGCGAGCCAGCATGACGCTTGTGATGGTGCTTGGAATGAGTCGAATGGGATCTGGCCTTCCTGGACGAGAAATGGTCCTTCTGATGCCTCTGCTTCTGCTGGTGGCTCTTGCTGTGACCGAACTCCGTGTGGGCCGTTCTGCCTGTCCTCTTAGATTTTGCATGGGTTTTGTGGGCCGCCAGGTGGGCTAAATTCTTTCCTTGTTTATGATGCTCCTTGGGTCCATTGGAGGCCGAATGATGCCTCTCCGCAAGTAGGTCCTTGTGGTGGTGCTGCGACAGCTGACGCTTGTGGTTCAAATGGTGATTGCGATCGTTATCCTCGTCCAGTGGCTGCATGGCCAAAGCCACGGCCACGAAAAGTATGGCAAAAACAATAATCTGGAATGCAATCAGGGTATATCAAGGTATATCGGGTAAACATAATTGGAGGGGATTGAAAGTAAATTAAATTGAGCCCGACGAACTGCTTTATCTCACTTCCGACGATAAGATAAGTTTCCGCCCCGTCGAACTAGACTCACCACCTTCGACATGATAGCTCCGGGATAGTGACTTTCGTTGCGCTTACAAAGCCTCTGTGGTTCGTGTAAACTCAGCGAACTCGAAAACTCGACTGTTTTTCGGAACCTCTGTCGCGGCTGGTTATATCGTTATCTAGCTGAAGCCCCTATATGTGTATATGAGTATATATTTTTTAGTTGTCTCTTTGAGCGCGCCAGAGTTTTATCGCCCATAAACTGAACAGAGACACTGAGCAGCATGAAACAGCTGTTGGCTGATTTCAAAGCTCAGATTAGCAGAGAAGATTTTGTATGAAAGAGCCGCTTTACAGTTCGCTGAAAAATGATCTGACATTTCTCATTATGGCATTCTATACATACAAATATATAGAATGGAAGAGGTCTTCCAGCTGAGATAATTTATATGAGCTGATAAACGCGCTTGGGTCAGCAGAAAATATTTAACCAATGACTATTTTTTTATTGGGAATACTTAAAAAATAAGCAATAGTACACCGTAGGTTATTTTACTATTAGAATATAATGATTGTGAGAAAATAGGTATTACCACAAAGTCATGTCTTACCCTTTTTTATGTATTAAAACTTTAAATCCAAACAGTCCAAACAGACAAGAATTCCAGAAATGATGCGGATCCTTGCGGATTGACAACAGTCATTGTTTGTTAGAAACATCCTCTAGGTCTAGTTTTTAGTCTCCAAGAAGTCGTTTCTATTAAAGAAAATATTCCTATCATAATTCTACCGAAATATTAACAAATAATTGCATTGTTTTATATTCTCTGAGGTAAGAAATCAACCTTGAACATTCCAAATCCCACAATTCAATGACTAATTGTGTGTTTGTTATCAAATAAATAATTTTAACGGTGACAATTTTATAATTTTATTGCCTCTTTAGAGCCTGATAACGCTCAACTCCCACATGGAACCAAGGAGAGTATCTCACAGTCAAACCTATATATGTACATATATCGGATTATACTAATCTATTATCTCTTTATTTTTTCGCTCATTTAGCCATCGTATTAAGTCCGTTGAAAGAGCAGGAGAAAACAAAGCACTTTGACGCAGCACTGGAAATTCCTGGCTAGAAATTTAACTAATCAGCAGACCCAGCCACTCGAGATAGTTGCAAACAATAACAATACGCATCGCCCCTGCGCGTCATAAAAATATATTTTAATAATAATCAGGCCGACACACACTTGTTGAATTTTGTTAGGTCATATGTTTTATTATTGGAATCAAGAAAATTATACATAAAAAATATTTTGGAATAAATAAAAGATTTGCTCTTGCTGATTTGCTTGCTTGGTGTGGAATCTATTGGTTAATAAGTTTATTTATATTGGATATATCGTACGTAAGTGTATCTGAATTTGCTGGCGTATGTAAAGTAGTTTATACGAATATGTGTTTTCCCATCCTTTCCGCCCTTCTTCTACTTTTTTCTTTCTTTCCCTTTCTTATCGCTTTAGATATTACAAAAAGTGAATAAAAATATATACGAAATATTTTCTAGTAAGAAACAATTGGGATTACAAATACCGAATACAAATATATACGCTTAAATAAAAAAAAATATATGAAAAAGACATAAAGGAATATTAAAGGAATATAACAAAAAGACAAAACATAAGACAAAATATTGATTCACAAATAAACTTAGGATTAATAAATTTTTTTTTAACATTTTCTCTTATTTTATATTTTTTTTTACATTTTCTATCGTTTTTTTAGTGGTTATATTTTGTGTATAATAATAATTTACGATCAGGCTCTTAACGTGGCTGGCCAAATACATAATTGAAAGACTACCAGCAAATAAAGCCGATCCCAAGGCAATTTTAAACGATTTTCGACTACGTAAACACCAAGAGTTGAAAAAGATTGATTTGATTTCATTGAACACACTGTGGGGGTCAATATGTCAGTGGAAGTGGAACTATGCTGGGCTAAACTATATAGATTTGCGGAAACTACGGACTTTAGATTGTGGCTAATGATTAGTGATGTTTTGTAACTTCTGACTGGCGTTGTTGTTGTTGTTGTCGCTGCGAAAATCGTCCCCTTTGCCGTCGAACTACTCCTCGATGTTGTACAGGAAATAGTGGTTCTCGTTGTCGTTGATCGCGCCCGGTGGAGCCTGAGGTGCCTTCCTGGAAAGGGGCTCGAAACCCATAAAGAGGAATGCCTCAACCAGGCGAGCACGCTCCGGCTGATCCTTGGCCATGGCCATCACGATGCCGTCCACCTCCAGCTTATCCTCGGCGAACTCAAGCAGCGAAATGAAGGTCTGCTTGGAGCCGGCCGGGGGAAGATCCTTCGGCAGGGCGACATACAACAAGTTATTGACTGGGTTCAAAATCGTATTCCAATTGGTGTAACGGTCCTCGGTCACGTGCAGCTTGATGGAAATCTGCACCGGCTGGTCGTGCTGCAAGATCTGGCGCAACACTTCCTGGCAATCATCTTCGGAGCACAGCGAATGGATGTCGGGTTGCGACTCCAAGTCGGAGCAATCCGACGAGGAGGACGACAACGACGACGCCCGGGAGCCGGCCTCATAGAGACTGCCACCAGCCGAGTCGACCGAAGACTTACGGCTGTAGCCTGCAATGGGATATGAAGAGACTTAGTCTTCAGGAATTAATAATAAAATAAAATTTACTCACCCGTTAAGAGCGATGCCCTATCGTGATCTGTTCTGTGGTGGACAGGGACATCAGGACCACCACAGAGGCCCTACGCCGAGAGAGATGCGGTAGGACTCCGAGGACATGGTCGTGGCGCAAGACGAAGTCGAGATGGTGCGGAGCTTGCCATCGGCAATACCGCTGTCATTAAACTCTCTTCTAACGAAGCTACTACTAAACACTGGGTCGCTGTGGATAAAAGATTTGTTGAATTAAGTCAGAAAATGCATATTCCAGTTGGCTGTGGATAGTGCAAGCTCGATTTTGTAGTCCCTTCTTAGTTCTTGAGCTCTGTAATCCCTCAAAAGGTACGAAAAGTGCTAAGAAACAATAACCTTCACAATCCCTGATTATTTACCATAACATGTTTAAGCGTGTATGTTGGCTGAACGTCGCAATAGCTGCTGGGTAACTGATGGCCACGAAGGCAAAGCTGAGAGCTTATCAGCAGCAGAGCGCGAACAATGAAATTATTTCGCTTTTTATGACGTTCAATTATTTGTGTTTATTTTTTGAAGCGATAAGATACGCCCGCCTTATCGGCACTGCGATAGATGAAACGATAGTCACGCACCCAAATACAACCCTGCGCTTGGCAGCCGGCAGCTGTCACACTTTTGGTATTTTTCCTTACGTTACAAGATAAAAACATAATTCACTTCAAATTATAAGATTACGTTATTTATTCACTTTTTGTTCAAACTCCCACCTATCTTTATCAAAGTTCTTCCCACATCGCAGCCCATTTCGAATTTATCTGCCGTCTTCAGAACACGAGGTGGCACTTGCTGGGTTCGGTCACACTACTTTTGGGATTTTCACCCGTCAAAAGAAAAGCCATACTTATCCGCCATTTGCAAAAAAAAAATCAAGAAAATAGAAAGATTTCGGCGGCGTCGGAAGAAAAAACACGGAAAATTACTACAAGCTCACAGGAAAAACCAAATAAAGTCAGTTAACCATGTCGATTGGAGTGCCTATTAAAGTGCTGCACGAGGCCGAGGGCCACATAATCACTTGCGAGACAATAACCGGCGAGGTGTACCGCGGCAAACTAATCGAGGCAGAGGACAACATGAACTGCCAGATGACACAGATCACGGTGACCTACCGGGACGGGCGTACGGCTAACCTGGAGAATGTCTACATCCGTGGCTCCAAGATCAGGTTCCTCATCCTGCCGGACATGCTAAAGAATGCCCCGATGTTCAAGAAGCAGACGGGCAAGGGACTAGGCGGCACAGCAGGCAGGGGCAAAGCGGCCATACTACGCGCACAGGGTGAGTCGGGCACTTTTAGCTGTACTTTGCTTATATTATTACAAAACTGTCGTAATTAAATAGTTTGTTCTATATATTGCTTTAATATCATTATAAAGAGGATAAAATACAGAATTATTCAGTGTGTTAAATAGCGAAATATTAGGCTGTTAAAAATATTTTATGTTTAGTTATACTTTATTATTTTTCAATTACGACAGTCTTGTAGTAAGTTTATGTTCCTTGCACAACTGCAAGTACTTAATGACATTGCACTTTACAGCTCGAGGCAGAGGAAGAGGCGGGCCACCGGGCGGCGGAAGAGGATCTGGCGGACCGCCAGGAGCTCCGGGCGGCGGCGGTGGACGTGGAGCCTGGCAAGGAGGACCGACCGGTGGGCGTGGACGCGGCGGCCTGTAGGAACCCACACTAGGAGCCGAGGCATTTTTAATCTCTAAGTTGCGTGGGGTCACTATATATTATTAGCGGGCGGGTTTAAACTTCTGATTTTTTGTAAAGTATTTATTAGGCCTGAAAGTGCCGTGAATACAACATGAACTTGAATTCAAAAACTTAGCATCTCTTTATTGCTTCAATTTGCACCTGGAAGGCGGAAAGATTAGTCACCATCCCCCAGAGGACGCTTACAAGGAGCTTGGCCAAGCACACCGATATTGTCGTCGCCTTTCGAATGTTATACAAAGAGAGCAATTCCATGACAGTAATACAATCTGTTTTAACTTGACTGTCGACGGATAGCTCTCTTCATTTCACTATTCGTGGAGTATCCTCTCGTCGCCGAGAGTTTGCACCGAAACAGAAAGGACAACGGACAAATTAGGTCAGACAATAACACAGGTTTAAGTTAGTGGATTAGTCTGATAGAGCAACGTCGAATATTATACAAAGAGAGCAATTCCATGACAGTATTATTATGGATCTGGACTGTCGACGGACAGCTCTCTTTATTCACTTATTCGCATTTAAATCTGAATTCGTTCTAGGTGTTAATCGAACATACATTCATTCAATTGTGGTTGGGACGGCACAAAAAACGGATACGCAACGCTATATCTACTATATACTCTCGAGCGTGTATATTTATTTATTGTTGCCGGCAGAGTCCGCTCGAAATATGCCAGGCATTTTGTTGTTTTCCCTTCTGCCACGCCAATTAAATCAACAAACTGCGCACTTGGCAGGGGTCTGTGAATTGAGAGAAATAGAGGTCTGAATGGGAACAGAGAACAGGATGCATATTGCTCTTAATGGATGCAATTTATGGTAATGGACGGGGCAGTAAATATGCAAAGCCTATGACATCTCATCATCGAATCGATGGCACGTGCAATGGCAATTGAAAGTGCTTGCGTTCAAGTTCTCCCCTTAAATTGGATCGGACGTACCCCTTCTGGATGTTCTCCTGGCTCTCTGGAAGCAGCAAGTCGCTCGATGTCGTCATGGCTAAGTTAAATATTTGGTCGGGTCGAGGATTTATCACAGCTGCAGTTTCACTATCTAAGGTATTATATCTGGGCTTGTCTTATGTGTGCCTTGTCTATCACAGTTGCGTTGCTTTCGGTCCTGCGACGACGCTTTAAAATTCACATCGAAAAGATCTGTAATCTGGCCTGGTTCGGTCTTCTTCTTTCTGCCTCTCTCCTGGGTTTTCTCGCTGATCTGTGAGGTGCTGTGCTTTGGGCGTTTGTCTGGCGACTGACGACATCCAAACGGTGGAGGCATCATTTATGTGATTAACTCACAGCCACTAGGAGGAGGCCCCACCGAGATATACATACTAGCCGCCAGATATACGTATACAAAAGCGGGTACAGTCGGTCAGATATGGATCTGAATTTGAAATGGGGGTGAATCTTGTTCCAAGGTCAAAATGGAGCCCCTTCTGCCCGCCCCCACAATGCATTGTGTTGGCAAATTGCAAACAAATAAGGCACAAATAATTCGAATTAAAAGCGCCGGCGGCAAGTCCAACATTTGTATTTACAAAGTTCGGCTGCCTATTCTAGAAAAAATAAAATAGCACGAGGCACAATGACTAAAAATAACAGCAAAATAATACAAAAAAAGAAAGGCTGAGGGAAAAATTATGGCACGTGTCTGCTGATTTTTTGGTTAGTATACCAAAACAATAACAAGACCTAATCAATATATTAATGCCAACTGCCGCTATAAAAACAAAGTCCTAAAGATACGGAGACTTGACGAATGGGAAGAGGTCGATATACAGCAAAAAGGTGGCAAAACAGCAACGTGACGTACTGTCTGTGTGCATTATGAATATTTGAATGCTTGTATTCCAACAGTGGAGGTCATAACAATAGCTCTAAAGACTACTGATAAAAGCAAAACTGCTTCTAATCGACTAAATAACCAGGGGCTTGTGATTACTGATAAGGGAAGCATACTTTTAGTTAAAATTCTTTGCAATTAGCCAATCTTGCTTTATAAATTAATTTTTTTTCATATTTTAAAGTGTAAGGGCTCTTAACCATTTACATATTTTTTTGGTTTCTAAAGAACAAAGCCACTGAGACTGGTAACAACGTTGGTATAAATATTTATTTATAGAAATCTGACAAAGGCGGTGTTATTTTTATGTTCTTGACTGTTAACTACGTGTTTGTCACAGCGTCGTCTTGTTTATTTCTGTATGAATGTATTTGTTTCACACAATTATATCAATACAGGGCTAATCTTTCAGCGCCGATCACGTGTCGCCGGCAAGAAATTCGAAGTAATGCAGACGAAGCTGTAACTGCTTATACAATAGCTCTTTAGAAGGGGAAACTTGGCTATAGCTTTTCATTGTAAGCTCCTTGCAGCAGAAATTAGGTAAAAAGAGAACAAAGTCAAGCCATATAGATTTTATCCAGATAAAAAAAGCAGGTGATAAGCTAAGGTAAATGGATCGCTTGTGTAACATCAAAAAGTAACGTACTAACAGGACAAATATTAGGGGATCAAGCCACTATCTTTAGACAGGGGACAACAGCAGTAAAAAGTGTATGTTGAACAAACAGCGAGCGAGATTTGAGGCAAGGGTAGGAGATGTCATAAAACAAACACGGGCAGTGGTTAAATATGGCCGTGCCAGAACAATACAGTCCACGATAAGAGATACTATCTCTGATAAGATTAATGCAAACAAAGAGGGTGGCAGATGAAGGAGCGAAAAGAGGGCAAAGCGGATGCGGCGAAAGAAGCTGCTAGAAACAGCCGATGACCCAATATCTTCGGGTGTATAGTTGTCTCTCTCACACTTATCTCGCTTGCCACATACAAAAACAAAGCAAAATGCAATGGCGAGTGGAATTTTCCCTTGTTTATCACAATTACTCCCCTGAGTGTGCGTGTGTGTGTATTTGCGTCTGTGAGTTGTTTATGACATAATGATGCATGCAGAAATGAAGAGGGAAGCATTTTCTAGGCATTTCAAAACTTGGAACGACTGGAAGCAAAAAACCTTACAATAACGGTAAAGACCAGTTTGGGGTAGTGCACTTAATCCAATTGGATTGCATAAGGTTCGCTTGGTAAATGCCGAATTCCAATAAGAAGCGAACCTGGTAAACAAAGAATAGAGAAACACGCACACATGTTTAGCGGCTCCCCACTTGGATGGGGTCAAACTGTAAATAAAAGAGAGCGCAGCGTTGCCAGATTCCACAGCGTGATGTGTCTTTGCGCTAATTAATTAATTATACAATGCCTGCAAACAAAGAGATTAATAAAGATTTTATGCCGAGCGGATGCAGCTCAAGTGTTTGTTGTTATTCATTTGTGTTTACAATCAACAAAAGAAATCAGAACCTGCCGCCAGGGTGGCAACGCAACCATGCTGGGCGCCATCTTGATCCGAACAGAAAAACAACAAATAAATAAGGCAAAAAATAAAGTAAAAAATTTAAATTTCATTGTTTGGGCTGAAATCAATTGTTTACTTTACTTACGAAACGTGCCACCACATATACAGGGGCACAGTTTTCAATTATTGTTTCCTCCGTTCGTTTTGTTTTCTTCTGTGTGCGTCACAGATGATTGAAAGAAAAAAAAATTACGCACACAGCTGCACGCGTACGCGTGTGTGTGATGTAGGTGATAAAATTAACCAACACCAAATTAGCAGGTTACACTTAAACTATTGCACTACAAACCACTACAACCAATACCAAGCCTACTTGCCACCAATTGGAAAGGGGTCGTGCACTCTCGACTCCCTTACACTATTTTTACATTTTACATTTTTTCTTCTCTTTTCTTCGCACTACAAAATCGACTTTGCACTTTTTCTTTTGTGTATGGCAACCAGAAAGGAGGCCACTACTTACAGTTTATTATTCATATTGGATGGCATTTTCACTTTTAATGGTTGCAACTTAACACACTGAGAACGAATCGAGTCGAACGTAAATGGGGTTTTTGGAGATAACTGTCTTTCCTTTTTGCGGGCGAACCCTAGAGTTGATTTGCACTTGCTTCGAAAACTGATAAAAATACCAAGCTGCGTGTTCTTTTTATAGTCCATTCTGAGGGATTTTTTAGGGAATTTATACCCGCTGTCTTTTGGGCACACATAATACATTTATGCAGTGAGTTCGTGATTTCGGTGGTTATGGATTGATAAAAATTTTATATTTCTAGCACAACTTTTTATTTTACGAAAAATATCCATTTCTTATTTGCAAAATCTGCCATTTGTTAAAAAAATTATCATTAGTTTCACAAATTTCACAAAGTACTGACCTTTAAAAGCTCACACAATTGAGGATAAGTTTGATTGAAAAACAGGTGCGGAACTCTGCTATGAACAAGCACGTAATCAACAACGTAATGTTAACTTACGTGATTTGGTTACGACGTATTCATTTGGTGTGGCCAGTTGGCGGGAAGGAGAAAATCCGCTCTTTTTCGAAAGAATTTCAGCTGGCCACACTGGCCATCACGCGCTTGGTGTTTTTTAGGTACAGTCGTAATTCGTTTTGAAAGCAAAAGAAAAGTAGGGGAAATAAATCTTGGAAAAACGTGCGAATCCTCAACTGCTTTAACTCGAAAACCATGAGCGCCTTTCCCGGTACGTTCGCGTTCGACGAATATGGTCGGCCTTTCATCATCCTTCGCGACCAGGAGCGCCAGAAGCGCATCACAGGAACAGATGCCATAAAGGTAAATGAAAACGGGTCTTATTGTGTGGAAGCGAGTGTATTCCGAGTCCTGGAAGAGTCTCAAGGAAGTGGATGTCTTTGGAGAAGGCGTCCCTTCGAGTCTCTTCCCACTGTGAGCCCTAACAATGACGCATAGTCTGTGGAATGTTCCAGATGTTCGGCGCAGCCGGCCTAGAACTGGCTGGGAGTAGTTAATAATAATAGATAATATAGCCATTATCCTGTTTGAGAAGTGAGCTTTAACCTTAAACAAGTGTTTATTCCTTAGCTGCATAGTCAAGCATAAAATTAAACAAAACTGACATCACTTGGGCGGTTTTGAGGTTAAAATGCCGCACAGATGTTTAGCTGTGTATTGCCGGCTGAGTCACGCGCACTGTAAAAATTCTTGATTTTAAGGGACAGACTGATATCGATTAACATTATGGATTCTCCATATCTTTATTTTGAAACCCTCGTCAATTTCTTACTAACAATTCCCTTTTCTTTCTCCCTCAGACGCACATTATGGCCGCCCGCCAGATCGCCTCCACCCTGAAGACCTCGCTGGGTCCCAAGGGTCTGGACAAGATCATGGTCAGCTCCGATGGCGATGTGACCGTCACCAATGACGGCGCCACCATCATGAAGCTGATGGAGGTGGAGCACGAGATAGCCAAGTTGATGGTGCAGCTGTCGCAGTCGCAGGACGACGAGATCGGCGATGGAACCACCGGCGTTGTGGTCTTGGCCGGTGCTCTGCTGGAGCAGGCAGAGGGACTGATCGATAGGGGAATCCATCCCATTCGTATCGCCGATGGCTTCGAGTTGGCCGCCCAGTGCGCCATTAAGCAGTTGGATGCGATCGCCCAGCCCTTCCCTGTGGACCCCAAGAACAAGGAGCCCCTGGTTCAGATCGCCATGACCACGCTGGGCAGCAAGATTGTGAACAAGTGTCACCGTCAGATGGCCGAGATGGCTGTGGATGCCGTGCTGAATGTGGCCGACATCGAGAAGAAGGACGTGAACTTCGAGCTCATCAAGATCGAGACCAAGGTCGGCGGTCGCATGGAGGACTCGATGCTGGTGAAGGGCGTCATTGTGGACAAGACCCTCAGCCACTCGCAGATGCCCAAGGAGCTGAGGAACGTTAAGCTGGCCATCCTCACCTGCCCGTTCGAGCCCCCGAAGCCCAAGACCAAGCATAAGCTCGATGTGACCTCCGCGGAGGATTACAGGGCGCTGCGCGAGTACGAGCAGGAGAAGTTCACCCAGATGGTGAAGCAGGTGAAGGACGCCGGCGCCACCCTGGCTATCTGCCAGTGGGGCTTCGACGACGAGGCCAACCATCTGTTGTTGCAGCAGGAGCTGCCAGCTGTGCGCTGGGTGGGTGGCCCGGAGATCGAACTGATTGCCATCGCCACCGGAGGTCGCATTGTGCCCCGCTTCGAGGAGCTTACGCCTGAGAAGCTGGGCAGTGCTGGTCTCGTCCGGGAGATGGGTGAGTGTCTTTTTGCATTAAACCTCTTAAGGAGAAAACTAATTTATATTTTCCTTTAGCCTTTGGCACGTCGAAGGACAAGATGCTGGTCATCGAGGAGTGTAAGAACTCCAAGGCCGTGACCATCTTCTTGCGCGGCGGCAACGCGATGATCATCGCCGAGGCCAAGCGCTCCATCCACGACGCCATCTGCGTGGTGCGCTCGCTGGTCAAGGACTCTCGCATCGTGTACGGAGGCGGAGCGGCCGAGATCAGCTGTTCGTTGGCAGTGGCCAAGGAGGCCGACCAGCTTTCGACGCTGGAGCAGTATGCGTTCCGCGCCTTCTCCGTGGCCCTGGAAAGCATTCCTCTGGCCCTGGCCGAGAACAGCGGCCTGCATCCAGTCGAGACTCTGTCTGAGCTGAAGGCCAGCCAGGTGGCTGAGAAGAAGCCCAGCCTGGGCGTGGACTGCATGCTGACGGGTGATTCGGACATGAAGAACCACAACGTGGTGGAGTCGCTGCACTCGAAGAAGCAGCAGATCCTGCTCTCAACACAGCTCGTCAAGATGATACTCAAGATCGACGACGTGCGCTCCAAGAACGAAGGCGGCATGTAGATGCAGTCCTCGATCCACTAACACCGCACATCAGCCAGCACCCGACAGATTTCAGATTCACATCCCCTCGCCTTGCTATCTCTCCTCACGATCAACACCCGCGCAGCGCCTCATCTCTATGTATATCTGTATTACTTGTTTACTTTTATTAATCCACAAGTTCTTTGGAAAAGAAGAAAAAAATTACATTAATCGAGGGGCTATCCCTGGTCAAATACACTAAAACCAAACTAAGATTTCGACTAGACTTTCTTGCCATTGATGGTGGCCAGCTGTTTGCGGTTGATCTGGTCGAAGAAGAGCAGTCCTGCGGACCGTTCCACCGTCTCCGGGGGCACCTGGAACACGCTGATGGGGGTATCGTTGCTGATCACTTGATTGGGCATCACGTAGGCTTCCATGTGGAGCTTGTGGTCGGCAGATTCGCCCACAACCACCTTGTAGAAGTGGGTGGGCACGGCCACCGTGTTGGAGCCGATGACCTCATACTTTACGTACATCTTGCCGTCATCCTCCCTGTGCGGCAGGTACAAGGGACCCGTGCAGACGTACACATTGGCGTAGGACTTGGTCAGCTTGCGCACGTGCATTTCGAGGGTGTTCCACGCGTCGCGGTTGAAGCCCTGCCCCACCTGCGGCGCCATGTTGGACAGGTAGAAGGTCTCCTCGCAGTGCTTCTGGTGCAGCCGGTGGTTACCCGCGGCAGCCATGTGTCCACGATCGTAGCCAGAACGCCGGTAATCCGTGTTTTGCGACCGAAAGAACGGGTGTATGCTCTCGTCCTGCTTGAAGTCGCACTTGGCCCGATCCACGGCATCGTTCTTGGCCACGGACTCGGCGGTGAGGTGCTCGAAACCCAGTGGGGCACTCGGTTGCGGCGATCGTAGGACAGCACGTAGTCAGAGTGGGAGCGCACGTTATCCAGTCCAGGAAAGCCGTACTTCATGATTTGCCCAATCCGCGAAGGTGTCGCCGCCAAGCTCGCATTCCCCTCTTGGGCGGGAATCAAGCTGGCCGCCGAAACAGTTCCAAATGTAGGTAATCCCGGCAGGCGAGGATGACTCCTGGTGCAGCCGTCGTTGTGCTTCTGCCGCTCCACCTGGGAGCCCAGGTAGAAAGCGCCCAGGGCGGTGGCACCCACGGTTAACCAGGTGCCCACTTTACGCCCGCTCATTATTTAAGTTTAATTAATAAAATCGGCCGAAAAGACCAGATAACAACCGCTATTGCACAATTCAGGTACAGTGTGACCGAGTCGCATGCCACAAGATATACTAGACCCGTTTTGAAAGTATACTACATCTACCAAACCTCTGGTAGGTTTTCGAAATCATATCTTTTAAAATCTTTTTTTCGGATTTAATGGTTTAAAGGAAAGTTATAGAAATAATGTTAGTCGTTAGTTAGCTTTTAGCCACATTTAACATCTAGAAACGTATACTGCAAGGTATGCTTTTTAATCCCATTAGATAATTGTTTAAAGTTTTCAGTTTCAGACTTTGTGAAAATAATTTAGTTAAACAAAATAAAAATATTATCAAATTAATTCAAAAATAAAGGTGCATGATAAATTAAAAATGTTTGCCTATCCCGTTTTTATAATCCTATGCTACTTTCAATATTTATAATAAACTTATGCCAATGAAGTTAAAAATAAAGTTAAAAATAATAAAATAATATAGAAGAAAATAAAGTTTGGTAATTAACCGACCGACTAAACTAGTCAGGAGGCCAGAAACTAATGAGCTACCCGAGAAAGGGGGACTGCTATTTATACTAAAAGCTGACAAAAGCGAATGAAGCTGTATGCATGAAAGCAGTGTTAGTTAAGGTATTGCCGCCAGGGCTGCCACCAATACTTCTAGTAAAAAAAAATAATTTTAATGTATTACTTAATCAAACAAAAACACCTCTTAACAAGGTAAGATAAAAGTGACGATGGCACATTCAACTCAAAAAATTTCTCATACCAAATTTTGTGACTATTAATAGTTATTTAAACAAAAATATTTAAAGATTGTTTAATTAGTTTCAAAACTTAGCTGAAAAATTTAAAAAGCCAAAACAGGCAGCGTGCCTATTTTGAAACTAATTAAAATGAATAATTAATATCTCGAGAAAGCGAATTTTCGCAGATATGTGTTATATCCCAAAAGTTGAGCCATCTCTCACTTTCAGAAAACCTTCATATAAGGTCATTTAAATAAATAAATTTTATTATAAAGAAAGAATAACCCTTTAATGAGGTCGAATATGTCTCCTTTAATGCGTTGCAATATCCTGACTAAATTTATTATACCCTCTGCTAGGGTATAGTGCTAGAATCATGATATTGAGCAAAATGCTTTCTGTGGGTCAAGATCCAGACTATATTATTGGACTCTCCTCCCACTCTCCTCTTTCGCCTGCGTTTGCTCCGGTCGTAGCTTAAAGCTCTCAGATCCGTGCCTCGATTCCACATCGTTTCACTTAGAGGCGGCTTTGATTTCTCGGAGGTTATCTGGCTGCGGGCTTGTTTACATTGGAGCTGCAGCTGATTAGACTGGACTTGGACCGGAGACGTTGGCGCAGAGTGATCGTTCGTTCAGTTAGTTGAAAGTGAAACCCCCGGCGCTAGGATGCTGGATGTGGTGGCTCTAATCCTGATCTCCCTGGCCGTGGCCTTTTGGTTTGTGCGCACGCGCTACACCTACTGGTCCCGCCGCGGCATCCACAATGTTCCTGGCCACTTTCCCGTGGGCAACATGGAGGGCTTCCGGAAGAACAAACACTTCATTGACATCATAACGCCGCTGTATGAGAAATTTAAGGATTGTGGGGCGCCGTTCGCGGGCTTTTTCATGATGATGCGACCCGTGGTGCTGATTCTGGACCTGGAACTTGCCAAGCAGATTTTGATACGGGACTTTGCCAACTTCGAGGATCGCGGCATGTACCACAATGCGCGCGATGACCCGCTGACGGGTCACCTCTTCCGCATCGATGGACCCAAGTGGCGTCCGCTGCGCCAGAAGATGTCGCCCACGTTCAGTTCCGCCAAGATGAAGTACATGTTCCCCACGGTGTGTGAGGTGGGCGAGGAGCTGGGACAGGTGTGCGGCGAGCTGGCGGACAATGCCATGTGCAACATCCTCGAGATCTCGGATCTGATGGCCCGCTACACCTCCGACGTCATCGGGCGCTGTGCCTTCGGCGTGGACTGCAACGGCTTTAAGGAATCCGGAGGCGGAGTTCGCCGTTATGGGCAGGAGAGCCTTCACGGAGCGACGTCACTGCAAGCTGATCGACGGCTTCATTGAGAGCTTTCCCGGTCTGGCCAGGATGCTGCGCATGCGCCAGATCCATCAGGATATCACGGACTTCTATGTGGGCATTGTCCGGGAGACTGTGAGCCAAAGGGAGGAGCTGGGCATTGTGAGGAATGATTTCATGAACCTGCTGATCGAAATGAAACAGCGGGGAGAGCTCACCCTCGAGGAGGTTGCCGCCCAGGCGTTCATCTTCTTTGCAGCAGGCTTTGACACTTCCGCTTCCACCCTGGCATTTGCGCTCTACGAGTTGGCCAAACAGCCGCAGCTGCAGGAGAGGCTACGCCTGGAAATCGAAGAGGCACTGCAGCTCACTGAGGGTGAATTCACCTACGACACAATGCAGGAACTGCGCTACATGGAGCTGGTTATAGCAGGTGGGTGATGAGTCTATAAGTTTCTGAAACAGGAAATAGAGAAATAGCTTAACTTCTTGAAGTTTATCGTTTTAAGAGTAAATTTGTTTAAATATTTTACTTTAGTAAGTAGGTTTCCTTAAAACTTAGCATAGTAATTAAGACTTTATACTCGTAATTAAATAAAATATCATATCCTTTGATAAATAAATATTCTTCTTCCAGAAACCCTTCGAAAGTATCCCATTCTCCCACAACTCACTCGGATCTCACAACATCTGTATGCCGCCAACGGCGATCGTCACTTCTACATTGAGCCCGGCCAGATGCTGCTGATCCCCGTCTATGGCATCCATCACGATCCAAACCTGTACCCAGAGCCCCACAAGTTCATACCGGAACGCTTTATGGCGGATCAGCTGGCCCAGCGCCCCACCGCCTCCTGGCTGCCCTTCGGCGATGGACCACGCAACTGCATTGGCATGAGATTCGGGAAGATGCAGACGACCATTGGCCTGGTAAACCTGCTGAGGAGCTTTCACTTCAGCGTCTGTCCGCGGACACAGTCCAAGATCGAGTTTGTAAAGTCGAATATTCTGCTGTGCCCTGCCAATGGCATATACCTGAAGGTCCAAGAGCTGAGCCAGGTTAGGAGATAGTGGCCTGAAGGTGTTATATTGTAAATTTTACTCGATTATACTATATATACAATTAAATACATTTGTTTATCAATCTACGTAGTGGTAAGGCTATCTTTGATAAGGCTCTGACCTGTTGATATCACTAATCATGGGTTTCAGTACTAGTTATTTGATTATTTCTTGCTCGGCTACGGCGTTATCTCTAAGTATAAAGGTGCGAATATACATATGTATATTGTCATAAGAAAACATTTGGGAAAGCCATATTTCACCAGGGGAATGCTTTATTTGTTAACACAGTTTGTGAGTAATTTTAAAAGTCCGAAATTTCGACTTGGAGCCATTGATTTAATCATTTAATATCAGGTTTATGGCGATTTTCCAAACACAAGAATTTGTGGAAAATTATAGCAGTCTAGTGTGTATCTTGAGAATGAAATTTATAATTTTTTACGCTTCAGAAAGCACCAAATAAATTCCAAAATTTTAATTGGAGCTGTTGTGGTGTGTGAAGACGATTACGTAATTTGTTTTGTTTATCACAAGCTCTCACTAGCTTTTTCTCTGTAAACATGAATTTATTGAATTTACTCTTTGGATAGATTGTGTTCTCTTATATTATATGCTTTGTTACTTAGTTTAAACACCAGAATAAGCATGATTTGTTTATTTATTCAGAAGACAAGTTGTTTGGGAGAGAGCACCTGCCCGAATTAACGGGTTCATCAAGATATTTCGTATCAGAAATCGCATTTCGCCTTTCGCTGAGCGAAAGAGAGTGGGTATAAACCCCGTAGCTAACGACTCTGGAACTCAGTTCAGAGCGGAACGTTGAGGAGAAATGTCGCTGGTTTTAACGCTGATCGCCATTGTGGTGTCGCTGCTTTTGTTCGCCGCCCGGCGACGTCTCGGCTATTGGCAGCGACGGGGCATCCCTCACGATGTGCCCCATCCGTTTTACGGCAACATCAAAGACTGGATGAAGACAAGACACATTGCCAAAATCTTCCGGGACGTATACCTGAAGTACAAGAACTCGGACTACCCCTTCGCCGGCTTCTACTTCTTCTTCACCCGCACTGCTGTGATCACCGATCTGGAGCTTGTTAAGCGCGTGATGATCAAGGACTTTAATCACTTTGAGAACCGTGGCGTCTTCTTCAACGAGATCGATGATCCGCTCTCGGCCACGCTGTTCAGCATTGAGGGGCAGAAGTGGCGTCACCTGCGGCACAAGCTCACGCCCACCTTTACGTCGGGCAAAATGAAGCACATGTTCCCCATCGTCGTCAAGGTGGGCGAGGAAATGGAGAAGGTATTTGCCGGCAAGATCGGCTCCGCCTCTAGTCGGGGTCAGGTGCTGGAGGTCGTCGATCTGGTGGCACGCTACACCGCCGACGTAATCGGCAACTGTGCCTTTGGACTCAATTGCAATAGTTTGCACGATCCCAAGGCGGATTTCGTGACGGTGGGGAAGCGGGCCATCACGGAGCATGCCTACGGAGGATTCCTGGATATGATCCTCTTCGGCTTCCCCAAGCTGTCGCGACGCCTTCACCTGAAACTGAACGTTCAGGATGTGGAGGACTTCTACACCAAGATCGTCAGAGATACCATCGACTACAGACTGAAGACCAAGGAGAAGCGCAATGACTTCATGGACAGCCTGATCGAGATGTACCAGATGGAGCAGGCCGGCAATAAGGAGGACGGTCTCTCCTTCAACGAGCTGCTGGCCCAGGCCTTTATCTTCTTTGTGGCCGGCTTCGAGACGAGCTCCACCACCATGGGATTTGCTCTTTACGAGCTTGCACGCAGCCAGGATGTGCAGGACAAGCTCCGGACTGAGATCAGCAGTGTGCTGGCCAAGCACAACAACGAGTTCACATACGAGGGCATCAAGGAGATGAAGTATTTGGAGCAGGTCGTAATGGGTGAGTAATAAGGGATTCCCCAAAATAAAACCTATACTATAACCTCCTTTATTTCAGAAACCCTTCGCAAGTACCCAGTTCTGGCACATCTCACGCGTATGACTGAGACGGACTTCTCGCCCGAGGATCCCAAGTATTTCATTGCCAAGGGCACTGTTGTTGTGATCCCCGCTCTGGGCATTCACTATGATCCGGATATTTACCCTGAGCCGGAGAAATTCCAGCCGGAGCGCTTCACAGACGAGGCCATCGCTGCCAGGCCCTCGTGCACCTGGCTTCCGTTCGGCGAGGGTCCCCGAAACTGTATTGGCCTGCGATTTGGACTGATGCAGAGCTGCGTGGGATTGGCCTACCTCATCCGGGCCTATAAGTTCAGTGTTGCCCCGCAGACGGAGATACCCATTAAGATGAACGTGAAGAGCATCCTGCTGTCCGCCCTGAATGGCATCCACCTTAATGTGGAGAAGATTTCCAAATAGTATATTATATTATATATTTATTATAATATATTTATTAAAATATATTTGTGAACTATCCTCGGTGATATTGTTAGGCGACTTTGCTACTACATAAAACAGGTTATTATGTTGAAATAGATAAATTATGAAAATTATGAAATTATGAAAAGAATGAGTAACTTGACTTTACCCTCTTACAAAATATCTAGGAAACTGTGAGCCAAAGGGAGGAACTGGGCATTGTGAGGAATGACTTCATGAACCTGCTGATCGAGATGAAGCAGCGGGGAGAGCTCACGCTCGAGGAGGTGGCCGCCCAGGCGTTCATCTTCTTTGCGGCAGGCTTCGACACATCCGCTTCCACCCTGGTATTTGCCCTCTACGAGTTGGCCAAACAGCCGCAGCTGCAGGAGAGGCTACGCCTGGAAATCGAAGAGGCACTGCAGCTCACTGAGGGTGAATTCACCTACGACACAATGCAGGAACTGCGCTACATGGAGCTGGTTATAGCAGGTGGGTGATGAGTCTATAAGTTTCTGAAACAGGAAATAGAGGAAATAGCTTAACTTCTTGAAGTTTATCGTTTTAAGAGTAAATTTGTTTAAATATTTTACTTTAGTAAGTAGGTTTCCCTTAAAACTTAGCATAGTAATTAAGACTTTATACTCGTAATTAAATAAAATATCATATCCTTTGATAAATAAATATTCTTCTTCCAGAAACCCTTCGAAAGTATCCCATTCTCCCACAACTCACTCGGATCTCACAACATCTGTATGCCGCCAACGGCGATCGTCACTTCTACATTGAGCCCGGCCAGATGCTGCTGATCCCCGTCTATGGCATCCATCACGATCCAAACCTGTACCCAGAGCCCCACAAGTTTATACCGGAACGCTTTATGGCCGATCAGCTGGCCCAGCGCCCCACTGCCTCCTGGCTGCCCTTCGGCGATGGACCACGCAACTGCATTGGCATGAGATTCGGGAAGATGCAGACGACCATTGGCCTGGTGAACCTGCTCAGGAGCTTTCACTTCAGCGTCTGTCCGCGGACACAGTCCAAGATCGAGTTTGTAAAGTCGAATATTCTGCTGTGCCCTGCCAATGGCATATACCTGAAGGTCCAAGAGCTGAGCCAGGTTAGGAGATAGTGGAATGAAGGTGTTATATTGTACATTTTTACTCGATTATACTATATATACAATTAAATACATTTGTTTATCAATCTACGTAGTGGTAAGGCTATCTTTGATAAGGCTCTGACCTGTTGATATCACTAATCATGGGTTTCAGTACTAGTTATTTGATTATTTCTTGCTCGGCTACGGCGTTATCTCTAAGTATAAAGGTGCGAATATACATATGTATATTGTCATAAGAAAACATTTGGGAAAGCCGTATTTCACCAGGAGAATGCTTTATTTGTTAACACAGTTTGTGAGTAATTTTAAAAGTCCAAAATTTCGACTTGGAGCCATTGATTGGATCATGTGGACGCTGAGAATAAATTTCATACTTTTTTACGCTTCAGAAAGCACCAAATAAATTCCAAAATTTTAATTGGATCTGTTGTTGTGTGTGAAAACGATTACGTAATTTGTTTTGTTTATCACAAGCTCTCACTAGCTTTTTCTCTGTAAACATGAATTTATTTACTCTTCGGATAGATCGAGTTCTCTTATATTATATGTTTTACTTAGTTTAAACACCAGAATAAGAATGATTTGTTTATTTATTTAGAAGCCAAGTTGTTTGGTGCTCTCACCAACCCGAATTAACGGGTTCATTAAGATATTTCGTATCAGAAATCGCATTTCGCCTTTCACAGAGCCAAAGAGAGTGGGTTCCCCGCCTATAAACGTCGTACTTACCGATTTTGGGGTTTAGTTCCACTCTGAACGTTGTGGAGAAATGTCGCTGGTTTTGACGCTGATCGCCATTGTGGTGTCGCTGCTTTTGTTCGCCGCCCGGCGTCGTCTCGGCTACTGGCAGCGGCGAGGCATTCCGCACGATGTGCCCCATCCGGTTTACGGCAGCATCAAGGACTGGATGAAGACCCGTCAGATCGCCCAAATCTTCCGGGACGTCTACCTAAAGTACAAAGGCTCGGACTACCCCTTCGCTGGCTTCTACTTCTTCTTCACTCGCACTGCTGTGATCACCGATCTGGAGCTGGTGAAGCGCGTGATGATCAAGGACTTTAAGCACTTTGAGAACCGCGGTGTCTTCTTCAACGAGATCGATGATCCGCTCTCGGCCTCGCTGTTCAGCATTGAGGGCCAGAAGTGGCGTCACCTGCGGCACAAGTTAACGCCCACCTTTACGTCGGGCAAAATGAAGCACATGTTCCCCATCGTCGTCAAGGTGGGCGAGGAAATGGAGAAGGTATTTGCCGGCAAGATCGGCTCCGCCTCCAGTCGGGGTCAGGTGCTGGAGGTCGTCGATCTGGTGGCACGCTACACTGCCGACGTCATCGGCAACTGTGCCTTCGGACTCGATTGCAATAGCTTGCACGATCCCAAGGCGGACTTCGTGACGGTGGGCAAGCGGGCCATCACAGAGCATGCCTATGGAGGATTCCTGGATATGCTCATCTTCGGCTTCCCCAAGTTGTCGCGACGCCTGCACCTGAAACTGAACGTTCAGGATGTGGAGGACTTCTACACCAAGATCGTCAGGGATACCATCGACTACAGGCTGAAGACCAAGGAGAAGCGCAATGACTTTATGGACAGCCTGATCGAGATGTACCAGATGGAGCAGGCCGGCAATAAGGAGGACGGTCTCTCCTTCAACGAACTGCTGGCCCAGGCCTTCATCTTCTTTGTGGCCGGCTTCGAGACGAGCTCCACCACCATGGGATTTGCTCTTTACGAGCTTGCACGCAGCCAGGATGTGCAGGACAAGCTCCGGACTGAGATTAACAGTGTGCTGGCCAAGCACAACAACGAGTTCACCTACGAGGGCATTAAGGAGATGAAGTATCTGGAGCAGGTCGTAATGGGTGAGTAATTACGGTTTCCCTAAATAAAACCTATACTAAAACCCAACTTTTCCTTTCAGAGACCCTTCGCAAGTACCCGGTTCTGGCTCATCTGATACGAATGACTGAGATGGACTTCTCGCCCGAGGATCCCAAGTATTTCATTGCCAAGGGCACTGTTGTTGTGATCCCCGCTCTGGGCATTCACTATGATCCCGATATTTACCCGGAGCCAGAGAAATTCCAGCCGGAGCGCTTCACAGACGAGGCCATCGCTGCCAGGCCCTCGTGCACCTGGCTTCCGTTCGGCGAGGGTCCCCGAAACTGTATTGGCCTGCGATTTGGACTGATGCAGAGCTGCGTGGGATTGGCCTACCTCATCCGGGCCTATAAATTCAGTGTTGCCCCGCAGACGGAGATACCCATTAAGATGAACGTGAAGAGCATCCTGCTGTCCGCCCTGAATGGCATCCACCTTAACGTGGAGAAGATTTCCAAATAGTATATTATATTATATATTTATTATAATATATTTATTATAATATATTTGTGAACTATCCTCGGTGATATTGTTAGGCGACTTTGCTACTACATAAAACAGGTTATTATGTTGAAATACAGTGTCTAAATTATGAAAAGAATGAGTAACTTGACCTTACCCTCTTACAAAATATCTGGGATATGATTTTTAGATAAAACATCGTAGTTTCTTAAAGGATTTCTTTCCTTCTTTAGCAAAGAGAAAGAAAGAGAGGGATTTTTCGGTTGGTCAAAAAAAATCAATAAAAATCTGGCTATATGGCCCAAAAAATCTGGCTCGGTATATTAGCTTCAACAATAATTATAATTATTAAACAAATTAAAAAAGAGTAAAGAGGTAGAGATTACTTTTGAGTTTCTCAGTAAAACATTATAGAGAGTCGAATTTAAGAGAGCTTTTCTCGGAAATTACCTGTAGAGAGCGAAATTTCATGTTGTCTCTCATTGCTACTGTGGTCCAGAATCCCAAATTAGTGGCAGAAATTCTAATTTGTAAGTTAGCGAGTTAAAATTTTGCACATTGTTTTCTTTGCCACACACAAAGCACATATGTTAGAATCAGCCGAATCGGACCGCTAGGAGTGGTAGCCCCAATACAAGCACCATATTAAAATTAATGTTTTTGTTAGCAAAACTTTTTTCTATAAGTTTTTGACCAATATGCACATACCATGTGAATTTCAGCAACCTAGGATTACTGGATGGTATAGCCCCCATACAAACCTGTACTAAAATTCATAACTTTTTTGTTTTTTCTGCTATTGAATTAAACTTAAATACATTTAATGAACTAATTAATCATTTTCCACATCTAAATCGAGGGAATAGGCATCGATGCATTTATATGTGTCCAAATCATCTTCAATATCGTTGTCCGTTTCGAGCCAAAACTCAAGTAATTCAGCCGAACTAAAATCAATGTTGTCTAAAAAAATTCAATTTTTAAGGAAAAGGGGCAAAAACGGGCAAAAAATATTAATACCGTCGCATTATTCACACATTAAGCAACAACATTGCGTTGTTAGTTTAACTAATACACACAAATACAACATACTTTTATTCCACGAAACACAACGAGTTTGAGGTTAGAATTGCTGGAAATATCACATTACAAAAGCACATATAAACAAAGACGAATCACCTTAAACAATTATTGTGTGAATACACCCTTATTATAAATACCTCTATCTTTGTTTTCCATGTTTTTTTATTTTTATAGTCAAAGAAATAACTGAATTATACCAATTTGAAATCGGCTTTTACTTGCAAGGCTAGCAAAGGCAAAGTTTAATGCAAATTATCAGCTGACTTCCAGGGCTGCCTAAATCGCGAGGGCTTCAATTTCAATTGTAAAAATATGCTTTTAGACTGCCCTTGGGAATACTCTACTGGAATCCAATATGGTTATTGTTAAAATCTTGAAAAAAAAAATTTAATTTCTGCCACCAATTTGGGATTCTGGACCACAGTGCATTGCTTTCATCAGGGTTCATGGTTCGGGGTTCTTGGTTCCATGGTTCCATGGTTCAAACGGTCCGAAAAGAGCGCTGAGCGATAGGAGAGTCCAACGTTCTCATCCGAGCACGCTCCATATAAGCGTTGCATTCCCAGATGCCACTTCAGTATTCTCAAAATGCTGGTTCCAATCACATTACTGATGGGTGTCCTCACTCTCGTCGCTTGGTGGCTGCACCAGACCTTCACCTACAGGAAGCGTCGCGGCATTCCCTACGATCCGCCCCAGATTCCGCTGGGCAACACCACCCTTCGTGGGCTTCTACATTTACTGCAAGAAGTTTGCCTTGGTCACCGATATTGATTTTGTGAAGACCGTACTGATCAGGGACTTTGACAAGTTCCACGATCGCGGCATATTCCACCACGAGCGGGACGATCCGTTGACAGCCAATCTGACGACCATCGAGGGACAGAAGTGGAGGACTCTGCGCCAGAAACTGACGCCCACTTTCACGTCCGGCAAGATGAAGAACATGTTTCCCGCTGAGCGTGGGCGGTGAGCTGATCCGGGTGCTCGACGAGAAGATCTCCAGCTGCCCGCAAACCCTGGAGGATCACGATCTGATGGCCCGCTTCACCGCCGACGTGATCGGAGTCTGCGCCTTTGGCTTGGAGTGCAACAGCCTGCGGGATGGGAGAGGATCATTCCGATAAGCGATGGCTGACTGTATACAGTGAGAACTGCTAAACTAAGAAAAAAGAATGTTAGACACGTAAATAAACCTCATAAATATTATGGCATTATTAAATAACTAAAAACTCCATTATGCTGCGACCTAAAACTAACTATAGGGTTTTGACTTTAACTGCTATTCCAGTGTAGATATACGGAAATATTCCTCAGACATCGGCTGACTCGTTATCTTTATAGACGTGTCTCTGTAAAATTCTTGCGATCTCATAGTTGCCAGCATAAAAGTAAACAAACTGAGAGATTAGTCTCAGATACCATTTGTTTGAGAACGAAGGCTGCTTTGTCATGCCAAGTAGGTGGGTTTGGCGTTTAAAAGCTGATCTCCGCTGGATTGCTGACTCAGTGATTTCCGAACAGCAGAATGGAGCTAACGTACATCCTCTTCCAGGTGGCGGTCGCCCTGCTGGCGATCGTGACGTACTACGTCCATCGGAACCTTACCTACTTCAAGCGCCGCGGGATTCCCTTCGACACTCCGCACCCCATCAGGGGAAACATGGAGGGGTTCGGCAAGACAAAGAACATTCACCAGATCCATCTGGAACATTACAACAAGTTTCGGGGGAGCAAGGCCCCCTTTGTGGGATTCTACCTCTTCCAGAAGCCCGCGGCCTTCATCATGGACCTCGACCTGGCCAAGCACATTCTGATCAAGGACTTCTCCAACTTCTCCGACAAGGGCATCTACTACAACGAGAAGGACGACCCCCTGTCGGCGCATCTCTTTAATTTGGACGGTCCCCAGTGGCGTTTGCTCCGAAATAAGCTATCCTCGACCTTCACGTCTGGCAAAATGAAGTTCATGTATCCAACTGTGGTGTCTGTGGCCAACGAGTTCATCTCGGTGATGCACGAGAAGGTTAATCACAACCCCGTCCTAGACATTCGCGATCTGGTGGCCAGGTTTACGACGGACGTGATCGGCACCTGCGCCTTCGGCATCCAATGCAACAGCCTGCGGGATGAGAAGGCGGAGTTCCTGCAGTTCGGCAGACGAGCTTTTGTGGAGCAGCGACATGGCCCCCTAATCTTGGGCTTCATGCGAAGCTATCCCAAGCTGGCCAGGCGATTGGGATTCGTGCGAACGACCCAGCCCATTCAAGACTTCTACAAGCGGATTGTCTACGAGACTGTGGCGGTGCGGGAGAAGGAGAGTATCCGGCGAAACGACTTCATGGACATGCTCATTGACATGAAGAACCAGAAGGAAATGACTCTGGAGAATGGAGAAGTGGTCAGGGGTCTGACCATGGACGAGGTGATGTCCCAAGCATTTGTGTTCTTCCTCGCCGGCTTCGAGACATCCTCCTCCACCATGGGATTTGCTCTGTACGAACTGGCCAAGAACCCACACATCCAGGACAAGGCCAGGGCTGAGGTGGAGGAAGTTGTGGAGAAGCATGAGCAGCAGTTCACCTACGAGCTAACCAAGGATCTCAAGTACCTCAACATGGTTATCAATGGTAAGTGAAGAGAGTTCTACTCCTGAGCCAAGTCAGCTAATCACCAACTCTCTCCCTGCAGAAACCCTTCGCCGCTACACCATTGTTCCCAACCTGGACCGCATGGCCAGGAAGCGCTTCGAGGTTCCCGGCCATCCTAACTTTGTCATCGAGGCCGGTCAACCGGTGATCATTCCTTCAGCCGCCATTCACCACGATCCCAGCATCTATCCCGATCCGTATGAGTTCCGGCCTGAGAGATTCTCTCCTGAGGAATGCGCTAACCGCCCCTCGGTTGCCTGGCTGCCCTTTGGAGATGGTCCTCGTAACTGCATTGGTTTGAGATTCGGACAGATGCAGGCCCGCATCGGACTGGCTTTGCTCATCAAGAACTTCAAGTTCTCCATCTGCCCACAAACTCCGGAACCCCTGGTATACGATCCCCACTCCTTTGTGCTTGGCATCAAGGGGGGTTTGTACCTGAAGCTGGAGGCATTGTGAGTGGCTGGGTGACAAGCCCCTTTAGGGCATTAAACCGAAACCAAAGTTCATTGAAGAGAAATTAAAGTTAGCACTGGTCGACAAGAAAAATGCTGGCGAATAAAAGCCATTGATTCTGATAGATCTGAACCGGTACATTACTAGTCCGAAACTGAAAAGTTTCCATCACCCACCAATTTTGAGAAAATCGCGGTCAAAGTATCATGCACTGCTTGAATCGGCACTTTTCAAGGCTTAATAACTCCCAAACCTTACGTTGCCCAGAGCGGGCTTAAAGAGCTTTGGCCTTTCTACTTCAATATTATACAAGAATATCCAAAGGAGACCTTTGGTTCTTTAGTTATGATGCAGCTTAAATTTGTCACAAATTTTGCTATGTTGTTACCCTGATATTTCGAACATTTTTGTTAGAGACTGCTTTGGGTACGGGACATTGATGTTTTTTCAAACTTTCCAGGAATTAATTGTTATTAAGTTGAATACTTTAAGAATAAATTAATCTTTGTATATAAATATGATAATCAAAAATGTCCAGAGAATGTGTTTTCGGCCCATAAAACGTTTGTTTTGTGTGCTTAAATAATAATCCCAAACCAATGTTTCTAACCAAAGCCAAGACTCGCACCAGATTTGTTAAGTTTCAGGGCTACAAAATAGCAAAAATTTGTGACAAATTTAAGTTTGTAAAATGCATTATAACTAAAGAACGAGAGGTCTCCCATTGGATATTCTTGTTTAATATTGAAGTAGAAAGGCCAAAGCTCTTTTTAAGGGAACCGGAGAAATTCCAGCCCGAGCGCTTCACAGACGAGGCCATCGCTGCCAGGCCCTCGTGCACTTGGCTTCCGTTCGGCGAGGGTCCCCGAAACTGTATTGGCCTGCGATTTGGACTGATGCAGAGCTGCGTGGGATTGGCCTACCTCATCCGGACATACAAGTTCAGTGTTGCCCCGCAGACGGAGATACCCATTAAGATGAACGTGAAGAGCATCCTGCTGTCCGCCCTGAATGGCATCCACCTTTATATGCAGAAGATTTCCAAATAATAATATATTTGTGAACCACCCTCGGTGATACATAAAACAGGTTATTATGTTGAAATATAGTGTCTAAATTATAAAAGGAATGAGTAACTTGATTCGATTTCTGATGATTGCCTTCACTTTACCCTCTAACACAATATCTAGTAAAGAGAAAGATAAGGGGGATTTTTCGGTAGAGGGTTGAGCAAAAAATTGGCCAAAAAAAATCGGGCTCGGTATATTAGCTTCAACAATAATTATAATTATTTAACAAATTAAAAAAGCTAAAGAGATTACATTGAAATCCCGCAGTTAAACATTATAGATAGTCGTACTTAAGAGAGCTTTTCTCGGAAATTACCAGTAGAGAGCGTATTTTCATATTGTCTCTCATTGCTTTCATCAGGGTTCGTGGTTTGTGGTTCCATGGTTTCATGGTTCAAACGGTCCGAAAAGAGCACTGAGCGCTGAGGAGAGTCCAACGTTCTCTCGGAGCACGCTTCATAAAAGCGTCGCATTCCCAGCTGCCACTTCAGTATTCTCAAAATGCTGGTTCCAGTCGCATTACTGGTAGGTGTGCTCACCCTCGTCGCTTGGTGGATGCATCAGACCTTCACCTACTGGAAGCGTCGCGGCATTCCCCACGATCCGCCCCAGATTCCGCTGGGCAACACCAGTGAAATGATGAGAACAATGCAGCTGTCGCACATTCTCAAGCGAACCTACTTCAAGTACAAGAATCGGACCGATGGACCCTTTGTGGGCTTCTACATTTACTGCAAGAGGTTTGCCTTGGTCACCGATATTGACTTTGTGAAGACCGTGCTGATCCGGGACTTTGACAAGTTCCACGATCGCGGCATATTCCACAACGAGCGGGACGATCCGTTGACAGCCAATCTGACGACCATCGAGGGACAGAAGTGGAGGACTCTGCGCCAGAAATTGACGCCCACTTTTACGTCCGGCAAGATGAAGAACATGTTTCCCGCTGTGCTGAGCGTGGGCGATGAGCTGATCCGAGTGCTCGATGAGAAGATCTGCAGCTGCCCGCAAACCCTGGAGGTTCACGATCTGCTGGCCCGCTTCACCGCCGACGTGATCGGAGTCTGCGCCTTTGGCCTGGAGTGCAACAGCCTGCGGGATCCCAATGCGGAGTTCGTTAGGATGGGAGAGTCGGCGATTAATAAGCGTCGCCATGGCAGACTCGTGTACCTGCTCATTTTCGCGGCACCCAGGTTGGCCGCCAAATTGGGCATCAAGTCACTGCTGCAGCCGGTCGAGGACTTTTACATGAACATCGTCAAGGACACCATCGACTATCGCATAAAGAACAAGATCTCCCGCAACGACTTCATGGACATGCTGATCGACCTGAAGCTCAAGTACGACGGTGGCAACAAGGAGGAGGGCATCACCTTCAATGAGCTGGCCGCCCAGGCCTTTATATTCTTCCTGGCGGGCTTCGAAACGAGCTCCACCACGCTGGGATTTGCCTTGTTTGAGTTGGCCTGCAACCAGGACGTTCAGGATAAGCTGAGGACAGAGATCGATGGTGTCCTGGAGAGGCACAATGGAAAACTGGACTATGACAGCATGCGGGAGCTGACGTATCTGGAAAAGGTCTTCGATGGTGAGTTACCCAGTTCATCCATCTGGTAACCTGGCTAAGGTGAAATTCTCTTCTTCAGAAACCCTCAGGAAACATCCCGTGGTGGCCCATTTGGTTCGCACTGCAACCAAGCCCTATGCTCACAGCAATCCGAAGTATTATATAGATCGTGGCACCGGCGTTCTTGTGCCCACCCTTGGCATCCACCACGACCCGGAGTTCTATCCGGAGCCGGAAAAGTTCGTCCCGGAGCGCTTCGACGAGGAGCAGGTGAAGCAGCGACCCGCCTGCACTTTCCTGCCCTTCGGAGACGGTCCCCGGAACTGCATTGGTCTAAGATTTGGCCGGATGCAGGTCGTCGTTGGATTGGCCCTGCTCATCCACAACTTTAAGTTCGAGCTGCACCCGACCAAGACATCGGTTCCGATGAAGTACAAAGTCAAAAGCATTCTGCTGGGCGCCGATGGCGGAATCAACCTGAATATCAGCAAGATAGTGAGGCAATAGAGTGATTCACACTTCTGGAGTGACTTACTTGATCCAGTTCGATATAAGCACTGATTGATTATGAACATGAGTCACGGATATATATTATTTTAAATGGTTTAAAAGCTTGTGTATCAATGCAAGCAAGTATTAACTTTGCACACAAAACTCCTAAAATTTTATTTTTAAGTGTTGATAACAATTAGGCCCCTAAACTTGTTATTTATCAGTTAATTGTATACTAATGATAATTACTCTTGTGTAAATATGTATAAGCGATTATAATTATTAGATCCACATGTGAATGTATTTACCTGAGTTTTGGTGTAACTCAAAACCTATTGTCAGTATTAATAAATGAAATAATGAATTTTATTGGTTGTTTTACAAATTAAAATGAACAATTACACCCGCTCAACCTTGAGAAAAATGCCAGTTTCACTTGATAATAGGAAGGGCTTCTTGCTGTACTTCATGGGAATCGTTGTCTCCTCGCAGACGGAAAACTTAAAGTCCTTCAGCAGAAAACCCAAGCCAATGCGGGTTTGCATTTGGCCAAACCGCATGCCGATGCAGTTTCGAGGACCTTCGCCAAAGGGAAGCCATTCAATAGAATCTCGCTCCTTGACGCGTTCCGGCGAGAAGTTTTCCGGGTCGAAGGTATCCGGATTGGGGTACAGTCGCTCGTCGCGATGCATGGCTCCAGCGGGTATAAGGACGGGCATTCCCTTCTTAATCACATACTTGGTATTATAGGGAACCACAAAGTCCTCCAGGCACTCGCGATTCAGCACGGGAACCACTGTGTAGAGGCGCAGGGTTTCTGAAAGCAGAGGTTAGGGATTAATAAAGATTAATAAAGAATGTGCCAGCTTCAAGTGTAGCTCACCTGATACGATCTGGTCCAAGTAGACCAGATCCCTCATGCCCTCGTAGGTCAGCTCTCCGTTGTACTTCCCAAACACCTCCTGACACTCCTCTCTGACCCTGTCCTGAATATCCTGGTGCTGGGCCAGTTCATAGAGAACAAAGCCCATTGTGGTCGACGAGGTTTCGAAGCCAGCCCCGAAGAATACGAACGCCTGGGCCGCCATCTCCTCGATCGTGAGGTTCTCGCTCTCCCCAGTCTCGGACTTGGTCGGAGGCTTGTTCTTCAGGTCGATCAACTGATCCATGAAGTCGTTTCGCCGGATATTGTTCTGCTCCCTGAACGCCACCGTCTCCCTGACGATGCGCAGGAAGAAGTGCTCCGCCTCGTCCAGGCATATCTTAAAGTGCAGCCTGCGGGCCAAATTGGGGAAGCTATTGATGAAGGCGATCACCAGGGGACCGTGGCGCTGCTCGAAGATGGCCCGGCGTCCCATGACCCGAAACTCTGCCTCCGGATCCTTCAGGCTGCTGCACTCGATCCCAAAGGCACAGGTGCCTATGACATCGGTGCCGAATCTGGCCAGGATGTCCTTGACCTCGACAACTGGGGACTTTTGCATCGTCTGGCCAAAGACCTCGGTGAACTCGTGAGCTACCTTTATCACCGTGGGAAACATGTACTTCATCTTTCCGGAGGTGAACGTCGGCGACAGCTTGTTCCGCATGGACCGCCACTTCTGGCCATCCAGCAGGAACAGCTGACCCGACAGCGGGTCGTCCTCTGTGTTGTGGTAGAATCCCCGGTCCGTGAACTTGTTAAACTCCTTGATCAGGACGAGCTTGGCTAGCGCCGTGTCCAGCACCAGGACTGCCGGCTTCTGGAACCAATAGAAGCCGGCGAAGGGGCCAGATCCCCGGAACTTGTTGTAGTAATCCGACCAGACGTCACAGAACGATCGCGTGGTCTGGACTCCCCTCAGGCTGCCCAGCAGGATGTGCGGCTCCTCGCAGGGAATGCCCTGGATTCGCCAGTACTGCAAGGTACGACGCCATTTCCAGAGCAGGTATCCCACCAGCACTGCGATAGCCGCCAATAGCCAAGCGAGAACACCCATGACATCAGCTAGGGTGCGGTGAAAGCCTCCGGGAAAAATATAGAACGTTTGGTGCTCGTCGAGCTTCAGAAGTCTACTGAGCACCGACGAAAGCTCAATTCGCTCTTTTATTTTAATTATTTTGTTTATTTTTCTTCTCTCTTATTGAGCAGAAAGCTCTTCTCTTTTCTGCTAAAACAAACAGCGAAAAAACGGAGAGTTTTTGTTATCAAAACAATATGTAAAATCCCAATGTTTTGATCGGCAGCTGAAGCTAATCGAACCTACCTCAATATAATTTTATCAGGGGTAGATTTTGCTCTAAAAAAAAAGCTAAAAATCTTGACTCTCTTAAAAATGTAAAGCACTCTCAAGCAAACTAAATATATCTCAAGGTTTTCTCATTTTTTCGTGCTATCTTGTATAATTTACTTGTTATAAAAGCAGTTCCAACCGCAGAATGTGGATAATAATAGAACGCTTTAAAAATTGCCTCCACACATAACTGAGAACTGTAATTAAGAGAGCTTGACGCTAAGCTTCTAGTGTTAAAAGAAAAAAAAAAACAATACTAACGATGACAAAGTACTTATGGTTACATCCATTGATAAAAAAACTTATATTTTCTAGTCGCTAGAGAAGGCACTTGACTGCCCGATCATAAAATACATGGGTATTAATACGTATCATTCAAATCAGATAAGGTGAACCACAATTACCAATTAAGTAACCTTTTATTTATTTATTATTCCTATTACTAATTTAAACTTAAAGGGATGACTTTATTGAAATAAAGAAAGTAAAGGCCGTTTTGGCAGATTATTAATCAGTATTTTTATGTGGCTTAAAAATGTTCCGATTCCCAAAAGGGAACTAATTAATGAGCCATGACACTTTAAATATATTAGTAAAATTTAGAACATTAAGATGTAAAATTCTAAATATAATAATAGCATTGAGCGAAAAGAAAACATTGAAATAATTATATATATGTATTAAAAAGTATTACCGTAATTTATAAATAGTTCCATATTGTTCAGAACGAAAACTGTTATTTATTAATATTTATAGATATTTGAGCTCGGTGCATGATGATGAATTATTCTTTCCACAGCCATCTTTTTTGGGTGAGTTTGTGGCACTTGTAATCTCGAGAGACGAAACCAAAATTATCACTTAAGAATTGTCCACACTGCACAAAAGTGTCGCTCCGCGGGGGGCACTTGATAAGGCTCCTATCGTTCAGATAAACAGATATACAGCCTCTGCGTAGGCCATAGATAAGAGTAAAAGTAGACTCACATGTAGCCCATATTCCTATAACCTATATCCTATATTCTTTTAAAAATTCGTGCTGTAAACTTATTATACCCTTGCAGAGGGTATTATAATTTTGCCATGATATTTGCAACGCAGTGAAGGAGGCATCTCAGACCCCATAAAGTATATATATTCTTGATCAGCATCACCAGCCGAGTCGATCTAGCCATGTCCGTCTGTCTGTCTGTCCGTCTGTCTGTCCGTCTGTCTGTCGGTTTCTACGCGAACTAGTCTCTCAGTTTTGAGCTATCGGGCTGAAATTTTCAGCATAGTCTTATTTCTTTAGCACGCAGTATATATTTTGGAACGGCCGAAATCGGACCACTATATCCTATAGCTGCCATAGGAATGATGGCGAAATTAATGTACAAAAATTTTAATTTCTCTGTTTTTCAACGAATTTCTATAAATTTCGCGATATAGTCGTTTTTATAGTTCTAGAATTACGGTTTTAATTTCATTAAGATCGGACAACTATATCATATAGCTGCCATAGAAGGATCGGTCGATTTATATGAAAATGTAAAATTCTACATGTAAAATGTAAAATTTACAAAATTTACATAATTTGATATTTTTTTTACATTACCAAAATGGATCGATTTTCAATGATCCAATTGCTGACTGCAAGGGTATATAAACTTCGGTTTACCGAAGTTAGCTTTCTTTCTCGTTTTTATATAAGACCTCTATACAATTATATTGGTTAACCAAGTTGCAATGCTGTGAAATATGCTTGAAAGTTACATGATCTGGTTAACAAATAATTAATAATTTAAACAAGGTAAACATCTTGGGATAAAATCTAAAAAACAAAAACAATCAAGAGCACACGAATCCCGAAAATAGTTAAAAATCGCGATATAACGGTGACTTGGCGTTTTACGGTCTCGTCTAGACTTTGTTACTCTTTAATAAAGAGAGTCAGCTGATATCTAAGAGAATGCGGAAATCGTGTAAAAACCGAGGTATATAAGAGCAGCCTGGAAGGCCACATGGCTCAGTATCGAAGCAATGGCCGTTCTACTCGTACTGCTGGTCGGTGTTCTCACCCTCGTCGCGTGGTGGGTGCACCAAAGCTTCAGCTATTGGAAGCGTCGCGGCATCCCACACGATACACCGAGTATTCCATTCGGAAATACAGCTGAGTTCATGAAAACGCAGCAGATATCGGAAATTTTCAAGCGAAGCTACTTCAAGCTCAAGAAGCAGACCGATGGACCATTTGTGGGATTTTACTTTTACTTCAAGAAGTTTGCTCTCGTCACGGATATTGAGTTCGCGAAAACTGTGCTGATTCGCGAGTTCGAGAAGTTCCACGATCGCGGCATATTCTACAACGAGCGGGACGATCCGCTGACCAATCACTTGGTGAACATTGAGGGTCAGAAGTGGAAGACTCTACGCCAAAAGCTGACTCCCACCTTCACGTCCGGCAAGATGAAGAACATGTTTCCCTCAGTGCTGACTGTCGGAGACGAGCTGATCCGGGTGTTTGACGAGAAGATCTCCAGCTCCAAGGATCCCTTGGAGATCCACGACCTGCTGGCTCGCTTCACCGCCGACGTCATCGGGAGCTGTGCCTTCGGTCTGGACTGCCACAGCCTGACGGATCCCAAGGCGGAGTTCGTCAAGATGGGAACGGCTGCCATCACCGAGCGGCGCTACGGCAAGTCAATGGATGTGTTTCTTTTCGGCGCTCCCAAGCTGGCCAGAAAGCTGCGCATGAAGGAGACTGTCCAGAAGGTCGAGGACTTCTACATGGGGATCATCAAGGACACCATCGACTATCGCATCAGCAACCAGGTGAAGCGGAACGACTTCATGGACATGCTGATCGACCTGAAGCTCAAGTACGACGGTGGCAACAAGCAGGATGGCCTCACCTTCAACGAGGTCGCCGCCCAGGCTTTCATATTTTTCCTGGCAGGCTTTGAGACAAGCTCCACCACCATGGTATTTGCCTTGTTCGAGCTGGCCTCCCATCAGGACATTCAGGATAAGCTCAGAGCAGAAGTCAATGGTGTCTTGGCGAAGCACAATGGAACGCTGGACTATGACAGCATGCGGGAGCTGACGTATCTGGATAAGGTCATAGATGGTGAGTAACTTGCTCGACTTGCTCGTAATTGAATAATTGGAATCTCTCATTCCCCACACAGAGTCCATGAGGCTACATCCCGTCGTTGGCCACTTAATCCGCACCACCACCCAACGCTATCAGCACAGCAATCCCAAGTATTACTTGGAGCCAGACACTGGAGTTGTCGTGCCCACGTTGGCCATCCACCACGACCCGGAGTTCTATCCGGAGCCGGAAAAGTTCATCCCTGAGCGCTTCGACGAGGAACAGGTGAAGCAGCGACCCGCCTGCACTTTCCTGCCCTTCGGAGACGGTCCCCGGAACTGCATTGGTCTGCGATTCGGAAAAATGCAGGTTATTGTTGGAATGGCTATGCTCATCCACAACTTTAAGTTCGAGCTGCATCCCACAGGGACCAAGGCTCCTCTGGAATACCGCAGCGATGACATTCTATTGAGCCCCAAGGGAGGGGTTCGTCTGAAGGTCAGCCGGGTGGGAAAGTAATAAACTTAATTTAAAAGCAATTAAGGCTTTGTTTGTTGCTGTTAAGGCGTAGTTGGATAATTACTGAGCTATGTGAAAAAAATATATTTATATTTCTAAATGAAAATCTTATCTATGAAAGTGTTGGGTCACCGAGTCTCCCCAGGCATCTGCGGATCTGCCTACTATTCAATTGAATATTATTAATTGCGTTCCATTGACAGAAGCTTTCTGCTTGGTGTTAGGACATTGATAATTGTAAATATTATAATTGATTCAGACTTCTGAACTATCAAGTCACTGTGACCAGTATCTGTCTCGTTAATCCGGTACTCCGATTAGATAAGATACACATATTAGATTCTACTATCGCTAAGCCCTTTCATCTATTTATAACTATGTCTATGTGTACTATCTACTGTTTACTGATTACTCATTCTTAGCACGAGTCAATTGTCAAGATAGAGTGTTTGATTATTACATGTTGGGTATGATCTATGAAATAAATACAAGA
This sequence comes from Drosophila triauraria, assembly GCA_014170255.2. Taxonomy (NCBI): domain Eukaryota; kingdom Metazoa; phylum Arthropoda; class Insecta; order Diptera; family Drosophilidae; genus Drosophila; species Drosophila triauraria. Next base: position 12,072,480 of record CM024335.1, read on the forward strand.
CTGGAAATTAGACAGATATATAAAAGCACAGCCTACTTTTAGGCATATATGATTATATTACTTCTTACAGCGTTCTACCGTTTTCACTTTGAGAAGATTCTGCCTGACAAGTAAATGCCCTTTTCTTCATCAAACCGGATCTTATTTCTACAAGAAAAAACAGTAGCTAACTTGCTGATCTATTGATGCTTATTTTAAACCGTCAGAAGATTAATCTAGCACGCATTTAATTTTAAAATAATTCTTTTCTGAAACCCCCTGCTAGATAGCTTCTAGATATTCCTTGAAAACCCTTTTCTTATGTTACCCCTTTCTTCACATACTTGACCCCAACCAAGTTCTAATTTTAATTGCCAGAACAAATAGCGAGTTCTATTAGCCGTTAAAGACGTAATCACAAGTTTTATTATCCAGTTAAATCTCAAGTACTGCCACATGTTCATAAATATGGCTAGTTAAAAGTAAACTAAATTCAAACACGCTCCACTTTGAGGTAAATCCCCGACTCACTGGCCACGAGGATTATATCCTTGTTGTACTTCATGGGAATCGTTGTCTCCTCGCAGACGGTGAACTTAAAGTCCTTGATCAGGAGGGCCAGGCCAATGCGGGTCTGCATTTGGCCAAACCGCATGCCGATGCAGTTGCGAGGACCATCGCCAAAGGGCAGCCACTCCACGGAATCTCGCTCCCTGACCCGTTCTGGCGAGAAGTTCTCCGGGTCGAAGGTGTCCGGATTGGGGTACAGTCTCTCGTCGCGGTGCATGGCTCCGGCGGGAATGAGAACGGGCATTCCCTTCTTAATCACATACTTGGGATTGTCGGGAACCACAAAGTCCTCCAGGCACTCGCGATTCAAAACGGGAAGCACTGTGTAGAGGCGAAGGGTTTCTGGAAGATAAAAGCCAAGTCTTAGTAGGGTTCATTGGAGAGAGATTCCATCTCGCACTTACCGGATATCACTTGATCGACGTAGACCAGCTCCTTGACGCTTTCGTAGGACAACTCGCCGCCATACTTTTGACTGACCCTCTGGACCTCCTCCCTCATGCGGTTTTGGATCTCCTGGTTTTGGGCCAGCTCGTACAGGGCAAAGCCCATCGTGGTCGACGAGGTCTCGAAGCCGGCGGCGAAGAACACAAAGGCCTGGGCGGCGATCTCCTCAATTGTCAGGTTAACGTTCTCCCCGGAGTCGGAGGTAATTAGTGGCTTATTTTTCAGGTCGATCAACTGATCCATGAAATCGTTTCGCCGAATGTTGTTCTGCTCCCTGAAGCTGACCGTCTCCCTGACGATGCGCATGAAGAACTTCTCGATGGGCTCCGCCGTCGTTTTCATGTGCAGGCGCCGCGCCAAGTTGGGGAAGCTATTGACGAACCCAATGCCGATGCTCGACCAGGGCCCGTCGTCCCATCACGCGGAACTCGGCCTCGGGATCCTTCAGGCTACTGCACTCGATGCCAAAGGCGCAGGTCCCAATCACATCCGTGGTGAACCTGGCTAAGAGCTCTCTCACCTCGATGGCCGGCGGAGCCTTGTCCACAAGCTGGCCAAAGACGTCGATGAACTCGTGGGCCACTTTTATCACCGTGGGGAACATGTACTTCATTTTTCCGGAGGTGAACGTGGACGTGAGCTTGTTCCTCATCGACCGCCACTTGTGGCCATCCAGCAGGAACAGCTGACCCGACAGCGGATCATCCTCGGGGTTGTGGAAGATGCCGCGGTCCGTGAACTTGTTGAACTCCTTGATGAGGATGGTCTTGGCCAGCGAGGTTTCCAGCACGAAGATGGCCGGTCGCCGGAACCAATAGAAGCCGGCGAAGGGGCCAGTCCCGCGGAACTTCTTGTAGTAGGCATTCCAGATGTCACTGAAGGATCTCGTGGTGCGCACTCCCTTCATGCTGCCCATTACGATGTGGGGTTCCTCGCAGGGAATGCCCTGCTCCTGCCAGTACCTCATGGTGTTGCGCCATTTCACCAGCAGATAGCCAACTAACGCCAGCAAGGCCGTCAGCAACACAGTTCCCACAGCCATGATGTTTTTTGCGAAACCAGTACCGAAATTACCAACCAGGCGAGCAGGTTGGCAGTTTGGAGCTGAGCGTGGAAGAGCTTTGCGGGCTGGTTTTATAGGCAAGGTAGAAAATATTTGTAGTCATTGTGACCCAACAAACACGATTGTACTTAACTTATCGGAACTTTTTGCTGGAATTGTGACCTGAGATTATTGATTCACACGCTGATAACTGGGGGCTATGGTTCCGGGTCTCGATCAGGGAATACCTGTTACCCATATTTTGTATAGAAAAGTTTAGTAATTAATATTATAATTTTATTAAATTTCTACAAGTCCAGTTATTCCCTTTTTTCTACCCTTTATGTCTATAAATATTTAAAAGATTGGGCAGATTGCCTCATAAAATAATAAATAAAACTAATTAACTATCTTCCACTTCTCTTCAATGAACTTTGGTTTCAATTTAATGGCCTTAAAGGTGTTGGATCAACGTGTCTCCGCCGGGCTAGCGCTTTTCGAAGTGGCGAATCAATTGAATATTATTAATTGCGTTCTATTGACTAAGGCTATTGGTGTTAAAATATTACAATTAATTCTGAATTCTGAACTATCAAGTCACTGTGACCAGCTAGGCTCTCGTTAAACCGGAACTCCGATTAGATTAGATATTTATAAGCTTCCTCTATCGCTAAAGCCCTTTAATCTATTTATAAATAGGGTTCTATATGTCTATGTGTACTATCTACTGATTATTTGTAATCATTCTTAGCACGAGTCAGTTGTCAAGATAGAGTGTTTGATTATAACAGGTTGGATATGAACTATGAAATAAATTCAAGACTGAAAATCAGACACATATATAAAAGCATAGCCTACTTTTAGGCATAAATTCTACTTCTTACAGGCGTTCTCCCGTTTTCACTTTCAGAAGATTCTGCCTCACAAGTAAATGCATCAAACCGGATCTTATTTGCAAAAAAAAAAATATTTGGCTTGTTGGTCTATTGATGTCTATTTCATACCATAAGAAGATCAGTATTTATTTATTTTATAAATAATTCTTTTCTGAATACGAAATTGCAAACCGAAGGTTGCCTGACAGCCTATAGAGTCTAGATATTTCTCGGAAATCCCTATACTTAGGAATTACTTTCTTAAAACTCAGTTACTTTATCCCAACCAAGTTTTAAAATAAATTGCCGGAACCAATTGCTAGTTCTTTGAGCTGAGTATGATGTAATCTCACATTTTATTAACCAGTTAAATTTCAAGTACTGCCACAAGTTCATAAGTTAAAAGTAAAGTAAATTCATACACGTTCCACTTTCAGGTAAATCCCCGACTCACTGGCCACGAGAAACATTTCCTTGTTGTACGTCATGGGAATCGTTGTCTCCTCGCAGACGGAGAACTTAAAGTCTTTTAGAAGGAGTGCCAGGCCAATGCGGGCTTGCATTTGGCCAAACCGCATGCCGATGCAGTTGCGAGGACCATCGCCGAAGGGAAGCCACTCGATGGAGTCTCGCTCCTTGACGCGTTCCGGCGAGAAGTTGTCCGGGTCGAAGGTGTCCGGATTGGGGTACAACCTCTCGTCGCGGTGCATGGCTCCGGCGGGAATGAGGACGGGCATCCCCTTCTTAATCACATACTTGGGATTATCGGGAACTACAAAGTCCTCCAGGCACTCGCGATTCAGCACGGGAAGCACTGTATAGAGGCGAAGGGTTTCTGGGAGATAAAAGCCGAGAGTTAGTTGGGTTCACTGGAGAGTTCCAAGGCTCACTTACCGGATATCACTTGATCGATGTAGACTAGCTCCTTGACGCTTTCGTATGACAACTCGCCGCCATACTTTTGACTGACCCTCTGGACCTCCTCCCTCGCGCGGCTCTGGATCTCCTGGTTTTGGGCCAGCTCGTACAGGGCGAAGCCCATGGTGGTCGACGAGGTCTCGAAGCCGGCGGCGAAGAACACAAAGGCCTGGGCGGCAATCTCCTCGATCGTCAGATTAACGTTCTCCCCGGAGTCGGAGGTAATTAGTGGCTTATTTTTCAGGTCGATCAACTGATCCATGAAATCGTTGCGTCGGATGTTGTTCTGCTCCCTGAAGCTGACCGTCTCCCTGACGATGCGCATGAAGAACTTCTCGATGGACTCCGGCGTCTGTTTCATGTGCAGGCGCCGCGCCAAGTTGGGGAAGCTATTGACGAACATAATGCCGATGGGTCCCAGGCGCGTCTCGACCAGGGATCGGCGTCCCATCACGCGGAACTCGGCCTCGGGATCCTTCAGGCTGCTGCACTCGATGCCAAAGGCACAGGTTCCAATTACGTCCGTGGTGAACCTGGCCAGAAGCTCCCTCACCTCGATGGCGGGCGGAGCCTTGTCAACAAGCTGGCCAAAGACGTCGATGAACTCGTGGGCCACCTTTATCACCGTGGGGAACATGTACTTCATCTTCCCGGAGGTAAATGTAGACGACAGCTTGTTGCGCATGGAGCGCCACTTGTGGCCATCCAGCAGGAACAACTGACCCGACAGCGGATCGTCCTCGGGGTTGTGGAAGAAGCCGCGGTCCGTGAACTTGTTGAACTCCTTGATCAGGATGGTCTTGGCCAGCGAGGTTTCCAGCACGAAGATGGCCGGTCGCCGGAACCAATAGAAGCCGGCAAAGGGGCCAGTGCCCCGGAACTTCTTGTAGTAGGCATTCCAGATGTCACTAAAGGATCTCGTGGTGCGCACTCCCTTCATGCTGCCCATCACGATGTGGGGCTCCTCGCAGGGAATGCCCTGCTCCTGCCAGTACCTCATGGTGCTGCGCCATTTCACCAGCAGATAGCCAACTAACGCCAGCAAGGCCGTCAGCAACACAGTTCCCACAGCCATGACTCACGCGAAACCAGTACCGAGATTACCAACCAGGCGAGCAGGTTGGCAGTTTGGAGCTCACTGAGCGTGGAAGAGCTTTGCGGGCTGGTTTAATAGCCAAGGTAGAATATATTTGTAGTCATTGTGACCAACAAACACGATTGTACTTAGCTTATCGGAACTTTTTGCTGGAATTGTGACCTGAGTTTATAGTGATTCACACGCTGATAACTCGGGGCTATGGTCCCGGGTCTCGATCAGGGAGTACCTGTTACCCAGATTTTGTATAGAAAAGTTTTGTAATTGAAAATATTTTTATTAAATTTCTACAAGTCCCTTTATACCCTTTTTCTACCCTTTATGTCTATGAATATACAAAAGATTAAGCAGATTGCCTCATAAAATGATAAATAAAACTAAATAACTATCTTTCACTTCTCTTGAATTAACTTTGGTTTCGTTTTAATGGCTTTTAGGGGGCTCGTCATCCGGCCAATCACACTGCCTCCAGCTTCAGGAACAAGCCTCCCTTGATGCCAAGCACAAAGGAGCGGGGATCGTAGACCAGGGGTTCCGGAGTTTGTGGGCAGATGGAGAACTTAAAGTTCTTGATGAGCAAAGCCAGTCCGATGCGGGCCTGCATCTGTCCGAACCTCATTCCAATGCAGTTCCGAGGACCGTCGCCAAAGGGCAGCCAGGCCACCGAGGGGCGGTTAGCGCATTCCTCAGGAGAGAATCTCTCAGGCCTGAACTCATACGGATCGGGGTAGACGCTGGGATCGTGGTGAATGGCAGATGAGGGAATGATCACCGATTGACCGGCCTCGATGACAAAGTTCGGATGGCCTGGAACCTCAAAGCGCTTCCTGGCCATGCGGTCCAGGTTGGGAACAATGGTGTAGCGGCGAAGGGTTTCTGCAGGGAGAGAGTTGGTGATTAGCTGACTTGGCTCAGGAGTAGAACTCTCTTCACTTACCATTGATAACCATGTTGAGGTACTTGAGATCCTTGGTTAGCTCGTAGGTGAACTGCTGCTCATGCTTCTCCACAACTTCCTCCACCTCAGCCCTGGCCTTGTCCTGGATGTGTGGGTTCTTGGCCAGTTCGTACAGGGCAAATCCCATGGTGGAGGAGGATGTCTCGAAGCCGGCGAGGAAGAACACAAAAGCTTGTGCCAGCACCTCGTCCATGGTCAGACCCCTGACCACTTCGCCATTCTCCAGAGTCATCTCCTTCTGATTCTTCATGTCAATGAGCATGTCCATGAAGTCGTTTCGCCGGATACTCTCCTTCTCCCGCACCGCCACAGTCTCGTAGACAATCCGCTTGTAGAAGTCCTGAACGGGCTGGGCCGTTCGCACTAATCCCAATCGCTTGGCCAGCTTGGGATAGTTTCTCATGAAGCCCAAGATCAGGGTGCCATGTCGCTTCTCCACAAGAGCTCGTCTGCCGAACTGCAGGAACTCCGCCTTCTCGTCCCGCAGGCTGTTGCATTGGATGCCGAAGGCGCAGGTGCCGATCACGTCCGTCGTAAACCTGGCCACCAGATCGCGAATGTCTAGGACGGGGTTGTGTTCCACCTTCTCGTGCATCACCGAGATGAACTCGTTGGCCACGGACACCACAGTTGGATACATGAACTTCATTTTGCCAGACGTAAAGGTCGAGGATAGCTTATTTCGGAGCAAACGCCACTGGGGACCGTCCAAATTAAAGAGATGCGCCGACAGAGGGTCGTCCTTCTCGTTGTAGTAGATGCCCTTGTCGGAGAAGTTTGAGAAGTCCTTGATCAGAATGTGCTTGGCCAGGTCGAGATCCATGACTAAGGCCGCGGGCCTTTGGAAGAAGTAGAATCCCACAAAGGGGGCCTTGCTCCCCCGAAACTTGTTGTAATGATCCTGAAGGATCTGGTGAACGACCTTTGTCTTGCCGAGCCCCTCCATGTTTCCACTGATGGGGTGTGGAGTGTCGAAGGGAATACCGCGGCGCTTGAAGTAGGTAAGGTTCCGATGGACGTAGTAGGTCACGATCGCCAGCAGGGCGACCGCCACCTGGAAGAGGATGTACGTTAGCTCCATTCTGCTGTTCGGAAATCACTGAGTCAGCAATCCAGCGGAGATCAGCTTTTAAATGCAAAACCCACCTACTTGGCATGACGCTGCAGCCTTCGTTCTCAAACAAATGAGACAGAGGCTAATCTCTCGGCTTGTTTACTTTTATGCTGGCAACTGTGAGGTCGCAAGAATTCTACAGAGTTACGTCTATAAATATAACGAGTCAGCCAAAGTCTAGGGAATATTTCCATGAAATGCCCCATTTGTATACACTAGAAAATCAGTTAAAGTCGAAACCCAAAATTTAGTTTTAGTTCGCAGCATAATTGAGTTTCTAATTATTTAATAATGCCATAATATTTATGAGGTTTATTTACGTGTCTAACATTCTTTGTTCTTAATTTAGCAGTTCTCACTGTATACAGTCAGCCATCGCTTATCGGAATGAATGGAGGCAGAACTGGACATTGACTTATCGGGGGCCTCAGACAGCCTGCAACTCATTGCTGCCTTGTCGTCATCGTTTCGTTCCCTTTGTATTAGCATAGTAAACTTAGTCACTGATTATTATTTCTAGCCTCTGTCTCTGAATTGTCTGTCGCTGCTACCAGCTTTTATCAGATGGTATCGACTTTGAGCTGGATTCCACCAAGAACCGTGAGTACAAGTGACCTAGGATCAAATACCAGCGGATCTGGGGTCTCGGAGCACACAGAGAACTTGAAGTTCTTGATGAGCAGAGCGAGTCCAATGCGAACCTGCATCTGCCCAAATCTCATTCCAATGCAGTTACGAGGACCATCGCCAAAGGGCAGCCAGGCAACCGAGGGACGCTTGGCTGATTCTTCAGGAGAAAATCTTTCAGGCCGGAACTCATACGGATCGGAGTAGATACTAGGATCGTGGTGTATTCCTGTGGCGGGGATGAAGACCAGTTGACCAGCCTCGATTACAAATTTGGGATGTCCTGGAACCACATAGCGTCTGTGGGCCTTTCGAATAAGATGAGAGGCAACGGAGTACAGGCGAGAGGATTCTGTATAGAAAATATAAAGGATTAGCTCGGGTTATTGGAATCCCGCTTAAAAGCTTACCATCAATAACCATGCTGAGGTACTTGAGATCCTTAATGCTCTCAAACGTGAGTTCCTGGCCATGCTTCTCCAGAACTTCCTCCACCTCAGCCCTGACCTTGTCCTGGATATGCGGGTTCTTGGCCAGTTCGTACAGAGCATACCCCATGGTGGAGGAGGATGTCTCAAAGCCAGCTATAAAAAACACAAAGGCTTGGGCCAACACCTCCTCCATGGTGAGTCCCCTTACCACTTCTCCACTATCCAGAGTCATTTCCTTTTGGTTCTTTAAGTCAATCAGCAGATCCATAAAGTCATTCCGTCTGATATTCTCCCTTTCCCGCTGGGCTACTGTTTCGTAGACAATTCGTTGGTAGAAATTCTGAATATGCTGAGCAGTTCGTATGAATCCCAATCGCCTGGCCAAGCCTGGATAGCTGTGCATGAACCCATGGAGGAGAGGACCATGGCGTTTGTCCATCAAAGAGCGCTTGCCGAAGTACAGGAACTCTGAGCTCTCATCTCGGAGACTGTTGCACTTGATGCCAAAGGCGCAGGTTCCGATCACATCCACCGTAAACCTGGCCATTATATCCCTGATCTCCAGCACTGAATTATGGTCCACCTTCTCGCTCATTATGGCCAGGAGCTCCTCGGCCACGGAAACCACCGTGGGACACATTAACTTAATTTTGCCGAAAGCGAAGACCGAGGATAACTTGCTTCGCAGCAATCGCCACTGGGAGCCATCCAAATTAAACAGATGGGCCGAGAGGGGATCGTCCTTCTCATTGTAGTACAGACCCTTGTCCGAGAAGTTCGAGAAGTCTTTGATCATTATGTGCTTGACCACATCCAGATCCATGATGAAGGCGATGGGTTTCTGGAAGAAGTAGAAGCCCACAAAGGGAGCCTTGGAGCCTCTATATTTGTTGTAGTAATCCGTGATAATGTCGTTGGCTGTCCTGTTGCTGTTGTATCCTTTTATGTTTCCCTTCAGGACATGCGGAGGATCGTGGGGTATTCCGCGACGCCTGAAGTACGTCAGTCTGCGATGGAGGGAGTAGAAGGCGATCGCCAGGAGTGCGACCGCCACTTGGAGCAGGAGATATGTCAACTCCATAGTGCAGTTCTCAGACGACTGTTTTGGCGAAGGGTAGACAGAGGTCTTTTAAATTTGGAACTTTGTAGCCTGGCTATCTATTTATGGCGGATAATTTATTTTTGGATGTAGTCGGTAGCCCGCAAAGTACATAGAAGTACTAAATTCCTTCCAGTGTATATAGAAATAGCTTTTGAGGGGATGGTAAACATTATTGACCTAGAAAAGAGTAGAAGTGGAATCGATAAAGGCATATTGGTTTGGAGAAAGGAATCTACAATAAAATGGATTGCTTGTATGGTGACCGATTATGGCATTTTTCATGCTTTAAAAAGCATTTTTTTGTTAAGAATTATATTTTATTTTATTAATAGCATGGCGCCGAATTAAAACAAGTGAGAAAACTACAGTCGAGTGTCACCGACTGTGAGATACCCGGTACCCAGTATTGTGCGTGAAATTAAATAACACACCAACATGGAAAAAACAAAAAGTTGACAAATGTTGCTAAAAACATGTTAAGCAACGTTCAAAAAAGACAAATTCTGCAGCTGAAAGCAGCTGCCTTACGAATTAATACTGCGCCCAAAAGCACGCAACACTTTTTTTCGCTACTGCCGTTGTGGCTCAAGATGGTAAGAAACTTAATTGTTTAATAACTTCCATGTTTATCATCCAATTTTACTCAAATTTTCAGAAAACGTCCGCAAATGCCTACTTATTTATTGTATCTATTTACTTTGAGCCAAAATTTACGAATCTAGCTTATTTAAGTTTTATTCGTTTTTTGGGGGCGGAAGTGGGCGTGGCCATATTTTAAAACAAACTTGATCTGCGTGCAACAGATTCCAATGTTGTCACCAAATTTGGTAACTCTAGCTCTTATAGTCTCTGAGATCTGTTGTTTCACACGGACGGACAGACGGACAGACGGACAGACGGGCAGACGGACATGGCTAGATCGATTTGGCTAGTGACGCTGATTAAGAATATATATACTTTATAGGGTCGGAGATTTCTCCTTCTGCCTGTTACATACATTCTCGGTTGGCACTAACTTATAATACCCTTGTACCCTATGGGTACCGGGTATAAAAATACCATAAACGGTCACCCTGCTTCCTTGTAGGAAAACTTATATCAGTTATGATTACCCGGTATCCAGTAGTCGAGTCCCTTCGTCTCTACCTCTCTTTCCTGTTTACCAAATTTGTTTGGTTAGACTTATTACTCTATTATAAAAATTAATTGAGGGCTTGACCGAAATTTTGCCGAATGTTTATCAACATTTTACAACTTTTGGGATATAAATAATTATTTGATTAAAGAGAGAAATTGCTACTTTATGTACTATCACAGCGTGACCATTGAGAAGTTATTAATAAAGTTTAAAAGCTAAAAAAATGTAGACCTAAATAGAACACAAATTTTTATTAATTGTAGAAAAGTTCTAATTTTATAAAGTAATCGATATCTTCTTCCTTTTATTAGAATATTTGTTACTACTTCACAAGGCCTCAATTTTAAGATTAATTTCAAGAGCACTCAGAACCATAGACTTGGTATTGTAAATCAGTGGCTGCTGGGTCTGGGAGCATGTGGAGAACTTGAAGTTCTTAATGAGCAGAGCCAGTCCGACGCAGGCCTGCATCCGTCCAAACCTCATGCCAATGCAGTTCCGGGGACCGTCGCCAAAGGGCAGCCAGGCAACCGAGGGACGCTTGGCCGATTCCTCGGGAGAAAATCGCTCAGGCCGGAACTCATATGGGTCGGGATAGATGCTGGGATCATGGTGTATGGCCGATGAGGGAATGAGCACCGCCTGACCAGCTTCGATTACAAAGTTCGGATGTCCTGGGACCACATAGCGCTTGTTGGCCAGTCGGAAAAGGCGTGGTGAAATGGTGTACAGTCGAGAGGTTTCTGAGAGAATACACGGGATTAACTTAGATCATATTTAATTTCATTTAATTACTTACCATCTATAACCATGGTAAGGTACTTCAGATCCTTGGTGCTCTCATAGGTGAGTTGACCTCCGTGCTTCGTCAGGACTTCCTCGAGCTCAGCCCTGACTTTGTCCTGAATGCCCGGGTTCCTCGCCAGTTCGTATAGGACAAATCCCATGGTGGAGGAGGACGTCTCAAAGCCGGCGACAAAGAACACAAAGGATTGGGCAAGGATCTCCTCAATGGTGATGTTATTTTCCTTCTTCATATCAATCAGCATGTCCATGAAGTCATTTCGTCTTATGTTTTCCTTCTCCCGCAGAGCCACTGTTTCGTAGACAATCCGTTGGTAAAAGTTGTGGATATGTGGGGCCGTTCGTACGAGACGCAAACGCCTCGCCACATTCGGAAAGCCGTCCATGAGTCCAATGACCACGGGACCATACCGATTATCCACGAAAGAACGCTTTCCAAAGTGCAGGAACTCAGCATTTTCTTCCCGCAGACTGTTGCATTCGATTCCGAAGGCACAGGTGCCAATCACATCCACCGTAAACCTGGCCGCAAGCTCACGGATATCCAGGACGGAGGACCGTGAAACCTTCTCGTGCATCACCGAGATGAGCTCGTTGGCCACGGACACCACAGTAGGATACATGAACTTCATTTTGCCGGACGTGAAGGTCGAGGATAGCTTATTTCGCAGCAAACGCCACTGAGGTCCGTCCAGGTTGAAGAGATGCGCCGACATGGGGTCGTCCTTCTCGTTGTAGAACAGCCCCTTGTCGGAGAAGTTCGAGAAGTCCTTGATCAGTATGTGCTGGACCAGCTTCAGATCCATGATGAAGGCGCAGGGCCTTTGGAACAAGTAGAATCCCACAAAGGGGACCTTGCTCTCCCGATACTTGTCGTAGTATTTCTGGATTATCTGGTGAATGGTGTGGGTCCTGGCGAATCCCTCCATATTTCCCCTCAGCAGATGCGGAGGATCGTACGGCACTCCTTGTCGCTTGAAGATCGTCAGTCTGCGATGGATGGAGTAGCAGACAATCGACAGAAGGGCGACTGCCACTTGGAAGAGAAGGTACGTCAGCTCCATGATGTTTTTCCAGCTGGACTGACCTCGTTGGTGGTAAGACAGCGACTTTAAGCCGCGGAGCAGCTATCTGCTCAGTGGGCTTTGGCTTTATCTTTATTTCCTGACTATCTTTATGTTGAACATGCGTCTTGGTTTTTTCCAACTCTTATATATCCTCTAAACTCAATATAATAAAACTTATGCTACCAGTTAATCTCAAATACCAATGCTTTTAGTGACTCTCTTTATCTCCGATCTCTCACAAGGCCTCAACTTTAAGATTAATTCCCACAGCACTGAGAGCAATAGACCTGGAATTGTAAATCAGTGGCTCCTGGGTCTGGGAGCATGTGGAGAACCTGAAGTTCTTGATGAGCAGAGCCAGTCCGACGCGCATCTGCATCTGTCCGAATCTCATCCCAATACAGTTCCGAGGACCGTCGCCAAAGGGCAGCCAGGCAACCGAGGGACGCTTGGCCGATTCCTCGGGAGAGAATCTCTCTGGCCGGAACTCGTACGGATCGGGATAGATGCTGGGATCGTGGTGTATGGCAGATGAGGGAATGACCACCGACTGACCGGGTTCAATGACAAAATTCTGATGCCCAGGTACTACAAAACGCTTGAGAGCCACACGATCCAGGTTGGGGACAATGGTGTAGAGTCGAGAGGTTTCTGGGAATACATAACGGGTTTAGATAGGACAACTTTCAAAGTGCTTGATAAATTACCATCTATAAGCATGTTGAGATACTTGAGATCCTTGGTGCTCTCAAAGGTAAGTAACTGGTCGTGCTTCTCCAGGACTTCCTCGACTTCAGCCCTGGCCTTGTCCTGAACGTGCGGATTCTTCGCCAGTTCGTACAGAGCAAACCCCATGGTGGACGAAGATGTCTCGAAGCCGGCGATAAAGAAGATAAAGGATTGAGCGAGGACTTCCTCCATGGTCAGTCCCTTGAGCACTTGCCCACTCTCCGTGGTAATTTTCTCTTGGTTCTTCATATCAATCAGAAGATCCATGAAATCGTTTCGACGTATATTTTCTTTCTCTCGCAGAGCCACAGTCTCGTACACAATCCTTTGGTAGAACCTCTGGATGTGCGGAGCCGTTCTGATGAGACCCAAGCGCTTGGCCAACTTGGGATAGCTGAACAAGAAACTGAAGAGCAGGGGGCCATGGCGCTTGTCCACCAAGGACCTCTTGCCAAAGTGAAGGAACTCGGCCTCCTCATCCCGCAGACTATTGCACTGGATGCCAAAGGCGCAGGTCCCGATTACATCCACCGTAAACCTGGCCACCAGCTCACGGATATCCAGGACGGAAGACTGGTTCACTTTCTCATGCATTACAGCCATTAATTCGTCGGCGACGGACACGACTGCCGGAAGCATGGTCCTGATTTTGACAGATGTGAAGGACGAAGACAGCTTGCTCCGCAGCGATCGCCATGGAGGTCCGTCCAAATGGAAGAGATGTGCCGAAATAGGATCGTCCTTCTCATTATAGAACTGTCCCTTGTCGGTGAAGTTCGAGAAGTCCTTGATCAGAATGTGCTTGACCAGCTCCAGATCCATGATGAAGGCGCAGGGCTTTTGAAAGAAGTAGAAACCCACGAAGGGCACCTTGGTGTCCCTATATTTGTCGTAGTAATCCTGCATAATATCCTGGATGGTGCGGGTGCTGTTGAATCCCTCCATGTTGCCCCTCAGCAGATGCGGAGCATCGTGAGGGATTCCTTGGCGCTTAAAGAGCGTCATTCTGCGATGGATACAGTAGGTGGCAATTGCCAGCAGAGCGGCTGCTACTTGGAAGAGAGGGTAGGTGAGCTCCATGACTAGCTAGCTAACTTAATGGACTGAATAAGAATATAAAATGGGAACGACTTTTAAAGAATTTCCTTGTCAAAATTGGCAACTATTTGTGAAGAATGCAACGTTCCGTGCACGTAAGCCCTAACCGGGGTCCGGGGTTCGGCTTCCCACTTGAGTTGTGGGCACGTGCGCAACCCAAGTCATGGGACGTGAGCTCAGTAACACATTTTGTTGGAATAAATCTTTATAATGAAATTAATTTTTGAAGGCACATAAGTACAAGTATTTATTAAAGTGCATTTGAATGGATCTTAAACGTTTTTCGGTTCAACGAACTTTTACATTAAAATTTGTTTATGTTTATTGCACGCCTAGCCGTTAAATGACTAAATCCAAATTGTTCTTAATAGTTCATATGGGAATATACCTAAACTCACTCAAAAGAATTTAAGCATTGTGATAGATATTTCTACAAAAAGAGTAGGTTGTTCTAAGAGATATTTATCTTTCTGCCTCAAAAGAAAAGAAATACTGAGCGCGCAGTTTTGTATTTTCAAACATTTCAACAGGCAAAAAAAAACGAATATATTGCATTTTTATAGAACCATATAGCGCCTTTCTTATCAAATTAGCATAGGTAAAGGTATCACATATCTCGACAACCTTTTTGCTTACTATTATTATTTGCTTGTCAGATTTAAATTTTTGCTGGTTTAGCAGTGATATGGCACCTAATACTACTGTTAAGAGTTATATATTGCCAAAGCCCGGGGCACAGTGAATAAAGTAAGCAAGGGGTTTTAATATTTACATTTTAAGTTTCGTTAATATAATTATGTATCTGTAACCAGAGATGTGCTATTTATATCCTTAAAGCTTGTAAGATACATTTTGAACACTCTTTATTTGATTTATATCTGTTAATTTTCTTGTATTCCATATCAGTTCCCTTTAAGCGTTGTCGACTGTACCGGGACGAACCCCCGCTTATCGGACTCGTGCCGAGCTGAGGGACGATCCCCCCTGAAGAGCGTCACATCGTCGGCGGGTGGGGATTCATCCAAAGGCGGAACCAGATATGGGTATTAACTGGCTGGGATCCGAGAGTACGAGTACGAGTACTATTCGACAGATCTGGCAACTACTATATTGTTTACCTTTTGGGTCACAGAAGTACGTTCGAAAGTTGATTAGATTTCGAGTGCGGATGTTGGCAGCAAAAACAACAAACAAATAATTAAATCGGCCAGCTTTCGGTGTCTCACATATTTGTTTTGGTTTTGTTTCAGCTTTGTGGCTGAGCTTTTTTTTTGTTCTTTTGTTTTTATACCCGGTACCCATAGGGTACAAGGGTATTATAAGTTAGTGCCAACCGAGAATGTATGTAACAGGCAGAAGGAGAAATCTCCGACCCTATAAAGAATATATTTTCTTGATCAGCGTCACTAGCCGAATCGATCTAGCCATGTCCGTCTGTCCGTCTGTCAGTCTGTCCGTCTTCATTCTGTCTGTCCGTGTGAAACAACAGATCTCAGAGACTATAAGAGCCAGAGTTAACAAATTTGGTGACAACATTGGAATCTGTTGCACGCAGATCAAGTTCCAAGAGCGCTGCCACTCTTTAAACAGGGACTTTTATACCTTTTTTAAATGGTAAAAGTAACATTTAAACAATAAAATAAACTAGTTTATTTGTTAAAACCTTATTTTATCTTCTTTGAACAAAACTAATGCCCTCCTTTTAATTTTATAAGCATTTCGACCAGATTGTTTGGTTCCACCAACAGTACGGCAGCACTGGCAACCAAAACGAAAGTTGTCGTTGCCGACGGCAAATATTTTTTTTTGCGAATTCGAGGTGGGGTCAGAAAATAATTTTTTTAAACGTAATTACGAACTAGATTAATCTACTGATGGTGTTAAACAAACATCAATAGACCAACGAGTCAACCATGTTTCTCCTTTTGCAATTAAAAACCGATTTGATGTAGAAAAAGGCATTTACTTTTCATTTCGACAAGACAAACTTGCCCGTTTTTGAAAACAAAAAATTCTTGTGAAAGTGAAAACCGGAGCCTGCCTGATAAGCTTCCACTATCGCTAAGCCCATTAATCTATTTATAAATAGAGTTCTATACGTATATGTGTACTGTCTACTGATTTAATGTTATCATTTTTAGCACGAGCCAATTGTCAAGATAGTATTTTCTTATACCTGGTTAGATATGAAATATGAAATAAATTTAAGACTGGAAATTAAATATATATATAAAAGCACAGCCTACTTTTAGGCTTAACATCTTGCAGGCGTTCCTCCGTTTTTACTTTCAAAAGATTCTGCCTTACAAGTAAATGCCTTTTGCTACACCAAACCGGATCCTATTTAAAAAAAAAAAGAAAAAAACTGTTAGCTTGTTGGTCTATTGATGTTTATTTTCAACCATCAGAAGATCAATGTACCATATATTGGCTTGTAACGATCGGGGCGGGATAGCTCAGTCTCGTCCAGGATTCGCTGCAACAAATTTATATTTGTTGGGCACTGTGCCAAAATAAGAACTCCGGGGTTTATGCTTAAGTAATGTAATATATATTTTAACTGGGACTTTCACCTCTTTTCCACCACATCTGCCTTAAGCGGGGCTCAAGACGCCCTATCTCTAACAATTAGTTCACGCCCGACTCGCAGGCCAACGCCGTCTAGGTGATCACGCCGCGCTTTCGCTCCGCTTGATACTCCGGTGCTACCCGCACTCGGATACTCTCGCTAAGCTTCGCTCCGCTAGATACTCTGGTGCTGCACGCTCCAGATGCTCCCGCTAAGCTGACGCGCTGGCAAACTCACCGTCCGCCTGGGCACTTACAAAATACGAGATGGAAGAAAGTAGTGAACTGGACTCGCTTGGTCAAAGGGAATCCTCCCAAAGACTTACTGCGTTAGTTCTGCTGATCACTGCTCTGCTCTGATGTCCCCTGAACTGATCCTTGGCTCGTTTCCCAAGGAGTCACTTTCACTAGCACTGGTCACTGTTCACTGACAACTTAACTCCACGACTAACTGCCCTGACCCAAGTCCTGCCTCGCTCTTTTATACCCCCCTGCAGCGCTGCTGCTGCCAATCTAGCAACCCGCTCTCCCGCCAAAACTCCTTGCTCAGCCGATCCTCTGCAGCGCTGCTGCTGCCAATTCAGTAGCCTGCTCTCCCGCCAAAACTCCTTGCTCAGCGCATCCGTGTCCCGCTATGCGCTGACTATCCGCTCTGCTGAAAGCTTTCTCTCCCTTTCTCCGCTCTCACTCCATCTCTTCTACTGCTTTCTCTTATACTGCTCTGTCTTCTGTCTATCCTGCGTTCCCTTATTCTTATTGTAGGGGATCCTAAAGACTCCTTACAGGCTTTTAAATATTTTTTCTGAAAAGAAAGTGAAATCCGGAGCCTCAAGATATTCCTTTGAAAACCCTATACTTATGAATTACTTTCTTAAAATTCCGTTGCCAGAAGCAATGGCGAGTTCTATGAGCTATGGATGATGCAATCTCAAATTTTATTAACCCTTTAGATCTCAAGTACTGCCACAAGTTCATAAATATGGCTAGTTAAAAGTAATCTAAATTCAAACACGTTCCACTTTGAGGTAAATCCCCGACTCACTGCCCACGAGGAAAATTTCCTTGTTGTACGTCATGGGAATCGTTGTCTCCTCACAGACGGTTAACTTAAAGGCCTTGATCAGGAGTGCCAGGCCAATGCGGGTCTGCATTTGGCCAAACCGCATGCCGATGCAGTTGCGAGGACCATCGCCAAAAGGAAGCCACTCCACGGAATCCCGCTCCTGACCCGTTCCGGCGCAAAGTTCTCCGGGTCGAAGGTGTCCGGATTGGGGTACAACCTCTCGTCACGATGCATGGCTCCGGCGGAATGAGAACGGGCATTCCCTTCTTAATCACATACTTGGGATTGTCGGGAACCACAAAGTCCTCAAGGCACTCGCGATTCAAAACGGGAAGCACTGTGTAGAGGCGAAGGGTTTCTGGGATACAGAAGCCAATGGTTAGTTGGGTTCATAGGAGAGAGGTTCATGGATCACTTACCGGATATCACTTGATCGACGTAGACCAGCTCCTTGACGCTTTCGTAGGACAACTCGCCGCCATACTTTTGACTGACCCTCTGGACCTCCTCCCTCACGCGGTTCTGAATCTCCTGGTTTTGGGCCAGCTCGTACAGGGCGAAGCCCATGGTGGTCGACGAGGTCTCGAAGCCGGCGAAGAAGAACACAAAGGCCTGGGCGGCGATCTCCTCAATCGTCAGGTTAACGTTCTCCCCGGACTCGGATGTAATTAGCTGCTTGTTTTTCAGGTCGATCAACTGATCCATAAAATCGTTGCGCCGAATTTTGTTCTGCTCCCTGAAGCTGACCGTTTCCCTGACGATGCGCATGAAGAACTTCTCGACGGGCTCCGG
Source organism: Drosophila triauraria (assembly GCA_014170255.2). Taxonomy (NCBI): domain Eukaryota; kingdom Metazoa; phylum Arthropoda; class Insecta; order Diptera; family Drosophilidae; genus Drosophila; species Drosophila triauraria. The sequence continues at coordinate 12,090,898 of CM024335.1, forward strand.
CGTCTGTTTCATGTGCAGGCGACGTGCCAAGTTGGGGAAGCTATTGGCGAACCCAAAGCCGATGGGTCCCAGGCGCTGCTCGACCAGGGCCCGTCGTCCCATCACGCGGAACTCGGCCTCGGGATCCTTCAGGCTGCTGCACTCGATGCCAAAGGCGCAGGTCCCAATCACATCTGTGGTGAACCTGGCCAAGAGCTCTCTCACCTCGATGGCCGGCGGAGCCTTGTCCACAAGCTGGCCAAAGACGTCGATGAACTCGTGAGCCACTTTTATCACCGTGGGGAACATGTACTTCATTTTGCCGGAGGTGAACGTGGACGACAGTTTGTTCCTCATGGACCGCCACTTGTGGCCATCCAGCAGGAACAGGTGACCCGTCAGCGGATCGTCCTCGGGGTTGTGAAAGAAGCCGCGGTCCGTGAACTTGTTGAATTCCTTGATCAGGATGGTCTTGGTCAGCGAGGTTTCCAGCACGAAGATGGCCGGTCGCCGGAACCAATAGAAGCCGGCGAAGGGTCCGGTTCCCGGAACTTCTTGTAGTAGGCATTCCAGATGTCACTGAAGGATCTCGTGGTGCGCACTCCCTTCATGCTGCCCATCACGATGTGGGGCTCCTCGCAGGAATGCCCTGCTCCTGCCAGTACCTCATGGTGCTGCGCCATTTCACCAGCAGATAGCCAACTAACGCCAGCAAGGCCGTCAGCAACACAGTTCCCACAGCCATGATGATTAATGCGAAACCAGGACCGAAATTACCAACCAGGAGGGCAGGTTGCCAGTTTGGAGCTGAGCGTGGAAGAGCTTTGCGGGCGGGTTTTATAGGCAAGGTAGAAAATATTTGTAGTCATTGTGACCCAACAAACACGATTGTACTTAACTTATCGGAACTTTTGCTGGAATTGTGACCTGACATTATATTGATTCACACGCTGATAACTGGGCTGAGCAGGGCGAGTTCGATGCGAGCCGGGAACCTCGAAGCGCTTCCTGGCCATGCGGTCCAGATTGGGAACAATGGTGTAGCGGCGTAGGGTTTCTGAAGGAAGAAATGCGAATTAGCTTGGCTTGCCTTTGGAGTAGGGCTCCCTACACTTACCATTGATAACCATGTTGAGGTACTTGAGATCCTTTTGTCAGCTCATAGGTGAACTGCTGCTCATGCTTCTACAGAACTTCCTCCACTTCAGCCCTGGCCTTGTCTTGGATGTGCGGGCTCTTGGCCAGCTCGTACAGAGCGAGTCCCATGGTGGAGGAGGAGCCTTGGGAAGAAGTAGAATCCCACAAAGGGAGCCTTACTCTCCCGAAACTTTTGTAATGATCCTGAAGGATCTGGCGAACATTCTTTGTCTTGGCGATCTCCTCCATGTTTCCCTGATCGGGTGTGGAGGGTCGAAGGGTATTCCGCGGCGCTTGAAGTAGGTAAGGTTCCGATGGACGTAGTAGGTCACAATAGCCAGCAGGGCGACTGCCACCTGGAAGAGGATGTATGTCAGCTCCATTCTGCTGTTTGGAAATCTGCAATCGAGGGGAGATCAGCTTTTAAACGCCTAACCCACCGACTTGGCATGACCAAGCAGCACTCGTTCCTCAAACAACTGAGACAGAGGCCAATCTCTCGGTTTGTTTACTTTTGTGCTGCCAACTGTGAGGTCGCAATAATTCTACAGAGATACGTCTTTAAAGATAACAAGTCAGCCTAAGTCTAGGAATATTTCCATGAAATGCCCCATTTTTATACACTGGAAAAGCAATTAAAGTCGAAACCCGATAGTTAGTTTTAGTTCGCAACATAATGGAGTTTCTAATTATTTAATAATGCCATAATATTTATGAGGTTTATTTACGTGTCTAACATTCTTTGTTCTTAATTTAGCAGTTCTCACTGTACACAGTCAGCCGTCGCTTGTCGGAACGAATGGAGGCAGAACTGGACATTGATTTATCGGTAGACCCAGACAGCCTGCAACTCATGCTGCTTTGTCGTCATCGAGTCACTCCCTTTATATTAGCATAGCAGACTAAGTCAGTGATTATCGATAATAATTTACATTAAAATTTGTTTATGTTTATTCCACGCCTAGCCCTTAAATGACTAAATCGAAATTGTTCTTAATAGTTCATATGGGAATATACCTAAACTCACTCAAAAGTATTTAAGCATTGTGTTAGATATTTCTACAAAAGAGTAGGTTGTTCTAAGAGATATTTATTTTTCTGCCTCAAAAGAAAAGAAATACTGAGCCCATAGTTTTGTATTTTCAAAGATTTCAACAGGCAAACAATCTCTGTCTGAATTTTTATAAACGAAAATCCTGAAGAGCCTATTACATTTTTATAGAACCATATATGTATCTTTAACCAGATATGTGCTATTTATATCCTTAAAGCTTGTAAGATACATTTTGAATACTCTTTATTTGATTTATATATGTTTTCTTTAAGCAGTTATCACTAATTTCCTTGTATTCAATATCAGTTCCCTTTAAGCATTGTCGACTGTACCGGGACGAGCCCTCGCTTATCGGTCTCGTGCCGAGCTGAGGGACGATCCCCATGAAGAGCGTCACATCGTCGGCGGGTGGGGATTCATCCAAAAGCGGAACATGATATGCGTATTAACCGGCTGGGATCCGAGAGTACGAGTACGACTACGAGTACGAGCACTATTTGACGGATCTGGCAACTATATTGTTTACCTTTTCGGTCATAGAAGTACGTTCGACAGTTGATTAGATTTCGAGTGCGGATGTTGGCAGCAAAACAACAAACAAATAATTAAATCGGGCAGCTTTCGGTGCCTCACATATTTGTTTTGGTTTTGTTTCAGCTTTGTGGCTGAGCTTTTCTTTTGTTCTTTTGTTTTTTTATTTACTATTGTTTTTTTAGCTATCATGCCATTTAAACGCTAATTGGGCGTAAAATCTATCAGGTTGCGTGCAAAACAGTCATCGATACTGGGGATACTGGGAAAATGTACAACTTTGAATGTTATGATGAATGGGATTTGCATTATTTTTTCAAGGGAGCTGCTTTAATGAAAATCCCCCCCAAAAAATACCCGAAATTCGCATAGGTATCATAAAGAATTCTACCAAAAAAACTGATAGCAGGCAAAGTGAACTTTTAAGAGCTGAAATATAGATAAGAGTGGAATGCCAACCAAGGTGATCAAGCTAATGTCCTACTAAAAAGGTCAGTGATTAATTAAATAAATGAAATGAAGCTTAAAAAAAATCCTTGAAAACATGCTGCTGCCAATTCAGTAGCCTGCTCTCCCGCCAAAACTCCTTGCTCAGCGCATCCGTGTCCCGCTATGCGCTGACTATCCGCTCTGCTGAAAGCTTTCTCTCCCTTTCTCCGCTCTCACTCCATCTCTTCTACTGCTTTCTCTTATACTGCTCTGTCTTCTGTCTATCCTGCGTTCCCTTATTCTTATTGTAGGGGATCCTAAAGACTCCTTACAGGCTTTTTAAATATTTTTTTTCTGAAAAAGAAAGTGAAATCCGGAGCCTCAAGATATTCCTTTGAAAACCCTATACTTATGAATTACTTTCTTAAAATTCCGTTGCCAGAAGCAATGGCGAGTTCTATGAGCTATGGATGATGCAATCTCAAATTTTATTAACCCTTTAGATCTCAAGTACTGCCACAAGTTCATAAATATGGCTAGTTAAAAGTAATCTAAATTCAAACACGTTCCACTTTGAGGTAAATCCCCGACTCACTGCCCACGAGGAAAATTTCCTTGTTGTACGTCATGGGAATCGTTGTCTCCTCACAGACGGTTAACTTAAAGGCCTTGATCAGGAGTGCCAGGCCAATGCGGGTCTGCATTTGGCCAAACCGCATGCCGATGCAGTTGCGAGGACCATCGCCAAAGGAAGCCACTCCACGGAATCCCGCTCCCTGACCCGTTCCGGCGCAAAGTTCTCCGGGTCGAAGGTGTCCGGATTGGGGTACAACCTCTCGTCACGATGCATGGCTCCGGCGGGAATGAGAACGGGCATTCCTTCTTAATCACATACTTGGGATTGTCGGGAACCACAAAGTCCTCAAGGCACTCGCGATTCAAAACGGGAAGCACTGTGTAGAGGCGAAGGGTTTCTGGGATACAGAAGCCAATGGTTAGTTGGGTTCATAGGAGAGGTTCATGGATCACTTACCGGATATCACTTGATCGACGTAGACCAGCTCCTTGACGCTTTCGTAGGACAACTCGCCGCCATACTTTTGACTGACCCTCTGGACCTCCTCCCTCACGCGGTTCTGAATCTCCTGGTTTTGGGCCAGCTCGTACAGGGCGAAGCCCATGGTGGTCGACGAGGTCTCGAAGCCGGCGAAGAAGAACACAAAGGCCTGGGCGGCGATCTCCTCAATCGTCAGGTTAACGTTCTCCCCGGACTCGGATGTAATTAGCTGCTTGTTTTTCAGGTCGATCAACTGATCCATAAAATCGTTGCGCCGAATTTTGTTCTGCTCCCTGAAGCTGACCGTTTCCCTGACGATGCGCATGAAGAACTTCTCGACGGGCTCCGGCGTCTGTTTCATGTGCAGGCGACGTGCCAAGTTGGGGAAGCTATTGGCGAACCCAAAGCCGATGGGTCCCAGGCGCTGCTCGACCAGGGCCCGTCGTCCCATCACGCGGAACTCGGCCTCGGGATCCTTCAGGCTGCTGCACTCGATGCCAAAGGCGCAGGTCCCAATCACATCTGTGGTGAACCTGGCCAAGAGCTCTCTCACCTCGATGGCCGGCGGAGCCTTGTCCACAAGCTGGCCAAAGACGTCGATGAACTCGTGAGCCACTTTTATCACCGTGGGGAACATGTACTTCATTTTGCCGGAGGTGAACGTGGACGACAGTTTGTTCCTCATGGACCGCCACTTGTGGCCATCCAGCAGGAACAGGTGACCCGTCAGCGGATCGTCCTCGGGTTGTGAAAGAAGCCGCGGTCCGTGAACTTGTTGAATTCCTTGATCAGGATGGTCTTGGTCAGCGAGGTTTCCAGCACGAAGATGGCCGGTCGCCGGAACCAATAGAAGCCGGCGAAGGGTCCGGTTCCCCGGAACTTCTTGTAGTAGGCATTCCAGATGTCACTGAAGGATCTCGTGGTGCGCACTCCCTTCATGCTGCCCATCACGATGTGGGGCTCCTCGCAGGGAATGCCCTGCTCCTGCCAGTACCTCATGGTGCTGCGCCATTTCACCAGCAGATAGCCAACTAACGCCAGCAAGGCCGTCAGCAACACAGTTCCCACAGCCATGATGATTAATGCGAAACCAGGACCGAAATTACCAACCAGGAGGGCAGGTTGCCAGTTTGGAGCTGAGCGTGGAAGAGCTTTGCGGGCGGGTTTTATAGGCAAGGTAGAAAATATTTGTAGTCATTGTGACCCAACAAACACGATTGTACTTAACTTATCGGAACTTTTGCTGGAATTGTGACCTGACATTATATTGATTCACACGCTGATAACTGGGCTGAGCAGGGCGAGTTCGATGCGAGCCGGGAACCTCGAAGCGCTTCCTGGCCATGCGGTCCAGATTGGGAACAATGGTGTAGCGGCGTAGGGTTTCTGAAGGAAGAAATGCGAATTAGCTTGGCTTGCCTTTGGAGTAGGGCTCCTACACTTACCATTGATAACCATGTTGAGGTACTTGAGATCCTTTTGTCAGCTCATAGGTGAACTGCTGCTCATGCTTCTACAGAACTTCCTCCACTTCAGCCCTGGCCTTGTCTTGGATGTGCGGGCTCTTGGCCAGCTCGTACAGAGCGAGTCCCATGGTGGAGGAGGAGCCTTGGGAAGAAGTAGAATCCCACAAAGGGAGCCTTACTCTCCCGAAACTTTTGTAATGATCCTGAAGGATCTGGCGAACATTCTTTGTCTTGGCGATCTCCTCCATGTTTCCCTGATCGGGTGTGGAGGGTCGAAGGGTATTCCGCGGCGCTTGAAGTAGGTAAGGTTCCGATGGACGTAGTAGGTCACAATAGCCAGCAGGGCGACTGCCACCTGGAAGAGGATGTATGTCAGCTCCATTCTGCTGTTTGGAAATCTGCAATCGAGGGAGATCAGCTTTTAAACGCCTAACCCACCGACTTGGCATGACCAAGCAGCACTCGTTCCTCAAACAACTGAGACAGAGGCCAATCTCTCGGTTTGTTTACTTTTGTGCTGCCAACTGTGAGGTCGCAATAATTCTACAGAGATACGTCTTTAAAGATAACAAGTCAGCCTAAGTCTAGGAATATTTCCATGAAATGCCCCATTTTTATACACTGGAAAAGCAATTAAAGTCGAAACCCGATAGTTAGTTTTAGTTCGCAACATAATGGAGTTTCTAATTATTTAATAATGCCATAATATTTATGAGGTTTATTTACGTGTCTAACATTCTTTGTTCTTAATTTAGCAGTTCTCACTGTACACAGTCAGCCGTCGCTTGTCGGAACGAATGGAGGCAGAACTGGACATTGATTTATCGGTAGACCCAGACAGCCTGCAACTCATGCTGCTTTGTCGTCATCGAGTCACTCCTTTATATTAGCATAGCAGACTAAGTCAGTGATTATCGATAATAATTTACATTAAAATTTGTTTATGTTTATTCCACGCCTAGCCCTTAAATGACTAAATCGAAATTGTTCTTAATAGTTCATATGGGAATATACCTAAACTCACTCAAAAGTATTTAAGCATTGTGTTAGATATTTCTACAAAAGAGTAGGTTGTTCTAAGAGATATTTATTTTTCTGCCTCAAAAGAAAAGAAATACTGAGCCCATAGTTTTGTATTTTCAAAGATTTCAACAGGCAAACAATCTCTCTGTCTGAATTTTTATAAACGAAAATCCTGAAGAGCCTATTACATTTTTATAGAACCATATATGTATCTTTAACCAGATATGTGCTATTTATATCCTTAAAGCTTGTAAGATACATTTTGAATACTCTTTATTTGATTTATATATGTTTTCTTTAAGCAGTTATCACTAATTTCCTTGTATTCAATATCAGTTCCCTTTAAGCATTGTCGACTGTACCGGGACGAGCCTCGCTTATCGGTCTCGTGCCGAGCTGAGGGACGATCCCCATGAAGAGCGTCACATCGTCGGCGGGTGGGGATTCATCCAAAAGCGGAACATGATATGCGTATTAACCGGCTGGGATCCGAGAGTACGAGTACGACTACGAGTACGAGCACTATTTGACGGATCTGGCAACTATATTGTTTACCTTTTCGGTCATAGAAGTACGTTCGACAGTTGATTAGATTTCGAGTGCGGATGTTGGCAGCAAAACAACAAACAAATAATTAAATCGGGCAGCTTTCGGTGCCTCACATATTTGTTTTGGTTTTGTTTCAGCTTTGTGGCTGAGCTTTTCTTTTGTTCTTTTGTTTTTTTATTTACTATTGTTTTTTTAGCTATCATGCCATTTAAACGCTAATTGGGCGTAAAATCTATCAGGTTGCGTGCAAAACAGTCATCGATACTGGGGATACTGGGAAAATGTACAACTTTGAATGTTATGATGAATGGGATTTGCATTATTTTTCAAGGGAGCTGCTTTAATGAAAATCCCCCCCAAAAAATACCCGAAATTCGCATAGGTATCATAAAGAATTCTACCAAAAAAACTGATAGCAGGCAAAGTGAACTTTTAAGAGCTGAAATATAGATAAGAGTGGAATGCCAACCAAGGTGATCAAGCTAATGTCCTACTAAAAAGGTCAGTGATTAATTAAATAAATGAAATGAAGCTTAAAAAAAATCCTTGAAAACATGTAAGGGGGAGATCTTAATATAATAATTAAATTAGAATACTAATATCCTACTAAGAAGGTTATTAATTCATTAAATAAATGGAATGAAGTTTTATTAAATATCCTGGAACATATTCAAGGGGGAGATCTTAATATAATTACTATTTCAAAGTATTTAAATTACAATAAATAACAGAGAACCTTTAAGCTTCAAATTAAACACAATGACAGTCTGTTTAATTAGATAAATACATAAAAAATTAATAATAGGAGAATGGTTAAATAAATAAAGTAGAAATGGCTGGAATACAATCTTCTGGGACAAATAAAAATGACAATGGAACCTCTGACAGACATTCTTCATGCTTTTGCTTTCGTTCATATCTTGATTATTTAGATTTAAATATAAAACTTACTAACCAGACCTCTGTCTGCCTGTCATTCTGTCTCTGGTTGCGCCACCAACATTAAAAATAAAGTAATAATAATCATGAGTCCCCGTCTGGCCTCAATGGGACGCCCACCTGGTATGTGACTGCGACGATCCGCGAGCTTCGACGTAGCGCACTCGAAAAAAAGCGGTAAGTAAAATAAATTAAAAGCTCTCGGGGCTCACCTGGCGCTCACCTGGCTGACTGGGCTGGAGTAAATAGTTACTTTTCTCCGTCTGGCACTCTCAGTCGCGCCGCGGGCTTTGCCAATGAACGTTTGGAGCTCTCCGGACGATGCATTAGATCATAGTTGGTGACACTCACTCTACCCTCCTCCAACCCGTAACGAGAGGGAAAGGGTGGCTCCGCGTGTGATAAGTAACCGTGATTTTAGCTATAACCTATAGCCATTAGCCATTGACATAGTGCATGTGATTCAGAGTAAATAGAAGCAAAAAAAAAAATGCAAAACATGTGGATAATTTTCCTGATCATCGGGCTGGTGGTCTTGGGGCTGCTGGTTCTGCTAATTATAGCGGCGCGGTATCAGCGCGATTACTGGCGCTATCTGAGCATTCCGCACGAGAGGCCCAAAAAGCTGTGGCCCGTCATCAGGCAAATAATGACGCAGTCGCTCAGCACGGAGGCGATGAAGGCGGCCCACTACTCGGCGCTCTACGCCAAGTTCAAGGGCAGCGGCCCCTTCTGTGGCTTCTACGCGTTGTTGCAGCCGCGGGCCCTGATCCTGGACAGGGAGCTCATACGCCAGATAATGATCAAGGACTTTTGGAACTTCAACGATCGGGGAATGTACTGCAACCAGAAGTCGGATCCCTTGTCCGGGGATCTGTATGCCTTGAGGGGCCAGTGCTGGAAGGAGATGCGCCAGAAGCTGGATCCCAGTCTTGAGGGAGATCGCATGTCCTGGCTGTATGGCTGCCTATACGAGGAGGCGGAGCAGCTGCTCCTGGTGGTCAGCACCACACTGATGAAGCAGCCACACTCCACGCTCCATATCCAGAAGATCATGCGGCGCTATGTGCTGTCGGCCCTGGCCAAGTGCGTCTTTGGCTTGGACTCGCAGCAGAGGATAAAGTATCCCCTGGAGGACTTTGAGCAGATGACCGAGATGGCCCTGAATAGCCACAAGCATGGCTACCTGATGAACCTGATGATGATACGGTTCCCCAACTTCTGCAGGCTGCTTCGCATGCGCCGCACACCCAAGCAGGCGGAGACCTACTTCCTGAATCTCCTCACCGACATTGTGGAGCAGCGGGAGAACTCGGGCGTCCGCCTGCAGGACTATCTGCAGCTGCTGGTTGAGCTCAAGGCCTTGGAGCTCATCACCCATCAGTACGAGGCGGACAAGGAGCTGAAGACGCACCTGCAGAACGAGCTGGCCGCCCACGCCGTGGTCTTCCTGAAGGCCGGCTATGAGCAGACATCCAACACCTTGTCCTATGTCCTCTACGAGTTGGCTTCCCACACGGAGCTCCAGGCACGGGCCAGGGAGGAGGTCAAGAAGGCCATGGAGCGCTTTGAGGGCAACCTGAGCTACGAGTGCATCCAGTCGCTGACGTTAATGGGCCAGGTGATCAACGAAACCCTGCGAATGCATCCCATCACACCGTACATCCTGCGACGCACCCTCAACGACTACCCGGTGCCGGATCACCCGAAGTACATACTGGTCAAGGAGCTTTTCCTGATCATACCCACGCATGCCATACACCACGATCCGGACATTTACCCGGAACCCGAGAAGTTCAAGCCAGACAGATGGGGCGGACCGAGGGACTCGCTGCAGGAGCAGGGCACTTGGTTTGGCTTTGGAGTCGGGGCTCGCAGCTGCATTGGCATCCAGTTTGCCCAGCTGCAGCTCCGCCTGGCTCTGGCCTTGCTCCTGATGGAGTACGAGTTCACTTTGAACTCCAGAAAGCCTTTGGTGAACCTGGAAGATGGCATAGCGCTAACCCTGACGCCGCTGGGAGTCATAGAGCCGGGTACAGAGGAGAGGGCGGTGTAAGCTCTGGACTGACATAAGCTAAATCTCGGAGAGAGTAAGGTTTGAGAATGGGAGGAGCCTTGTTCAGTGTCTATAATATTTTTCAAGCTTTGCTGCTACTCTAAAATTTACCGAAATTTGTTTCTATACACAGTGTATAGGACTCTGCCGATTTTTGTTAAGAAACCCCAATTAAATCTTTCGAAATATTATTCCATTAACTTTAAAAATAATTTAACAACAAAAGACTTCCGCCAAGACTTCCCCAAAAAACATTTAAATTCAATTAAAGTGCATGCCAAACGTGGACCAAACAAGGCAAAAGTGTTTAAGCCAGCTCCCATTATGGTTATGGAAAATTACCTATCTATCTCCAAAAGATTTAGCTTATGTCAGTGAACTTCAGAGCTTTAGCGTAATGACAAAGAATTTACTCCATGAACAAAGTCTACAAAGCAATATACAACTCAGCCAGGCAACTAACCAAATAAAATATATATAACTATATAAAACTAGAAATCAGAGTCAGCTTAGCATAGTTAAATTTACAAAACACGTTTCTATTTAAGAGTTTATTTATTCAGCAAAATAAAATAGCTTTCGATTTAATTTCTATTAAATACACATGGGACCGAGGCCCCTTTTGATCTTTTAATCTGTTAAAATAATTGTCAATTTGATTCGTTTCCATTGTTAATTGTTTTGTTAGTACTAGATATCGTTTTTTGCATTGTCGATTGCTGATATGGTTGGTTTTGTGTGACGGCCACTCGTAACTACTTAAAGCGAGGTGGCTCAGGCCAGTATTTAGTTGCAAGTTGCAGGTTGCAGGTTGCAAGTTGATCGTGTGTTGTAAGAAGAGTCTGCTGTCTTCGTTAATCGAAATTAGAGTTACATTAGAAACACTTCTACTACAGATATTAGCACTAAATTAGATTTACAAATAAATAAAAACGTATGACAAACGAAGTCTAATTATACAATATACATATATGTGTGTTGGCTGCTCCTTTTCCGCCCTGGAATGTGTGTTGGCAGCTCCACGCTAAAAAATGCTAAAAGTACGCAAGGACCCCGATTTGTTCGTTTCGATTTGGCCGCTAATACGATATGGCTGTGGCCTCCTTCTAGCTCTACTGCGAGGGCTGTCGCTTGTGCCTCGAGGAGGACATCAAAGAGGTCCTTGAGGGCTCTCCACGATTGGGCAGCTTGCTGCGCAGCATCTGCTCGTGAACGTATAAGAGCAATCCCACGTCCCGGTGCCCAGCCTGCCAGGCAATCTTGAAAGCGGTGCTGCCATCCTGGAAAAATAAAAATAATATTAAATAAATACGGATTTAATTTTTCAAATTCTAAGTTCCAAACCCACCACATCGTTGATTAGCGAATCGCAGTCCGGATGCGACAGCAGGTGCTTGATCACATCCACCCGACCATGTTCGGCGGCGCACATCAGCGCCGTGGAGCCATCCTCGTCCTGGATATTTATGTCCGCTCCGGCGTCCAGGAGCATGGTGACCATGTCCGCATTACCATGCGACACAGCGAGCATCAAGGCGGTCTGGCAGTGCTGTGGGGAGTTGGTGGAAAAAAAAACAGTGCAGGGCAGGACAAAGGTTAGTAGGGGGAGTGTTTCAAGGGTCAGATTTTATGGGTAATTGTAGTGGAGCGGAGAAGCTCCTTACCTACCTTCTTGGCCCGTATGTTGACGTCGGCCATCTTGAACAGTCGCTCGACGACTGTGCGATGGGACGGCTGCTTCAGCTTGGCCAACGATACGAGCATCACGCAGGTGTATCCGGCGTTATTCATCTGGTTTACATCGCAAACCTTAGAATCCAGCAGTATGGACACTACGTCAAAGTTGCCGTGCGAGACCGCATAGTGCATGGCTGTGTTGCCCTGTTTTTGAATAAGATAAAAAGGTTATGTTATGGAGAATATTGAGAAATATATTAAAAACTTAATTGCTTAATTTATATTACAAAATATATAAGAAGCTTAATATAAAAGGCTACATTTTTTACTTTACAGTTTCTGTTTACTTAAGTATTTAAAAAGAAATTCTTAAAATTCATTTACAAAAACGTGCTCAAGTATTCAAAGCTTTAAGAGACGTGACTTTCTTTAAACATTATTGCCTCAGCCTTTCATTGAGAGTGTTTACTAAAAAACTAGTTACAATTTGGTTAAAAAACAATTATCTCTTTGTGTGTAAAATATCTTTAAATTGTAACATTTAATCCTGCTAAAATTATGAATATTTATGTAAATAGCTTTGAGAGACGTGACTTTCTTTAAACATTATTGCCTTAAGCTGCTACTGGGAATTCCTATTATAAAATTAGATACAATATGGTTAAAAAAAAATAAAATTCGTTGTGTGGAAAATATTATAAATACATAAACCATTTAATCCTTTCAAAACTATGCAGTTTTTATTATTAATTATAATTAAAACTCTACAATATATATCTTGCCTTGAGCTTATTAAAAAATCTCACAGTTCTAATATTTTTCTGTATACATAAAACTTTTCCCTAAAGCTACTTGAAGTTATAAAGTTTTTTTTTAATTTTCGCCAATCTTACATGACCTAAATCTTAGATCTGATAAGAAAAGCAATAAAAGCACCTATCAAACGAAGGAAAACCCCACATAGTAATCATACTTGGAAAGTTAAATAACTAATAAAAATATTACAAAATAAATACTTTACTATTAAGTTTTAAAAATCCACAAGAACTCACATTGTTGTCGGAAAGGTTGACACAATACTCCAGCAGTGGCACCGACAGCGACTCAAAGTAGTCGAGATAGTCCTCAACCTGGTGGGGATCCGACTTGCCGGTACTGGAGTTGATGAACCAGTTATCCTGGATGGTGGCCTTGGCCGACTTGAGGCTGTGAGAGGAGATGGGCTTGGCGCCCAGCTTCTTCAGCAGCGAATTGTTGATGGTCTTGAGGGCATCCTGGAAGTCCTTGGACAGTTCCGTTCTAATATAAATTTTATAATTAATTAAAATAAATAAATAAATATTAAAATAAATAATAAACTCACTTCTTTCGTGGCTCCGAGTCCGCCTGGGCCAGCTGATGCAGCTGGGCCTTGGTGGCCGGCTTCTCGATCACCGTCACCTGGGAGCCCTCGCTCTGACTAGACTTGAGTGGCGTGCTGGACTTCTTCCGCGCTCCCTGGGCTATTTGGACGTCCAGCGGCGGACTGGAATCGCTGGAGTTGCTCATGGACGGCTCCAGTGACTCCGGCGACTCGGACTTGGTGGTGCCCGAGGAGGTCATGAGCGGCGCTGGAGAGTTATCCCGCGACCAGCTAATGCTCACCCGCTTCTCCTCGCGCACAACCAGCTCATCGTCGCCCAGGAGACTGAAGTCCAGGCCATCCTTTTGCGGCTGACGGATGAAGCTCTGGATTTCGTCCAGCGGATCGGGTGTCTGGAAGCTGGACGCCATCGGGGGCTTCTCCTGCAGGGAACTGGAAAGACAAACTTTGATTAGTAAGGAAGGGGGAGAAGCATCCTAGAAACCCACGTTAGGAGCAGGGCCGAGCAGCCGCTGACCAGCAGCGGGTAGCAGGTGAAGCTGCTCAGGCTGGAGAACATTGGCAGCACCATGCGGAAAACCAAAATCCAAACAAAAAAGCAAAAAAAGCGACGCTGGGATGGTGCCAACGCGAAAATCAAAACTCGACTGAAGGTCAAAACTCACTCGAGCGAAAGGACTATGGATTTTAGGCTTCGAATTTTGGATTTTGCGCAAGAGCTGCCTTTGGGGTTGGGAACTCGACTAAAAGCTAATCATGAAACCTAGCCAATACACAAACCCTTACAGTGGGCTAAATTACCTCAATCGCGCCTTCCGCTCCACCTGCGGACTGGGCGTGGGCGAGGGCGTGGCCAGCGTGTAGGTGTTCTGTCGCTTGAACTCCTTGCGCACGGGACTGGGACTGGTCAGGTGCTTGGGCCTTGGTATCCGCGAATCCGCCGACGTGGAGCGACGCCCAGTTCCCGCAGATCGTGGCGTTGTGGTGGGACTGGCCTTGCTGAAGCCGCGGGCCATGTCCTGGATGGCCTCCTTGCAGGAATCACAGTAGTTGGCCGCACAGGCAATGGAGATGTGCGGCTTGACGATGTCGCCGCAGCCCACATCCCGCTTGCGCACCTCCTCCGTGTTGCAGGCGGAGTGGGTGGTGTGCACCTTGACGGGCTCCGGCAGCTCCACCTTGTCCGTGTTGCTCCCAGCGTGGCGAGTGGCGGGCTTGGCCACCGACTCGGCCACCTGTTCTGTCCTCATCTCGCTCCGGCTCAGGCGCTGCAGGCCCGCGGTGTCCGTCTGGCGGGTCACCTGCTCCACTCGACACTGCACCGCCGAGTGCTGCTGCTGGGGACTCACCTGGGCGCCGGTGGAGCGAACGAAGGCGGTGGTCGTCTGGCTGCCGGCACTGTGGACCAAGGTGACTGGCGTCTGGCAGCCTATGGCCTTGCGTACCAAGACTGTTTCAGTCTCGCCCAAGCTGAAGGTGTTGCTGCGTCCCGGCATCTGGGGCGGTGGCTTTACCTTCTCCGGTTGAATTTCCGGGCCGCAGGCCACGCTCCTCTTGCTGACGGCACACTTCTCACAGAGCACATCGTCCAGACGATCCTCGGAGCTGCCCACATGACGCACTTCCGGCTTGCAGCTGGTGAAGTTTTCCCGCATCGCCGGCTTGGCGGTGACTGCAGCATTGTGCGTGAGCTTGGGCCGCTCCGGCTGGGTTTGCATGCCCGAGTCCCGCTGCTCCCGCTGCGGCACATACATCTGGGTGCCCACCGAGATGAGCTTCCGGCGCTGCTGCCTCTGGGCGTTATCCAGCGCCTGCTCCACCTTCTGCTCCAGCTCCGCCTTGGAGTAAACGGTCTCCAAAGACTGGGTGCTGGTATTCCGGATGCTGGGCTGGTGGCCAACGGACACGTCGCGGGTGGAGGGCGGACGCACCACCGCCTGGGTGGACACATCCCGTCGGACAGTGCTGGGCGACGGCGAGGCCGAAGTGGAACTGCTCCGGATGCGGGCTCCCAGGCTTTCCAACGACACGGGGCTGATCCGCTGCGGCGTGAACTGCACAGGGGAGGCTGTCTTCAAGCCAGGACTTGGAGGCGATGGCGTCTGTCGCTGGCCACGCAGCAGCTCCTCGTTCTTGCGCAGCAAACTCTGATTCTCGGAACGCAGCGTCGTGATCTCCAGCTTCAGGCCGGGTATGACCTGGACTTCCTCCTCCAGTGCCCTGAGTCGCGTGAGGCTCCGGGACATCTGCTCGCGTATCTGGCAAAGAGCCTGTGGATCAGCGGATGCCTGGCCAGCTTCCGAGGTGACCGGCGACTGCAGGGAACTGTCGCTTACCGTGCCATTCTCCGGCAGTCGCTCCTCTTTGCTGGCCAGGAGATGGTGACGCCTGGGCGGTGGCGGCGGTGCAACACCCGGTGACTTGAGGGACTCCAGCTGCTCCACTGGGGACTTGGCATTGGCTGCCACCGTGGCCTGCACGTAGCTCTCATACTGAACCTCCGCGGGACTGGGACGCTGCTGCAGCGGCAAAGTGTTGGAGCGCAGAAAGGGGCGTGGAGTGCCCGTCGGCGATCGATTCCCAGCTATGCAGGAGTCTGAATAAAAAATACAGAAAATTAAAGATTAAATCAGAGATGCATCTGGAGGATCTTCAAGGGTTACTTGGTCTGCCGCTCCTGGTCAAAACGATCTTGATTTGCAAACTTGCCATCAGCGACTGCACTCGCGGGCGTCCCAAAACAAACAAAAAACTAAAGAAACATGGCAAAGCTCTCTGATAAAAGCGATTTCTCCTCAAATCTAATTTTAATAATTGTGCCAGAGTTCGTTGCGTTGCAAATAATTTAATTCACGCAATATAAAAGCCAAAAGTCACTCGATCAACCTCTATTCCCCTTGTCCCTGCGTGTGTGTGTGTCTGAAGATAAGCGACTCTCGAGGCATTATTCAATATTAGTTTTTGTTTATCGCCCTGGCACACATACCCATGGGTGTATCTGTATATTACCTTTTATTTACATGCGACACAAGGTTGTTGGCGTATTTTACTTGACACACGCAAATCGTGCATATATATGGGAGAGGGAGAGTAATTTATGACCAGCTGATAGAGCTTCTATTTCGGTCCCTGCATTTGTCAAACATTGCCCATACGCACTGTGGCCCCACGAGCTGCCGCCACCATTCGTTACTCATCTCGGGGCTGTCAGCCTTGCCGAGTATTTTTCGCGGCGACCCCCATCCACTTTTCCGCCCACTTTGTTGCTATTACTTAATTTCTTCGCTGTGCAACGAACTTTTCGTCAACATATTATTTATTTTTGTGCTGCTACACGAAGAGAAAATGCAACTGCAATTGTTAAATATTATGGGAGGTCTTTGGCACTTTTAAATATAATATTTTAAGTATATTTTAATTACAAGTAAAGTTACACCCTTAATTCACAAATTGTGGCCCATTGTTTTGAGTCAAAATATAGCTGAGAGTTCCCATAATTATAATATTATAATTAAAATTAATATTTAAATTAATGAATATTTTGACCTAATTTTTAGCTTTTTACAAAGTCTTTCCCTTTTGATTTTGATTAAATAACTATTAAATTATACGTTATACTTTAATTTAATGAAAACAGAAATATCTACAGTTTTTTTATATTTATTTTCTCAAAGGTAAAGCATATTTTCAAAGTGTTCGGAGTTTATAAGGTCCGGCTAGGTTTTAAGTCCCTCAAAAATAAGTATATGACAGACAGAATCTGAAGCGATTCCTTAAAAATATTTATTTTACTTTTAAAATTGCATAAAAATGTATTTAATTATGGAGAGTGGTTCTAGCTAAATAAATAAAATAAATTTCAGTCAAATCTTTAAGCATTCATTATTATATCTTTGAAAAAAAAAGCTGGCAGATTTGCAAAAATCTTCAAATTAAATTAAATTTGAAAACAATATCAAGTTGGGACTCTGCTTAATATATTTTTATTATGAAGAGAGGTTCTAGCTAAATAAATAAAATAAATTACAGTCAAATCTTCAAGCTTTAACTTTTGTATCTTGGAAAAAAAACAGGCAGATTTGCAAAAATCTTCAAAATAAAAAGTAATTTGAAAACAATATCTAGTCGGGACTCTTTTGAATACTTTTTTATTAATAAAGACCTCTTTGGCTCCCCTCAACTATTTTCTCCCAGTGCTTGTGTTTTTAGCTAGCGGTGCCAAATTGGCTAAGCGTCTTTTGGCCAAGACAAAAAGAGGCGACGCTCTGCAAAAAGGGGGCGATGGCGGCGCGTGACGCGGGATAGCATTGACCGGGGCATAATTAATCAGTTTTTATGGCCCAACTAATTAGCAAAAGAACCAAGTCAAAACTATGAAAAGATAGTTCTAAACGAGCGGCTCCTTAAGCTAATGAACCTACAGTCGTTCCACCAGCTCTTGGCCGCATTCGGCTTGCTGTCCGGCTTCAGCTTGTGGCTCCTCTTGGCCGCACGCCTCCGTTTTTGGGGCAGGGCATCCTCCGATGTGGCAAACATGGCTTCTCCTTCTTTCTACTTTACTTTCTATTATTGATTTAGTTGGTTAGCAAAGGCACAACGCGGCAGACTGCACTTGGCAGCATTTTTCTGGGCCAAGGCAGCAGACATTGCACTTGATTATGTCGTCGAAGCGTAGCAAATATTTGTTAGATTCTGTGTTATAATTACTGTCTTTTGTTCTTTATTTTATCTTATCTTAGCGGGTGCTAATTAAGGCGCTGGGTGTATTAAGCAATATTAAATTATCTGATTTTCAGCTGTCGAAGCAAAGCGAAGAGACAGCTCAGATCAAAGCGAAAACTCATCACATGTTATCTGCGTCACAGTGCCGGTCACAAAAGCATAAACACTTGGCTCGGAAAACTCACTTCGTAAGAGTTCATATTTCAATTTTCGTAGAATCGTGGGCATTATATATTATTTAAAATATAAATTCGAATTTTGAGTGACGATTTTATGTGCTGTATTTTTTTTTGTGCTTTATTTTATGTGCCTATAATAGTTTATGAGATTTGTTCTGCTGTTTTATAAAGATTTATGTCCGTATTTTATGTTGTTTAATATTTTATATATTTTTTTATGTTTTTAGGCTTTTCTCTTGGCTGCTCTCACATATTTCCATGTACTTTACTCGCAAATTCGTTGGCTAACATTTTTACACGTCCTAACTACATAACACTCGTTTTAGATTAGTTTAGTTTCGTTTAAGGCATTTCGTATTATAGTTATTGTACGTATTTTATTTCGCAGCCAGACCGACGCATTTTTATGCTATTCGTTCGAAAGTCGTCGACCAACTGCTGCTCTCCGGCTTTTTTTCGTTCATTCGGCGACGACCAGACCATCATCATCATCATCATCGGCGGCGCCAAAAGCCCGGTGAAGAGCGACAGAAAACCATTTAGCAGTAGAGATTTCTGTGTTATTATTTAACACGGCAAATGGCGAGCGAAAAAAATAATGTCTACTAGTACTAACAACGAAATAAAATAGAAACCAATTTGCTGAGAGCAAAAGCCAGAGCCAGAAGGAGAGAGCAAGACTCAGTAAATACAAATTAAATTATAGAAAAAAATAAAAGCAAAGAGCAAGGGAAGTTGGCAACATTTTTGTGGTGTTTGTGAGCTGATAAGCTAAATGCACAATTATTAACAAATGCTGATAGTGAGAATTTCGGTGACGTGGGCAAAAAAAGAGAGAAAAATCCAAGCAAGAAGAGCGAGAGACGCCCATTTTGCTTTGTTTACATTTTTTTCCATGGGCCATTTGATAGGCAAAAAGTATTGATTTTTGATTGTCTATTTGCACATCTATTCGCATATCGCTGAGGTTTCTCAGTCAAGGCCAGGAAAACAAAGGAAAAAAGGCCAAGTCTGCATAAATCATCATCAGCTTTTAACGCAAACAAATGGTCAAAGGGGCGACCCTTGATTTATTATCGAATATATCTTATCTGTTTTGCCAATTAAATTTTTGAAAAGCAAAATAGTTTGATTGATTTTGAAAAATTCCAGCAAATTGATTTAAAGATTTATGATTTAATTTTGAGATAGATTTCTATACTAAGGATGGGTTGTGCCCGCACTTTAGCTCGAAGGTTGCCTATATCTGTGGCACGCATTTATTTTTGGCATTCATCCATTGTTAGAAATGTTTTGTTCTGTTCTTTTTTTTGGCAAGCAAATGTCTTTTGGCCATGTTTTCGGTTCGTTGCGAAAGTACAGGCTTTTAAACAATTATGTTACCAAGTTACAGAAAGCCATGTACACACATTAATCAATGACAACTCTTTGGGGCACAAAAAAAGAGCAAGAGAAGGGGAAAAATAGAAACGAATCAGAACCGAAACGCGACAATTTGATTTGTTTATTTGCCGTGATTTTTTTGCACACTTTATGGCAAATTTATGGCATCAACAAATACGAGAAAAACGAGCTGGAGCTGGAGCTGGAGCGAAAATTTGCATGCAAATTGAGCGCCAAATGCGCATTTCAAATTGATTTAAGATACGAACGCCTCGAGAATTGCCTTAGAGCTGCTGCTGCTGCTGCTGCCCCATGTTGCAAGTGGCAGGCACCCAATTGAGTTTCAAATGCCAAAGATGCAAAGCAACCGTATCTGTATTTTGCATTTGAATATCTCTATCTTTGTATCTTTGGAGCTGCCAGCTCTGAACTGTAACCGCACTCTAGTCTACATTTTGATTTGTTGGCTCTTCTATTTTGTAGCAAACTTTATGGATGACGAAATGTCCTTTGATCTGCAAGCACAGCTGCAGAGATGACAATTTTTAGGGGGACAATGGGCTAGGTTGGTCACTAATTAGAGGAAAAATATAATTATAATAAATGGAAAAAAAAGCAAACCTAACAGAAACATTTATGTTAGTTATAAATCTATTAACTCTAAAAGTTCTTGAACCTTAGATTATTGGCTAATTTATTAAGTAACTTCTTATAATTTATTACCTAAACTTTCCCTTTTCATTCCACTGTGTGGTTTTTTTCAATTGCCTTCTGAGAGTTTCGCCAAATTTTTCACACTTTCGTGCGTAAAAATGTCACATGTGCCGCAGCAGCGCTAATTGCTAAGAAAAGAAAGCAAAAGTTTCTGCCAAAGGCGTCTCTAAGATGGCTCTATGAATCATCTTCCACTACACAGAACAAATAAAGAATAAATCATATAAAAGTATAGTAAATAAAAATAGAAATTGCCATTTTTCTGACGTTTATAGAGGGTCTGAGAAGCTATATTTTGTTAATTTTCGATTTTTGTGACTATAGAAAAGTTTTGGATCTTCTAAATTGAATAAAATCCATTAATTAAATAAAAAACAAAATTTTCTTTTAGATTCTCATATAGTTTCCTAAGTTCTTAAGAGCTTTACATAGGTATTATTTTAAAATATAAGGAAAATCGCTTTTTTATTGATTTAATTATTTAATTTAATCTTTTTCTGTACTTAAACAAATAGAAAGGATTAGCACTTTAAGTTTGCTGCTTAAAATTTAAAGTTAAAGAATATTCAGAATAATCTTTTGTCGTAATAATATAAAGAATAATATATATAAATAATCCTAAATGTTATGTTTTTTATTCCAAAACAATCGTATATATTTTTTCCCAGTGCAAAGCAAGAAACTAATAATTTTAGACCATTTTAACCCGCTATTTTCGGCACATGTTCGGCCTCCCACACTCACCTGCCACATCAAAGTACCGATCCCACGTGCTGTTGCCCAGTCGATGACTCCGCTGCTCCATGGACACTCCGCCGTGACCGTTGCTCAAACTGAGACTGAGCTTGTTATTGTTCCGGTCCATGGACAAGGATCCCTTGTAGGGCGTCGTCTTCCGCTTCCTCACCGAAGTCCGTTCCAGGGTCCGCTCAAAGTCGCTGCACACCTCGTCGAGGGCGTCGTGCAGAAAGGCCCGCGTCTCCGGCGGACTGATTGCAGGACGATGCTGGCGGTGCTGGTAGACCGCTGCATCGCTTTCCACGCCGCCGCGCAGCGAGGAGCAGGTGGAGGAGGCGGTGCCAAAGGGGGATTCCGAGCGGGGCGGGATGCTGCCGTAGGTGAAGCGCGGCACGGATGACGAGCGCGGGCGGTAGCAGGGCAGGGTGGTGTACACCGCCGGCGACGACTGGGTGGCTCCAATGGGCCGCGGCGAATCCGGCTCGCTTTCATGTGCGGCCTGTGGCACGGATGGAAATGGAAGAGGTGACATATTAATTAAGCATTCAGTTCTGGAAGTTGGCAGATCAAAAGGGGCCACCCGGGAGACGCCACCCGGAATTCGGATGGACTAGGAATTTGGCACTTTTATCTTTGAATCAACGAGATAGTTTAAAGAACTCATTTGCGACTGGTTCCATTTGCTAAAAAATCTAAAATAAAACTATTCTCCTCGATTTCCTTTGAAGTTCACTCCCAGATACAAGCCACCTTTAAATTCTGAATTATTTCTTACCTCCGTTAGCTTGTCCTGGACCCTTGTCTCCGCCTGCCAGTCGGTGCCAAAGAGACTCTCAAAGCCCAGCATGAACTCCATGGACTTGCGAGACCTTCGGCGATCCCGGCGTCGCTGCTCCTCCTCACTGGGCTTCGCCTGGGCCAGGGCCTCGCAGTAGCGCACAAAGTCCAGGTCGATGTGGTAGCCATAGGGACAGCAGTTGCAGCTGCGCACAGAGCGACTGGCTCCAGCAGGAGCAGAGGGATTCGAGGAGGAACCGCCATTAGTGCCCGCCAGACGCCGGACGAGCTGCAAAAGAGTGAGAGAGAGAAAAGAATAAGTATCTCACAGATGCGGTGCGTCTTGATGTCACTAGCCAAGGTCACGCGTCAGCGTTCGATTCCCGGTATTCAAACAATAAAAAAACGTGTGTGTGTATCTCCCTTTTGTATCTTTTTCTGCGTCTGTGCAGCGGCGCACCTGCCCTCCATCAAACACGTTTCGAGTTTGGATTTGGTAACCTGAGCAGCCAAGGCGCAGTTCCCGGAATCCGTGAGATAAATTCGTGCCTTATTTATGCTTAATTGCGCCTTATAATAACTAATTTGGGTTCGTTTAGATAAAAAACACTCTTGACCAGGTGAATCATTTTTAATGATTTATGCCGGACCCCGAGGCAACTTTTGGGATATTTTCTAGCATTGCTGGATGTGATTCAGTAATCGAGAAAAATAGTAATGAAAATAATGATTCAAGTAATTGCGTTAATAGCCATAGCTTTCCAGGGACACGAACAACATTTATTTGAAGTAGAGTCCAAAGGCAAACACCGCCTGTCTGATATAAATTTATTTGCATTAACAATCACTCACTTTCTTGCGGAATTTTCGACTGGTATCGTAGCCACAAGACCCCCAGCCAAAATAGAATCCACAGCATACTTTCTTAATGGTTTACTTGAATTTGCACTTAAACCATTTGGAATTCCAGCGGCTGACCTCCGGATTTATCGGTAAATGGCTTGAAGAAATCAAGGAAAACAACGGTCTGCTCCCCGTGCGAACCTTCAACCAACTGGCCAGCCGGCAGAGTATCAAATTCTCGCTTTATTCATCATGCAGCAAATTAAAACCGATAAGATACGCGACCATTTAGCCATGCTTATCAAATCGGAGGAGGGGGAAAATGCTTAGAATAAAGCTCTGGCCTGTCGCCATCTGTTGGCGAACTGCAAGCTCTGAGGATTGAATGGGAAAACGTTGTGATTTTCTGATTTTCACTTTTCATTCATAAAAATATAAAATGCCAGCGTGGGCTGGAAAAAACGCATCTGCTTCCACGTGGGTTGTGAAAGTGTTGCTGGGCCAACGCGGCGTATACGTGTTAAGCGGCCGCGCATATTGATGAGCAGAGCCGCAGCGCAGTGGCCGTAATTAGCTGGCGGCTCCAGGGTTACGGCCAAATCTGATCACCGGCTTAATTATCAACGATCGGCTACACACCCACCCACCACATCTAGACACATTTAATCGCCGAATCACACACCACGCACACCAAACACTTAATGCAAATTTGGCATGGCTTGTGGTGTTTATTTTTGTTGTTTATGAATTTTGTGGGCGTTTAAGGAATGTGGCTCTATAAATGTACCCTAATTGAGGGGCACTTAATACCAACTAACTACATATTAAGTCAGAGCCAAAGAAGTCCTAAATAAATATTATTTATTACATATTAAGCCCATTAATTTACTGCCAACTTTCACAGCCAATTTGCAAGCCAAACTCCTACCGACATCTTGCAAAAACCATATGTTTTCGGTGAGTTTACAACTTCATTTACTGCACAATCTGCTGGCCTTATAAGGGCACCTACATACAGTCACATAAATCGTATTCTCGCACCCGACTCACATAAAAATTAAGAAATTAACCCAACTCCGATCACAAGCTCTGAATAACGATCATGCTCGAGCGGGGCACACGAACGTATGGTGTCCGTGTCCCAGTCTCCCGATCATCATCATTATCGTGAGCGTTTCCATGTTGATCAGTCCTCTTGTAATGACTACATTTTCGGCGTAGGCGTCTTGGTGCATGATGCCGATGCCGCTGCTGCTGCCCAGCATACAAAATGAGACCGAGTTGTGAATGAAATGCGAAGGAAATTCAGTCAGTCGAAGTCGGTATACACTTTTGGGGGTTTCTTAAAATTACTTGGTTATTTTTGTAAATATTTAAAAATATTTTCCATACTTTGAGCTGTTTTTTGAGCTTTTTCTGCTTTGTTTTTAATATATTCTTTAATTTAAAGAAAAATACTTTTCATTATTTTAATATTTTATTATTTAAAAGTAGAATACACTTTTTATTGCATTTTATTATTATTTTTTTATTATTTATTGTACTAAAATATATATACTTTCTTATATAAAAGCAACCACAAAAGCTTATCGAAATTGCTTTCTCAAGTATTTCAAGAACTACTGCTTAGTATTTAAATTATTTAAGGTATTCGAAAGATTCCTTTGTATAAAATTTCACCTGAAATGCTTATTTAAAATATCTGATCTGAGATAGGAATTCAATGTACCCCTCATCCAAGGGTATTTGTACACAAAAATCCAAACTGGTTGGGCCCGACGGACTGGAGACATGTGCACAATTTGCTCATATGGGGGCTTTATCCCGAGGTAGGCGGAATTCGCAGTTGCAGCTGCGCCGGCTAATGAAGCTAACGGTGCAATAGCCGCAGCGGCCACTGCCACAGTCACAAATTATCGGAAAGCGCAAAAATTTAATTATGCAAAACACGTGCAACGCTGTTCGATCTAATTGCATGCCCCAAACTCACTTGACAGCTAACTAAAAAAACGAAAAAAATAAATAAAAATCGACAGCGACAGCCAAATATAAAATAAGTGAATAATGGGTATATTAGCCATAATCAAGATACTCTACTCGTTGCCAAATGGCTATAATTTTCAATCAATGTTTATAAGATCTGAGCAAATCCGAACTTGGCCATATTTTCTTGTTCGATATTCTATATGCATATTTTCTTGTTCGATATTTCTATAAGATTTTCTTCTCTATAAAACTTTGTATAAAAAGGTGATGGAAATATTTATAATATGTAATAAAATATTTAAGGTTCAAGAAATTAATAAACGTTAAAAAACTTAAACCTAGCTAGTCTTCTCTCTTGGAAGTTAAGTTTTAATAATACGTTTTGTGGCTTTAATTGATAATTTCTATTCAAGGATTATCACAACTTTCTTTATTATTCCTATTTATTTCAAGAGGTTTCCTCCATTTCAGAATAAAGTAAAAAAAACTCTTAAGAAATTAATTATTATATTTTCCCAAGAAAACAATATTTTGCCTCTTAAATAATATAATTATTTTTCTCCCCAATCGCTTTTGTTTCCTTCCACATATTGCCTTTCCCTTAATTTTTTTTAGTGCTCCCCAGACGGGATTCAGCCTATTTATGACTGCACTTTAATTACCCAATTAAAGTTGTCCCTTTCAGGCGGCTACTTGAGGTTGCTGCCAGTGGTTTATGGTTTTCTTTGCTTTTAATGATTTTTTCAACGTGTCATAAACTTTGGTCGTTTTTAGGATTTTCTCAAAATTATGGTAAACACTTCGTGTGTGGCTAATGAGCTGAAATCGCGGGGCCAGCTGACATTTACGTTGCCCATTTTAATTGCTTCAATTAGCGCTGAAGTTGAGGCCGAAAAAGTGAACGAAACATGACCTATCAGAGCCTGCCACGCCCACCGAAGCCGCCGCCACACAAAACTGTCAACTCACATCCGCTTGTCATAAATTGGCAACCAAAAAGAGACTAAACAATTTGATATCGAAGAAAATATTTGCGTTTAGGCCAAGAAACCAGTTTTCGGTCTCGGTTTGGCTTAATTAAAAGCTGCATTTTTGCGGAAAGGGGGGAGGCCTGGAGGCCCGGAGTGTGGGTCTTGCCAAAAGTGATTTCCATAAAGGAGTTACAGTCCAAGATATATCTCTAGCCTCAGCGTGGGTTGGGTTCTCTTGGACTCTGGAAAAGTGCGTTTGCGGCGGCGGCGCCGCTGTGACAAATTTGCCTTTTCGGCCTCAAGTTAAGTGTATTGTTAACACGGTGGGTGTTGGCCCGGCTTTGCGGATTTCTGTGCGGGCGTTAGGTTGACCCACATCCAATCTGGTCGCCATGTGGGTCTCAGACACGTTTTCATACTTATACTCGGCTTTATGGCTCAGGCCCACGCGGCTTTTTGTTCAACTTACCATTTTCCTCAATGAAGGCGCGTTGACTCCGCAAAACCAGCGACCTGGAAACGAGACGGACCAAAGAAATTCTTGTTAGGAAATTGGCAAATAAAGAAAACAATATCTTAAGACATATAATGAAAGATTACAGGGCCTGAGCAAACAATAACAGAGCGGCGAGGCGCTTGCGAAATACTAAAGAAGCGACTGTATTTGCCTTTGCTATCAGGTTTTAAAAATAAATCAATGCAAGGCACACACTCGACACAGAATGCGACAAATGCACAGATACAGTCAGAGAAAAATATTGAAATTATAACAATAAAATATATGTATAAAATATAATTTATTTCAATTGATTTTTGATTTGTAACTGAGAGTTTAAATGTTATATTTAACGTGTTAAATATCTAAGAAGATTTTTAAGTTTAATATTAATATGTATTTTTATTAAATAATATATTTATTATTCTCTTCTATAAGATAAGCTATAATGTTTATTTTATATCTTTAACTAACCTAGCTCAACTTCAACACCTACAACCCCGCAAAACAAAAAGATTTCAATAATATTTCAGCTATATAATGGTTTATATAGATCTCAATTTTTACTGTGTACTTGGGAAGATCTCTAAAAGAGGAGCAGATAAAGATAGAAATCACACTTGCCGGAGGGAAGAAATTATAATAAAATATATCAAGCTGTCAGCGTTTTGAGTTCTTGTTGTTGCCCCCTTTGTTTCGGTATTTGGAAACATCTTTGGAAATATGCGCGCGCCACAAAATCCCCAATAATCTGTGGGCCATCCCCATGCCCAGGAGGAGGAATGGTTCTCGTCCAGCCCCAAACCCAATACCATTCCCATTGCCAGCAGAACTCATTAGTGAACTTTGCCGCCGCCGTGATCCCTACTCCAATTTTCATTCGGTTTTCCTGGAAAACGTAACATGCGTGCAGCATTTTTCATTTTTCCACTTTGCTGGAAGCGGAAACTGCAATTATTTATAATTTGTTTTCGTTGCCCCAAGGAGGAGGGATGAGCAGCCGGAGGATCGGAGGATCCCGCCAAATTGTCCTAATGCAATTAGCCGACTAGCCGCCAAATAAGCCTCACCTGAGCGAGGATCAAATTAATTGGCTGTCATGTTTTGGCCAAACAACAGCGTTTGCTGATTTGAAAATATTATAAATAAAATATGTTATGTTATGGGGCCTTGTGAAGGAGTCAAATTGAAAGCCGTCTGGCAATTTGCTGCCATATTTCTCGACTCATTTTTCACGTTTCCATCTTTTGCCCGATTTGAAAAATTTATGTAAAATGAAAATTTATGCGTCAACTGATTTATGCGGTTTTCGTTCGTATGCATGTTACATACATGAATGGAAAAAGGCCTGTCATGGACTTGGACACGGGACATGGGACTTGGGACATGGACGCACTGCCTCTGCCGCCGCCTCCGAAAAAAGTTGCATTCATGTGGAACGGTTGCGGCATCGCGTATTTTTGGATTGCAGACCAAATTAATATGCGTGTTTATGATTATGATACACGAAACTTGTTGTTTTTATGCCTTCTGCCTTCTACATTTGTCTAGCCACAATTTGTTGCAGCCTCTGCCTTGTGTTTATGCGATTGTTGTCATAATTAGCAGCCTCTGCCTTGTGTTTATGCGATTGTTGTCATAATTAGAAATTATTATAATTGGATTCGACAAGGATTCTGGGGTTCTGGAGGTATTTTTTCGTTGTGAGTGCACTTTGTATAATTTTAGATAAATTGTAGACCATTAAAACAAATGACTATCCTTACAACTTGAATGAAAGTGATGACTTTAATTTAAAAAGAAAAGATAAACCCTCTTGAAAAAAATAAATACAAATTGTGTCCAGCCAATAAATATTTTTAAAATATATCAATTTTAATATATTGGTAAAAATACCATACGAAATATATAATGTTATAATCCTTGTAAAAAATAGAAAATTTGTTATACATTTATTGTAAACATAAGGTCTAAAAAAGTATATGTAAAGTGACATTTGTTTATTATGGTTGATGGAATAAATGCAAATAAAATTAATCGTTTTTTTGATGAATATTAAAATTCTTTTCAATAAAAATAAAAATATAAGGAAAGCCTAAGAGGGATGTTTATTAAACTCTTTTTTTTTTTAATTTATAAATCCCATTTTAAAATCAAATAAAAATATTTCAAAATCAATTCAAAGATTTCAATCGCAAAACTTTTTCTGAAGTTTCCTCTCCCCATCAGATTTGTTATTAAATAACCATTTATTTGTTGACATTAGCGCTCATTGCCACACAAAACTCGCACTTAAGCTCACACCTTTTAACACCTCCACAAAGCACAACAAAACACACACACCGCACACAAACAACAACATCCGATAAACTCAATTTTGGTTTTGATTTTTTCGCCACAACAATTTATTCGCCGCGCGACTTCCTTCCACATCCGATCTTTACGAGATATCATCGATCTGGAGACCTGGCCCCATTATCTTTACCTCCAGAAGCGCCTGACTGCTTCCTGCTCGGTGGGCGTCAGGTGGGTTATCTTCTCGTTAAACTTTGACTCATCGTAGCCCCCGATTAGGGAGCCCGAATCGGGGAGAACCATAACGCCGGCGTGACGACGAGTCATGCCCATTTCTCAATGGCCTTTAGTGGTCGGCTTTCTGCGATGGCATTTAATTAGCATTTGGCGCTTTCGCTCTCTGATAGACGCACTTATTTTTGGCTAATGGAAATTCTATGCCGAATTTAATTAACTCCGAAGGCGACACAGACACAGAGAACTTGCGCCATGGCAACGAAACATTTCGAGAATCACTGACTGATGCACTTTGGTTACTTTTTTTTCGGCTGACTCACAAGCTTTTCAGATTTAGTTTTGTGTTTCGCGTTTTTTCGTATTTTTTCTGTGCGAGTTAAACGCTCCGCGCTCGAAAATCGCCGGAATCGAACTGAGTGCGCCGGGAGAAAAACTTCACGAGTTCGACGCCGCTCCACGCCGCGCCGCCTGAACTTTATGCTCTGTAACTGTGTGCCGCCGCCGAGTATCTGTGTGTGTCTGCCCGTGCATGTGTATGCGTTTTGTATATCTTTTGTGTTTGTTTTGGTTGTCGATGTCGCTTTTTGTTTTTGTTTGCTGACGATCGTTAAAGAACAAACCAATCCGAGAACTAACCCACAAAAAAGAGCTGAAAATCACAATGCCAAGTGTATCTTTGTTGTTAGATGTTTTTTTTATATTTTGGCTTTTAGCCCCGCGGGGCCGAGCTCAAACGAGAGAGCTATCGATACGATAATTAATAAATATAAGTAAGTGACTGCTTAGCAGTCGAAAACCAGTTCGTAACGAGTCGCCGCCGCTCCAACACCCAAACAACCCGATTCCGAATCCAATTCCAATTCCAATTCCGAATCTGTGTGGACGCCCGATAAGCGAACTTACGTTTACACTCGGGGAAAACTTTGGGGTTCTATGATGATCTGTAAGAAATCATACTCTATTTTCTTTTTTAAGTTGAGAAGTTCTTCTATTTTCTATAAAAAATTTATAATTATTTATAATATTCGAAATTACAATATAATACAAAGAATTTATAATATGAGGGAAATATATTTGTAAAATGTTTCTTAACAGTTGTAGGTACTGAAGAATAAGGCTGGATATCTTTCAAAATAATTGTCTAACTCTGGAGTTACTTTGTTAAGTAGAAAGGTGAAGACTTTGTGACTGCAGGAAGCTCTTTCTTTCTTTTAATATATTTCAAATGTTTTCCTTAAGACCATAATATCTTTTTAAAGAAAACATTTATTATCCAACTTTATAGAAGTTGGAAATATTAAAAAAAAATAGTAAGAATGAAGATATTTTCCAGACGTAGTAAGTTTGATTGAATTTATAAAATTATTAAATTTAATCGCGGCTTCAAGTGTCCCTAAACAGAAACTCAAGAAAAACATAAACATTCAACATTCTTAAAAGAAAAGCTATGTAAAAAAGTACAATTAACAGATTTCTTCCCACTTGTTTTTATATCTTGTAACCAACTTAATTCCGCTCAGTGTTACCTACACCGAATTCGTATCTGTATCTGTCTTTGTATCATTGTATCTGAGGGGTCTCTCGGCAAAGTGCTAGAAGCGGAAGCATTTGCCATGATTGATGATTTTAGAAAGGTGTCGCCCTATCCTGGCCTTTTTGATCTTCCAGCCGGAGACGGACTCGGAGCCGAAGGCATCATTAAATCACACACAGAAGCTGCGTTGGAAAATAAAGTTGCTACACGCCAAAGTGAGATATCTTCTGGTGGGGACAGATGAACAGGTCATTAAGCCGTAAGATATTCTGGTAAGCTAATTTGAGTTGACAACCTTAATGAGTGTTACACGTCTAGCACTAAAATTCCTTAATTTTTTAATTTTCTCAGGCTACCCAGAGCTAACTCGTAATTACGCTTACAAGCCATAAAACCAGGCTTCGAATGGCTTGACCAAAAATAAGAAAAATAAACCAGTAGTTGAGCACTCAGCGGGAGAATAGTTGGAGAAAAATATTGTGATCATGCTGCCATAAATTCCATTGTGGCAAGAGTGGGAGGTGAAGAGCCGCGGGCAAATCTAAAATCGATTGGGTGTGACGCATAAATAATTGCGGCAATTTATAACCACATTTAAGCAATGAGGGAATCCACTAACGCATAATTAA
Source organism: Drosophila triauraria (assembly GCA_014170255.2). Taxonomy (NCBI): domain Eukaryota; kingdom Metazoa; phylum Arthropoda; class Insecta; order Diptera; family Drosophilidae; genus Drosophila; species Drosophila triauraria. The sequence continues at coordinate 12,121,662 of CM024335.1, forward strand.
AAGCCGTGAAATCCACTGGCTAAAACACAAAACTTGTTTATGAATAGCTTAAAAAAAGCTTAGAAAATAACAGTTCGACAGAAACGGAAACCGGCTCACTTAACTCTCAACTCTCTGAGGGTTTAACAGAAAATAAAAAATAATATACAAACGACGCCGTGACACTTTTGTAGAAATTCTCTTGGCCAGCTCATAGAGCATGAAATTTCGTTGTCGCGCCGCTCGTTACTACCGCCAAAGCCAAAGCTAATACAATATTCATATTTCCGTAGAAAATACGCCAGGCTAATTAACATAAATTACAAAATCAATGCTCGAGGCAACTACTAATTATGAAATAAAACGATCATTTCATGGGCTGCCACTTGGAGTTCAATAGACGATCTGCTGATAGCCGACGACGACTTGACATCGCTTACTTGCCCTACAAGGCGGCAATTGTGTAAATAGTGGAACAATTGATAGTTGTGGTCCCACAAAGCAAACATTTAATTAAGTTTACAAACATTTTGATTAGAGAATGGAGAGAGGGAGGGGTGAGCATCATTAGAACTTTTGCGTTCGATAGATGCAGCTATTGAGAGGATCACTTTGGTTGTAATGGAACCGGGTCTATTAGGGAGTTGAGAAATACTTAGAAAAACAACTGAATAATTAACTAAATTGAAGATTTTATACTACTGCATCTAGGTAATAATAAAGCAAACAAAATATGGGTTTTTGTAAATTTAAAGACATTTGTTGGGGCTTCTTCTCATCAGTTTTCTATTTAATGCATTCCTTGATTCATAAATCCATTAAATTGGAGGTAATTTTCAAGCCCATCCTATACTCAAATAAATTCTGTAAAATCATGTTTATCAATTGACTTAAATTTCATTCAAAAGTTTATTCATTACCTTTAAATATTTACTGTTTAGAATTTTATCTACTGATAGATAGATCCAATTAATTAGAGGTAGTATTCACTCCATTCCTATATTGAAATAATTTCTGTAATATCATAGCCATCAGTTGACTTAAATTTCATTCAAAAAGTTCATTCATTACCTTTAAATACTTTACTGTTTAGAATTTCATCTCTTGAAAGCGTTGTGCTCTAAAGCTCAAGTATTTCTTGAAGTTCCCTGTTGCATGTTGAGCATTGTCAGTAAATAGATCTAAAGTGCCGTACATTACCAGACTTGCATGACATGCAACTCGACACATTGTCAGGAATATATATATATTTTTTTGTGTCTGTGTCCGATGTGAGTGCGTGCCGGTTGTTATCTTATCGGCCGACCTGTCACTGTGCGCGAGTGCGTCACAGCCGGCAATATGTTTATTTATATTTATTGTTTTTACAAAGCAGAGTTCGAAATAGGGAGACAAGCGGCAAAAAAAAAGTTACAACTACAATTGAGAATTGTCGGTGGCTTTTTATGGTTGTTGTTGGATTGGGAATGTTGGTATAATTATAACAATAACTGAAGAACTAATAATTCAATATTTAATATATAATATTTTAAACTTAGGCCTTATTGTTCTATGATCAATAAATGCTTAGGAGACATTACCCATTGTTTTCTTAGTAAGAAGTAGGTAAATCTTGCAAATCATCAAAAGACTCCATTATATTAAATAAAACCGCAAAGAATTCCCCCCTTAAGTGCTCTCAATAGATCCTACCCCCTTGGCCATAGTTCAACCCGTCGAGTCATTTGATATTTTTCTCCCCTGACTCCTCTCATTAATGTGATTGAGTTGTTTTCCTGAAATGTTTTTCCCAGCTGTTTATAAACACCCCGAAAGTGTGAAACTCATGTCTCCATCTTCGGCGCATTGTTCCTTGGTCCGTCTTTTTTCATTTTTTCCTATTTTTTGGGTCATTTCAATCAACACCTGTCAACCGGGCCGCATCTCATGCGTTGGCGTTGTCTAGACTTGAAAGTCTCTAGGAGGGAAGGAGAGGAAAAAAAAGCTCACACGACTGTTGAAAATCAATTAAAAGAAATTGCCGGCCGGCCGCAAGGCACGAAGAAACCGTTCTCGGTTCAAGGCATCGACACTTTCGCTGGGAAAACACGATACATTTTTTTAGGTTTTGTATATTTTTTGCATATCGATAAACGGGGCTTGGCGTTTATAATTTATACGATTTGGCGCAGTTTACGACAGGCTAACAAATTCTGCAGCGGCCGCCCCATGTGGCCCAGGCGGCCACAACGGCAGCCAAAAGATACTCGTACAAGATGCAAGCGAGATACAAAACGCCGCCCGGAGGCAAGCTGCCATCAAGGCCAGCGTTGGAGTTATTTTGCATGGTAAGGGGATGGGGATCGGGAGGGGATCGGGTGGGGATTAGGGGGTATACTGTAGACCCGTAGAGCCGCCGCAGATGAAGTCTTACGACCGCCGAGAGCCATGAGGCGCATAATCGAAAACAGAGTTTGCGGTGAACGCGTGCGCTGGAGCCTGACTGAAGTCGAAGTTGTAAATTATGATATAGCCATGTTATAGCCATGACAGCCATCGGTGATCGCAGATCGGAGATCAGCTATCCAAGGGGATGGCGGGGGCTCGTAAATATAGTATTTGAGTTAATTGCAAGCGTTTGGAATCGTTAAGAGAAAAAGGTGATCGCCTTTGATGTTCATCATCACTTTGACCCCGACCGAGCGCCCACCCACTCATGCCACACTGGAAATATTCATTAGATTGTATTGGAAAAAATATTTAGAAAAGGAATACTTGTTTGTAAACTAAAATTAATTCATTAATGGTGTTTTTTATACAAAAAAAGTATCTAAAAATATAAATTCGATCTTAGTTTAGTATTTCCAGCATAAAATATAGAGAATATTAATACAGCCTTATATCTTCTGATTTTTAATTTTAAAATTGGCATTGTATTAAAAAATACCATTATAAAATGTTTTATAAAAAAAGGAAAGAGTTTTAAGATTCTTAATTATCCAATATCAAATTATTCATTAACCTCTTCTAACGTTTTTTGCTGTGCAACCATTAAAGCAAGCTCGAGACTCAACCCGCGATTTATCAACAATCTTAATGCAATTTCAATGCCTTCAATTGTGAGGTTATCGCACGTATCTTGACTGTAAATCAAAGCCACAAAGCTCTATTGCATCACTGGCCAAGTATTTCCCCGGCGGACAACGCTCGTTAGACGAGGAGCAACTATTAATGAGAGAAAGATTTTAATAAAAAAAAAAAACAGAGAGATACTCGGACGACAAGTCAGTGACAGATTGTGAGAGTGAGCTTGACATTTGGCAGGCAGCTTTGCGCGTTTTATTGTTTTATAAGCCATCGGGGCGTATACGCAATTTGCATATGACAAGTCACAAAACGACTTGAACTGATGACGACGATGATGGCACACATAGTCAAATGAATTGGCCCCGCCTCTTAATTGGCTAACTACATTGTTATATAATCGGATAACTGATAAACAAATGGCAACAAACTGATCCCTGCTGAATGGTTTAAATTAATTAGCTTGGCTTTTTGAAGCAGCCGAGCATTAAGCCATACAAAATGGCAAAACAAAGTCTTTACTCAAATATTTCTCACATTAATCTTGACTTTATTTTTGTTCGTTTATTTGATACAGCTTTATTTTTCGTACTTTTAACTTTAACCTTTTTGCAATGATATTTCCCGTCAATAAAAATGATTAATCAATTAATTGATTTTCTCGAAAAGGTCAAACAAAATAGTTTCTCAGATATTTATACTCATTCCACTTTTCAAAACATTTGCTCACTTTTAACATGAATTAATTCCGCTGTAAGGCTGGACTTTACTTCCCTGTATTAATGTTAGCTTTCGGCTTTTTCTCCTCTCGATCAATTAATAAATATTAACACTTTCTGCATTGATTTCCCCTTTGGGCCACTCGGATCGGGGCGTTTCGGGTTTCGTAATTGAATTTCAATTGGAAGTAAGCCTGTGTGTTTGGCGGTGAAAGTAAATGGCAAAGCCGGGTCCGACTTTGCAAATATTCCAAGCACTTTATGGCCAAGTCGTGAGCGCATAAACAAAATTTTGAAAATCAGTTTCGAGGCAACCTCCGGTTCGAATTGCGCATTTGGAACAGGTGGCGGGGGAAACGATTCTACAAAAATGTATGCAAATATTTGGAGTCCAGCGCGAACCGCAAAAAAGGTGACAGCATTTATCGATACAAGCACGGCGTCGTTAGAAGTAACCTTTTGTCCAATGTTTTTGTGTGTCATATGCAAACGAGGAAGGAATTCCAAAACCGAAAAATTGATATTCGATAGCCGCAAAAATAGACAAACCCGCATGTGGGGAATGCTGTTGACAGCAGGTCCAAGGGATCGCAATAAATTTGGCGTGTCCAAAACTATTACACAAATCACACTTTTATGGCCACAAGAGTCTCGAGTTTCGAGTCATTAGCCCACTTGACCGCAACAATGGGAAATCAGCTCACCTCAACTTCAACTCCGGGCCACAATGCGAATGAAGTAATTTTATTATATGTATCTTAACACTTGAAAACATGCCCCCGAGGATAATGATTCGCCAAAGTCTAACCTTCATTGAAGTGTCAGTCTGCGGTACAAATTATAATTGAGCAGACAGAGACATTGGCCAAAACATAAAAAATAGTAATAATAATAGCCGCCGAGCGGAAGCAGTTGGCAAGGCTGAGAGCTGATTTCATTCATCGCCGAAAACGCAAAAAGGCACCTAAAAAACAAAACAAAAAAGCACTCGACTCAACATGAATTACCTGCCAATTGCAGGCACACATAACCCAGACGCTTGTCGCATTCATAACGAGCTTTTTGACTTACTTTTTAGTCAAAACAAAGCGAACGATGAATAATTCGATGTCAACTTGGCGACCCTTAGACTTAGCCATGTTTTCCCACAACAAAAATCTCAAAACCCAACAAGTGCCTGCCTAAGGGGCTAAGCCAAAAATGCATTTTTATTCTTTTCATATTGTTAATACACACAAAAGAAAGAATCTGTCAGGGGATCAGCATGTTTTTTGGTAATTGGATACGTTTTTTGGTTGCAACTGCGTTTTGTTAATACTCTTTAAGTGTATATCCTTTAGGAAATATAAATTATACATTAAATATAATTTATATACACATCCTGAGTTTATTCTTAAATTTTTCTGACTTTTATGATATTTATTTAAAAAATATTTTGCTAATAAACATAAACTTATTAAACGATATAATAATAAGTAATAGTCTACCAAGCTAAATAAATATAAACATTAAAAATCAAGTTCCCAAAAATATGTTTTAGTATGTTTTTATAAGGTTATTGTGTGAAAGTTTTCATGAACATTTAAAACTTAAAAAATACATAAAAAATATAGGGTTTTTAAATCGATTAGAGAAAGATTTCCCCTTATCTGAAGCTAAGTTTTTAGTACCCCTAAATGGCTTCTAAATATATATTTTTTAAGCCACTAAAACCCTCCTCGAAAATACCCTCCCCAACCGCTGAGGTATATCAAAATACTGAAACTGCAACAGTTTACGACGTCAACTGCATAAATCAAAAAAAAGTCTGAGAGAGGGCTCGGATAACCAAACGAAAACTGCAGACCCAAGACGTTTTTATCTGTAC